>CM032328.1:38555797-39290127 GCA_019022515.1 Quercus aquifolioides | reverse complement strand
AGCTAGATCACCTTCTTTAAAGACTCTAGGTCTAACATTCTTGTTGAATGCTTGCTTGGTGTGGCGTTGGTACAACTGTCAATGGCACATTGCGGTCATGCACTTCACATCTATGATGTTAGTTGTTCATATCGGAAATGGGCCCATTCAGCTTTTGACAACTCTATCTAAGATGAAATCTTGAAAGACGGGATCTCTACCTCTGTGAGAAGGACAACCTCTATGCAATATACTAATGAGTACGGGGTTGCACCCGTAGAGGTACAAAGGAGAATTGCAATATGCGCACAAAGCAAATGGCAAGTACTTGTGCCAATCCTTGTATGTGTCTGTCATCTTCACAAAGATCCTCTTTATGTTCTTGTTAGTGGCTTCTACTGCACCATTCATCTATGGGTGATAGGGAACTGAATTTCTGTGCTCGATCTTGAATTGTTGGCAGAGTTGTTGGATCATCTTTCCATTTAGGTTTGTCTCATTATCTGTAATGAGCTTTCCTGGCACGTTGTAGCGGCAAATAGTGTTGTGTTTCAGGAACTGGGCTACCACTGCTTAAGTGACGTTCTTGTACGAAGCAGCTTCCACCCACTTCGTGAAATAATCAATGGCCACCAAAATGTACTCATGACTATTTGAAGCTTTTGGGATCATGGGTTCGATGACATCCATGCCCCAAGCCAAGAAGGGCCATGGCGCTGCTAAAGAGTGCAAAGGCTGCTGAGGAGCATTCTTTTATCTTGATAGGCTTGGCAATGGTGGCATGTCCTTACATGTTTAGTGCAACAGGGGTCCATGTGTTTTTGTGTAGGGTTTCTCTTCTCACAACCCTAGACATATATAAGGATTATTTTAAGGGTGCAACTAGATGCAAAGGTTTTATGCAAGCATATTGTGACCGGAGACATATGCCCTAGTTATCTTTCTCTTGAAGAAGCTGCTGCATTTGTACGCTGTAGGGTTTTGTAACCAAGAGCTTCTTGATCTTCATCGTGTGGATGAACTAAAGAACTTTGCAGCCAACATCCTTCTCAAGTTGTTGTGTTAGTCATGTACTTGGATTTGTGCATCAATTGGTTAGTCATATACTGGGAGCTGTGCATTAAAAAAGGAGAGATTGTCACTACATTACAAGTCCAATTGTGTATTGGGGTAAGGGTTCAACTGTAGGTTGGTATAAGGTATTGGGATTCCTTTACTTGTAACCGCTTGTTCTGATAATAGTGGATTCTCGGGAGTGGTGACCTGAAATTCACCCGGTGGGGTTTTGTCTCGGTGGTTTTCCCCATTCGTAAACAAATCAACTGTGTCAAATTTAATTTCCGCTACATTTAGTTTATTTGGTGATTTGTTTGTGCTACCACGCTTATTGCATGTAATTGAATCTAATTAATTAACTTGGCTAATTAATTGATTAATTTACCAAAGGGGTCAATACATTCTTGTCCTATCAAAGGCCTCATGCATCTCTTCCATTAGATGATTAGCCTCGGAGGCATCTATGCATTAGAGCAAGGTAGAATCATGGTTCCTTTTGTACAAGACTTCTCCACTCAGGAAAAATTGGCAGGCCATGCACCGAATAAAATTCTTTTCACTATCTGTTGCACAAGGTGGGAATTCACTATTCTTGATATAAGCCTTGATATCATGGTACCATGGCTTTCCGTCGGCTTCGACTTCGACACTCATGCATTCTTCGATGTTCATGCAATAGGCTAGGATGCCACGGACTTCTATGCGCAATTGCTACATATCATCTCCTTCTGATAACTTAACCATACTAGCCAAGGCAGCCAGGGCATCTGCAAACTGGTTGTGTGCTTGGGGCAAATAGGCAAACGTGATGTTTCGGAACTTCGAAATCAAGCGGTTAACACATTTCTGATATGGAATCAACTTGGTGCCTTGGGCTTGCCATTTTCCTTCGATTTGGGAGATGATCAACAGGGAATCTCTAAAGATGCTAAAATCATAGGCTCCAAATTCTAGGGCCACTTGTAGGCCGACTACGTACACTTCGTATTCTGTGACGTTGTTGGTGCAACCGAAATTCAGCTTGACTAAAACAAGGATATGCTGGCCCTTGGGGGAAACTAAGATTGCTCCCACTCCATTTCTGGTATAATTGGCGGCTCCATCGAAATAAAGCTTCCAACGCCATGGCTCCACACTATTTGGCTTTGGCTCTAGTGCCATGACATCCTCATCAGGGAAGAGGGATTTTGAAAGTTCTAAATCATTTAGTGGCTGGTCCGCTAGGTAATCGGCTATGGCCTGGCCCTTGATGGCCTTTCTAATCACAAACACAATGTCGAACTCGGAGAGCAACATTTTCCAACATAAGATCTTCCCTGTTAGAGCTGGCTTTTCAAAGATGTATTTAATGGGATCCATGCGGGAAATAAGCCTCGTGGTGAAGTAGAGCATATATTGCCGCAACTTGCATGATGCCCATGCTAGGGTGCAACACATCTTTCAATGGCGATGTAGTTAATTTCACAACTGGTGAACTTCTTGCTTAAGTAGTAAATTGCCCTTTCTTTCTGGTCGGGTTACGTTAGTGGCTTAACATGATGCCCATGGAGGTTTCTTGTATCGCTAGGTAGAGGATCAATGGATATGTCGGCGTTGGGGGAACCAGATTAGAAGGGTTCA
This sequence comes from Quercus aquifolioides, assembly GCA_019022515.1. NCBI lineage: Eukaryota > Viridiplantae > Streptophyta > Magnoliopsida > Fagales > Fagaceae > Quercus > Quercus aquifolioides. The sequence goes on along the minus strand of CM032328.1, from coordinate 39,287,472 downwards.
ATAGATACTGCTTATCTTATCAAAGGCCGCTTGACACTCATTTGTCCATTCTATCTATGTGTCCTTCTTCAAGAGCTTGAACAACGGATCACATGTGGCGGTCAACTGCATTATGAAGCAAGCTATGTAATTGACCTTGCCTAAGAAGCTGCGAATCTATTTCTTGGTTTGCGGTGTCGACATATCCTAGATGGCTTGGACTTTTGCTGGGTCCACTTCGATCCCTCTTTGGCTAACTATAAAGCCAAGTAGTTTCCTTGAACTTGCTTCGAAGACTCATTTGTTAGGGTTTAGTCTTAATCTGTATGATAAGGTGCTTGAAAAGCTTTCTCAAATCCACCAAATGATCCTTGGCAGTGTGGGATTTAGCAATCATGTCATCTACGTAGACTTCGATCTCTTTATGCATCATATCATGGAACAAGGTTACCATGGCTCGCTGATAGGTAGCACCAGCATTCTTCAAGCCGAATGGCATGACATCATATGCATAAGTTCCCTAATGAGTGGTAAATGCTATCTTGGCTTTGTCCCCCTCGACCATCTTAATCTGATTGTAGCCTGAGAAATTGTCCATAAAGGAGAAGAACCTATTGGTAGTATTATCGACCAAGGTATCGATATATGGCAATGGGAATTTATCCTTGGGGCTAGCCTGATTTAAATCCTTGTAATCAACACACATGCGTACTTTCCCATCTTTCTTAGGTACGGGAACAATGTTGGCATCCCAATTTGAGTAGGCTATCACGGTAAGGAAATCGACTTTCAATTGCTTTTCTACTTCTTCTTTGATCTTCAAAATGATCTCAGATTTCATTCTTCGAAGGGCTTGTCGCACTGGAGGGCATTTCGGTTTGACTGGAATTCTGTGCACGACAATCTCAGTGTCCAACCCTGGCATATCTTGGTAGGACCAAGCAAAGATCTCTATGAATTCCTTGAGTAGCACTATGAGCTCAAGCTTCATGTCTTTAGGAAAGTTTACCCCCAATCTTTATGGGTTTTTCATTCTTGCCTTCATTGGCAAGGTCAACCACTTCTGTCTCTTCTATATAGGGCTTGGACCTTCGCTCTCTCTATTTAGAGCTTTCGAAATATCACGAGGCAGACTCGGAATTTCCTTTAGTCCTTCAATATCATGTTCCAACTCTATTGTCTCATTCATGTCATCAATATCCTTGTTATAGCAACAAGACGATGTACCCACTTGGGAATTAGAATAGATCCTATAGAACAGAACATATACAAGGAAACATAAGACAATTTGCACACACATATTCATAAGAAAGCAAGTAAAGAGATAAATGCAATGATTTTCTGAATAATACGCTGGATAATTTCATTAGTGGATTATAGATAGGGGGAATAACAAAGTTCATGCCTGATAATGATTAAAAGGAGACACAAATTTTTTTGGAAAATAAACTGGAAAATGCAAACAAGGAATGCAGGAAATAGGAAATAAACATTAAAAACAAACTAGATATGCTATTCCAACTCTTTCGGGGAATTGGAGGACCCAACCACACGATAATGGAATACTTCTTACTGAACTGGTGCAACCACAAAGAAGGGCTCGGCGGTCCAATGGCCTACTGTCTCGTCTGGCACATAGGGCCTAATAGTAGTAGTCAGATCATCGCCTGGTTATATGATGACATTCACTGAGAATTCCTCTGTACAAAGACGGATGAGACAAGCTAAATCTGATTCCTCCTCACGTGATTCATGCGTTGCTTCTGATCTGATGACCTCGGTCGGAGTCGAAAAAGTGACCCTGATGTGGGGAATGGACATCCCTTGGACTATGCACTTCCTTTTTTTCCCTCTATAAGCCTGAAAGAGTTCTTCATCGGAGGGATCGTAACCTAGACCAAAACCTCCTTTATTGTCTAGGAGTTCGATCAAAGAAGCCTTCCCATGCCCTACAGCACTGAGGCCTTGGCCTAACTGATAGCCAAATTTGAACATCTCCTTGGCAGCCATTAAAGTAGCAAAGGGCCATACTGACTCGAGTTCTGAAGCTTTGGAAACTATGGAAACTAGCTCGAAACTGTGAAAAGTTGCCTCTAGAAAGGCATTAGCACCGATGTAGGGGACAAAAGTCTCTTTGAAGAAAGTCAGGGGTTTTTCAGCCATAATAGTGATCATCAGATCCTTGGATGGGATCTTGAGTCTCCGATGGAGGGTAGAAGCAGCTGCGCCCGCAGCATGTAGCTAAGGCCTCTTAAGGAGTAGATTATAAGGGGAATCCACCTTAATGACTTGGAAGTTGACCATGAAAGACATGGGACCAACTCCAATGGCTAACTCGATCTCGCCTTGCACCTCTTGGAAAGTGCCATCAAAGGCTTTAATTATCATGGCAGTAGGGCGGATAAGAGAGGTATCCACATTCAAACGCTCCAAAGTGGACATCGGACAAACATTCAAGGCCGACCTGTTGTCAATCAGTACTCTGGCAATGATCATATCTTCACACTTTACTATAATGTGCATGGGCAAAGTGTGCTCTTTACCTTCTGATGGTATTTCATCATCCGTAAAGGAAATCTGGTTGGTGGCCAACACTGTTGAGACCATACCCTCAAAGGCAGATTTTGTAGCACTTGTAGGAACACGTATCTCTTTCAAGACCTTCAAGAGAGAATTGCGGTGAATCTCAAAGGATAGCAATAACACCAAGATGGAAATCTGAGCCAGCGACTTGTTTAGCTGCTAAATCACACTGTACTCTAAGTTTCTAATAACTTTCAAGAATTCCTCGACTTCTTCAGCCGTGACCTTGCTCCTGACAGGTTTGGTGGTACCCTTAGTAATCTATTTCATTCTCTTTTCTAGCTCCTCGAGAGTATAGCAATGGCCACCCCTAGTAAGCCCAGATAGACCTGACAACCAAAATTATCAAAGTGAGAATAAATCATACTATTAAGATTCACAAGGTTAAAAACCAACAGATAAAAGCACATTTACGATCAAATTCTCAACACGAGAGTAAAGTTATGTGATCAGATCCATAAGATTAAAACCAATGAGTAAAATCATATTGACAATGAAAATTCTCAAAACAAGAATATGTCATATGATCAAACTCACAAGATTAAAAGCAAGGAATAAAATCATATTGACGACCTAATCCTTAAAGCAAGGTTGAGTCACATGATTAAATTCACAATTATAAAAACCGATGAGCATAACAACTTCGACGAGATTCTTAAAAAAGTCATAAAAAGTAGACAAAAGCAGCAAATCAAAATTTCATCCTAATTATCAAGATTAGCAAGAAGCATGTGAAGACCAAATGCTCCAAATCGTTCACAAAAGAAAGATTGTCTTAAACAAACTTGTCAAAACATGGACGAGAACTAGCCCAAAAAAAGAGCAAACCAAAATAAAACAAAAAAAATAAAGCTTAAACAGTAGGATCAATGGCGGGATCAGCAGGGGATCAGTTACATGCAATAAGCGTGATAGCACAAACAAATCACCAAATAACTAAATGCAGTGGAAATTAAATTTGACAGAGGTGATTTGTTTACGAATGGGGAAAACCACCGAGGCAAAACCCCACCGGGTGAATTTAAGGTCACCACTCCTGAGAATCCATTATTATCAAAACAAGTAGTTACAAGTAAAAGGAATCCCAGTACTTAATACCAACCTACAGTTGAACCCTTACCCCAATACACAATGGGACTTGTCAAAAGTAAGTTACCAATCCCTGAGGACGATACTCTTCTGATCACTTTACTATAAAACTACGATACTGTGCACTTGCAGTTTCGTAGTTTTATAGTAAAGTGATGAGAAGAGTATCGTCCTTAGGGATTGGTAACTTACTTTTGACAAATATCAAAATTATGCTAATCTCGATTTTATCTAGAGAAGTCACTAAGGTTTTTGTAATTGGAATTTAAAATAAAATCAATTTAAAGAAAATATGCAGAGGAAAAAAAAAATGTTGTTTGAAGATCAAATTAATGGGAAGAAAACTTCTAGGAAATCGATTTCACCTAATCCCTTACTATGCTTTACTCATCTAACTAATTGAATTTAATTCTCTCTGTTTGTTAGCAATCTCCAAAAAACATCCAAAAACCTCTTTCGACAGTCAATTGGAAACATTCTTGTTCATCAATTTACACAAGAGTATGCAATTTAATAAAGCAAGAAAGCATTAAGACCAATGATTTTAATACTACACAGGTTTATCCAAGTCCTTCAATCTCTATATTTACCTATGCCGAAATATTCAAGATCTATCCTATAATTCCCTCTTTCGACAGCAAATCACAAGATCAAAATCATATAATTAATGGCTGGTTAATTAGAAGCAATAGGCTCAGAATAAATCAAACAAACATGAAGAGAATTAATTCAAATTAACATGGAAAAGCAAGCATAGTTCGGAATTAGATTACATCGTTTTCCTAGAATAAAGAAAATTTAGTTCATGCTGAAAATTAAACTCAACAAAAACGAATTCACCATAATGTTTCTGAGAAGTTTTGAAGGAAAAAATGAACGCAAAAAATCTCCTTCAGCCTCCGCAGCTTCTTCTCCTCTCTTTCTGCTTCAGCCTCTCCTTTTCTACTTCAGCCTCTCGTTCAGCGTCAGCCCTCTATTTCAGCATTTTTCCTCTGTTTCAGCCCCTCTGTTTCAGCATTTTTCTCTTGTTTCAGCGTCTTCTCCTTCAATTCAGCCTCCGCAGCTTCTTTTCTTTTTGTTTCAGCGCCCCATTTTCTTTTCTTTTTTCTATTCCGTTTCAGCGCCCCTCTTTTTTTTTCTTTTTTTTAGCGCCTCCTTTTCTCCAAACGTGTTTCCCTTTTTCAGCCCAACACATTCCTCTCTTCAGCCCAAAACCTTGCTCTTTTCAGCCCAATATTCTCTCTATCTGCTTCACGTCTCTTTTATTTGGTTAAATCTTCATTTCCTTCAAATCTACAATAAAATTTAAATAACAATAATAAAGTCTAAAATCAACAAAAATAAATAAAATTAGACTAAAGTTTAAAGTTGAGAAGTGATAAATTATACTGAATTATTCAAGTCATCAACGCCACTTTAGACATAGAGTTCGGACAAAAGGGTGATGAGCCTAGCGAGCCATAGTGGGCTTTCCGTCGCCTTCAGACTGAGTTGGCCGAGAGAGGGAAGGCCTTGAAAGTCGCTACTGCAGAGGTGAGCACCATGTAGGCTTCGCTAGAAATAAAGAGGAAGAGCTCTACTACTGATCCCACGATGGAGCGGGAGTTAGTCCGTCTTTGGCATTCGCACGACAGACTTAGAGAGGTAGCTAGAGATTTGGGCTACGGTGCAGCAGGACTGCTTTGTACTCATGCTAAGGATGACCTGATCTTTCTCACTGGTTTTGGGAGGTTGTGCCAGGCCATGTCCGATCGTCTAGGCCATGTTTGATCTACTGATATCATTTTTTGTTTACTTTATTTCTGCACATGAGCTATGTAGTTAGTATTCCACCATGTATGGAAAGGTCCTTTGTAAACTATTAGGCAATTACGTAAGGCCTTTTGCATTCTGTTAGGCATGCTTAGAAACTAAGAGATAGTGCAAAGAGATGTTTATGAGGATATTCAAAGGATATATATATATATATATGTACGAGATGAGATTTCATGTTTTGATACCAGAATGTATGAAAGAAACAGAATGGCACAATACAGGCATGTTAATGAATATGTAGGCAAATGCTTTGAAAATGCAAGATTATAAGTGATGAATGTAAAATCTATGCATATCAATATCTTATTTTTACAAGGATACATCTTGTTCTAGATGGATCTTTCCCTTTTCGCATTGAAGTACATTTCCCATTGGCATAAACCAGAACATCTTGAGCAGACCATTGGGTCGTGGCAATATTGTAGACAGAGAGTAATCTCGGAGACGTCTTCATATCTTGACTTGGATGATGGATCCCTTTAATCTTCTAATCTTGAGTAGAAATTCAAGCAAGTGCAACTAACTGATTTTTCTTTTAAGATGTGACCGAACCAAGGTGACTACCTACGTACCTCCACAAGGAAGGATCGGGTCATTACGTAATTCAACTGACTTTTTGATTGCCTTAAATTTTGCCTAGACCGCCCTTTTGGGTTTTCAATCTAGCAGGCTCTCTTACACTCTTTATTTTTCTCCCCTTTTGTGTAAACCGCCCTTTCGAGTTTTCAATCTACCTTTTGCATTTTCTCACGAACTCTTTCTCTTAGCTCTCCTTTTGCGTAGACTACTCTTTTGGGTTTTCAATCTACCTTTTTACATTTCTTTGTTGTTGTTTTTTTTTTTTTTTTTTTGACATAAAAATGAGATGCCTTGGGAGGCTCCTTCTTGCAAAGTACAGTATGACAATGTTAGAATTGGTGGGCATATTAAAGTCATGCCCATCCATGTCAGCTAGAATCAAGGCTCCTTCAAAAAAGGCCTTCTTTACCACGTATGGGCCCTCGTAAGTTGGGGCAAACTTTCCTCTGTGATCAGGCAAGGCCTGGTTACGCTTCTTCAAGACTAGGTCACCTTCTTCAAAGACTCTAGGTCTAACTTTCTTGTTGAATGCTTGTTTGGTACGGCGTTGGTACAACTGTCCATGGCATATTGCGGTCATGCGCTTCTCATCTATCATGTTCAGTTGTTCATATCGGGAATGTTCCCACTCATTCTGATAGCTTTGTTTGAGATAAAATTTGAAGAGACGAGATTTCTACCTCTATAGGGAGGAAGGCCTCCAAGCCATATACCAGTGAATACAGGGTCGCCCACGCGGAGGTGCAAACAGAATAGCAAAAGGCAAGTATTCATGCCAATCCTTGTATATGTATGTCTGTCATCTTCACCATGATCTTCATTATGTTCTTGTTAGCGGCTTCCACTACACCATTCATTTGAGGGCAATAGGGGACCAAATTTTTGTGCTTGATCTTGAACTGTTGGTAGAGCTGCTAGATCATTTTTCCATTTAGATTCATCCCATTGTCTATAATAGCTCTCCTGGCACGCCGTAGCGGCAAATAATGTTGTGTTTCAGGAACATGGCTACCATGGCTTGAGTGACGCTCTTGTACGAAGCAGCTTCCACCCACTTTATGAAATAATCAATGGCCACTAAGATGTATTCGTGACCATTTGAGGCTTTCAAAATCACGGGTCCGATGACATCCATACCCCTAGCTAAGAAGGGCCATGGTGCTGCTAGAGAATGTAATGGTTGAGAATGAGCATTCTTCCTGTCTTGATAGGCTTGGCATCGATGGCATGTCCTCACGTGCTTAATTCAATCATTTTTCGTGGTGAGCCAGTAATAACCGGCTCTCATAATCTTGCGGGCCAATAGGGGTCCACTGGCATAAGCTCTAAGCAATCCTTCATGCATCCCTTCCATCAAGTGATTAGCCTTAGAGGCATCTACACATCGGAGCAAGGTAGAATTGTGGTTCCTTTTGTACAGGACTTCCCCACTCAGGAAAAATTGGTAGGCCATCTGCTGGATGAACTTCTTTCCACTGTCCATTGCACTGGGCAGGTATTCACTGTTCTTGATATAAGCCTTGATATCATGTTACCATGGCTTTCCGTCGGCTTCGACTTCGACACTCATTCATTCTTCGATGTTCATGCAATAGGCTGGGACACCACAGACTTCTATGCATAATTGCTGCATATCATCTCCTTCTGATAACTTAACCATGCTAGCTAGGGTAGCTAGGGTGTCTGCAAATTGGTTGTGAGCTCGGGGCAAATAGGCAAATGTGATGTTTTAGAACTTCAAAATCAAGCGGTTGACGCATTTCTAATACGGAATCAACTTAGTGTCTTGAGCTTGCCACTTTCCTTTGATTTGGGAGATGATTAACAAGGAATCTCCAAAGACGCTCAAGTCATAAGTGCTGAGCTCTAGGGCCACTTGCAGGTTGACGATGCACATTTCATACTCTGTGACGTTGTTGGTGCAACTGAAATTTAGCTTGGCTGAAACAGGGATTTGCTAGACTTTGGGGGAAACTAAGACTGCTCCCACTCCATTTCTGGTAGAATTGGTGGCTCCATCAAAATAAAGCTTCCAACACCACGGTTCTACACTATCTGGTTCTAGCTCTAGTGCCATGACATACTCATCAGGGAAGATCTGCTAGGTAATCAGCTATGGCCTGGCCCTTGATGGACTTTCTTGTTATAAATACAATGTCGAACTCAGAGAGCAACATTTGCCAATGGGAGATCTTCCCCGTGAGAGCTAGCTTTTCAAAGATGTACTTAATGGGATCCATGCAGGAAATGAGCCTCGTGGTGAAGTAGAGCCTATACGGCTGCACTTGCATGATGCCCAGGCTAGGGCGCAACATGTCTTCTCAATGGCGATGTAGTTGATCTCACAGCTGGTGAACTTCTTGCTTAAGTAGTAAATCGCCTTTACTTTATGGTCGGGTTTAGCCACTTGGCCTAACATGCAACCTATTAAGGTTTCTTGTACCGCTAGGTAGAAGATCAATGGATATCTCGGCGTCGGGGGAACCAGAACAGGAGGGTTCAATAAATATTGCTTGATCTTGTCAAAGGCTGCTTGGCACTGGTCTGTCCATTCTATCTTGGCGTCTTTCTTCAAGAGCTTGAACAACGGATCACATGTGGCGGTCAACTATGCTATGAAGCAAGCTATGTAATTGATTTTGCCTAAGAAGCTACGAATCTGTTTCTCGATTTGTGGTGTCGGCGTATCCCAGATGGCTTGGACTTTTGCTGGGTCCACCTTGATTCCTCTTTGGCTAACTACGAAGCTGAATAATTTCCCTGAACTAGCTCCGAAGACGCACTTGTTAGGGTTTAGACTTAATCTGTACTTAACAAGGCGCTTGAATAGCTTTCTCAAATCCACTAAATGATCCCTGGCAATGTGGGATTTGGCAATCATGTCATCTACGTAGACTTCAATCTCTTTATGCATCATATCATGCAGTAAGGTTACCATGGCTCACTGATATGTAGCACCTGTGTTCTTCAAACCAAATGGCATGACATCATATTCATAGGTTCCCCAATGAGTGGTGAATGATGTCTTGGCTTTGTCCTCCTTAGCCATTTTGATCTGGTTATAGCCCAAGAAACCATCCATAAAGGAGAAGAACCTATTGGTAGCGGTATTATCGACCAGGGTATCGATGTGTGGCAACGGAAAATTATCCTTGGGGTTGGCCCAGTTCAAATCCCTGTAATCAACACACATGCATACTTTCCCATCTTTCTTAGGCACAGGAACAATGTTGGCGACCCAATCTGAGTAGGCTATTGCAATAAGGAAACCGGCTTTCAACTGCTTTTCTACCTTTTCTTTGATCTTCAAAATGATCTTAGATTTCATTATTCGAAAGGCTTGCCGTACTAGAGGGCCTTCAGGCTTGACTAGAATTCTGTGCACGACAATCTCTGTATCTAACCCTTGCATATCTTGGTAGGACCAAGCAAAGATCTCTTTAAACTCTTTGAGTAGCGCTATAAGCTCAGGCTTCATGTCTTTAGGAAATTTTACCCCAATCTTGACGGGTTTTTCATTCTCGCCTTCGTCGGCAAGGTTAACCATTTTTGTCTCTTCTATGTTGGGCTTAAACCCTTTGCTCTATCTGTTTAGAGCTTCCACAATATCACGAGGCAAACTTGGAATTTCCTCTAATCCTTCAATGTCATGTTCCAGCTCTATTATCTCATTCATGTCATCAATATTCTCGTTATAGCAACAGGATGATGTACCCCAATCTTGACGGGTCGGCAAGGTTAACCATTACTATCTCTTCTATGTTGGGTTTGGACCCTTCACTCTCTCTGTTTAGAGCTTCCACAATATCACAAAGTAGACTCATAATTTCCTCTAATCCTTCAATGTCATGTTCCAACTCTATTATCTCATTCATGTCATCAATATCCTCGTTATAGCAACAGGACGATGTACTTGCTTGGAAATTAGAATAGATCCTATAGAACGGAACATATACAAGGAAACATAATTTGCACACGTATATTCATAAGAAAGCAAGTAAAGAGATAAATGCAAATATTTCCTGAATAATACGCTAGATAATTTCATTATTGGATTATAGACAGGGGGATAACAAAGTTCATTCTTGATAATGATAAAAAGGGGAAATATTTTTTTTGGAAAATAAACTAGAAAATGCAAACAAGGAATGCGGGAAATAGGAAATAAACATGCAAACCAAACTAGATATGCTATTCCAACTCTTTCGGGCAATTGGAGGACCCAACCACACGATAATGGAATACTCCTTACTCAACCGGTGCAACCACAAAGTAGGGCTCAGCGGTCCAATGGCCTACTATCTCACCTGGCACGTAAGGCCTGATAGTAGTAGTCAAATCATCCCATTGGGATGTGATGGCATTTACTGAAAATTCTTCTGGACAAAGATGGCAAGCCAGATCTGATTCCTCCTCATGTGATTCCTGTGCTACTTCTGATCTGACGACCTCGGCTGAAGCCGGAAAAGTGACCCTGATATGGGGAATAGACCTTCTTTGTTATCCGGGAGTTTGACCAAAGAAGCCTTTTTGTGTCCTACGGTGTCGAGGCATGGCCTAACTGATAGCTGAATTTGAGCATCTCTTTGGCGGCCATTAAAGTAGCGGAGGGCCATGCTGACTCGAGTTCTGAAGCTCTAGAAATCATGGAGACTAGCTCGAAATTGTGAAAGGTTGCCTCCAAGAACGCATTAGCGCCAATGTAGGGGACAGAAGTCTTTTTGAAGAAAGTCAGGGGTTCCTCAACCATAATAGTGACTATCAGATCCTTGGATGGGAACTTAAGTCTTCGATGAAGAGTAGAAGCCTTCCTAGAAGTGTGTTATAAAAGGAATCCACCTTGATGACCTGGAAATTGACCGTGAAGAACGTAGGGCCAACTCCAATGGCTAACTCGATCTCACCTTCCACCTCCCGGAGAATGTCATCAAAAGCTCTAATAATCATGGTGGTAGGGTGGATAAGAGATGTATCCACATTCAAACGCTCTAGAGTGGACATCAGGCAAACATTTAGGGCTGATCCATTGTCAATCAGTACCCTGGCGATGATCATATCCTCACACTTTACTATAATGTGCATAGGCAAAGTGTGGTCCCTACCTTTTGGTGGTAGTTCATCATCCGTAAAGGAAATCTGGTTGGTGGCCAACACCGTTAAGACCATACCCTCAAATGAGGATTTTGTAGCACTTGTAGGAACATGTGTCTCTTTCAAGACATTCAAGAGAGCATTGCGATAGACCTCAGAGGATAGTAGTAATGCCAAGATGGAGATCTGAGCTGGCGAATTGTTTAGCTGCTAAATCACACTATACTCTAAGTTCATAATAACTTTTTAGAACTCCTCGGCTTCTTTGGTTATGACTCTGTTCCTAATGGGTTCAGCTATACCCTTGCCAATCTCTTTTCTTCTCTTTTCCAACTCTTCGGAAGTGCAGCAACGGCCACTCCTAGTGTGCCTAGATAGACCTGAAGAGATATTGGAGCAGACCTCCTCTTTTCTGATTCAAGTGGAGATCAAGGACTCACCGTATTTCCAGGGGACACGTTGACTATCTTCATAAGGGAATGGCTTTGGCATGCAAATAATAACACCCTCTTGAGTTTGCAGATTGGGCAATATAGAAAACGTCTTCAGATTAATGACCACCAGACTTGGCAGAATAGCTTCAAGGGCTTATGAGCTAGATACCCCAAAGATTCCCAAGGCAGGCTTTGGCAAAATAAGAGGATCGAAACCTCGGATAGTGGGAACGATGGCAGTCCCCTCCTGTACTGAAGATAAAGTTGGTCCTGCGACTACAAGCAATTCAAGAACTAGATGAGCAAATCCTCCAATGGCTGACGGGGTTTGCCCTTTCTCTGAATCTGACGACCTTGGATCCGCAAGTGATTCTACGATCTCCTTAATGACTACTGAAGAGGGAGGTGCTGGAGCAATCTAGCCAAGGCGTTTTAGTAAATATTCGTCCCACTCCTTCTTTGACCCAACTGATATAACATTGCAACTAGCTCTTGACTGGACAGTTGGTGGCCATACAGTCACCTCTTCACACAATTTCTCTTTCAATCCAGATGATACTGCATTCGGCTAGATTCTGCACTTGTGCTCGGAGCACTTTACAATTAAACAGGACATGACTGTCTTTACTGTCACAGAAAAAGCAGATTCCCCAATCAAATCCTAGGGTTCCAATACCTTTAAGATCAAGATGGCTCTCTTAGACCGAGCCTCGAAGCATAGCCTTCCATGGGAATGATGGCAAGGAGAAATTCGAAACCCTTTCTTTCACTATGATGGTGGCATTCACATTCCCTTCCTAATGGGGACGCAAGGGGTTGATGGTGATATTTAGAGCGGCTGCATTATCGAACTGTATCAGCTTGTTGTCCATGAGGTCCTAGACACAATCTCTCAATTGGAAACATTCCTCCAAGGTATGCCCCTCAGCCCCAAATGGTGTTCACACTTCTTGGGCGGACCATATCCTGGTGGAGGACCTTCTCTAGGCCTCGAAAACAGTGGGGTCACTAGCTTCCTTTCCAGTAGGTAAGCATAGAGATCTGCCATGGTCATAGGTAACAGAGTGTACTTCCGGCTTTCCTTCCTATAGGGAAGAGGCAGTTCTGGCCTCCCTTTCTGATTAAAAGCTTTATTAGGTGCTTGAGCAAATTGATTCTATTGTTGATAAGGCCTAGTAGCCAGGGGAGCATAGTTAGAAGCAACACCCCTTATACCCACAAAGATTTGGCTAATGTACCTCTCAAGGATGTATCAATGGAGAGGGTGGGAGTTAAGGAATTTAGAGAAACAAGGATGAAGATTGTGGATGAGTCAAGTACTAAAGCTAGAAAGCAAGGGTACATAAACCTTAAAAGCTTACCAAAGCAACAAGTACAAACCCTTAACATATACAAAATAACATCTTATGTATTGATAAACCAAAGTTTCACAGTCAAACAAAACCATGAGTTTTAAACCTTTAAACCAAAACTTTAACCACAGTATATCAAACCCATAGTGAGAGCATTAACCAAACATAATACCATAAGAAACATAAAGTAAAACTGAAACATAAACTGAATAAACACTATTTATGACATGTTCCCCCTTAAAATGGCACTCCTCCTCAAGAGCTTCCCCTCAAAAAATTCTCCCCCTTTTTGACCGGAATGGCCAAAGGGTCACTGCTGGGTGTTGATGCTGTCAAACTTGGTTGAAAGTATGTTGAGTTGATCCTGAATTGCTGCCATCCAGTCAGTATGCTCATTCTAAACTTCTCTTAGTCCATCAATTCTCTCCAGGATGATTTGAAATGCATCTGGAGGTGTAGCTGATGAAGTTGAAGCTCTTCTCCTCTTGTCTCTGCTTCTAGGTGTGGATGTTTGTCCTGCAGCCTCTACTTCAGTTTCCATTGGATCACCTTCTCCTTGGTCACCCTCTTCTTCATCACTTGGAAGACGAACTTGTATCCTTGTGATGGTATGTTTGTTAATGGCTGACAGTGGAGTCATGGGACTGATATTTTGAGGGATTGCAACACCTTTTGCTCTGAAAAGTCTCATGAGAAGAATAGGAAAGATTAGCTTGGGACTAGAGGTGGTTCTGGTCTCATCCACAATTGTGTCAAATATGTGAGAGCTGATGTCAATGAAGGTTTTATCTTTGAGCTCCATGAGGAAGATAGCTCTGGCATTGGTAATTGTAGTCAGCTTCCTCATTGGATACAAGTTGAACATCATGATGGTGGTCAGACACCTCATGTCAGCAGGGAAGGCATTAGTATTTAGACATCTCCCCTCTTTAACACCACCAATCCGATTCTAAACAGTTTCTATAGATAACATCCTGTCCTTGTAATTGGTGAAATCATGATCCTCTAAACCCTCAAGCCCTAGAACCTCATCAATATCATGTGCATCTAGGGTGAACTTATGACCTCTGACCAGCAATTCAGCTCATCCTCCCTTATAACAACATTTGCATAGAATTCCCTTATTAAGGGCTCACAAACTGCAGGTGGGTCACTCAGCAGCTTATCCCATCCTCTGCTCTCAAAACAGTCTGGAATGAAGGTGTCCTTCAAGTCCCCTAAGTCTACAAACCTTTCCTGAGTAATGGTTCCCTTCAAGAAATAATCTTTGTATCTCTCAAAGTGATGAACAGACCAAAACAAGTTATGGTCCATTTTCAGTCTTTTGTCAGCCTTCTTAGTAGGAGTCTTCTTCTTTGTAGGTGTGGGAGCCATCTGTAAACCAGAAAAAGAGGCCATAACAAGACATAGCACAATGGATGAAATTTAAACATTAGTAACAGGTAAGAAACATGTTGCTTTCCCACCATTCAGTTGAGAGTCAGCCAGTAAAAGAGGTAGCACAAATCAGAAAATAATAGAGCACTATATCAACAATATAATGCATAGAATATTGTGACATAGAGCACAATTAAAGAACTAAGAGCCCTCTAGAGTACATTCCCAATCACATACTACACCAAGTAATATGTCTATGAGACATATTTTCATGTGAATAAGATGATTAAACCAGCGCAGAGTAGACAATAGACACAAGGTAGAAGCAACACACATGATACTTATAGTAACTTAAAGACAGAGATTATAACCCAACCATCACAACACAACTAAATAGAACCAGCCAAACTCACACACAAAGTGAAACACAGTAAACCCGAACAAATAGCAACATGGGTATGAGATATAACAATCAATCACAGATCATTCTTCAAACTCTGTCAAGGAAACTAAATCATGATAACAATCATATTTAGAATACTAGACACAAGATTTTACCAAAACCAAACACCAAAACTCAACAAACATTAACCCAAACCATGTTTGAATACTATATTTCTCAGAAACTCAATAACACCTCACAAATCAAGAAAATAAAACCAAAATCATGAAATATGTAGTGAGAAATAGAAAACCCATACCTTTTCCTTGAAGATTTGAGATTGAGTTGATTCAAAAATGGAGGTTTTTGAGAGTGACACGGTGAGTTTGAGAGAGGTTTGAAATGGGGAAGACAATGAACAGTCACAAAAATTCGAGGGAAAAACTAAAATGATTTTAAAAACTGCCCAAATTGCGCAAAACACGCGTTTTTCGCGACTGGATCAAGTCGCCAGGATAAGCCGTGACACACTTTGAGAACAAGATTCTTGAAAAATCTTCTAAGTGTTTTTCGCAACTGGAAGGTCTACCCACAAGAGAGTTGCGAGGTGAGCTGCGAAAATCTATGTGTACCCCTCACGACTAGACCTTCAACCTGCAAACAAGTCACCACAGTGAGCCGCGAGAAACATAAAAACTCAAATTTTAAAAAACATTCTAAGCATTTTTTGCGACTAAAGCATTTAATCGCCAGTGAGTCGCGAAAACTTCTAAGTAAAGTTCGCGACTGGGGCATGCGGCTGGACCAACCCGCGACCGAGCCGCAAGAACAGGGCAACACTGTTTTTGAAATTTTGACAATTTTTGTAAAAACAAAATACTTTCCAAAAACAACTAAAACACTCAAAAATCTTTTTGTGTTTGATTAACAAAGATTGAGCATGTGAAAACACATTTAATCAAGTACAATCACACAAATAAATATGACATTCATTGAACATAGACATGTGTGATGTGTGTGGATATCACAAATGAGATAGTCCTTAGTCTAATGTGAAGCTTCAATGATCAATTCAATCAAGGCATATACAACTAGCATTTGATAATGTGACCCATCTCAATTATAGAAATATGCATACATGACCTCCCACATAAACTTAAGTACACTACTTTTGAAGCTTTTCATTTGGCTCCATGTTCAACATATCATTTGATCTTTTTGAATCAACACATCTCATTGTGAGATCGATGCCTGAAATTTTTTATATTTCATTTAGATGAGTTAGCCTTTGGCCTTTTGGGCATTATACAATTTATTTTTGGTCGCTTTCCCTTTTTCCTAGTGAAATACTAGTATGTGCGACAGGCTTTTGCAGCTCAATATCTCTTTTCATTTGGAGATTTACATTTGGTGAGCTCTTTAAGTAAAGCAATAAAATAAAAAGTGGGAAGATATATAGGCACAAGTCTATGCATGTCTCAAGATCAACAAAACCATTCACTAGTCATTCATGACAAGTTTGAAGATCTATTTACAACAGTCACATATATTTCAAGATTTCTTCCATAATGATATAAGTGCATAGGAAACAAGTTATGCTCGTAGATGCACAAAGCCATTAGTACAAAGGTACAAGGCAAAACATGTTTTGAGACAAAACTCAACAAAGTTGATCAAACTTTTTGGATTTTCTACTTTTTATGTGTTTTTGGATTTTTGACATAAAAGTATGAAAAGATTGATCAAAAACATCAATGTAAAAACATTTAAAAGGAAACAAATAAACAACCGAACAATTTTCAACTCAAACAAGCAAAAAGCATACAACCAAGCATATTCACAAAGCATAGGAAGTATTAATACATGGACATGTTGTAATGCTTATGCATGAGTACCCCTCTTCACCCACATGTCACGTGCGTTTGGGGTGATATCCTTATAGGATTGGGTACGAGAGTTAGGACTTTCAAACCTTCTAGTGAAGCTCTCCAAGCAAGTGGTGAATTCACCAATCATCTTCATCATGTCCATCACACCGGGATCACCATTTCGACCTCTTGATGGCTCAAAAGCCCAAGTCCTCTTGTCATTTCTTGATCCTCTTGACCTTTGATCAGATGCATTCTTCAATGCTCTAAGCTTATGGCAATTCGGTTTGGTATTTCCTTGCAATCCGCAATGGTGACAGAAATGATTCATTCTAGGACCCCATTGTGATCTTGGAAGTGATCTTCCTCTAGCTTCACGTCTGGCTTCTGATTGATTACGGAACTTATTTAACACCCGTTGATCAACCACATTCTTCTTCTTTTCAACCTTAACTTTCTCAGGAATAGATTCTTCTACAACCGGCTCTTTGGCATTCACAAACTTCACTTCTTTGGTGACATTGGCCAATGAGCTACTCCCTCCAATATATCCCAACCCAGACTTGTCTGAGAAATGTTTCTGAGACGAAATAACATCATCTAGCTTCTTGGTGGAGACCCTCTCTATCTTGGCATTTGCTTGAACTACCTCATGCTCAAGAAATTTTATCTTTGAGTAGGCTTCGGTCAGCTCTCCATTCAGAATCTCTATCTCACCCTTGGCCTCCTTATGTCGCACCAAGAGACTTCGATAGTCCTCCTCTGCCTTCTTCATCTTTCTCACAGCTGCCTTGGCCACACGTGCATATTCTCCTGATTTCTCAAGGAGTGAATTAAAATTTTCTTGAAGACCCCTTGTACTCTCATCTTCTTCACCATCCGATTCTTCTATAATTCCCATTGATTCCTCATCACTATGCTCCCCAAGCTCTTGTACAAGCAAATTCAAGTCCTCCGAAGACTCAACATGAGCAATAGTCATAAAAGCGGAGTAATTCCCTTCTCCGTCACAGCTTTCCTCAGAATCAGAATTGGATGAATCCGAGCCACTAAGAGTTGTGGCATACACCTTGCCCTTCGATTTCAAATAATTGGGACATTCCTTTTTGAAGTGTCCATGCCCGTTGCACTTGAAGCAAGTGATTCCTTGTGAAGATTGGTATTCATTTCAATCTTTCTTCTTGAATTCCCTTCTCTCATTTCCAGAACTTTGGAATTTCCCTTTATCACAAAATTTTCCATTGTTCTTGAATTTCAAGAATTTTCAGAAATTCTTCACCAAATATGCCACATCTTTATCAACAATATCTTTATCCGAAGAGTCGTGAGCTTCGACCCTTTCATTAATTCTCTTAAGAGCAACAGATTTGCTCTTCCTTTGTGTGGGCAATGACAATTCATAGGTCTGAAGTGAGCCTATCAGTTCTTGGACTTTGATATCATTAAGGTCCTTGCTCTCTTCAATTGCTATCACCTTGGCACGGAAGCTCTCCGACAACGAACGAAGGATTTTCCTCGCAACTATAGAGTCCTCCGTTTTCTCCCCCAAATTGAACTTGCCGACAACCACTTCGTTCAACTTGCTATAGAAAGAGTCAAAGGGCATCCTCACTCATTTTGAGCTCCTCAAACCGAGTGGTCAGCATCTGAAGCTTGGTGTCCTTCACTTTCTTCGTTCCTTCATAAGTTGTCTCCAGTATTTCCCATGCCTCCTTGGCAATAGTGATGTGTGAAATCCTATGAAATTCTTCTGGACAAACGCCACAGAAAATGGCATTCAAGGCTTTACTGTTAGTGTTAGCTGCCGCAAGAGTTGCCTTATCCCAAGTGGATTTAGTAGCCTCCGGCCTAGTCCAACCTACTTCTACAGCATCCCAAACATTATCATCAATAGAACACAAGAATGCCCACATTCGGACTTTCCAAAAAGCATAGTTGTTACCATCAAAAAATGGTGGAACATTTAAAGATTGAGACCGGTCCATCTCAATACGGGGTCAAGGATCGCACTAAGGTGTTTAAACCACAAAGAGTGCACCTGCTTTGATACCAATTGAATGTTCAAATAGCATTGAAAACACTATGAACGTTTACACCCCCAATTTACAAATTACCAATTCAAGCTTAATATCAAACAATGTATGTGCGGAAAATGAATATAAGCTTATACCAGAATTGATAAACAATCTAAATCAAATAAAATCACATCCACAGCAGAAATTAAATGGCAAAGATTAAGGGAAGAGAGATGTAAACACAAGGACAACACAACGATGTGTTATCGAAGAGGAAACCGAAGCCTTCAGCGTAAAACCTCTCCGCCGCCCACTAAGCAGTAAATAATCCACTAAATAATGTAGTTGGGATACATGAACAACAAAAGACCCTCCAAGCCTAATCTACCCAGTGTACCTAAGCCCTCCAAGCTTCTTGCCCCAACGAGGTTACGCCAAACCTATTTCTTCTTTAGCTTACCGGATTCTGCTATAGCCCATAGCATCAACCAATAGTTATTGGTTCCTTCCTAACTGCTTCCCAAAGCACCAAAAAGCCTTCTCACAAATATGAGTATGGTGAGAAAAGGATTTGGGTAAGAACCTCTCAAGGATGTAACAATGGAAATAGTGAGAGTAGAGGAATTTGAAGAGTCTCTATGTGAAGATTGTAGATGAATCAATCTTATTTTTCTCTAGGATTTCTCTCTCAAAATTCTCTCTAGAAGCTCCTTAAATTTCGTGGGTAAAAGGGGTATTTATACTAGGGTCAGAATGGAATGCGAAGAGTCAGGTTTTTCAAAACAGAGCTGGTTGGCGGCTTGGCAGCGCGACTTGACTGAGTCGCGAGTTCAAGCCACAAGATAACAGAACGGCCAGGCTAGACTTTTTGTCATGTAGTGCTCCAGCTGGCGCGACTGTTCATCTTCTTGCTCGCTTCACTCGTGTGCTGTAGTTGGCGGCTTGCTAGTCGCGAGTCACCCGCAAGTCCCAGCTGCGAGTCTCTGCATCCTTGCACAATCTTGAGCATTTCTTTACACTCTCTTACTCACTACCCTTACATGATTCCCACCTAAATACAGGGTTACTAATTGCTAAATTACAAGCAAATTTGGCACGGAATAAAGCCAACAAGATGGTTGATTAAATTCAACCTTACAGAGGGCATTCTTGTGTTCAATTGATGATACTATTTGGGATGCAGTAGATGTAGGATGGACTAGGCTGGAGGCCGCTAAATCCACTTGGGATAAGGCAGCACTTGTGGAAACTAACGCAAACAGTAAAGCTTTGAATGCAATTTTCTGTGGTGTTTCTCCAAATGAGTTTCACAGGATTTCTCACATAACAGTTGCCAAAGAGGTATGGGAGATATTGGAGACCACCTATGAAGACACGAAGGTGAAAGATACTAAGTTGCAAATACTAACCACTCGATTTGAAGAGCTGAAAATGAGTGAAGACGAGTCGTTTGACTCATTCTATAGCAAGCTGAATGAGGTGGTTGTTGGCAAGTTCAACTTGGGTGATAAGACGGAGGACTCAAAGATAGTGAGGAAAATCCTTCGATCATTGCCAGAGAGCTTCCGTGCAAAAGTTACAGTAATTGAAGAGAGTAAGGACCTTGATGATATCAAAGTTCAAGAACTAATTGGCTCACTTCAAACTTATGAGTTGTCATTGCCATCACAAAGGAAGAGCAAATCCCTTGCTCTTAAGATGACCAGTGAGAGGGTAGAAGTTCACGACTCATCGGATGAGGATGTTGTCAATAAAGATGTGGCATATCCTGTGAAGAATTTCTGAAAGTTCTTGAATGTTCAAATAGTGTATAAAACACTATGAACGTTTAGACCCCCAAATTACAAATTACCAATTCAAGCTTAATATCAAACAATGTATGTGCGGAAAATGAATATAAGCTTATACTAGAATTGATGAACAATCTAAACCAAATAAAATCACATCCACAGCAAAAATTAAATGACAAAGATTAAGGGAAGAGAGATGCAAACATAAGGACAACACAACGATGTGTTATCGAAGAGGAAACCGAAGCCCTCGGCGTAAAACCTCTCTGCCGCCCTCCAAGCGGTCAATAATCCACTAAAGAATGAAGTTGGGATACATGAACAGTAGAAGACCCTCCAAGCCTAATCTACCTAGTGTACCTAAGCCCTCCAAGCTTCTTGCTCCAACGAGGTTGTGCCGAACCTTTGTCTTCTTTAGTTTACCAGATTCTGCTATAGCCCATAGCATCAACCAATAACCATTGGTCCATTCCTAATTGCTTCCCAAAGCACCAATAGCCTTCTCACAGATGTGGGTGTGGTGAGAAAAGGATTTGGGTAAGAACCTCTCAAGGATGTAACAATGGAGAGGGTGAAAGTAGAGGAATTTGAAGAGTCTCTATGTAAAGATTGTGGATGAATCAATCTTGTTTTTCTCTAGGGTTTCTCTCTCAAAATTCTCTCTAGAAGCTCTCTACATTTCGTGGGTATAAGGTTCTATATATAGTGGTGTGTGTTTGGAATGCGAAGAGTCATTTTTCCAAAATAAAGCTGGCTGGTGGCTTGGCCTCACGACTTGACTGAGCCGCAAGTTCAAGCCGCGAGATAACTGAATGGCTAGTTTGGACTTTTTGTCCTGTAGTGCTCCAGCTGGCATAACGCTTTAGCTTTTTTGCATGCTTGGCACGTAAGCATCTTCTGGCGGGTTGCAAGCCATGAGCTACCCGTGAGATCCAGCCTCGAGTCCCTGCTTCACTGCACACTCTTGAGCATTTCTTCACACTCTCTGACACACTACCCTTACATGAATCCCACCTAAATACAGGGTTACTAAATGCTAAAATACAAGAAAATTTGGCATGGAATAAAGCCAATAGAATGGTTGATTAAATTCAACCTTACAACAAATTTTTCAAAATTGTCTTTAAGGTGTTTGGCGACTTGTCCTAGCAACTTGTTCGCGACTTGGTTCAATCGCCAAAAATGCGTGTTTTACGCTTTAAGGACAGTTTTTAAAACTTTTCAGTTTTGCCTCGAACATTTCTGACTGTTCATTGTCCTGCTCGTTCTTCTCTCTCACACACTCACTGTGTTTCTTTATCATTAACCTCCATTTTTCTTCATCATCTCAACTTCAATCTTTAAGAAAAGGTATGGGTTTTCTATCTTTCTCTAAGTATTTCATGTTTATTGACTTGATTTCTTGGATTTTGAGTTTTTGTTGAGATTTGATACATATGATGATTCGTATATGGGTTGGGTCCATTTTGTTGAGTTTGATTTATTGGGTTTTGTTGATATGGATTGTATGATGCTTATTTCACATGCTCTCATGATTGATTCTCATTTTTTTGGCATAACACTTGATCTGAGGTGTGTTGTGCATATCATACCCATTGTAAAATGTCTTTTAGACATTTGCTTGATTTTTAGGGATTTTGTGATATACACTATTTGGGAGATGTCTCTAGTATACACTACTTGGTATTTGCATCACTAGTTGAGAGTTTCTGTATTTTGCCCTAGGTTGTTCATGGAATGTTTTAAGCACACACTCACATTGTGATAACTTTAATAGTTTATGATAAAACCATATTGTGTTATGTTGTTATGTGTTCTCTTTTGTCCAGTTGATTCTGAAATGTGCTGTAGACTGAATCTTAAGTTTAACTCTTTGCCCTTTTTCAGTGCTTCTAACTTTGTACTAATTTGTGGAGCTATCATATGTGTGCTCTGTTTTTGTGGTCTTTGCTGCTATGGTTTTGCAGATGACTCCTACAAAGAAAAAGATCACTGCAAAGTGATGGATATAAAGATAAATGCAGCGGAAAATAAGTTTTAAACGGATCTACTTCATTCGATATTGATAACACGTACAAAGTAAATTTCAAAATTAGAGAATCAAGAGATCGTACCTTGAAGCGGTGAATTTCAAAACAAAGATTGAAGCACTAGGGACTACTTTTAATCTTCACTCCAATTCCACTAACGCCCAAGATGTGTGGTCTCTCGATTGGTAACAAAGGGATGACTTGTGAGTGACAAAAACTCACATGCACACCATTTTCATGATGTTTTTCTCACACCAATATTTCTGTACGTTTTTCCCTTTGTATCTAACCAATTATCTAATTGGGCTGGCCTTTTGGGCTTTACCAATTGGGCTTAAGTGTGTGGCTTGGAGTGGGACCAAAAGGGACCAATAAGACACTAGCTCCAATGGGCCTTGGGCTTTTCTGTCAACTCTTGACAAGTCCAAAGTTACCATTAACTATATTTAATACCACTATAAAAATATAGTTGCACTCTAGGCCTTATCTATAAATTATATCCCAAGACTTTATTATACATGCAACCCCTTCATAAAATATTCGTAGTAATACAAAGTCATTAATGTAGACTGCCACTTTGTAAATTACTACATCTTAATCCTTGAGTACCCGGTTTAATCCTTTAATGTTATTCATTATATATTTATGAAATCCAATTCCATAAATATATACTTTAGTCTTACTAAAGTGGTTAGGCCTAACTCTCTGAATAACAAACCCATTAAACTTATCTCAAGGAAATATTTTATATCTCCGTTAAGAGACTATGAATTCCATCTTGAGAATACATGTTCCATCAACACTAAATGTGGCTGCCCAACATACTGAGGTTTTGACCATAACTATAGATCTCACTCCTGATATATCAAAGCAACCTACACCTCATGATCAGGTCCATTATTCTCTCAGGATTAAGAGTTCATGCAAATGTAAGTCATGAGATTTATTATTCATTTGACAGTCTTTAGGAGAATAATAAATCTCACAGCGGTCCAGTTCAATATGTCTTAACTCTTAAAACATATTAACACATCAACCAGAAGTCTCCACTTCCATGATCAAGACAAATCATCATGGTTGATATGTTATAGTCTTCGCAGATGAAATGCCCAATTTCATCACCGACTACGAACTATAATTCTGAGTTTACAAAGAACTTGTGATTTATATCTTCTGTGACTCTTCACATAAATCACATACTATGCATCTCATGGACTATATGATAATGTCTGAATATTCATGTTACCATTATTTCAGATAATAATAAAACAAATTTATTAAACATAATATTAAGTCATACATAATGTCAAACACAATGTCACACTTAATATCATACATAGCATCTTACAATAGGATTTAAGGGCACCAATCCTAATACAAAGAAGGGTGACAAGAGGATGAAAATGGACAATACAAAGTTCAGGTCTACCAAACATTTTGAGAGATACACTCAGTTCTACTTGAAGGCACCCATCATCCAAGAAAGATTTGTGGATTTGGTTGATTTGAAGGACACTTTCATTCCCAGTTGTTTTCAGGACAGAGGTTGGGATAAGCTATTGAGTGATCTGCTTGGGGTATGTGAACCTCTGATTAGAGAATTCTATGCTAATGCTGTTTTAAGAAAGGATGAGATCAACTGTTGGATACGAGGACATGAATTCAACATAGATCTGGATGATATTGATAAGGTGCTGGGTTTTGAGAATTTGGACCATGATTTCGCACACTACAAGGACAGGATGCTTTCCATAGAAACTATCCAATCTCATATTGGTGGAGTAAGAGAGGGGAGATGACTCAACACTACTACTTTTCCAGCTGACATGAGATGTCTTACAGTGATCATGATGTTCAACTTGTACCCGGTGAAGAAGATGACCACCATTAATAATGCTAGAAGCATTTTCCTCATTGAGCTCAAGGAGAAAACTTACATTGATATAAGTGCTCATATCTTCTTCATTATTGCTGATGAGACAAGAACCACTTCAAGGGAAAAGCTGATTTTCCCTAGTCTACTTATGAGGAGGCTTTTTAGAGCAAAGGGTGTGGACATCCCTTGAGACATCAATCTCATGCCTACTCTCTCAGCCATTAATACTCTAACCATTACACGGATAAGAGTTCATCTTCCGGGTGATGAAAATGAGGGTGCTCAAGAAGAAGGAGAACCAATGGAGATTGAGATAGTAGCTGAAGGACAACCATCAAGTTCAGAGGTCGTGGCAAAAGGAGCAAAGCTTCATCATCCTCTGAAATACCTCCAAATGCACTCCAAATCATACTTGAAAGGATTGATGGGCTCTAAGATGTACAGAATGAGCAATCTGATAGGCTGGCTATAATTCAAGAGCAGATGAATCTACTTTCAGCAAAGTTTAACAGTTTTACCACCCAACAGTAGCCCTTTGGCCATTCCGATCAAAAAGGGGGAGAATTTTGGAGAAGAAGAAGGGGTAGCTCTTGAGGGGGAGCACCATTTTAAGGGGGAGCAAAACCAGAAACTTCTTTTAAGCATTTTATTTTATGTTATCTATGGTTTTGTTGTTATGTTTTGGATAAGCTTTATTATGGGTTTGCTCTATTCTATGTTAAATACTTTGGTTTTATATATATATATATATATATATATATATATATAAGTTTATATTCAATACTTTATATCTTTTTGTACCCATGCTTTGTAGCCTAGTACTTGTAGCTAAATGTTATGCATTTTTCTTTAAGTACATCACTCTTGTGCCTTGTGTTGGATTTTATAATCTTAATACAATTACCTTGTGTTGTTGTATTGGTTGAGTGTTGGACATGCAAATGATACTTTGCATTGAGCTTATTAGCTTTCATGTCTAGATGTTCATTCCTTGTGTGAATAAGCATTGTGGTCACTATTTATAGTGATTGTTCATTTTTGGTTAAGCCATGCTTTATTGCTTTAATCTATATTGCTTGATCACATTGTGCTTGCTCCATATGCATTTCAAGTTTTCTGCTTTCAATTATCGTATTGTGTTGTTGTTTTTAGGAAATACTTGTTCATATGGTTCAAGGGCTTCACAGATTCTAGACTTAGGTGTGAGTGAGTTATGTTTAATTGTTCCCAACTCACATGTTAAGTCTAGATTTTGTTTTAGGGTTTTGTCACGGAATAGCCAAAGGGGGAGATTGTAAGGTTGAATTTAATCAACCATTTTGTTGGCTTTATTCCATGCCAATTTGCTTGTAATTCAGCATTTAGAAACCCTGTATTTAGGTGGGAATCATGTAAGGATAGTGTGTGAGAGAGGGTGAAGAAAAGCTCAAGAGTGTGCACTCAAGCAAGGCCTCACGACTGGCTCGTGGCTGGCAAGTCGCCAAAGAAGGCACACCTGTGAAGCATGCAGATGAGCTGAAGAGTCATGCCAGCTGGAGCACTATAGGACAAAACTTTCAGTTTGCCCATTCTGTTAGTTCGTGACTTAGACTCGAGACTCAGTCAAGTCGCGAGGCCAAGTCACCAGACCACTCTGTTTGGGAAAAACTGACCTTTCGCATTCCAAACACACACCTGTATAAATACCATTTATACCCACGAAATGTAGAGAGCTTCCAAAGAGAATTTTGAGAGAGAAACCTTAGAGAAAAACAAGATTGACTCATCCACAATCTTCATCCTTGTTTCTCCAAATTCCTCTACTCTCACCTGTAAAGTTGTTATTTACAACTATGTGTTTTGTTGGCTTTTATTCCGTGCCAAATTTGATTGTAATTATTATCAATCGTTTATACCCTGTATTTGTTGTGGGAATTGATGTAAGGGTTGTGTGATAGAGAGTGTGTGAAGACTCAAGCATTTGGAGGCTGAAGGATTATGCGGGTATGTCGCGACTTAGCTTCCCGCGAAGTGAAACATGTGCCCTGCACATGCTGGAATGCGAAGAGTCAGGCCAGGTGGAGACAGCTGTCTCTCGCGAGTATCTCGCGGGTAAGGCCTTCCCGCGAGACACCCGCGAGACATGCTGTTCTGCCAGCCTGTACTGACTGACTCACACATTTTGCACCTATCCTATATATACCCTCATTACCCACAAATGTTGAGGAATGCTTCAGAGAGAAAACCCTAGCCAAACACATTTGGAATTAGAGATTGTCATCCCCACCTTTCTCTATACACTTGCTTGTGGTATCTCCTCAACCCTTCCCTCTCCATTTCCACACCATTGAGAGGTTGATAGCCCAAACACTTACCACACCCTTTGAGAGTGTTGAGTGACGTTTTGGTGCTGCTGGGAAGTATTGGAAGAAACCTGGAATGGCAGATGCAACATGGAGCTTGTTGCGGGATCCGGGGTGCTAGACAAGACACGGTTCCGAGAAGCCTTGTTGGAGTAGGAGCTTGGAGGGCTTAGGTACATCGGGTAGATTAGGCTTGGAGGGTCTCTTGCTTACTCATGTATCCCAACTGATTGTCTAGTGGATCGATTTTCGCTTAGAGGGCGGCGGAGAGGTTTTTCGTCGAGTTCTTCGGTTTCCTCTTCGAGAACACGTCTCGGTGTTTTCTGTGTTTGCATCCTTCTTCTCTACTCTTGTTTAATTCCATTATACTGCTGTGTTGCTTAGTTTATGGATTAGAGTAGCTTACTTGTTCATCCGCTCGCTTTTACACTATTCCGCACTTTATATTAAAGTTGTGTAAAATCTATCGAGCCGTAATTTTAATCGGGGGGTCTAAACAGCTCTTGTGTTTTCAACACGTTTTCGAGCTTTCAATTGGTATAAAAGCGGGCACACTTGTTGTGGTTTAAATACCTTAGTGTGATCCTTGACCCTATTTGAGATGGACCGGTCTCAATCGCTCAATGTTCCACCATTTTTTGATGGGAACAATTATGCATTCTGGAAAGTCAGAATGAGAGCATTCTTATGTTCTATGGAAGATACCGTGTGGGATGCGGTTGAGATAGGCTGGACTAAGCTGGAGGATCCTAAGTCCACTTGGGATAAGGCAGCTCTCGCAGTCGCAAATGCTAATAGTAGAGCTTTAAATGCTATTTTCTGTGGTGTGTCTCCTGATGAATTCCACAGGATCTCTCATATGACGGTAGCCAAGGAAGCTTGGAAGATTTTGGAGACAACATATGAGGGTACGAAGAAAGTTAAGGACACAAAGCTTCAGATGCTTACCACCAAATTTGAAGAGCTCAAGATGGGGATGATGAACCATTTGATTCATTCTATGGGAAGCTCAATGAAATTGTAATTGCTAAATTCAATCTTGGGGAGAAGATTGAAGAGACTAAGGTGGTGAGAAAAATTTTGAGGTCCTTATTGGAGAGCTTTCGGGCAAAAGTCACAGCCATAGAGGAAAGCAAGGATTTGGATGAAATTAAGATCCAAGAGCTCATTGGATCACTCCAAACGTATGAGCTTGGACTGCCTTCCCACAAGACGAGTAAATCGCTTGCCCTTAAAACCATCACCGAAAGAATGGATGATCCTTCCGAAGAAGATGGAGTGGAGAAGGAAGTAGTATACCTTGCTAAAATCTTTCGAAAATTTCTGAAGATGAAGAACAGTGGAAAACCATTCAACAGAGGAAAATTTTCATCTTCAAGAGGTGATAGGAAAGAGTTTACAAGGAAAGAAGGGAGGGAGTTTCAACCTTCTTCAGAAATTGTATGCTATGAGTGCAATGGCCATGGACATCTAAAGAAGGAGTGTCCAAATTTTCTGAGGGGAAAAGGCAAAGCTTATGCCACGACACTCAGTGATTCAGACTCCTCTGAATCTGACTCGGAAGAGAGCTGTGACGGAGAGGGAAACTACTCCGCATTCATGACCATTGCTCATGTGGAGTCATCAGATGATTTGGGTGCACTTGTGAAGGAGCTTGGTGAGCATTCTGATTCAGAGTCTATTGGGATTGTGGAAGAATCAGATGCTGAAGAAGAAGAAGAGAATACAGCTAATCTTTAAGAAAATTACTCCTTACTACTTGAGAAGTCGGGAGAGTATACCAGAGTAGCCAAGGTAGCTGTAAGGAAAATGAAGAAAGCTGAGGAAGATTACAGAAGTCTCTTGATCAGATATAAAGAGGCTAAGTGTGAGATTGAGACACTAAATGGCGAGTTGTCTGAAGCCTATACGAAGGTGAGGTTTCTTGAGCAAGAGGTAGTGCAAGCTCATGCCAAGATAGAGAGAGTCTCCTCCCAGAAGTTAGATGATGTTATCTCATCTCAAAAACCTTCTTCAGACAAGTCCGGGTTGGGATACACCGGAGGAAGCAGCTCATCAGCCAAAGCTACCAAAGAAGTGAAATTTGTGAAGGCCATAGAGCCTATTGTAGAAGAAACCATCCCTAAGAATGTTAAGGCTGAGAAGAAGAATGTGAGTGAGCAACGGATGGTGAATAAGCCCCGAAATCAATCTATGGGCAGACACGAAACCAGAGCAAGATCTCTCCCAAGATCACAACGGGGTCCCAGAAATGACTATGTGTGTCATTACTGCGGAATGCAAGGACATACCAAACCTAACTGTCAAAAGCTGAGATCAGACAACAATTCAAGCGCACCTCGGTCACGAGGAAGGAGAAATGACATGAGGTCTTGGGGTGGTGAACAACCGAGAAGTCAAAATCGTGATCCTGGTATGATGGACGTGATGAAAATGATTGGTGCCTTCACCACCTGCTTGGAGAGTTTCACCAGAAGGTTTGACAGTCCAAATTCTCGTACCCAGTCCGTTCAGGATATCACCCCAAACGCACGTGACGTGTGGGTGAAGAGGGGTACTCATGCATAAGCATTATAACATGTCCACGCATAAATTCTTTCAATGTTTAGGGACTTTTGCTGTTGCATCTTTTCATGCATTGCTTTCTTTTTACTGTTGTTATTTTGTCCGGTTGGTTTGTACCGGCTGTTTTTGTTGATCTTTCTTTTCTTGTTCTGCTTTGGGTGTGT
The DNA here is from genome assembly GCA_019022515.1 of Quercus aquifolioides. Classification (NCBI taxonomy): domain Eukaryota; kingdom Viridiplantae; phylum Streptophyta; class Magnoliopsida; order Fagales; family Fagaceae; genus Quercus; species Quercus aquifolioides. Next base: position 39,258,141 of record CM032328.1, on the reverse strand, counting down.
TCAAAAATTCAAAAACACATAAAAAATAGAAAATCCAAAAAGTTTGATCACTTTGTTGAGTTTTGTCTCAAAGCATGTTTTGCCTTGTACCTTTGTACTTATGGCTTTGTGCATTTAACGAGCTTAGCTTGTCCCTCATGCACTCATATCATTGTGGAAGAAATTCTGAAATCTATGTGACTGTTGTAAATAGATCTTCAACCTTGTCATGAATGATTAGTGAATGGTTTTGTTGATCTTGAGACATGCATAGACTCATGCCTATATATCTTCCCACTTTTATTTTTTTGCTTAAAAGAGCTCTCTAAATGTAAATCTCCAAATGAAAAGAGATATAGAGCTGCAAAAGCCTGTCGCACAAACTAGTATTCGACTAGGAAAAAGGGAAAGCGACCAAAATAAAATGTATGATGCCCAAAAAGCCAAAGGCTAACTCATAAATTGAAATATCAAAAATTTCAGGCATCTTTCTCTAAATGAGATTCTCTTTGCTCAAAAGTTGCAAATGATATGTTGAATATGGAGCCAAATGAAAAGCTTCAATGAATTGTTATCAAGTACGTGTGGGAGGTCATATATGCATGTTTCTATAATTGAGATAGGTCACATAATCTAGTGCTAGTTGGGTATGCCTTGATTGAATTGATCATTGAAGCTTCACATTGGACTAAGGACTATCTCATTTTTGATATCCACACACAACACACAAGTCTATGTTCAATGAATGTCATATTCATTTGTGTGATTGTACTTGTTTAAATGAGCTTTCACATGCTCAATCTTTGTTGATCAAACCCAAAAAGATTTTTGAGTGTTTTATTTGTTTTTGAAAGTGATTTTATACTTTCTTGTCTTTTGTTTTTGATTAAAATGCATGTTTTTGTGTTTCTTCAAAAAACTGGTTCAGGGGTTGTTTCGTGAGAAGCTCGCGACTTAGAGCTTCCCGCGAAAAGGAGTTGAGGGAAATATTTTTTTCTTCCTGTCACACAGAAACTTTCGCGACTGTATCGCGACCAACAGCTTCTCGCGAAATGCTGTTTGGCTAAAAATTGGATTTTTCAGAATTCAGACAGAAGTTATCGCGATTGTCTCGCGACTGTTTCGCGACCTAATGCTTCTCGCGAAATTTTTGTGCATCAGTGGCCCTTCTCGCGACTGTTTCGCGACTGTGTCGCCACTCCCTAACCTGCGAAAAACGCGTGTTTTCAGTTTTTATATAGCTGATGTGACAGTTTTTCAAAACTCTAAAACTTCCCTCGCTCAACCTCTCTCGAACCTTTTCAACCCAAAATCACTATTCCATTCAAACCCCTTCAATCCAAGCACTTTTTCTGCATTTTCTTCTTCAATGTATGTTTGATAATCATTTCTTTTTAAGTTTTTGCTTAGATTATGCAGAATTTTTGTTAGGGTTTTGATAATTGGGGATTTTCGAAACTTTGGGTTAGTTTTCAAAATTGGGTGAATTTTTCTCAAATATTTTGATTGGGCTGTATCCCATTTGTTGTTTCTACATCTGTGTTGGCCCCTTGTGGCATTTTATCATGTATTGAGGGTAGATTTTCCCATGTTCATGCATTATTCATGTTATATTTGCATTTGTGCATGCTAAGTGTTTGTCAAAATGTCCGAGTGACATTTTTGTGCCAAAATGGAATCAAGTGATTTCAATCCATGGACTTTCACTTGTTTGACCTTATTGTACTTGGTTTGGTCATTGATTGTGTGTTTCACTCACTTTGCTCTTGTTGCACACTCTTGGCACACAACTAGGCACACTTAGGCACCCTCATGCATGCCGCACACACTCATCAGCACATGCACACAGACACACACACTTGCACTGTCTCTTAATTTGTTGCATTGTGGTTATGCTTTGTAGGTTGGAGTCTTTAAGCATGATGTTAAGAGTCTACCATGCTATGTTTTCAGTTAGTTTAAGTCTGATTTGGAACTAACTTGAATCTAATGAAGTTTGTCTTCTGGTTTATGTTTGTGCATTTTTTTATTTTCTTCTTTGCTTTGTGAAATTGTGCAGATGTCTCCCACCAAGCATGCAGCTAGGAAGAAATCGACTTCAAAGCGAGCCCGAACTGATTCTGATCATTTCAAGTCTGTAGACGCTGATATGAAGTACAATGACTGCTACAAGGACAAGACGATCATCATGGAACGGGTAGTCCAGTTAGAGACTCTTGAGGGCACTTGCATCCCTGAAGTGTTCAAAGATAGAACGTGGACCAAGCTGCTAAACCCGACTGGAGTGGTATATTCAAAGATTATCAAGGAGTTCTTCTCTAATGCCACTGTCAACGGAGAGTGTATTGAGTGCTGGGTAAGACACAAGGAGTTTAAGATTACAAGAGAGAGCATCCAAGACTTTTTGGAGACTCGTCCTCCATCTCAGCCAATCACAGTTGCTTATGAGGACAGATTGGGTTCTATTGCTGATATGATTACAGTCCTTGGTGGTGAACCGAAGAAATCATCCATGGACACTCTCAAGTTCTCTCCAGAAATGAGGACACTAAGCTATGTGATGATTCACAATCTGTATCCGATCACCAATCTCACCACTCTATCTGCTCCGAGAACAAGATTCCTGTATGATCTCTTTACACATAAGGAGATTGACATTTGTGGCCATATCATGCATGTCCTGAAGAAGAGCATCACAAAGCAGAATTCACGGATTGTGATGCCGTTCCCCTCTTTGATCATGGGAATGATTGCCAAGGCAAAGCTCAAGCTACCCAGTGGCCTCACAGTTGTTCAGAGGGATTACCCCATTGGTGGTCATACACTGACTAGGAGCACTGCACACATTAGAGGCTCCAAGACTGGTGTGCATACCATACCACCACCACGACGGGTTCAGCAGGATGAAGGTGAAGATACAGAGGAAGAGATTGACAGGTTCACCTCGGATCCAGAGCCCTCTGCTCAGCCATCATCTTCTGCTCCACCACAAGGCTTAAGCAAACTTGATCAGTTGCTTGCTAAGATGGATCATATGTCTACAGTGCTTGACTCCCATGTGCAGCACACAGCAGATCAGTTCGCGTACCTTCAAGGACAGATCACTGCATTAGCATCGCAGGTTCAGGAATTGTCCTCCACTCATGGCTCAGATTCAGAGTCCGATCCGTTCTAGCCCTTTGGCCATTCCGGTCAAAAAGGGGGAGAAATTTCTGAGGGGGAGCTGGAGAAGAGCTTACACAGCGTTAGGGGGAGCATAGCTTAGAAACATAGTAGCATTGGTTATTGGTTTTAAAGATGGTTTAATTCAGTTTCTTTTAGTGTTTATAACTGTTTTACTGCTTTTGGTTTAAAGCTTTGATACTATGTTTTATTTTAGTATTATTTCAGATGTTTCTTTTGTGATATTCTCTATGCTTTGTAGCATACTTTGCATGTACCCATGTTGCTTTTGTAAGCTTTAAGGGTTTGTTTCATTGCATAATTTGTAGGCTTTTATGGTTTGTGCCATGTATTTGCAAAACTTTGCTTATGCAACCTTTATGCTTGTGCTATTGAAGTTTAATGTCATACATTTACTTCAGTACATCACTCTTGTGCCCGTGTAGGATTGTTCCTAGATGCATATACGTTCTATGCATTGGTTGAGTGATGAACACTCTTGTGCCCTAGTAGGATTGTTCCTAGATGCAAATACCTCAAGTATTTTGCATTGGTTGAGTGTTGGATTTGCAAATGGTACTCTTCAAATGAGTTTATCATCTTGCATATCCGGATGTTCATTCCTTGTGTGAATGAGCATAGTAATTGCTTGTGTATAGTGATTACTTGTTTGATCTTGCCATGATCTAGTGTTTCTATTTCATTTTGCTTGATCATGCTTTTATTGCTCCATATGCTTTTCAAGTTTTCTGCATACAATGATATTATTTTGTTGTTGTGTTTCAGGAGTTACTTGTTCATATGTTTTAAGAGCTTATCAGAATCTAGAATTAGGTGTGAGTGAGTTTTGCCTTTGTTCCCAAACTCACGTTTAAGTCTAGAGTCTGTTTTAGGGTTTTGTCACGGAATAGCCAAAGGGGGAGATTGTAAAGTTGTTATTTACAACTATGTGTTTTGTTGGCTTTTATTCTGTGCCAAATTTGATTGTAATTATTATCAATCGTTTATACCCTATATTTGTTGTGGGAATTGATGTAAGGGTTGTGTGATAGAGAGTGTGTGAAGACTCAAGCATTTGGAGGCTGAAGGATTATCACAGGTATGTCGCGACTTAGCTTCCCGCAAAGTGAAACATGTGCCCTGCACATGCTGGAATGCGAAGAGTCATGCCAGGTGGAGACAGCTGTCTCTCGCGAGTATCTCGCGGGTAAGGCCTTCCCGCGAGACACCCGCAAGACATGCTATTCTGCTAGCCTGTACTGACTGACTCACACATTTTGCACCTATCCTATATATACCCTCATTACCCACAAATGTTGAGGAATGCTTCAGAGAGAAAACCCTAGCCAAACACATTTGGAATTAGAGATTGTCATCCCCACCTTTCTCTATACACTTGCTTGTGGTATCTCCTCAACCATTCCCTCTCCATTTCCACACCATTGAGAGGTTGATAGCCCAAACACTTACCACACCCTTTGAGAGTGTTGAGTGACGTTTTGGTGCTGCTGGGAAGCATTGGAAGAAGCCTGGAATGGCAGATGCAACATGGAGCTTGTTGTGGGATCCGAGGTGCTAGACAAGACACAGTTCCGAGAAGCCTTGTTGGAGTAGGAGCTTGGAGGGCTTAGGTACATCGGGTAGATTAGGCTTGGAGGGTCTCTTGCTTACTCATGTATCCCAACTGATTGTCTAGTGGATCGATTTCCGCTTGGAGGGCGGCGGAGAGGTTTTTCGCCGAGTTCTTCGGTTTCCTCTTCGAGAACACGTCTCGGTGTTTTCTGTGTTTGCATCCTTCTTCTCTACTCTTGTTTAATTCCATTATACTGCTGTGTTGCTTAGTTTATGGATTAGAGTAGCTTACTTGTTCATCCGCTCGCTTTTACACTATTCCGCACTTTATATTAAAGTTGTGTAAAATCTATCGAGCCGTAATTTTAATCGGGGGGTCTAAACAGCTCTTGTGTTTTCAACACGTTTTCGAGCTTTCATCACCTTCTCCATTGATACATCCTTGAGAGGTACATTAGCCAAATCCTTATCTCACCATACCCATATTAGTGAGAAGGTTATTTAGAGCTTGGGAAGTAGTTAGGAAGGGACCAATTGATATTGGTTGATGCTATGGGCTATAGCGGGATCCGGTAAGCTAGAGAAGACAAAGGTTAGGCATAACCTCGTTGGAGCAAGAAGCTTGGAGGGCTTAGGTACACTGGGTAGATTAGGCTTTGAGGGTCTTCTGCTATTCATGTATCCCAACTTAATTCTCTAGTGGATTATTGACCACTTGGAGGGCGGCGAAGAGATTTTATGCCGATGACTATTTCCTCTTCGATAACACATCGCTGTATTGTCTTTGTATTTGCATCTTTCTTCCTTTAATCTTTGTCATTTAATTTCTGCTGTGATTGTAATTTTATTTGGTTTAGATTGTTTCATCAATTCTGTGTTAGCTTATTTTCATATTCCGCACATACATTGTTTGATAATAAGCTTGAATTGGTAATTTGTAATTTGGGGGTCTAAACGTTCATAGGTGTTTTACACACGTTTTGAACATTCAGAGTTTTTTGTTGTCTAGTCCAGTTTGATATAAAGTACTTGGGAAAGATTGGTCACATCCTAAGAATTAAACTTTGTTAAAATTCAGAAATTAGAATGTTGGGTCTATCTCAAACTGCTTAAATAGATTAGATTTTAGCCAAGTATAGCATGTAATACTTCAAGAAATGATTCTTTCCTTTTAAGTTTGAAGTTCCTTTATAAAGGACCATAGTCCTAAGACATAAAAGGAATAGCATTTTAAGATGGTTCCTTATACCATATCAATAGGAAGCCTTTATGCTACGCTATATACTAGGCTAAATATCTATTTTGCGGTGGGCATCATAAGTAAATATCAATTGAATCTAAGATCACTTAATTTAGTGGGAGTAAAGCATATACTGAAATATCTTAGGAGAATAAGGGATTATATGCTTGTCCACCAAAGTGAGGATTTGATGGTTACTGGTTGTAAAAATACTAACTTGTAGTTTGATTGTGATTCACGAAGTTGAACTTCAAGATATGTGTTCATCCTAGGCGGTGAAGATACACATTAAACGTAAGTATTATCTCATTAGAGAGATATGAGTACGTGAGATATAGTAGTAGAAAAGATAATTTATGTAATAAATCTGGCTGAAACTTGTTTCCAAACATTGCCTTAGAGTGACTATGATTTACTCTAAAGAGAAATAAGTGTCGGATATATGGTAAATTGTCTTTTGAGGGCAAGTGGGAGATTGTTGGGGTTTAAGCCCTAAAAATCCAATTTATTGGTATGTCATAAATAATTAAATTGTTTAATTATATGACACTATTTATAAATGAACTAATGGGACATTATCATAGTCCTTGAGATGCATTGTATGTGATTTAGTCGTAGAAGATACAAATCACAAGTTCCTTGTAAACTCAAAATATAGTTTGTAGTCGATGATGAAATTAGGCGTTTCATCTACGAAGACTATAACACATCAACTAAGATGGTTTGTCTTGATCATGGAAGTGGAGACTTCTAGTAGATGTGTTGATGTGTCTTAAGTATTAAGACATATTGAACTGGACTGCTGTGAGATTGATTATTCAATCAACAACTGTTATCTGAATAATTAATCTCACGACTTCTAATTTCATAGACTCTCAATCCTGAGAGGATAGTGAACTCAATCATAAAATGTAGGTTACTTTGATATATAAAGAATGAGATTTAATATTGACAGTCAAAATCTCAGTATGTTGGGTAATCACACGTAGTGTTGAGGAAATACATATTCTCAAGATGGAATTGTAATATCTTTTTATAGAGACACGAAATATCCCCTTGATATAAGTTTAATAGGAACAGGTTATTCAGGGTACCCACTTTAGTAAGGAGTTACTAAAGTTTATATTTTTTTGAAATCGGATTTCAATAAATATGAATAACTAAAAGATTAAACTGGATACTCAATGATAAAATAGTTGTTTACAAAGTGACAGTTCATTATGACTTTGTTCACTATGGATATTTCATGGAGGGGTCAAATGATATCATTAGAGTCTTGCGATATAATTTATTAATAAGGCCTAGAGTGCAATTATATTTATATAGTGGTATTAAATATAATTAATGATAACTTTGGACTTGTCAAGAGTTGAAAGATAAGTCTAAGGCCCATTGGAGTTAGAGTCTTATTTGTTCCCTTTAGTCCCATCTCAAGCCATAAACTAAAGCCCAATTGGGCAGACCCAAAAGGTTAACCCAATTAGATAATCAATTTTTATTTAATAAGAGTTATTAAATAAAGTAACTACCAAGGTAGTTAGAATGTATGTGTTAGGACATATGTGGAACTTGTTAGATCATATGTAATTGTAAATTGTCTAATCCTTAGGCAAAATGCACTTTACTTGTAATTGGGTAGATCTAGGATGGGTTTAGTACTTCAAGAAACATGTTGTTCAAGCCAAGTGTTAAAGCCATGAAGATTGGACCAAGAAACAAGTGAAGAAAAGATGTTCATTAAAGCAACTACCAAGGTAGTTAGAATGTACGTGTTAGGACATATGTGGAACTTGTTAGAACATATGTAATTGTAAATTGACTAATCCTTAGACAAAATGCACTTTACTTGTAATTGAGTAGATCTAGGATGGGTTTAGTACTTCAAGAAACATGTTGTTCTAGCCAAGTATTAAAGCCATGAAGATTGGACCAAGAAACAAGTGAAGAAAAGATGTTTATTAAAGCTGGACATAAGTTGGACAGAATCTCGACAGAAGCTCGATAGTTCATATCTATCGAGGTTTAATGAAGAAAGCTTGAATGAAGCTTGACAGAAATATTTAGAGAGATCTACGAACTTAGAATTTCCAAATCTGATTTTCGGCCCATGCTGACATATATGTGTAGGGTTTCTCTTCTCACAACCCTAGACATATATAAGCCTTATTTTAAAAGTCGTTGTAGATTAGAATACAAGGAGAACACATGCAAAAAGTGACCGAATGCCTTAGAATACAAGGAGAACACATGCAAAAAGTGACCGAGTGCCTTACTCTTTCTACATGAAGTTACTGCGTCTTTTACACCTTAGGGTTTTGTAACCAAGTACTTCTTGATCTTCATTATTGTTGAAGTGAAGAACTTTGCAGGCAACAACATCTTCAAGGTACTAGAGTTAGTCACGTATTGGGAGCCGTGCATCATTTGTTAGTCACGTACTGGGATCCGTGCAAAAGGGTGGTATTCATATATTGAAGAGTTCAGAGGTTCTGAAGCAGTAGAAGGTTTCTGCTATAAGTTCATCTACAGGGATTGTAGAGTCTAGAAAAAAAGGTTTTGTACTAGATCTGAAACTTCTCTTTATTATAGTGGATTTCTTTTCGAGAAGGTTTCCCCCCAGGTTTTTTTACTCTGAAACTAGTGTGTTTCATTGGTTTTCCTGGATTATCATATCTTGTCTTATTTACTTTTCCACTGTGCATGATATTGATGTTTGTTTGTTTTAACAATGTTTATTCAAAATAAATCTATTTAACAACTTTGGTTTAAAAATTGTAAATTTTATCAACCAGGGTATAAATTTCCTAACAAGTGATATTAGAGCGAGTACAATCTGATTGGATTAATTTCCTAAGTGTGATCCTTGACCCCTGTTGTCATGGATCGTGGATAATCTCTTTTGATTCCTCCTTTATTTGATGCACTAATTATGCGTACAGGAAAGTTCATATGAAAGTTTTTTTGCAGGCTCTAAGTGAAAAAGTATGGCAAGGTGTTAAAGTTGGCTGGATTAAGCCTAAGGAAGTGTCAGTGGATTAGGATGAAGCAACAATCAAAGCGGAAAATTTCAACAGTAGGGCCTTAAATGCTTTGTTTAGTGGGGTGACCAATGAGGAATTCAAGAAAATATCATCCACGGAAGTTGCCAATGAAGCTTGGACTATTCTTGAGACCACCTATGAAGGTACTAAGGTAGTAAAGACTAAGAAGCTTCAAAGACTCACTAGTAGTTTTGAAGAAATAAGGATGGAGGAGGATGAGACCTTTGATGAGTTCTATGCTAAACTCAAGGATATTGTGAATTCTGTCTTCAACCTTGGAGAATCTATAATAGAATCCAAAATTGTTAGGAAAATCCTTAGGTCCTTACTTGAAAGATTCCATGCCAAGATCACTGCTATTGAAGAAGTGAAGGACATTGATCAAATTCCTTTGACTAGACTTGTACGGAACCTTCAAACCTATGAGATGGGATTAGGTTTAAAGGGAAAAGTTGGAAAGAGTAGAAACTTGGCTCTTAAAGGTATATAGGAAGAGATTGATGACTCTGAAGATGAAGATGAAAGCGAAGATGAAGATGAAGATGATCATGAGGATAAGGATCTAACCTTCATAGCTAATGAGATTACCAAGCTTCTTCAATTTAAGAAAAAGAATAAGGACAAACCTCCTAGGAAATCTAAATCCTCTAAGAATGGTAAGAGTGAGAAACCCCTTATCCAGTGCCATGAGTGCAAAGGTTTTAGTCATATGAGGATAGAGTGCCCAAACTACCTTATGAAGGAAAAGACCAAGAAGTCAAAAAAAAAAGGGTTGGTTGCTACCTGGAGTGATACTGAGAATGACTCTTCTGATGAGTATGTGGATGAATGTGGTCACTTTATGTCTTTTGCTACCACAACCGATAAGGTGATTGTGGAGAGTGATAGTGACAGTGAAGATTCTTCTGATGATGAAGTACCCAAGAAGATGACCCTTTAGGAAGCCTATGATAAGCTATGCACCGAATTTATAAAATCTAAAAAGACTTCTTATCATTGTAGAAAAGAGTTTAATGAGGTAAAAACTGAAAAAACTTATCTATTAGTGAAATTAGATAAGACTACAAGGTTGGTTGAGACTCTTATTGTGGAGAACACCTCATTAGATGAGAAAGTCAAGAATCTTGAGGTAGAGTTTAGTCAAGCTAGAACTCAAATAGAGAGGATGTCTAGTGCAAAGCTTGATGAGGTCTTAAGTGCTCAAAAGCCTAGTTCTGATAAGGCTGGCTTAGGATATGTTGACTCCTCTGATCCCTCCTCTTCCACGACTTCTAGATCAAAAACTGTCTTTGTGCCCTAATCTAAGAAAGGCGATAAAGGTATGAAATCCAAAACTGATTTGGTTAATTCTAACCCCTTTGTTAGACCTCATATTTGTCACCATTGTGGTGTTTTTGGGTATATTCTTCCTAATTGCTTTAAGTTGTATCCTCAAGAGCAAGTGTCCAAACGGACACAGGTTTCCTCTCAAGGAACTACACCTTTGTTTGGAGAGTTATTAAAAGTTTGAGCTTTTTAACTCAATTTTAGGAGAATTCTAATTCTTTTATGTCCTTTAGTAGACATACTAGGACACGTGTCTTTTCATCTTCACGGCCAAAGACTCGTGTTGTATGGGTGAGAAAGGAGCCTAAGACTTAATTGTCTTTTCTATTTGTCCTCTACTTTAATTCTTTCTATCTAAAGTAGGACTCCCTTTGCTTGATTTCTTATCTGCTTTGAAATCATGCTTTCATGCATATGCATCTCTCTTGCATGCTTTCATGTTGTTTGTTTGTTTTTGTTTGGTTGTTTAGTTTTTTTTTTTTTTTTTTCAAAATAAAAAGAGAAAAAAAAAAAATTATAAAAACAGTGTTTGTTTGTGTACATTGTTACTTGTGTACATTGGATGGCAATTGAAGCAAAGTTTTCTAAACTTTGTATCTTTTGAAGCTTAGATAAGAATCTTAATGCACAACTAAGCAAGTGAGCTTTGTGGCTCGTGTTTGTGATTAGTATGATTAAGTAATCTCTTGTACTTAATACTCATATCACTCTTTTTGACAGGAAGGACTAAAAAATCCTAAGAGAAAGGCATAAATAACCAACTCACCACTAAAGCCGGCCAATCATGAATAACATATGTATGCTTCGGCATAGCAAAATTGTAATGTTTAAGCTTAACATAATTGGGTATTTCTTCTCTCTCTTATATGTCCATGCATAATAAGCTCAAAAAAAAAAAAAAAAAAAAAGCAAAAAGAATCAAAATGCTTTTAAATATGGTTGCAAGCGTGTTTCTAGGAGATGTGGGAGTTATAGGATGTACATCGAAGGTGATAGACCCCATCAAGCAGTTATGATTGTGAGTAAGTTAAATTGAGTTTCTCATATCTCAAATCGTCATATCATGAGACATTTATGCAATCTTGTGATGCTTTCAAACAAAACACGCAAAATTTTTTGCTACTTTTGATACATGTGCAGGTACAATGTGATTTGGCCATCACAAGGGATACATGTGTTAATGTATACTTACTAAACTGTCTTGACTTGTTTTTGGAATATAAAATTGGTTAGACTTGTTTAGTGTATGTGTGTGTTTTGGATCTATGAATGCTTTGCATTTTTTTGTTGAGAGATGTTTTTGTGTTTTTCCTCTCTTTGAAAAACTGGTTTTCATCAAGCTCGACAGCTCCTCGACAGTTCCTCAATAGCTTTCTATCTATCGAGTCCCTTGGACTTCCTTTCTCAACAAAAGTTATCGCATACTCAATCTATCGAGGTTTCTAGACTTTGTCTCAATAGCTTCTTGATAGATTCTTGATCCATCGAGAAACTTTATGTCTGGCTGATAGATCCTCAACAAATTCTTGATCCATCGAGCTTGGCTTCTACTCGATAGCAACTCGACAGCTTCTCGATCTGTCGAGACCCTCTGCATACATTACTTTTCACATGTTTTGCATCTTTCTATTATCTTCTCATCCATAGCATCTTGTTTCATTACATTCATGCATTTATATGGATTCCTTGTGCCCCCTTGATCATCTTTATGTTTCTTGGGTAAAGCTTTATAGTTTCTTGTACCCTTTGTTAATCATGACAAAAAGGGGGAGAAAATGTGGTTTCTTTTTAAGATTTTACATGTTAGGGGGAGAAATACGCGTCTTTGTAAGGGGGATTTGTGTTTCATCTTGTTAGGGGGAGTGTTTACCTCCTTGTTGTTTTAGGAGCTTCTTTTAGCTTCTTGTACACTAGTCTTGTGACCATTTTTATATACAGTGTGCTTATCTTTGATATATATATATATATATATATATGATGATGTATGTCTTCTTCACCTACCTCTACATGTGTTGTTTCTTTTCTCTCTTTATACATATGTTTCTTTATGTATGCAATCTTTTATTTCTATTTCACACTAAGATGCCTTGATGAGTTTTGTTTAAAGTGTTTCAGAAAGACAGGTTGTCAAAATCTAGCATGCCATGAACTCTCTTCTTGCAAAGTTTTTTAAGAGTTTGTGTTAGGATTAGATTTTATTGTACTAAACAAGTGATTATGAGCTTAGTGATTTATGACTTCTCTCATACTTCATTTGTTTGTTGTGGTTTTGTTACGGATTGCCAAAGGGGGAGATTGTTGGCACATATGTGGAACTTGTTAGAACATATGTAATTGTAAATTGGCTAATCCTTAGACAAAATGCACTTTACTTGTAATGTGGTAGATCTAGGATGGGTTTAGTACTCCAAGAAACATGTTGTTCAAGCCAAGTATTAAAGCCATGAAGATTGGACAAAGAAACAAGTGAAGAAAAGATGTTCATTAAAGCTCAACAAAAGCTAGACAAAATCTCGACAGAAGCACGACAAATTCATATCTATCGAGGTTTAATGAAGAAAGCTTGACAGAAACTCGACAGAAATTTGACAGAAATATCTATCGAGATTTATGAAATCAAAATTTCCTAATCTGATTTTCGGTCCATGCTGACATGTATGTGTAGGGTTTCTTTTCTCACAATTCTAGACATATATAAGGCTTATTTTAAAGGCCAATATATATTAGAATACAAGGAGAGCATATGCAAAAAGTGACCGAGTGCCTTACTCTCTCTACAATAAGTTACTGTGTCTTTTGCACCTTAGGGTTTTGTAACTAAGTACTTCTTGATCTTCATTATTGATAAAGTAAAGAACTTTGCAACCAACAACATCTTCAAGTTGCTAGAGTTAGTCATGTACTAGGAGCCGTGCATCATTGGTTAGTGTAACAGCCCATAATTTTTTGACACCAATTTAATTATTATGCGTAAATTAAAAAGGAGGCCCACAATTAAATGAATTTAATTGATTTGGGCTTAAGATATTAAAAATAAGTAAATGCTATGGAATATGAAGCCCAAGTGAGATGACATAAGTAAATATATGGGTCTTGATAAGCTTTTTAAATAAATAAATAAATAAATAAAGCCCTAGTCTTTTACCTCTTAAGCTACACGTGCATATACTTATGAGGCTTCCTTTTGCTTCAGCCGCATCACACTACTGAACTTCGCTTCTCTTCACTGTGGTTATGAGTAGAGATTACATGTACGGTTTCTATGATTATACTAATAGAAAAAGGGCTCCTAGAATTGTTATTATATTTGATTAAGAAGGGTAAATATGGTTGTATGTCAGGAAGACTTTGAAATTGAACCAAATAGAGTAATAGGCTTGGACTTTGTCATCATGTGAAAGGGAAAATGTTGCTTTGTGGGTTTATATGTATATCTGTATATGGCCATCTTGGATCTAAACTATGACTATTTTAATGGGCAAAGGGTGCGTGTGGTTAATGTGCATTCACACATAGCCTCAATTGTTGACCGGTTAATATGCATTCACACTAGTTCAGCCGTGTACTGGATTTTGGGTCTTTGGGTTGATGATTACAATATTATAATAGGAATTGTTTATATAGCCGTATGGTCCAGGCTTTGAAATTGATTATGTATGAATAGTATGTATAGTCATATGGTCCTCTACTGGCTCTAAGATTGATTTGGCAGAACTATATTATTGCACTATCTATTTAAGTGTCAAAACTGATTTTAAGTGGGAAATTGTGTATTGATGGACCTATCTTTGGTGTTATTTAGGTTCTAGTTGACATCGTTTCGAACAATTGAAGTAAAGCTTGATTTAGCAACTAGAGGTAAGTGGACTACAGAACATGACGTCTCTCAAGACGTGTATATATATATATATATATTTGGTAAAAATATATTTATATATACATAATTGCAAAAGTGAAGTTTCAAAAACTTATACCATTGTAAATGCATAATATATACCAGAATTTTATTATTTACTGTATATTATTATGAAACTGTACATGTCAAAAATGTTTTCAAATAGATAGTTTGCAACTTTTGCCAACACAGGGTTAAGTGTTGGCCTTCGACCGATGTAGTGTTATTATAGTGTGGTGCAGTGTTATCGTTGCTCTTCGAAGCCAGTGTTGCCTCTTTGAGGTTAGTTTTATTGTTCTCCATCGGAATCACCCACCGAGTGTTTAGCAGCTTATGTCTTTGTCTGACTAATGTTTTCCATATCGAATTACTGTTTTATTGTTACTGATCTTTATAAGTGGAAAAAGATTGTTTATTGTCATAATATATTGTTTCTACCTATTTGGTATATTTTGTCTAATTAAAGTGGTTATTATTTTATTTAATGATTACAGCGTTATAGTTAAATGTTCTATTCTTGACAGTTTTATAGAATATATTGTATTACTGTTAAAACTATTTGTAAATGTTTTGTAAAGACTATATTTTGTCAATGATACTAATATTTTGTTTTGAAAGACATCCTCATGTTATGTAGTCTCTTATTGGGTTTCTAGCTCACCCCCCTTTCTCCACCCTTTTAGATTAGAGCAGTGGAATATCTTTTGGTGGTAGATCATTGGAGGCATAGATTGAAGACTTCTTTTGGAGTTATGTTAGTTGATGGATTGTTTTAGTATTTTTTTTCTTAGGATAGTAAATTTGGCAATTGTGGAACTCTTAGAGATTGTATTTGGAGACTTTATTGTTAAACTTTTTATTTTTTATGGATTTCATAGGAAAAGATTTTGATTATTTGAAGTTTATTGTGGATATTTAATTACGCTCTGTTCCATTATATTAGTGTTGAGTATTATTAAGACAGGTTATGCATCTAAATCCTTGGTATGGGTTTGGGGCGTTACAATTAGTCATGTACTGAGATCTGTGCAAAAGGGGGGTGTTCATATATTGAAGAGTTCAGAGGTTCTAAAGTGGTAAAAGGTTTCTGCTATAAGTTCATCTACAGGGATTGTAGAGTCTAGGAACAAAGGTTTTGTACTAGATCTGAAACTTCTCTTTATTATAATGGATTGCTTTTTGGGAAGGTTTCCCCCCATGTTTTTTTACTATGAAACTAGTTTGTTTCATTGGTTTTCCTAGATCATCGTATCTTGTCTTATTTACTTTTCCGCTATGCATGATATTGATGTTTGTTTTTTTTAAAAGGTTTATTCAGAATAAATCTAATTAACAACTTTGGTTTAAAACTTTTCAGTTCTATCAACCGGGGTCTAAATTTCCCAACAGTACATATGATAAAAAGAAAAGAAAATAGTTTTTCTCTACTATAAGAAGAAGAAGAACTTTCTTTGAGATTCAACGTACATAAAGACTGATTGAGAGACCACTCTTCTCGGGCAACATGTGGAATTGGGATGTTGATTAGAGGTATTCTCAAGTCTTGTTTTCGAATTTCACTGCATCAAGGTATGCTTTATATTCTTTGTTCTAGAATTCAAGGTTACATGTTATCTCTCATGAATGAAGTAGATCTGTGTTTGTTGCATCTGCTGTTTGTTTTGTATGAGATGCAAAACCAGATTTTCCAACAATTAAGATATGACTTGTCTTATATTGTTATTCCTTTATCTACATTTTTTTTTTTTTTTTTTTTTTTTTTTTTTTTTTTTTTGAGAAAGAAGACCTGAAGTTATATTAAGATAATGACATGTCTGCCTAATAAACATCGAAACAATGGATTGGAACATCCTCTATCCAAACATTAAAATCTGTGACATGACGTGCATGTCTAGCAAGGTTATGTGCTACTTTATTACCCTCCCTGCCCACATGTTAAAAACTAATTCCATTGAGCTGCACTGCCAATTGTTGTGCCTCTTGAATCAACAAACCATAGGACGCCAGTGATGGTGACAGATCTGTTAGGGCCTTAATGACAGTCTCATAATCTCCTTCAAGTATGATCTTATCAAAACCCAGCTTAAGGGACAATTCAATGGCTCGGATTGCAACTGTAGCTTCCATTTCCTCCACCGAAGTTGCAAGCTAAATATTCTTAAAAAGGCCATTACCAGACCATTGGTGTCCCTTATTACCACTCCCACACCTGCTCTGTCATTATCTTTAAAAATCGTTACATCAAAATTGGTTTTATACCATCCTACACGAGGAGGTGCCCACTTTACATCTGGCCTGGCCGAGAGACCTATTTGGGCTTTCCTTGACTGAGCCAACCTATATTCCATCAGTGCATCATAAGCTTTCTGGGATATGAGGTTCAATGGGAAGCTTGGGGGTGCTGTTCTGACCTTATTCCTCCTAAACCAGATCATCTAAGTTTGCATTGCAAAGAGCTCCACACTATAACCCGAGCTGAATATGTGGAGCACCAGCTGAGGAAAATCCTGGAAAGTCATGTGGTTCTTAAAACTCCATTGCAAGTCTTCATTCTAGACCTGTGTGAGGCTCGGACAAGACCATATGGAGTGAAGTACGTCCTCATCGTGCTGTGAACAGAGGGAGCATACTGAGCTATCAACCACACAACGGCGGTGCAGATTTTTCATTGTCAGAATCGCATTTCTACAGGCTCTCCATAGGAAATTTCGGACTTTACAAGGCAGTGGCAACTTCCATATTTTTTTCCACAGAGGTTTAAGCTTCTTGACATTGTTTTGACTTCCACTGGGCCCAGTTCTTGCTTCTGTTTTAAGGAAGAAATAACCGGACTTGACAGTGGGTACTCCTCGGATTGAACAAAAGGCCATATAGGGATGTCAGGTGCATTGATTCGGCTTAAAGGGAGTTTCTGAATCAGCCCTACTTCCACTTCACTAAATCTGCTATGCAAAAATCCTATATCCCACTGCCTTGTGACCGGGTTTATGAGAGCACTAACACTAGCTTCTTGCAACTCTGCCGTGAGAGGACCTTGGACTGATGGGGTGTTGACAGGAGGCAGCCACTTTCCTCCCCATAATCTGATTGTTTCCCCATTCCCAACTCTCCATTTTGCACCTCTCATAATAACCTCCCTACTTTTTAAAATGCTTTTCCAAGTGTACGAACCCCCACATCCTTCCTTAGCTTCTAAGATTGAGTAATTAGGAAAAGACTTGGACTTGAACACTTTGTGGAACAAGGAATTTTGATTATGCAGCAGTCACCATGTTTTCTTTGCCAAAAGGGCATCATTGAACAAAGATAGCTCCTTAAATCCCATACCCCCTTGGGATTTTGGATCGCACATATCCTCCCATTTGACCCAATGAATCTTTCTACGATCCCCCCTTTGACCCCACCAAAACCTTCGAATTAGCTTCTCAATTTCACTGCAAAGGCCAATGGAGAGTTTGAAACAACCCATTGTATAGGTGGGGATGGCTTGCACCACTGCCTTGATTAAAACTTCTCTCCCCGCTTGTGATAGTAACTTTTCTTCCCAACCTTGCAACTTCCTCCACACTCTTTCTTTGATATAGTTGAAACTTGCTTTCTTATACCTTCCAAGTAGTGAGGGTAAGCCCAAATATTTTTCATAATGCCGAATTTCTAGAACTCCCAAAGTGTCCTTTATTTATGCCCTCATTGCCTCAGTTGTGGATTTGCTAAAGAAGATGGAAGTTTTGCCTTTATTAATTTTTTTCCTCGACGTGCTTTCATATGCAGCCAAGATTTCCAAAACTTTTTGGCATCCACTCTTGCTAGACCTGCAAAACAATAAGTTGTCATCTGCAAAGAGCAAATGGGTTAGTTTTAGGCCTCTTCTACTTAAGGAAAATCTGTGAATGGAGCCTTCATTTGCTGCCTTCAAGATAAGGCTATTAAGTCCTTCCGTACATAATAAGAACAAAAAATGAGATAGAGGATCGCCTTGGTGAATTCCCCTTGTAGGATGGATTAATCCTTTTGGTTCCCCATTCACTAGCACCGAGTATGAGACTGATTTAACACAAGTCATCATGAGGGCAATCCATTGCTCATTAAACCCCATCTTTCTCATCACTTCCTCCAAAAAACACCACTTAACTCTATCATAAGCCTTACTCATGTCCAATTTTACTGCCATATAACTTGATTTTTGGGATTTATGAGTATTCATGCTATGCAAAGTTTCAAAGGCAACTAGGATATTATCTGAAATTAAACGGTGTTTGGTGAAAGCACTTTGGTGTTCGGTTATAATGGATGGCAGAATTTTCTTTAACCGGTTTGCAAGGACCTTAGAAAAATTTTTATAAAGTACATTGTAAAGGCTAATAGTACGGTAATCAGACATAGCAATGGGGTTCTTTATTTTTGGGATTAGAGTTATAAAAGTGTGGTTTAGGGGGTGGGGAATTGAGGCGGAATTTAAGTATGACAAAATAGTTTTTGATACATCATCACCAACAAGACTCCAATAATTTTGATAGAAAAGAAGGGGCATACCATCGGGGCCAAGAGCTTTTAGAAGGACCATTTGTTTGATAGCTGATTCTACTTCCCATTCCATGAAATCTTGTGGCAAAATGGCATTCATCTCATCGATAACAACCCTCTCTATCTTATCCAAAGTTGAAACTTCATTGTTGGGGTTTGATGAGGCAAAAAGGTCCTGATAGAAGCTAGTAAAAGCTTTGGCCACTTCCCATTCCATGAAATCTTGTGGCAAAATGGCATTCATCTCATCGATAACAACCCTCTCTATCTTATCCAAAGTTGAAACTTCATTGTTGGGGTTTGATGAGGCAAAACGGTCCTGATAGAAGCTAGTAAAAGCTTTGGCCACATCATCTGGGTGTGTTACCCAAGTCCCCACCGAATTTTGGATGCCCAATATTCTATTTCTTCGAAACCTTTGGGTCGCCCGACTATGAAAATATCTTGAATTCATATCTCCCTCAGCTAACCAGAGAGCTTTTGCTCTTTGCCTCCACATTGTGTTTTCCTTTACCAACAACTCATTAATCTCCCTTTTCAGCTCCCTAACTTGGTGATTACTTCCATTATGCCTTGCTTCATGTTCAGCTTTCACCAACCATTTCCTCTTCTCCACTAATTCTCTTCTTACATGGCCAAAATTTTTCCTGCTCCATTGAGTAAGTTCAAGACCACACCTTTCTATTTTTTTTATCACCTGAGTTTCAACCTCATTGGATATAGTATTTCTCCATACCGCTTCGACCACTCGACCACACCTTTTATCTAACAACCACATTTCTTCAAACCTGAATGGCCTTGCCATGGGAAGAGGAGGTATGTCACTTGGAGTAATCCAAAGCGGGATATGATATGATGTTGTACAGGTGAGGTGGCTGACCTTAGTACCAGCAAATAGGTTTAGCCAATCCGATGTGCATAAAGCTCTATCTAGCCTCTCCCATATTGAGTATCCATTCTTGTAGTGCTTGCTCCATGTAAATTTTGAACTCGTGTACCCAAGATCTATAAAACTACAGGCGTCAATTGCATCCCAGAAAAGTTGTATCTGATTGTAACTTCTTCTATTGCCCCCAAATTTTTCTTCACTTCAAACCAACTCATTAAAATCTCTTGTACATAACCATGGCACTCTAAATTTCTGGTTTAAGTTTCTAAGCTAATCCAAGATTCAATTCGCTTTTGTGTGTCTAGTTCACCACTGAAACCAATAAATCGCCACTCATTCTCCTTATTCTTATTTATGATCGCATCAATTGATTTTTATCAAAACCCTCCACCGAAAGATTAATCGACTCCCTCCAGAATAAAACTAACCCACCTCTTCTAGTAGTCCTTGGAGAAACAAACATGTTTTCAAATTGAATTTTCCTCATCACATCTTTTAGCCTTGCTTCGTCTGCCCATGTTTCGGCTAAGAACACGATAGAGGGATCTTTTACCCACACCAATTCAGCAAGCTCGTTCACTGTACATGGGTTCCCAAGCCCACGACAGTTCTAGATTAAGCAATTCATGGTGATTGGCGGGGCTGAACATCAGCCTCCACCATTGAGTAAAAAAACACACCTTCATCCTCAGAAACCCGCCTATGTTTGCTTGGTAACTCCGGATGAGCAACTCCCCTTCTCTTTCCACCAACTTTTCTTTCAACTTGCATTTCAGTCATGGCCTTCTCCCTACCTACCTGACTTAGTTTGCTCCTGTCGTAGGTTGTGTTTTTTTTTTTTTCCCCATGTTACCCGAAGTCCTACCTGACGTGTACTTTGATTTCCTACTGAGATGGCATGCTGAGTTGGCTAGTTAACCACCCTAGTAGTTACTATCTTAGGTATCTCACTCCCATTAGAATTCTGCTCGTTAGTCATTAATGCCTTATCAATCTCCCTGATTTGAATATCAAATAATTCTTGGCATAATAACTGAAATTGGAATTGAATTTCCGGATTCCTTATTCACCTTCTCATAATTAGGAGCATTTATTGAAGGTGATTTGGATGAGATTGAGTCCGGATTTAGCTGGGTAACTCGATCAGAAAGTAGCGCATCTCCTCCTCCCACATTAATTGGTTTCAACGGTTCACCCACATTAATACCATTAATACCGTCTGCATTAAATTCTACAGCCATCTCCATTGATTGCTCCTCCACCGAACCTCCACTCTCTACTCTCCCCTCCGATGAGCTTGGCTGTGCATGCAGAACCTGTGATGAGGCACGAGCTTTTAGCTTCCGCTGCTCATAATAACCTGGAACATAGATAACATCCTTCCCTGCTATAGTATACGAAGCGGCCTTTAGAGACGAATTAAACTGTTGTTGCTTCGGCTTAAGAGTTCCCTTGCTCTCAATCCATAGTTCACATTCTTTATCACTATGGTTAAGGCACCCACACTAGAAGCAAAAATTAGGCAAACGCTCGTACCTGAAACTGATCCATATTTTCCTTCCATCCTCCAATGTAATAAGTCTGCTTCGGCACAATGGGAGAGATATGTCAACAAGGACTCTAGACCCTTATGAAATGTCCACCTTCCTTATCAACTGCCCCCGTCGACTTTTGGACTTCCCCAGTCGTATCACAAATTTCTTCAGCCACAGCCCTTATCATGAATCGCACCGGTATATCATGAACTTGAACCCAAAATAAAGTTGTCTTGAACAAAAGGTCACGCACTAGAGTATCTGAGTTGTACCTTTGCAGCATGACTAAATGTTTGTCGAAACTCCAAGGTTGGTTCTTTAGAATTCGATCCACATCTCCCAGATTGTCAAAAACAAATAGAACACGATGGTCCTTTTGATTACGAATCTTGAAACCATTCGTGGACCTCCACAATTGTTTGAAGGTTCGAGCCATGATATCCATATTAAGAAAGTGTGGAGTCAGGAACTATGCAGCTAGCATGAACTGCCCAGTTTGTTGGTCCCTTTGCAAAACGAAACCTGTTTTCTCCTTCTCTGAAAGAGACAAAGAGTTCCATTTTTCAGCCAAGTCCTCCATTGCCTTAGCTGCTTAGGTTGGTTACTAATCGTGTTTCCCAAAACCCCCAAGAAAAAACCCACTAGCTCCAAAGTATACTTGTTACCTTAGAGAGACGAAACTCTCTTTCCTTGGAAGGGACAATACACTTCTACTGCCTAAGTGAAGGGAGAAGACTCACTTTCTTAGCTACAGAGAGACAATATCCATTTTCCCTTTATCTACATGCTTTATAAATTTGGTGACTTGTTACTTTGTGGTAATTATATCAATTGGTAATCAATTGATTATCTACTACGTAACTATTCCGAGGACAAAAACAGTCTTTCCAAGGTATTATATTTTTAGGTATTTATAATTAAATAAGTAAACATCAAGTTCTTAGAAAACAGACCAAATCGGACTAGTCGATTCGACTGTGAACAAGCTAGTAGTCCAGTTCGATTATATAAAAAATGGAATTTTTTTTTTTTTATAAGAAAAGGGAATAATCAATAACCACCAATTCAATATGCAAAACCGGGAATCAAAATGGTTAAGTTGGTTCCCATTAGAAGATAAACAAGTAAGGTGGCCACCATTGTAACTAGTTGACTTTGCATGAATAACCCCATACCTGAGAGGTATTAGTGTGTCTCATGAAGAAATATCCTAATTTATATCTAATCTAATCTAAATCTAATCTAATCTAATGCTATATATAATAGCAGAAGCCTTTAAAGAGGTTCTGCCACGTTAGGAAAAATGCCCACTTAAAATGCTGCCACGTTTAAGTTAAAAAGCGATAAATTACACCGTTTGGGTTACACTAAAACACTGTTTAATACCGCTCAATATAAAAGGAAATCTAACCGGCCAAAATACAATGAAAACAAAGGCTTGCTATACGAAGAAAGAGAGAACAGAGTTTGTAATCGTAAGCCAGAGAGCACCAGAACTGCAAACACACAGTCTCTTCCATTCTGATTCTCCTTCTCTTTCGACAAATTCGGCCGTTCTCTCCGTCTTTCTTAAAAGCAAAAACCCTAGCCATTGAGTTCTCTTTCCATCAGCCCAGCCTTCACCCATATACCGCCAGGAAAAACCCCACTTAAAACATCAAGCGGTTGGAAGTAAAGCCTCAATCCCAATCAACCCGATTAAAAGGAAAAAAAAAATCAAAAACTTCCATTGCTCATGTATCCATAGTTTGCAATCAGAGAACGTGTTTCAATTTCTCTACTGGTTAGTTTTCTCTTTGCTTTTTAGTTTGCGCATTAATTATGATCAGGTTCTTATAATTTGGCTGGATTCTTTTTTTTATTTATATTTCTGGGTTATATTTTTGATTAAGGTATTTGAGTTAGATTTGGTTTTGTTTTGGTATTTGGATAAATTGATGTGTGGGTATCTATTTATGGTGTCTGGTTAAAAATAGAGCAATAGATTATTCTAGAAAAAAAATATAAGCCACACGAACAGGGCAATTGGGCTTCTTCCTTATCTAGGTATTTTAGAATCATTAACGCGGATCTTTTTGAGGGATGTTGTTATGATCTAGGTTTTTCGATTAGGAGTAGTTTTGTTTAATTAGTTTAAACAGATGGGTTAGATTTGGGTTTGAGGGATTTTGGTTAGAAGTTGTTTTGTTTAGGGTATCTGAACGCAGAGTATTTGTTAAAATGCCTAGGTGTTTAGCTCTTCTTTTTCTTTTTCTTTTTTTTTCTTTTTTTTTTTTGATAAATTAAAAATAATAATAATAAAATTACCCCTAGAATTTTTTTTTGATAACATACCTCCTATTTCGTTTTGCCAGCCCCTAATAGAAATGAATAATAGGAAGAAATTTCCCTTCAACTTTTGTGGTTTTACTTTACTGTTATATAAATCCCCACGTGGAACAAAGTCTAATTGAGGAAGAAGCTAAGTTAGTTCTAAGTAGTAATGGAAGCAGTAAAAGTAGAATGCATGGATCTTTTTAACGCTCTCTGATTTATTATTATTTTGTTGCTTATTGTGTCGATGTTAAGGACTTAATGTCAAATTTATTTTGTATAAGTACTATCATTTTAGTCGTGGGCACAATTTGATGTGTTTTGATGTCTGTGTTTGCGGTTCACAAGTAGAGGGATATCACTCCACTGGATGTGAATGGCAATGTTGGGGTCTCAGACAAAGATGGTGAGGTACATGTCTTTGATATCAAGGTTTCTGATTTCTTTTTATATCAAGTAGTGATAGTTAGTTTCTTTGAAAGCACTCGAACTTAGTTTTGTTTGTAGAAAAAACTAAGCAAAAAAGGACTGCTAATTTATTGGTTTCAGTTTTGTTCAATATTTTTTTTTCTTTTCAGTTATTGTGCAAAGTTTTAGTCCTTTTTTCCATAAGGATTATGTCAGTGATATGCCTTTTTTTTTTTTTTTTTTTTTACTTTTTACTTTTTTCATATAGATAAATCACCTACGGTGGAGTTTTATGCTTTAAAACATTGAAACAGTGAAAGCTAATCGCAAGCAACATATGCAATTAGTACTTTCCTAAGTCCAACAATTTCTTCTTTTCTATTTTGTTTAGTTACATTTAGTGCTACCACTACCACTATTTAACTAAAAGTGAGTTGGTACTTCCTCTTCTTCTTTTTTTATTGAAATTATTTGCAATTTGTGGAGTCGAAGATAAATGTTACATTAATGGAAAATTGTTTTGATGTATCATATAACTTCAATTTGTTTCGCTCAAGGACAATTAGTGGCGCCCCTATTTAACTTCAACTAAGTTTTGTTTTATTGAAGTCATCTATAATTTGTGGAGTCGAGGATAAATGTTATGTTAATTGAAATTTTTTATTGAAGTAGCATGCAACTAATTAGCAAATGCCATTAGTATTTAAGCAATTCTAATTGAAAATTTAAATGCAATTCTTTTTAGTAGATAAAAAGATGTTACTTCATGTTATTACTTTGACATATGTTTCACATTCATGTTCACCGTGGTTAACATGTTTATATACACTGTAGCATTTATCCGTGTATGTATAAATTAATGAATTTTATGGGGGAGATGGATGAGCAATTATGATTTATGCACCTCTGCTTATGGCTACAAAATTATTATTCCTATTGCATTCTATGAGACCAGTAAAATAAATTATTTTATAGAGAATCCCTATAGGCTTTAAACGCTTATATTTTGGTTGAGTTATATAATATCTTATATGGATGCAAATAGAGTCTTAATTTGATCATATTGTACATCATTCTTCAATATTAAAGAGAGAAAAAAAGAAGAAGAAGCTCTTTATAGTTTCTTTTAAGTGGTTTCTATCCGGTATTGTATAAATTTGTTTTAGAAGTTGATGGATACAATCTTAATTTTTGTCAAGTTTCTTAGAAGTGCATCACGCTTTTTAGATGAATTTTTCCCACTTGGAATTTGTTGAATATAATATGGGAAACATATCATTTGGGTTCTACAACTATTTTGCTCCTGAGGAAATTTTCTTGAGGTTAGGTTGTAATTTTTATAATTGTAATTGTCTTATCAAAGTTGGTGCCAAATTTGATGTCTAAACTTCTTGAATATTTGCAGTTTTAATTTAGCCTCATTTTATTTTTCTCTTTTTGGATAAATTAGCTTCATTTGATCTAAACTATAGCTTCGTTTGATCTATTTCTTCTCAGATGAAGAAGTTTTAAGACAAAGAACATGAAGCTGACAACAACCAAGTTGCCTTCTCCACCAAATTTCTTCCAAGGATATTCTCATCATTCTCTTTTTAACTTTCTTTTTTTGGCTAATATTTTTTATCCATCACAGGGGATGTTACCAACCACTTTAGTTGCTTATAATATTGATCGGTGCAAAACTGCAAGTGCACAGTATCGTAGTTTTATAGTAAAGTGATGAGAAGAGTATCGTCCTCAGGGATTGGTAACTTACTTTTGACAAATACCAAAATTATGCTAATCTCGATTTTATCTAGAGAAGTCACTAAGGTTGTTGTAATTGGAATTTAAAATAAAATCAAATTAAAGAAAATAAGCAGAGGAAAAAAAAATATATTGTTCAAAGATCAAATTAATGGGAAGAAAACTTCTAGGAAATCGATTTCACCTAATCCCTCACTATGCTTTACTCATCTAGTTAATTTAATTTAATTCTCTCTGTTTGTTAGCAATCTCTAATAAACATCCAAAAGCCTCTTTCGACAGTCAATTGGAAACATTCTTGTTCATCAATTTACACAAGAGTATGCAATTTAATAAAGCAAGAAAGCATTAAGACCAATGATTTTAATACTACACAGGTTCATACAAGTCTTTCGATCTCTATATTTACCTATGCCGAAATATTCAAGATCTATCCTATAATTCCCTCTTTCGACAGCAAATCACAAGATCAAAATCATCTAATTAATGGCCGGTTAATTAGAAGCAATAAACTCAGAATAAATCAGACAAACATGAAAAGAATTAATTCAAATTAACATAAAAAAGCAAACATAGTTCGGAACTAGATTACATTGTTTTCCTAGAATAAAGAAAATTTAGTTCATGCTAAAAATTAAATTCAACATAAACGAATTCACCATAATTATTCTGAGAAGATTTGAAAGAGAAAAAATGAACACAAAAATCTGCTTCAGTCCTCTCTTTCTTTTCTGTTTCAGCTTTCTTCTTTTCTATTTCAGCGCCTCCAAACTTTCTGCTTCAGCCCTTTTTCTGTTTCAGCTTTTCTCTCTTCTGTTTCAGCCCTTTCTCTCTTCCGTTTCAGCCCTTTTTCAGTTTTTCAGCGCCTCACTCTTTCAGTTTCAGCGGCTCCTCTTTCTCAGACGTGTTGCCCTTTTTCTTCTTTAGACGTGGTGCTCTTTTCAGCCCAAAAGCGTCCTCCTTTCAGCCCAAAAGCAGTTCCTCTTTTCAGCCCAATATTTTCTTTTATTCAGCCCAAAAATGTTGCTCCTTTCAGCCCCTGTTTCAGCCCAAAAACGTTCCTCTGTTTCAGCCCAAAACGTTGCTCTGTTTCAGCCTCTGTTTCAGCCCAAAACGTTGATCCTTTCAGCCCCTGTTTCAGTTCAGCGCATCTTTTTTTTTCTTTTTGTTCCAGCGCCTCTTTCTTCTTATAATAAACGTGTTGCTCTTTCTTCTTTTATTTGAATAAATCTTCATTTTTTCAAATCTGTAATAAAATTTAAATAACAATAATGAAGTCTAAAATCAACAAAAAATAAATAAAATTAGACTAAAGTTTAAAGTTGAGAAGTGATAAATTATGCAAGTCATCAAATATACTTGAAAGAAATATATTTGTAAGAAGCATATTGTTTTGGAAATTATAGTTGTAATTATACTTTCTAAACCTATTTATTTTTATCAATTTCTAATTAATTATTGTTATTAAAATTCTATCAAACATCTCCTCATTATCAATAATTTAAGTTGCTTCATTCATTGAACCAGTTTTTTTTTTTTTTCCAAAAATTCAGCTTATTAGTTTTTTTTTTTTTTTTTTTTTTTTATAAATAACGGAATTGTATTAAAAAGAAGCCCAGGTACACCGGGGGTGAACATGGAAAACAAAATCAAACACATAAATTACAAAGATCAAGCATTTCTAGAAAATTAGAACAAGGGAAAAGACTAAAGGAAGAACTCCACTCTAGCAAGGTATGAAGAAGAAGAGATTTAAGATCTGAAGTAGACCGCTCCTTCCCTTCGAAACATCTTGAGTTCCGCTCTCGCCAAATACACCAAAGAACACAATGAGGGACAGCCGTCCAAAAATCAATGCTCCGATGTCCACCGAAGGAACCTTGCCAACTTGAAAATAAATCAGAGACACCATGCGGCATAACCCATTGAAGACCAAAAAGAGCCCACACCATAGACCATAGATCATAAGCAAAAGGACAATGAAGGAGGAGGTGATTCACCGATTCTCCACTCTTTTTACACATATAGCACCAATCAACAACTGTGACACCCTTATACCATAAATTTTCAGTAGTCAAAATCTTACCTAAAGAGGCAGTCCACGAGAAGAAAGCAACCCTAGGGGGGACCTTTGAACACCACACAGGTTTCCAAGGGAAAGAAATGTCAAGAGTAGAGGAAAGGGAGAGATAGAACTCACTCACTTTAAAATTCTTGTTCCCTGTTGGTTTCCAACAAAGTTTGTCCTGACCTTCACCATTAAGGGGCAAAGAATAGATAAGATCTAGAAAAGTGTAAAAATGTTCAGTTTCCCAATCTTGGGGAGCTCTAGAAAAAAGAAGATCCCAGTGAAGCCTCTGGTTAAGAAAGTGCATAACATCTGCTATGGAAGACTCCTTATTACAGCTAATGTTATAGAGCTCCGGAAATGCCTCACGGAGAGTACAACTCCCACACCAGACATGATGCCAAAATTTAATTTTGTTGCCAACACCAACCTCGAACTGAATGGATTTAGAAAAGACTGGCCAGCCTTGCCTTATGGATCTCCAAAGACTAACACCGTAAGGATTAGAGACTTCTTTTGTACACCAACCACCCCAATCATTCCCATATTTAGTCTCAGTAACCCTCCTCCAGAGATGGGTTGTCTCTCTTCCATATCTCCATAACCATTTTCCTAACAAAGCTTGATTGAAGGCTCTCAAGTTTCTAATACCCAAACCGCCAGATTGCAAGGGAGAACAAACATGGGCCCATTTTACTAGCCGGAATTTAAGAGACTCATCTATCCCACCCCATAGAAAATTCCTTTGAAGCCTCTCAATACGAATAGCAATATCCATAGGAATAGGGAAGAGAGAAAGGAAATTAGTTGGCAAGCTTGGGAGAGTGCTTTTGATTAAGGTGATCTTACCACCTTTTGATAAGTATAATCGCTTCCAACTCGTTAATCTTCTCTCCATTCTTTCTAGGATAGAGTTCCAAATCGCCCTGTCCTTGAACTTAGCTCCTAAAGGCAGCCCCAGGTAAGTCATTGGCAAAGTTGACTGACTACAACCCAGCAAAGCCACAAGCTCCCCCATATTAGTCACCTCGCCAACTGGGACTAATTCTGACTTAGCCAGGTTAATGTGCAACCCAGACGCTGCCTCAAAGGAGGCTAAGATCTCCCGCAAGTATTCAACCTGACTTGCGGAAGCATCACAGAAAATTAAAGTGTCATCCGCAAAGAGAAGATGGGTCACCATGAGGGGGGTATTAGGCCTGGAACCAACAGTGAAACCAGAAATGTGTCCAAACAGAACCGCACCATCCAACAAACGGCTTAAAGCCTCCATAACAATAGAAAATAGGAGCGGGGAGAGAGGATCTCCTTGGCGCAACCCCCTAGAGCTCCCAAAGAAATCCTTAGGCGAGCCATTAATCAAAATCGAAAATCTCACCGTGGAGATACAAAACAGAATCCACTTTCTCCATTTCTCAGAGTATCCACAACGATGCAACATATACATAAGAAAATCCCAGCTGACATGATCAAAAGCTTTCTCCACATCTAACTTGCATAACACCCCAGGAGTCCTTGCCTTGAGCCTACTATCCAAACACTCATTAGCAATAAGGACAAAATCTAGGATTTGCCTATCCAGAACAAAAGCATTTTGAGACTCAGAGATAATTCCAGAAATCACCCTTCTCAGCCTATTAGCCAACAACTTGGAACTGATTTTATAAATACTACCCACAAGACTAATAGGCCTAAAGTCTCTCACATTGACAGCATCGACTTTCTTAGGAATGAGTGCGATGAAAGTTGCATTAAGGCTTTTCTCAAAAACAGCTTGCGAATAGAAGTTTGCAAGAACCTCCATAATTTCAAGTTTTAAAAAGTCCCAACAAGCCTTAAAGAAAGCCATTGAGAAACCATCTGGTCCTGGAGATTTGTTGCCATTACAACCTTGGATGACACCATAAACCTCCTCTTCCTCAAAAGGCCTATCTAACCAAGCAGCTTCCTCCTCAGAAATCGTAGAGAAATCCACTTCATCTAGCACAGGTCTTTGGCCCTCAAATTCCGAGTACAATTGTTTGTAGAAATGAGAGATACATGCTGAAATTGAGTTTGGATCCGAAGTCAATTCTCCTTCCACCAAAAGATTGTCTATAGAGTTAAATCTTCTATGGGAGTTAGCTGTTCTATGAAAGAACTTCGTGTTCCTATCTCCCTCTCGGATCCAAAGGGCCCTAGATTTCTGCCTTCAACAAATTTCAACCATAAGGGTTACCTTTTCAAGATCAACGCGAAGCCAATCTTTTTCCAAAGTCTCATAATAAGATAAAAGGCGACTATCTTCCAGCAAATCAAGAATTTCAAGATTCTTCCATAACTTGTTCCTCTTGTCCTCCACATTGCCAAAAACTCCAGCATTCCATTTTTTTAAATCTAGCTTCAAAGCTTTCAATTTGCTTGCCAACCAAAAGCTAGGGGAACCTTCAAAATGATAGGACTCCCACCAAGTTCTCACTTTCTCCACAAAACCCTCTGCCTTTAACCACATATTCTCAAAGCGAAAAGGGCGGCTGCCTCTGTGGAAATTTCCCCCTTCTAAAAGAGCCGGAAAGTGGTCGGAAAGTAATCTATGCAATCTTTTTTGACGAATATTAGGAAAGAGCTCTTCCAAATCAGAAGAGAGAAAAAACCTGTCAATCCTAGACCGCGAAGCAGAATTAGACCAAGTGAAAGTACCACCCTCCAAAGGAAAATCAATAAGATTGTGTTCAGAAATGAAATCTGAAAAATCAAGCATGGCTGAAGAGAAAGAGTCTGCACCAAGCCGCTCCGAAGGAAAACACACTACATTAAAATCACCTCCAATGCACCAAGGCACATTCCACCAACTATGAATTCTAGCCAGCTCTTCCCAAAGCAGATGCTTGTCTTGATCAGAGTTTGGTCCATAAACACCAATGAAGGCCCATACAAAATGATCTACCACATTCTTAAATTTGCAAGAGACAAAAAACCTTCCCACTGCTTCGTCAATTTTTTCCACTATCCTTCTATCCCACATCACCAAAACACCCCCTAACGCACCTATAGAGCCCAAATAAAGCCAATCCAAATGTTGACAACCCCACAAGCTCCGAATCTCTCTCCTAGTTAACAATTCCATTTTAGTTTCCTGAAGACAAATAATGTCTGCATTCCAACCTCTGATCATATTCCGAATTCGAAGCCTTTTATCACAATCATTCAGCCCCCTAACATTCCAGGAAATAATTTTCAGGTTCATTAAGACACCACAGAAACCCGATCCCCACTGGCATTTCCTACCAAACCAGAATTATTCTCGAAGTTCCAAGAGTTTAGTAGACTATTTAATTCCCAACGCCCTTTAGAACTTGTCTTAGGCTCTCTCTTCTGAGAGCCTTCTACCTGCAATTTAGCTTTCTTCCTAGCTTCCAAAGCTAAAAAAATCCCAGTAATTTCCGCTTCGAAGCCTTCCAAGGAAGTACCCACAGATTTCCTAAAGGCTTTAATACGTTTCACAACCCAAGGAGATAAATGAGTGGAAGCAGTTGCCACTTCTACAAGTGGAGCAACTGGGTTAGCCATGGCCAAAGGTTGCACAACTAGAGGTTCTATAGTATTTTCCCAATTTACAAGACCCTCATCAAAGTCCCCCAACTCACAATCTGACCCAGAAACAACAGAAACATTATCCAAAGCACCATCACTATCATCCGCCCAACTACCAAGATGCCCTTCTTCCTTGAAGGTGTTGTTACCCTGTCCCACAGCTCCCTCGAGATCGGAAAAATCTGACATGCTCCCAGGTGAGTGGTATAGTGAGAGAGGAATGGTAATCTGCCTCCCTCCACAAAGCTCAAGGACCCATTTCTTAGAATTACCCCAGGTGTGCTCTAAATCTTCAACGAAATTCTTAATGAAGGGGGGAGGCTCATCAAGACAATCCTCAACAGTAACAAGCACCGGAGCAACAGGAGTGGTCGACTGAGAAAAGCCGTTGGACAACAGTGGAGGATTGATACCCGACACAGACCCAAAAACTAGAAGAGTTGCTGCAATTGGAGGTGGGGTTGATCTTCACAGGTGGGGAGATAACGTTGCCGGTCGCAAGTTAGGAAGTGGTGCCGTTAAAGATGGTGGTCGTCGAAGGAGGAGTGGGTATCGTAACTAGTGGTGAAGACGATGTGATTGCCGTCGACGGAAAGGAAGAGGCATGGGTATCGTTACTAGAGTTGCTCCTCAGTGGGTTAGAAGTGCCATTGGTGGTGATGATAGATGGGGGATGGGTGGAGGGGGTAGCTTTTGGAGGTGGAGGCTTCGATGCATGGAAGGAAGTGTCAGCGGTCTGATGAGAGTGGGTAGCTTTTGGATTACAACTAAAGAGTTGCTGGGAGACAGGCTGGGCTTTAGGCTTAGGTTTGGGAGCCCAGTTTTGGGTGTGCTTGTTACAGCCCTTGGAAGAGTTGGGCCGCATTCCATGGCTATTATGAAAGGAGCCCACATCTTTAATAAAAGAAGAAACTACAGCCCACTGCCCCTCTTTCCCACGCTCCACACGTAAAGAGATCTCCAGAGTCAGCAAATGTCTTTTAGCAATCACATCAATATTAGACAAAATCTCTGCCCCAAGTAGCGCCGTATCTTCCCCAGAAAAACTGTTGCCATGATCACAGTATGGGTTTCTAGGAGTTGAAGATTTCAAATTTTGAGAGACCGGAATTTTCTCCTTGCCTTTATTTGTAGCACCACCGTGGTTAATGAGGTCTACCAACCACTGCCGCTGCATCAGCCTTCAGTGTGCATTGTATTCTAGGAAACGATCCCTAACTAGTCAGGGGTGGTTTCAAAATATTCCTCAGGTCAAGGCCAAAGCCGCGCCAGCCACTCCCCAACCTTCCCTCAGGAATCACAATGCTACCCTTCCATCGACCATGGAGGAGTTCAGAAACCATTAAAAATGTGCCATGAGCGTTGGACCCCAGTTGAAGGATGAAAACCAAGTCACCCTCTCTGATCGTTCTTGCATAAAGACCAGGTGATCGTTTTGAAATTAAATCCTCCAAGTGGAACAGAAAACGGTTTGCACTCTTCTTCCCCATAAAAATAGAGCGCATAGAGGTATGGCCTCTCTCAAAGATCCGTAGTAAGAAATAAGAACCCCCTTCCTTAACAGAAAGCTCAAACGTTTTGGATTCAATGACGAAAAAAGAAGAACCGCCCATTGCGAAAAGAAAGAAAGAAGAAACTACCAAACAAGGAAGAAAGCACGAATTCTAAAGCAGCAGAAACCAAACTAGGAAGAAAGCATAAAATCTATGGCTAATTCAAGGTAGCCAGGCCTTATTGTTGCATAAAATCTATGGCTAAGTCAAGGTAGCCAGGCCTTTTTGTTGCATAGAACAATGTTGTTTCTCCTACATAGCTCCTTGTAACTGTATGATCAGAAAAGTTAAACTTCTCTTCTATTTCTCTTCTATTAACATTATCAAAGAAGACTGATAAATTATTTGCTCTCCCCAAAATTTGAGTTGATAGGCAATGGTGAATTTAATCACTTAGCCAATTGTCCAACATATCTACTTGAATGTATTAGTGAGAAATTTAGTGGATAAAAAGATACAAAATATTGGAAAGAACCCAATGATTAGGTGAGTACCAATTGAAGAACCTCAGCTTATTAGTTATTGATGCAGTTCATAAATATACTATAATTCAATCATTTAAAAATTTGATTGTGATAGTTATCTATGTATTTAATTTGAAATTCATACTAGGTATTATTTATCACATGTTGCTTCTCTTTATAATTTGGTTCCCTATGTTCTTTTTATTTCGTTGTTTACAAGTTCTTTAAGGGCTTCTTTTTTTAATTATTTTTCCTGGGGTTGTGATGTAAAGGTCAAAGAGTTCACAAATCACAGTGATTGAGGCATGTAATTGCGTTACAATGAATATCATAATTTAATAGTAAGTTTGATTTTTTAATATATATATATATATATATATATTTATTTATTTGAACATGTAATAAATATATATTCGAATATGTAATAGAATGCAAACTTGGCAAAGAAACAGGAAATTAGGAACAATGGGCATTTTGTTCTTTGAAACTTATTTCTTTACATCTTGCCATCCTATATCTATGGTAAGCTCTTTTGTAGCAGGCATTATTCTTTTGATTGACAATTTCTTCTTGAGCATAATTTGGTTTTAATGCTCATTTGAGAAATTTGTAATTTGCACATTCTATTAAATAGCTTACTTGCTTCAAGTATTTTGATCTCTTTTAATTTCTATGTTTTGTGTCATACTATTTTCAATCTTAATGCTATTTTCAATCTTTAGGTTGTTTAAGTTAGACTAATAGAACCACAAAAATGCAAGAGTTAGGGAGAGAAAAAAGAAGTAGCTGCTTTGATTTTGGAAGGTATTGTGTTATTTTTTAGTCTGTTTTGGGTTAGATTTTTGGGCTTTTGGGTATGAGAGCTACTTATGGGACAATCAATAATGGTATTGGTGTGGTGTTGATGGGTATGATAAGGCATGAAATGAAGATGAAGTGCATTGTCCCAGTTGTTATGGCTAGAATGCTTGGTTATGCACATTTTGATTGGTATGCCAATTGATATTATTGGTGATGCTGGTGTTAGGTAAGTTTATAGATTTTTATTTTTGTATTTTTAGTTTTATACAAGTATACTGAATTATGCATTCATTTTTTGGGTGGGCTTGCAATTTGGGGTTGGTTTTTAAAGTTAATTGTTACTCATGCTTCAGTTTCAAACCACCTATTAATTCATTTGCTTAGTTACATCTTGATTCAATTTGCATAGGTAGTTTACATTTGTTCTTGAGTTCACTTTTGTCGTTGACTCCACTAATTCTAAGTTCTAACTCTGGCCATTGCGTTTGGATCTAGCATGCAGTTAGCAACTTAAAGTTGTTTTACTTAGATGAGCTTGGCTCATTGGTGTGGTAAGCTTGACATATTAACATGGAAATTGGAAATTGAAGAGTGAAAAAACAGAATGTTTTCAAAGTATGTGCAATGAGTTAAGGCTATGTTTTATATCTATAAACCCAAAACTTATTATTTAAAAAAAAAAAAAAAAAAAAAGTCACCCTAACATAAAAGGGCTTTAATTTTTGGTTAATTTGCTCTGGGTTGGTATCTGTGTGTTTTCAATGACATATGATGCTCACTATGTGCTTGATATTTTGTTTCTAGATGGACACCATTGTAACATATGATATAAATTTTTTAAATTCTATAAAAGATAATTGGAGTTGATTTTAAATGGAGTGATATTGTATTTTATAGATAGCATTCCTGCAAGTAGGACAAATGAGGGCTGTACAATATGCCCTTGACAAATTTTGAATTTTAATGTATTGTTATATTAAGTTGATTGTTTTCTAATTCATAAAATGATCCCGCGCATTGCGCGGGTTAAATGCTATCTATATCTATATCTATATCTATATATATATAATAGACGAAGCTGAGAGAAAATGAGTGCCTACAATTAAGGCCGTGTTGACAAATCAGAAAAGTGACGTCACTTTAAAGAGCGATACTTTATGTTGATTTGCAAGTGTAATACCGTTTAACAGTGATGGTATATATATTAAAAAAAAAACGTCACAACCAAAAAAAACCCTACCATCTTTTCATCAGATTCTTATTACCATTTTCTCTCTCTAAAAAAAACCCCAGCGATACTGCGACAGAGAAAAAAGGGAAGGAGAAGAAAAAAAAACGTACCGGTCTCTTCACATCAAACTCTGCAAGGAGAAAAAAAAAAAAAAAAACTTGCGCCACACTGGAGATTCGTTTGGCCGGCCATCGCCATCCCCTTTTGAGTTTTTCAGGTACGTTCTTCGCTCTCTCCCTCTCTTTCTCTCCATGATTTTTTGTTGTTTTGATTCGGTTTTGAAACTTCTCTGTGATTTCGGGATAAGTTTCCCCTGTTTCCGTTAATTCGCGGAATATTGTAGATCTGTTTTGCGATTAAAACCCTAGCGATCTCTTCTCTTCAGACTCTGCGAACCAGTGGATATTCGTACGACCGACCACCGCTATATCCTGCCGGACTTAGACCATCACAGTCGGAATCCGTCAAAGCTAAATACGATCAAACGTCACAGAGGTTTTGAGATACGGAGTTAGAGATCGGCGCTATTCCGACGAAAGGTACGCATCAATTCTGTGTTCATTCTTCTCCTTTTGGTGCTTTGTTGTGAAAATTGATTCTTACGGCATGAACAAGAATGCAGAACCCTAGAATATTGATTCTTCAAATTTCTGCAGTAATTTTCCTGCATAATTTTGTTTTAGATAATTTTATATATAATTTTATATGGGTACAAACTTGATTCGTAAAAGCTATGGCTACAGATGCACATCAAGCCGAATGTGAATGAAGAGATGAAGGCGGAGTCGGGAGTCAAGAAAACGAATGAGGATTCGGTTAAGGATGAGAAGATTGAGGGGGGTTAGCATAATGTTTTTTTTTTCCTCTTAATCAAATATTGTTTCTGCCGGTAGTTTATGCAATTCCCAGTTCATTGTTTACCACGGTTGCTTTTCCTATTCAAATACTATTACTTCAATTGCATAGTTAATTGATGGGGTAATGCTCTTTCTTTGGGTGCTCTTTCTTTGTATGTTTTTCCTTTGCATATATAACCTTTGGCTTCCTATTTGCTTTCTAATGTATTCTGTGTTTTTTTTTTTTTTTTAATTGAAATGTCTTTCATTAATGTTTCCTTTACCTTTTTGCTTTCTCTATTTCTTATTGTGTTGATTATAGGGTTTTGATTGAGGCATTTGGGTTAAATATGGTTTTGATAAAGGTATTTTGGTTATAATTTGTTTTTGCTTAGCTTTGGTTTTGGTTTGGATATTTGGATGATATTTTTTTGGGGGTAATTTTGCAATCATTGTAGAGAGCAGACTGAATCAATATTGGATAGTGTCTTTTTCTTTTTTGTTAGATTTCTGATTCAATATCTTGATTTCTCTGTTTGTGTTTGGCTTTTGGTAGGCATCCGGATTGGAATATATATTGACTTTATATGTATGGCATTGAAAATTTCATTGTAATGTGTTAACTGTGGAATGATAAGGTAGTGGGCAATGATTATGATCATTGGCAAAGACAATTGTGAAGAAGGCTTTAGACCTTTAGATTTGTTTTATTAATGTTCTCCAGATTTTTTGCTTTCTTACTCTTTTTTCATGCTTGATCTGTTCTTTTTTCCCCCCTATGTATGATGCTTTTATTAGATTTTTTTTTTCCCCCCTGTTTATCTGTCATTGATTTTCCATCTGTGTATAGAGCAGAAAGTAGAAAAGGTGATGAGAGAATCAAAAGCATGTCCATCAAAGGATGTAATTTCACCATGATTGGTTGGAGATTTGGAGTTGACGGAATACCTCTTCACTCTCTTTAAAGCAATCTTCACTAACACAGGTTTTATTTCTTCTTCACCTTTCTTATATGAGACACTTTGTAATTTTTCCTATTTGTTTTTGGACTTCTATTACTTCTGTTAAATACCTTTTCACGTTGACCTTATTTTAAAAAAAAAATTTATGCCATTTTTTAGTTTATACTGCCATGATCAGCATGAAGATTAGTTTTCTGGTGTTTATTAATTATATGTTATTGAATCACACTTAGTACATAATACCTCTTTGGCCTTCAAATAGTGGCATGCATTGATTTCACAACCGATATAGTTTATGTATAATGTTTTTCTTAATTTTTTTTTTGGAGAAAGATTGTTTATCTTAATTGATTGCGCCTTGAATTTTACATATGCTGTAATTGTTAGATTACCAAAATCTTCAAAAAAAAATTTCCTGGCTTTAAATTCAGTTACTTCTTCATTCTGCAGCCTTTGAAATGATTTGGTTTTGCTTGGAATGTTTGGATTTATTTTTTGGGGTACTCCAGACTTATAATTCAAATGATAAGATATTTAGTTTGTTTTAATACTTGGGCTGCTAATTAATATACAACAGATTTATCTTAACTGAGTTAACAGTGTTTGCTTGACTATTGGCTGAGTTTTATAGCGTGATATGTGTTTGACAAAATGTCTTATGGACTTGCATTTTAATTCTTTAGAATTATGTTGTTCAGAAAATATATACCTGCAAAACAAATCCTCACTTTTAATACCATTAAGATGATTGCACTATAAACTCAGAGGTATTAAAAGATGATAGCATTATTGACTCATAAAATAGACGCCTACAAAAGAGAAGGCCAAGGATGGCCCATAGCTGTATGATGCCAGTTACTATCTCTTCAATCCATGGATTTTTTTCTCTGTTTTGTTTTTTTGGTAACATGTTTAAAATATTCCTAGAGAAATGCCTCCAGACCATAACCATCACCTTATACTTTGTAGGGCTGGAGTTGCCATTGTTCACAAAGGTCAGTGATCTGCTTATTTACTTTGATTTTAAGGAAACATTTAAAATATAAATGAAAACAAACCAATAGTAGTTTTACATAAATAAATTTTTAGAGTAAACATACTAGAATTGAGATACTTCAATGCTTTTGACTGGCTTAGTATAGGGGGATCTCTTGGGTTCTGTACGTCTAAATATTGTAGTGCTCTTTATACTTAAACTCACATGACTGAATTTAAATATATAACTAAAGGAACTTATTGTGCATTTTTCATTCTTTAAGAGAATTTTCATGTTGATGATCATGGCATGTATTGGTTTGGGGAAAAAATATAGTTGCACTTTTAATGGTTTTCAGCTTATTATGAATATAATTTAGTATAAATGTGTCCACATCTTTATTTGATTAATCTTCAGTTGCATAAGAAAGTTAAGCTTAAAGTATGTAATATGGATATGTTTTGCACATTTTGATGAATCGCTTTCCTTAAATGTCAAACATTGTAAGAAACAAAAAAAAATTGTTGTAGGAAAACCAAAGGCTGCCAACTCCATCAACAATCAAAAAATAGAAGTAGCAGAAAGTTTAACTAATAATTCTCCATTTGCTTCCCTCATAATTGCTGAAGCTCTAAAATGGCATTCCAAATGCTTCACAAATAATTAATAACTTATCTTTCCTTTTTTTTTTTCTTGAAGGAAACATATATTTTATTGCAATTGCATCAAGGATAAATTGTTGTTGGACAAAGCTTCATCCATCCACACTATCAAATTCGTCACAAATTGGGCATTTCTAGCCACTGTATGATTTTCCATGTTAACTTCTCTTTTTACAACAAAAACTTCAAAGTGCTCAAAGTTGTTCAGTAATGGTCTTACCTCCTCAATGATGTTTCTAACCATGTTGATCAATATCCATATGGATATGTAGCTGAATCACCTTCTAAAATATAAGCATTTTTTTGTTCTTCATGAGCAAAATTCCAGCAATGCAAAACAGCCACCAGCTCAACTTCTAGAGGATCTTCGAATTGTCTATATTTTTTTAATGCATAACACCTGTCATTGGAAGAAACACTGAATTTTAGATAATGGCACACATTATTGTAAAAGTTTTAAATTTTATATCCAAATTTGCTGCTAAAATATGATTAAGGCTTTGGTCATTAATTTCATTTGAAGCGCTATTTGTGCATGATTTTTTTGAAGAAGATACAATTACATGGTACTATACTTAGTGTCCCTTTGTTTTGCGTGTCTGGCGTTTCAGGCATTTGGAGAGTTTATTGTTGTTTATCGATTTTGGCTGAAGAGTTTACTGGGTATAAAAGGAATTGCATTTTCTTCAATGATCTAAATGAAACTCATGTTTTCAACTTGAAAGATAGTAGCTTTGGAGATTTACAGAATATCTATCCAGCTTGGTCTCTATTTTATTATATTTTCTCTTTGACACTTGATTTGCTGTCATCTTTAACAACATGATCAAATGATTAAAATAAATACATTTTCCCCTTTTGTTCGGAATCTGTATTGAGTCATTTTGGTGAATAGGTACAGTTTTGCTGCTGGCAAAATGCATCCATCCGAGTCTTCAACACCAGTTGATGATGCCCAGTCTGTTTCACCTGCACTGATTTGATTAAAATCTGCCATTTTAGGATCTCAAGGGAGTCTATTACCTCCACAAGCAGCATTTTCTTCAGTTGAAATTGAATGTTACAGTTTTTTTTTTTTTTTTTTCTCCTTTGATTTGGTTATGAACTAAGAAATATGAGTTAGTTTTGATTTAAGCTTTTTGGTTGGGTTAGTTGTATAGTGAAAAGGCATGTCTGTTTTATTTCAATGTAATTTGTCAGGGTTCTCTGTAAATACCACCAAAGTTCAAAATGTGAAGTTGTATTTCTATTGTTAATTTTTATTATTTGCTGTCATTTTTAACAGCATGATCAAATGATTAAAATAAATACATTTTCCCCTTTTGTTCTGTTGCTGAAAAGTGAGAAGTATGATGTGTTGAGGTTTGAGTACAAAGTAGATTTACCTGCTAGGCTGACCATTATTTTAATTTATGTGTGTTTGGCTATCTGCATAAGCTCATTAGATTATTGGATAGTCATTTTGGTGAATAGGTACAGTTTTGCTGCTGGCAAAATGCATCCATTCGGATCTTCAACACCAGTTGATGGTGTCCACTCTGTTTCACCTGCACTAATTCGATCAAAATCTGCCATTTTAAGATCTCAAAGGAGTCTATTACCTCCACAAGCAGCATTTTCTATAGTTGAAATTGAATGATAAAGTTTTTTATTTTATTTTATTTTATTTTATTTTATTTTATTTTTTATGATTTGATTATGAACTAAGAAATATGAGTTAGCTTTTAGTATTTTGGTTGGGTTGGTTTTGATTTTAGCTTTTTGGTTGGGTTAGTTGTATACTGAAAAGGAATGTTTGTTTTATTTCAATGTAATTTGTTAGGATCCTTCGTAAATACCACCAAAGTATGGGTCCACCAAAGTATGGGTTGTGATGATTGAGAATCTTTAGAATGCATAGTAATAATTTCTTACACACTTTGCAACAAATTTTTTCATTAAAAATTGATTTTATTAGCCAAATTTCTCTTCTACTTATGAGATTTCAAATGACCCCGCGCATTGCGCGGGTTAAACGCTAGTATATATAAAAGTAGAGACCTCATGTAGGAGTGCATGAGGTTTTGCCAAGTGGCATATTCTATACAAAGATAATTGAAATATTCTCAAGTGCCACATCAAAGATAAGAATAAATTAAATATTGATTTTTTATTTCATTTGATTTAATGTTTCAAGACTTTTCTAATTAAAATAAACAAATATTCTTTGTATCCTTTGATTCAATGTTTCAATACTTTTCATCCCTCACACATACACACAAAACTCTTTGCATTTTATTTCACTATTTTCACCTCTTACACTTCTACCCCTTTATATATATATATATATATATATACACACGCCGACACATAGCCCTTCATGTCATCCAATATCAAATACACACAGACCAAAAACGATGTCATTTACCTTCAATCTTTCGTTGACACCTACCTAGCTCTAACATTGTTGTTTCATCTAATCTTAACTCATATGAGTTGGCTAGAACCAAGGAAGGGGAGCTTGCATTTTATATTGAGTAGCAACAACAATTACGATTTTTATATTAATGTTGGACGTTGTGGATTCGTAGATTTTGTAAATGATGTGATTCACTGTGGGTGTTTGGGGTGTGTATTTTGTTTAAGAATTAAGAAGGATGAGAAAGACATATTCTATATCAACTTTTATTCTATAATATTCCTCCAAAGTTTTTTTTTTTTTTTTTTCTCATTCCTTCAATTGAATAATTATAATGGATATGTGTACACAATTTATAATTGTTGTTTTTTATGATGAACTCATTACTAATAAAGTTCTATAACAATTATGTTATAATATATATGCAACATATTCCAAATTATCTTACGTAAGATATTACAATATTATCCGTGTATCGCACGGGAAACTTACTAGTATATAATAATAGTTGAAACTGAGAGAAACTCAAATTAGAATTTCAAATTAGAGTTCTAATTTTGCACCATGTGTCCTAAATTATTTATTCTTAAAGAGTTTTATTTCTTAATTTTAGAATCAAATGTGGGGCGACATTATAAATATTTATCCAAGAGAGTTATTAAGTACAAAAACCAAAGAGTCTAGAATAAATGAATCTTAAAATAAATAAATAAATAAATAAAAAAGTGTTTCACAATAAATAAATAAAAAATTAAAAACATGGACAATTTATATTTTATACCTAATAATATCCTTACAAAATTTTTAAAGAGTTAACAAAATATAAAGATGACTATCAATAGTATTTAAATTTTATATATATATATAGGAATTATATTATGTATTTTATTGTATATCTTTAAGTGTGTGTCTATGCATATGCATGGGGTTACAAGCTAGTCCTACTTAATCTAAGTAACTTAG
Organism: Quercus aquifolioides; assembly: GCA_019022515.1. Lineage (NCBI taxonomy): Eukaryota > Viridiplantae > Streptophyta > Magnoliopsida > Fagales > Fagaceae > Quercus > Quercus aquifolioides. Next base: position 39,216,024 of record CM032328.1, on the reverse strand, counting down.
CATATCCAAATCAAATTTCCAATCAAAATCCCTCCATTACTTATTTGCATAATTATGAGAGTCACCAACATGAACGTAGTAAAACCTTTTCACAACTATGGGTGAAGTGAACATTGGAGTCTTTTTCATTCTATTTTGTGAAACCTACTAACAAAACTTGACCAATTGAACCATCCACTTTGCTATTACTTGTTAAGCAAAGCTTCGCTTAGCCTATAAGGAGTTTTAGCCAGCGACCAATAATAATGTTCAACCATATAGACCCAATCCAGCGCAAGCTTACTTTGCTATTTGACTATGGTTTAAAGTGGCCCACCGTAATGCTTGACAACTATTAGGATTTAAGTAAAAATGTCATCTTGAACCCTACATTTTGAGGTCATAGTCAATTTGATCCCTACATTTTTGTGACTATCAATTTGGCCCATATTATTTCCAATTTGTAGTCAATTTAGTTTATATTGTCAACTTACTAATAAAAAATGTTTATATAGGAAACGATATGCACAATTGACACAATCAAAGTTTACATGGCTTATAAAATAATAATAAAAAAATTTAATTGACATTAAAAAAAAAAATGTCATGCCAGCGTCTGAATGAAAAACAAAATTCTAAAATTTTAAAGAAAAAAAACTTAATTCTTATTTTCTTTTCTGTCTTTCTTGTAGTTTCTTGACAAACAAAAACAGCAAAGCTGAAATATATATATATATATATATATATATATATATATATATATATATATATATATATATATATATATTTTCCTTCTCACCAAAATCGCACCCCAAAAAATCCCATCAATCCCAACAATGTTCATTCTCACAGGGTGACCCTTTTACACTCATAAACACAAATTCACAATAAATTGAATACTGTCAGAATTTTTCTTCCATACATAATTGTTCACCTATTCACAATCACAGCAACACACATTCTTTCGTTTACTACGCTTTCCCAGTAACCAAAAGTAATTATATAAACAAACTAAAACCATCACAAAGAAGTCTCAATTATTTTATAAATTCATTTTCATTTTCTCAAAAATGAAACGGAAAGTGAACAAATAATAAATATCAAAGAGACATTTAAAAAAATACAAGAGTTTCAGTGCAGTAAAACTTAGGCAAAACGAAAAAGAACAAAATGAAATGACCAGACTATTATATAAAGCCGGTAAGAACTTACAGATAAATTTTTGTTTCTCCCAGTACATTTTCCTCTTTGTTTTTCTTGAGAACCAAACAGAAAACAAAAGGAAATATTGCAGATCGGAACTTTGTAACCCACTCAAGGGACCTCGAAAGAAAAAGCCCAGCCACTGTCTACATCTAATCTCCTCCACAACGCTTGCATCCGATTTCCTCCCCACCATTCGAGATGTACTACATCTTGAATCTTCCGTTTGATTTTTTTTTTTCTATGTTTTTACATGTTTGGATGCCCAAAAAAGTTTTCTTGATGTTTTAATTTTTTTTGTTTTTTATTTATTTATTTTGGTGTTATTTTCTTTGCTGATTTGGATTTTTTTTAATAATTGAAATTCTGATGTGTCATTTTTTATTATTAGTTTAAAAGCCATGTAAGCTTTTGTGCAAGCCATTTGTCATATATGCATTTTCCGTTAGTGTGTTGATGGTAAGAATCAAATTGACTACAAATTGAAAATAATAGAAACCAAAACCTAAAAATGTAGGAACCAAAAATGGTATTTTAGCCTCGGATTTATATAGTGATGATGCGAAAAATCACCAAGTTGAGGACCTCGTCTCACTGGATGGACAATCCCGTGATGGGTTGTGTCTCTGGTCCAAACCTACAAGAAAGCTTGAGAAAGAAGTGTAATAGACCGGTGTGGTGTTTGCCAAAAACACTCTGATGCTCAAGTCAAAAATGAAGAAAATGATTTAGAGAGAAAAAATGACATGGAGTAGTTTTTCGGTGAGTATTTGTGTGTACCTTTGGATTATGTTATCCCTTTCTTTTATAGTTGTTTTCCTGTCTTTATGAATAATAAATTCCACCATTTATGAGCAACGACTAGTATGTCATCAATGGGAGCTCTGAAGTACACAACTCATTTGTTACCGTTGCTCCATCCGTTACATTTCGCCATCAATGCGCACAATAAATGTGTAGCACTTGTTTTGGTCATCATTGACATGGAATGACAATCCCAAGTTAATTTTGACTCATCAACAGGCCCCTATTCGTATTCTCATCTTTGAGAAGAGATAAGAACATAATTGTCTGTCATTTCGTGTCCCGCGTTCGGCGCATTTATTGCAAATTATTGCGGTTAGGATGTCTTCTTCGTGTTAGCAAATCTCGTCATTCCTGCGCACATTCTTCCATTGATTCTACCTTTTTCCCTCATTTTCTTCTTTTTCCATTTTTTGCTTCGTTCTTTCCTTCTTCGTGGCGTTTCAACTGCCTTGGAGCCTCCTTTTTCCTTGAGCCTCCCTTGTTCCCCTCTCATCTTCGGGTAAGTCTTTCACTTTTTCTTTCTCTGTTCTTTAATGGTAGACTATTTTGTGGTTAGGTCGGATTGTCCCTTAATTTCTTTTTTCTTCACTCGCTTGGGCAGTTTGCTTGAGGTTGTAGGTAGGCAACGCCCCGCGATTGGCCTTTTCGTGGGTAGAGATTTTCCTTTTAGGTTCGCTTTGCGTTTCCTCTTTCTTTAGTTCATCGTTCTATGAGGATTGCCCAATCTTTGATAATGTCTGGAAAGGGTGAAGTTAGGTCTAGTGAACTTGAGACAGGTTTGTCCTCATCTAAGGACCATAGGGCTCTTGAAGTCATTTCTCCGTCCACTCCCTACAAAGTTTGAGATATTGGCTGTGCTTTGAAAGGGAAAGACGATGACAGATCAAGAACAGATTTCAATTTCCTTCGTCGGTCAGGGTCAAGATCCCTAATGACGATTATAGAGCTTGCCATTCTTACGCTGATGAGGTGTGCTTGTACGAGGCCAACTTCATCAGTGGTCTTCGCTTTCCCATCCAGCCGTTTCTTAGGGAGCTTTTCACCATTTGCTACTCGCTCCTACCCAACTAGTCCCCAACTCGTGGAGGATAGTTATTTGTTGTATAGTGGTGTGGATGTCAGCAAATGACAGAGACACCATTAGGATGGATGAATTTTTGCACTTGTACCGCTTGAGACGCTCCAAGGATCCTAGTTATTGGGAGTTCAAACCCTAGGATAGGAGCTCAAGACTGATTCTTGATTCCCCTTCTTCTCTTTGAAACTAGAAGACGAGCTTTTTCTTTGTCTCTGGTGAAGGTTGGGAAACCATCCCTGGTAAGGATCCAAGTGAAGCTCCCAATTGCTTCATAGTTAGGGGACTCCTGTGTCTAGTGCGTCCTTTATTTGTACTTGCGTTTACGTGTTTCTATGCTCGTGTGTTCGTTGCTTTCTAAATCTGTTGTCTGCTTTTTTTCTTTTTTTCTTTTTTTTTTGGGTGTAGATAAAGTTTGTCTTAAGTTGAAGAAGCGATATCACACTCATCTAAAGAAGGTTCAGTATCTGGAGACCGTCAAGGACTTTGATGAGCTCATCTCCTTCCAATCTTTATTTTTCCATTTTCTTGATCCAGAACCTTCCTGCAAGGTTAGAAATAATATTGAGACTGTAAAGAAGAGTAAGTGCACCAATGATATTTTCTTTTCTTCTTCTTCTTTTCCTTTTATTTTTTTATTTTTTTTAAGAATCATCTCTTCCATCCTTTTTTCAGGAATGACGACCAGATTTAGCAAAGCAAAACTCGCCAAGGCTCAGGAAAAGAAAGCTAAGACCGGTCTATCTGGTGGCCTTCTGTCGAGGAAACACCAGAGGGAGAATGAACCATCCAAGGACGATGTTATGGTGACCTCTTTGGTGGCCAAGTTTCAAGTTCGCAGCCTTGCCTCGCCTACTTCTTCCTTGGAGCTGATCGTCTCTCCTAGAGGGGGTTCTAAGGCCAAAGCCTCAAGCAAGATCTCGATTGCCTCCTTTTGGGAAGACGTAGGGACTGTGACATAGAAGGCTCATGACACAATCTCCATGGAGGATTTAGAGCCTTTGATGGGAAAGCCTCCTTCGAAGATGATGTCATCACACATTCATAAGCTCATGCAGATAGGCATTCTTCTTATGCACACATTTGTTTTCTCCTTTTTTGTTATTTTATTTTTTGAACTGTCACTTATTTGACATTGCAGGTGCTGGGAGAGTTCTTGTACATCTTCAGAACGTACTTGGACTATGATAAGAAGTTGGTTGAGGCCCAATCTGGGATTGCTTCTCTCTTGCTGACGAGGCCAAGAAGGACAAGGATCATCTGAAGACTTTGGAGAAGAATATCAATACTGAGAAGGAATTTTCAAAACTAAAGGATAATCAAATTGACGAGGCCCTCATGAAGGTCAGGTTTTAAAGTAGTGGAGAAGTTTAAGGCTTCAGATGAGTTTTCGAACAAGCTCTGCGAGAATTACGTGGACGGTTTTGAACTCTTTTGTAAGTATCTGACCAAGCATCACCCTACGCTGGACTTCTCCCAACTTGATATGGAAGAAGTGGAGAAGGAAATTTTGGAGGATCATCCTTTAGATGCTACAGCGGAGGATGAGGTTATGCCAAATTTAGCTGGGAGCATCCCCACTAATGATGTTGTGCCAGATGTAACCGAGAGTGTCCCTACTGATCCTTCTCCTTCCAGTCTTCCTTGAAAAAATTTTATTACCTTTTTGTTATGTAAGGAAAAACATTGTTATTTTTGGGGCTCGTTGTTTTGAGCATGTCTATTTATTTCCTTTGAACAATCTATTGAACAATCTTATGGGCTCGTCTGTTTGAGCATATAATTTATTTCAAATTGTTCTTGTGCCATGTATGAATGATGACGTTGCTAGGAATTAACAACTTTTTTTTTTTTAAAGTCATATATGAATGACGACTTGTTAGGTATTTATAATTTTTATTAAGTCATGTATGAATGACGATTTTGTTATGTATTAATAACTTTTATTAAGTCATGTGTGAATGACAAAGTTGTTATGTATTAATAACTTTTATTAAGTCATGTATGAATGATGAAGTTGTTATGTATTAATAACTTTTATTAAGTCATGTATGAATGACAGTTTTGTTATGTATTAATAACTATTCTCATGCATGAATGGTGTTTGTTAATACGTATTAATACTTTTCTTAAGTCATGTATCAATGACGATTTGGCCATAAAAAATCAGCTGCGCATCGTTCTTGAATAGTACTTCTGCCCATGTTTTATTGATATAGAGACAAAATATTCCTTCGTCTATGTAAGACAAACAATAATAAAAAGAGGAAATACATCTAAATAAAAGTAAGCATTTTGAAATACTTGGGGATTCTTATTGATAGTATCTCTTTAAGTGTTCTATGTTCCATGGACAAAGTAGTTCTTGGCCGTCCAAGGTCTTCAGGTAGTATGATCCTTCTCTGGAGTGGCGAGTGGCTTGGTAGGGTCCTTCCCATGCTGGACCTAACTTAACTTGGGACGAGTCCTTTGTAGCCTGTGTGACTTTTTAAAGGACGAGATCACCTATGTTGAATCTTCTCACCTTTACCCTTTTGTTGTAGTACCTGGCCATTGCTCCCTTGCACTTTTCCATCCGCTTTATAGCTTCATCTCTCACCTTGTCGATCAGATCCAAATTATTGTTGAGTTCTTGGTGGTTCCTCTGCTCTTCGTACGCCATGATCCGGATGTTCGTCAATCCTACTTCCACTAGTATGACGGCTTCAGTTCCAAATGTCAATTTGAATGGTGTTTCTCCCATTGGCACTCTTATGGTCATCCTATATGCCCATAGAATGTTAGGCAGCTCTTCTGTCCATGCAATCTTTGCCCCCTCAAGTTGAGTTTTGATAATTTTGAGCAAGCTTCTATTCATAACTTCGGTTTGACCATTAGCCTGAGGGTGTCTTGGGGAAGAGTAGTGGTTCTTAATTCCTAAGTCTTGGCAAATTTTTTGAAACTTAGGATTGTCAAACTATTTCCCATTGTCTAATATGATTATGTTTGGAGTGCCGAATCTGTATATTATGTTCTTCCATACAAAGCTAGTGATCTTAGCTTCCGTGATCGTTGCTGTTGGCTCAGCTTCTACCAATTTCATGAAGTAATCGATTGCGACAATGAGGAACTTGTACTGCTTCCTTCCTATAGGGAGTGGTCCCATTATGTCAATCCCCCATTGAGTGAAAGGCCATGGAGCGGTTATTGGCGTCATTGGCTCACCTAGTAGTGTTTGGACGTTCGCGAAGCGTTGGCACTAGTCGTATGCTTTGATGAGGTCATATGTATCCTTTTGTAATGTTGACCAATAATAACTTGCTCTGAGTGCTTTTCCCATAAGAGACCTTGCTCTCGCGTGGTTACTGCAAATTCCTTCATGTATCTCTCAAAGTACATAGTTGGCTTCTTCCTTATTAGCACAACAGAGATAAGGGAGGGAGTGTCCTTGTCTATATAGGGTATCTTCAATAACAATGAAGTGAGTAGCTTTGATCTATACCTTCCATGCTTCATTCTTGTCTTTTGGGAGTTGTCCTTTTTTCAAGTAATGGATGATGGGAGTCATCCATTCATCTTGTTCCAATATCTTCATCACATGTTCGCCCTTTGTGTTGGGTTGTCCCCTTGTTTCCATGCACGACTTGGAGATATGCCATGTTCATCTGACAAGGCTAGCCATGCTAAGAAATTAGCTTCAGCATTCTTTCCACGAGGGATTTGCTAGAACTAAACACTATCGAAATACTATAGGAGTTCTTTGACGATCTTTAGATACTTCTGCATTCTTTCTTCTTTCGCTTCATAATCTCATCTTACCTAACCAATTACAAGCTGATAATCATCTTGGACGATGAAGGTCTTGGCTTTAAGCACTTTTGTAAGACTCAACCCTTTTAGAAGTGCTTTATACTTGGCTTCATTTTTGGTTGCTGGGAACTGCAATTTGACCGCATACTTCAGGATTTCTCTTTTTGGTGATATGAGCACCACACTTGATCCTCTGGCTTTCTTGGTGGCAGATCCATCTGTCTAGACCGTCCATGTCTTCTTTTGGGGACTCTTCTTCTCCTTGAGAATAAATGAATTCTGCAATGAAATTGGCTAGAACATGGGCTTTGATTACTACCCGAGGTCAATATTCTATGTCAAATTGGCCAAGCTCTATAGCCCATTGGATGAGGCGCCCTGCTGCATCTATTTTGTTCATCATCTTTCTTATTGGTTGGTCTGTCATGACGATGATGGGATGTGCTTGAAAGTAGTGGCACAATTTTCTGGAAGCGACAACTAGAGTGAAGGAAATCTTCTCTATCCTTGGGTGATTCGCTTCAACTCCTTGAAATGCTTGGTTGGTGTAGTACACTGACCTTTGCACCTCCTCCTCTTCTTTGATCAGTGCCGAGCTTACCACTGTATTTGATACTACCAAATAAAGGTGTCTTCGGGGATTTTATCTCCATTATTGCCTTTATCTTGTCTAGATTAGCCTCTATGCCTTGTTAAGATACCATGAATCCTTAGAATTTCCCTGATGAAATAGCAAAAACACACTTTGTTGGGTTCAGTTTCATCTTATACTTACGTAGTGTGTCGAAGGTTTCCCTTAAGTCGTCCAAATGGTCCGCTTTGTCATTTCTCTTCACCAACATATCATCTACATATACTTTCACATTTCTTCCTATCTGATGAGAGAACATGTGGATCACTAACCTCTGGTATGTGGCCCCAACATTCTTCAGTCCGAAAGGCATCACCTTGTAACAGTATAACCCTTGGCTAATGATAAATGCAGTTTTTTCTTGATCTTCCTCCTCCATCATGATCTGATTATAGCTAGAGAAGGTGTTCATGAAGCTGAAGAGCTTGTGTCCGACAATTGAATCTACCAGTTGGTCGATCCTGGGTAAGAGGAAGCTATGAAGTCGACATACATCCTCCACTTGTCGTTGTTCTTTTTTACCATCACTACGTTAGCTATCCATTCAAGGTAGAACACTTCCCTTATGAAGCCTGCCTTTAGGAGTTTCTCAACCTCTTCTGGTATTGCCTTATTGTGTTTAAGCGCAAATATTCTTTGTCTCTACTACACTAGCTTACACTCCGGATTAACATTGAGACAATGTTGGATGACTCCTCTGTCGATTCCTGGCATATTCTCATGCTTCCAAGCGAAAATGTCCTAGTTTTCTCTTAGGAAGTTCATTATCTTCGCCTTCTCCAAGGCTGAAAGTGCCAAACCTATCTTCAAGACTTTGGACGGATCTCCAGGGACAACCTCAACCTCTTGTGGCACTTCTGACGGTTTGAGGATTTGTTCAGGTTCATCTATCATCCATGTGTGGATTTCCCCTAATGCTAGGGCATCTTGATAGCATTCTCTTGCGAGGAATTTGCTCTCCTTTGATTTCCCCTATGTCATTGGCTATAGGGAACTTCACCTTTAGATAATAGGTCGACGTTGCCGCTTTCAACTTGTTGAGTGTTGGTCGTCCAAGGATGACATTGTACGTTGATAGGCAATCTACCACAAGGAAATCAATCTCCTTGAAGACTTATGCTGGATAAGTGCTTGTAATTATGGTTAGCTTAACAACACCTTTGGGGATAACCTGTCTCCAATGAAACATGCCAATGGGGAAGTGAATGGTCGAAGCCTTTCTTTGTTCAGCTTCATTTGTTGGAAGGCTGGCAAATAAATGATATCTACTGAGCTTCCATTGTCTACTAGTACCCGATGCATGTTGAACGCTTCCATCCTAAGCATTATAACCAGCAGGTCGTCATGGAGTTGTCTAACAACACAAGTGTCCTTCTCGAAAAAGACGATGTCTGGTTCACTGTACCTAAGTGCTTTTGAAGGTGGGAACCTTGAATGCATGCTATTCACTTCTCTTGCATACACCTTTTTCAGTGATTTGGAGGATCCTCCTGCTATTTATTTCTCCTATGGGGGCTTTATTGCCCCCCGTCTCTAGCTCCCTTTCCTTCTCGTCCCTCTATTGTCTTCTATACAGCTTCGTTCTTTGTACAAACTTATGCAATTTTCCCTAACAGATTAATGTTTCTACTTGGTCCTTTAGGTGCCTGCATTCGTCAGTGCGATGCCCGTGGTCCTGGTGGAATCTGCAGTACTTGTTTTTGTCTCTTACTTCTACTGGAGCATGAATGGGTCTAGGCCATTGTAGAGAGGGTTCGTCCTTTATTTGCATCAATACTTGCTCAATAGGCATCACTAGGGGAGTGAAACTAGTAAACTTAGGTCTTCGATCTGGGAGGTTCTTCTTTTTGTCTAATGCATGCCCAGTACCCCGTGTTTCCTTCTTCCTATCTGGGTTGTGACTGGTTCCTTCGTCTTTTTTCCTTGTAGTCGTCACTCCTTTAGCTCTTACTACGTCCTTTGTGTCATATACTTTTGGGCCTTGTGAAGTAATTCTGCTACTATTTTTGGCGGACTCTTAGTGATTGAGAAGAAGAAACCTCCTAGTAGCAACCCTGCTTGGAAGGTCATCAGGATGACTTGATCTTCCGCTTCGTCCACCTGCAGCAACTCTTTGTTGAAGCGCGTCATGTATTGCCTCAGTGACTCTCCATCTACCTGGCGTATGTTGAGAAGATGCCCAGTTGGCTTCTTGTGTCATTGTTTGCCAATGAAATGACGAACAAAACCTTTGCTGTGCTGGTCGAAGTTCGCAATGGTGCCTGAGGGCAGCTTGCCAAACCACACCCTAGCTGCGCCCTTTAGCGTTGTTGGGAAGGCCCTGCACATTACTTCGTCTAGGGTCATCTGTAAAAGCATCAAAGTCTTGAACGACTCAATGTGATCCATAAGATCTCTTGAGCCTTCAAAGGACTCCAGTTGGGGAAGATGAAACTTCGATAGGAGTGGGTGGTTCAATACTTTTGTGGTGAATGGTGAATCCGTCCTTCGGATCATTCCATCTAAGCTCTCTACTGCTCTGTCTTTTACTGCATTCTTGAGTTTGCCCATCTCCCTCCTCATATTACGAAGCTCACTCTCCATTCTGGACGAGTTTTCCTCTAACATTCTCGTCCTCTTGTTGGTTTGGCTATCTGATCATTCCTTATTATGGTTTCCTTTGATCCTTTAACATTCTTCTTGATTCTGGTTCTCCATGGTTTGCTGTCGTTCCTCATTTTGGGATTCAGCAGCTCTCCTCAGCTCTTCATTCAAGCAAGTCACTTCTTCCAAGCTGGCTGTCAGGGCTTGGATTTGTTGTGCAGCTTGTTTGGCATCCATCTTGTGCTACGAGGTTCTCTTTTGTCACTTAGGGAAGATGGCCTAAATGATCAGCGATTCTCACAGACGGCGCCAAACTGATGATGCAAAAAATCACCAAGTTGAGGACCTCGTCTCACTGGATGGACGGTCCCATGATGGGTCGTGTCTCCGGTCCAAACCTGCAAGGAAGCTTGAGAAAGAAGTGTAATAAACCAGTGTGGTGTTTGCCAAAAACACTCCGATGCTTATGTAAGAAAGGAGGAAAATGATTTAAAGAGAAAAAATGACTTTGGAGCAGTTTTTGGATGAGTATTTGTGTGTACCTTTGGATTATGTTGTCCCTTTCTTTTATACTCCCTTTGTCCCAGTTTGTTTATCCTATATTCCATTTTGGGATGTCCCAAAATATTATCCTGATTCTAAAAGTAAAAGTTATTAATTTACTAATGTTCCTATTATACTCCTACTTTATTTTCAAAACTATTTGAAAGAAAACTAACAAATATTTAAAAAATAAATCTAATTGGGGCACCTTTTTAGTTGCCTCATTAAGAATAACTCTTTAAATAATAATAATAATAATAATAAATCTATTTAAGGGTAGTTTTGTAAACTTATATATTTTTATAAGGTAGACAAGACAATAAATGATGTTCCCTTAAAAAGTTAGACTTTTCAAATAGGACAAACAAATTGGGATGGAGGGAGTAGTTGTTTTCCAGTCTTTATTGATAATGAATTCTAGTATTTATGAGCAACGGCTAGTATGTCATAAATAGGAACTTTGAAGTACGTTGCTCACTTGTTACCATTACTCTATCCGTTACGTTTTGCCACCAATGCACGCACTAAATATGTAGCGCTCGTTTTGGTCGTCATTGACATGGAATGACGACCCCAAGTTATTTTTGACTCATCATATAGTAAGTAATTCGCTTAACTCTTTAAATTGTACATTCTTCCAAATTTCAATTTCACATGGCATAAAGAGTTCATCCTAGGTTGTGCTTGTGGGCTGCCTCAGGGCACCCATGTGATAACAAAACAAAAGAAAAAGAAAAAGTTGTACTGTATATCCTGATTTTTTGGGCATAGATGGAAAGGTGTCTGCAGACACAGTAAGTTCCCAGTCCATATGTGTCTGAATCTGGAAAATAGTACTTTAGAAAATACAACTCCACCAACCAAACCCCCGGAAGCTTCACAATAGCCCTCGGTTCCTCTGCTCCACTTGTGTTGTGTATGAAAAAGCCAGAAGAATTTCCATTTCTGTAGAATGGAAGAAATATGGAGAGCATTAGAGGCTAGAGCCCCATGACTGGCCCATTCCCAAAGAGTCATAAATAGTCTGGACCCACATGCTTTCAACTTGACCTAACTCAGTTGAGCCACTTATCCAATTATATAATTCCAAGATATTTTCATTGATTGATTTCTATGTGCTTGCCGCTCCTTCCAGACCTCCCAAAAAGGCCAAAAACTATGTCCTCCAATGGTAATCGCCTAATAGGACAACCCACTCTCTCTGTCATCACTACATCCCTCTCCTTTATTTCCCTGACCACCAATCACCTCCTTTTCTCTCCAAATCTTATCCAATTCACCACCACCAACCTTCTAGTAATCATCGAGCTCCACAACAGTCCACTCCTTAATAACACAAGTTTCCTGGAAAAGCAAATCCCCCTTTTTTCTATATTGTTCATGACATTTTGACACAAAATTCTGGGATAATTCCAATTTTTTTCCCATCTGGGTCATGACCTTTTTCACTGTATCGAAATGTTTTCTTAGCCCAATTTGACTCATAATTTTCCAAACCATACCCAATTTTTGTCATTTTGGTCTGAAATGGAAGAACAAAGTGTGCAACAAACTACCAGCAATCTCAGTCCTCCAAGAAACATTCTGTTCGGAAAATACGAGATGGGAAGGGTATTAGGCCAAGGCACCTTTGCCAAAGTCTACTACGGCAAGAACCACATCAGCAACGAAAGCGTTGCAATCAAGGTCATCAACAAGGACCACATCAAGAGAGAAGGCTTAATGGAACAAATCAAGCGAGAGATCTCTATCATGCGCTTGGTTCGCCACCCAAATATAGTTGAACTGAAGGAAGTCATGGCTACCAAGGGAAAGATATACTTCGTGATGGAATATGTGAAAGGTGGTGAGTTGTTTGCTAAAGTAGCAAAGGGAAAGCTCAAGGAAGACTTGGCAAGAAAGTATTTTCAACAGTTAGTTAGCGCAGTTGATTTCTGTCATAGCCGTGGTGTTTCACACCGAGACTTGAAGCCCGAAAATCTTCTTCTGGATGATAACAAGGACTTGAAAGTTTCTGATTTTGGCTTGTCCGCACTGCCTGAGCAGCTCTGGAATGATGGTTTGCTACACACACGCTGTGGCACACCAGCTTATGTGGCTCCTGAAGTGTTGAGAAAAAAAGGGTATGATGGAGCTAAGGCTGATATATGGTCTTGTGGTGTAATTCTCTTTGTTTTGCTTGCTGGGTATTTGCCATTTCAAGCTGAGAATGTTATGAAAATGTATAGGAAGGTTTTCAAGGCTGAGTATGATTTTCCTCCATGGTTTTCCACTGATGCAAAGCAGTTGATATCGAAGCTCCTTGTTTCTGATCCAGAAAAGAGAATTTCAATCCCGGAGATTATGCAAAATCCTTGGTTCCAAAAGGGGTTTTCAAAGCCAATCGCTATTTCAATCCCAGAGCCAGTGGGAGAGACCAATGACAAGGATGATGATAAGATTATTGAGGAAATGGAATTGGAAAAAACAACTTCTTCGTCACCGCCCTTTTATAACGCTTTTGAGTTCATTTCTTCCATGTCTTCAGGATTCGATCTGTCGAGTTTGTTCGAAAATAAGAGGAAATCCAGGTCAATGTTCACGTCCAAATGCTCGGCAGCAGCTATTGTTGCAAAGTTGGAAGCTGTGGCGAAGAGGCTGAATTTTAGTGTGATGGGTGTGAAGGAATTCAAGGTGAAAATGCAGGGGAAAATGGAAGGGAGGAAAGGGAAGTTGGCTGTGACGGCGGAGGTGTTCGAGGTGGCGCCAGAGGTGGCGGTGGTCGAATTCTCAAAGTCGGCCGGAGACACTCTTGAGTACAAGAAGTTCTGTGAGGAAGATTTGAGGCCAGCGCTCAAAGACATTGTTTGGAGTTGGCAGGGTGAGAATAACTGTCAATAACTTTAAGGGGCTTTATAGAAAGTCCAATACGATCACATAGACCTTAGTTAGAAACATAGAATATTTAGTTTAATTTCGATGATTTTTTTTTTTGGTGGTATTGTGAATTGTGATGCAGTGTTTTGTGATATGTATTGCATATATTTTGATGAACGAGTAAGAATGTATATGATGAATGAATGATTTTTTTTTTTTTTTTTTGAGAATGGATGAAAGAATGATTGACGGTGAAGGATATTCATATTAGGTAAGGGGAATAATTCTAGCCATGGCAAAATCAACCCAAACTTATTTGTTTACTCAAACTCACTCACTTAAATAAGATCTAAACTCACTTAATTATTAATTGGGTTAAATGAGTATTAACCCAATTAAACCCAGTTAACATTAATGTTTATTGGGTTTTAATTAGGTACCCAATTATGAACAAAATATTATTTTTACAAATCACCCAATTCTAAAATACCCTAAAGCCATTAAAAAGACCAAAATGCCCATTAAACCTAAGAAAATTACCAAAATACACTTTAAACCTAGAAAATGACATAAATAACCCCCGTAACTTGAAATTGACCAAATTACTCCTAACCTAAAAATGACTAAAATACCCCTTAAAACCTAGAAAATGACTGAATATCCTCGAAATCTATAAAATTACCAAAATGCTCCTGAAACCTAGAAAATGACCAAAATACCCCTATAAACCTAAAAAATGACCGAAATACCCCCTGAAACCTAAAAAAAATACCAAAATACCCCCGAAACCTAGAAAATTACTAAAATACCCTCGAAACGTAAAAATGATTGAAAGACCCTCAAAATTTAAAAAATGAACCCCCGAAACCTAAATATGACTAAAATACCCATGAAACCTAAGAAAATTACCTAAATACCCTTGAAACCTAAAAAACGACCAAAATACCCCCAAAATGTAAAAATAACCAAAATACCTACTCAATTTAAAAAAAAAAAAGAAAAAAAAAAGACTAAAATGCCTCCAAAACCTAAAAAATGATTGAAAACCCCTCGAAACCTAAAAAATGATCGAAATACCCCTAAAATCTAAATATGACCAGAATACCCATGAAACCTAAAAAATGACCGAATTACCTCCAAAACCTAAAAAAGATCAAAATACTTCTGAAACCTAAAAATGACCAAAATACCTCCTAAAACTAAAAAAATGACCAAGATACCCTTGAAACCTAGAAAATGACCAAAATACCCCCAAACATAAAAAAAATGGCGAAATACTCTTGAAATCTTTATAGTAACCAAAATATCCCCTAAAACTAAAAAATGACCAAAATATCCTTGAAATCTAAAAAATGATTAAAATACCCCCTAAACATAAAAAATGACGAAATACCACTAAAACCTTTATAATGACTGAAATACCCCCTAAAACTAAAAAATGACCAAAATACCTCTGAAACCTAGAAAATGACCAAAATACCCCTAAACATAAAAAATGGCCGAAATACCTCTAAAACCTTTATAATGACCTAAATACCCCCGAAATCTATAAAATGACCAAAATACCACCCGAAACCTAAAAAATACCAAAATACCCCTAAACTTTTAAAATGACCAAAATAGACCCCAAAACCTAAAAAATTATTGAAATACCATCAAACCTATAAAATGACGAAAACACCCCTAAACCTTTAAAATAACCAAAGTACACCCAAAATCTCTAAAATGACCATAAATAACCCGAAACCTATAAAATTACCAAAATAGAGGTTTGGGGTATTTTGGATGTTTGAAGATTATTTTCATCAAATTAAAGGTTATAAGAGTATTTCAGTCATTTTGTAGGTTTCGAGGGAATGTCAGTAATTTTTTACGTTTTAGGTATGTTTTGTTAATTTTTATGTTTTGGGGATATATCGATCATTTTTAGGTTTTGGGTGTATTTCGGTAATTTTTTAGGTTTCTGGTATTTTGGTCATTTTTAAGATTTCGAGGTATTTCAGTCTTTTTGTTTTTAGTTTTAGGGGGTATTTTGGTCAATTTTTAGGTTTCGGGGTTATTTTGGTCATTTTCTAGGATTTGGGGGTATTTCGGTCATTTTTTAAGTTTAGGTGGTATTTTGGTTCATTTTTATGTTTCGGAGGGTATTTCGGTCAATTTAGGTTTTAGGAGTATTTTGGTTATTTTTTAGGTTTCGAGTGTATTTCGGTCATTATTTAGGTTTTACGAGTATTTTGGTCATTTTTTAGGTTTAGGGGTATTTTGGTCATTTTCTTAGGTTTTGGAGTTATTTTTGTCATTTTTAGGTTTCAAGGGTATTTTGGTAATTTTATAGGTTTCAGGGGTATTTTTTTCATTTTTAGGTTTCGGTGGTATTTTGGTTAATTTTTAGGTTTTAGGCATATTTTGGTAATGTTTTAATGTTTCAGCGGTATTTCGGTCATTTTTTAAGTTTTAGGGGTATTTCAGTCATTTTTTTTTTTTTTTGGTTTTGAGGTTATTTTAGTCAGTTTTTAGGTTTCAAGAGTATTTTGATCAAGTTTTAGGTTTAGGGGGTATTTTGGTCAATTTTTAGGTTTTGAGGGTATTTTAGTCATTTTTTAGGTTTCGGTGGGTATTTGATAATTTTTATTGGTTTTTGAGCATATTTGGTCTTTTTTTAGGTTTAGGGGGTATTTTGATAATTTTAAAGGATTTTAGGAGTACTTTGGTCATTTTCAAGTTTTAATAGCATTTTGGTAATTTTGATTATTGGGTAATTGGGTGGGTTGGGGTTTATCCATAATAATTGGATTGGGTTGGGTTTAAGCAGGGGTGGCAAAATAAGCCCAAACCCATTTGCAAGCCCAAACCCATTTGTCCACCCAAACCCACTGAAAGTTCGAATAGCGTTGAAAACACTATGAACGTTTAGACCCCCAATTACAAATAATCAACTCAAGCTTATTATCAAACAATTAATGTGCGGAACATAAACATAAGCCAAACACAGAATTGATAAACAATCTTAGCCAATTATAATCACATCCACAACAAAAAATAAAAGGCAAAAGATAAAGGAAAGAGAGATGCAAACATAAGGACAACACACGATGTGTTATCGAAGAGGAAACCGAAGCTCTCGGCGTAAAACCTCTCCGCCGCCCTCCAAGCGGTCAATAATCCACTAGAAAATGTAGTTGGGATACATGAACATCAATAGATCCTCCAAGCCTAATCTACCCAGGTACCTAAGCCCTCCAAGCTTCTTGCTCCAACGAGGTTGCGCCAAACCTTTTTCTTATCTAGCTTACCGAATTCCGCTATAGCCCATAGCATCAACCAATAACCACTGGTTCTTTCCAAACTGCTTCCCTTAGCACCAAAAGACCTTCTCACAGATGTGGGTATGGTGAGAAAAGGATTTGGTCAAGAACCTCTCAAAGATGTATCAATGGAGAGGAAGAGAGTAGAGGAATTTGAAGAGTCTCTTAGTGAAGATTGGGGATGAGGCAATCTTGTTTTTCTCTAGGGTTTCTCTCAAAATTCTCTCTAGAAACTCTCTACATTTCGTGGGTATAAGGGTCTATATATAGTGGTGTGTGTTTGGAATACGAAGAGACAGTTTTTCCCAAACAGGGTAAGTTGGCGGCTTGGCCTCGCGACTGGTCTAAGTTGCGAGTTCAAGCCGCGAGATAACGACCTGGCCAGCCTGGGACTTTTGTCCTGTAGTGCGACAGCTGGCGTGACCCTTCACCTCCCCGCATGCTTCTCACATATGCTGCAGTTTGGTGGCTTGCCAGTCGCGAGTCAGCCGCGAGTCCCTGCTTCTTTGCACAATCTTGAGCATTTCTTCACACTCTCTCACACACTACCCTTACATGAACCCACCTAAATACAGGGTTACTAAGTGCTAAATTACAAGCAAATTGGCACGGAATAAAGCCAACAAGATGGTTGATAAAATTCAACCTTACAATCTCCCCCTTTGGCTATTCCGTGACAAAACCCTATAACAAACTCTAGACTTAACGCGTGAGTTGGGAACAGTTGGAAAACTCACTCACACCTAACTCTAGAATCTTTGTAGCTCTTGAAGCATAAGAACAAGTATCTCCTAAAACACAGCAACACAATAAGTTCATTGTATGCAGAAAACTAGTAATGCATATGGAGCAAGCACAATGCGATTAAGGAAAATGGAATATAGCAATAGACCATGGCATGACCTAAACATGCAATCACTATACAATAGTGATCACAATGTTCATTCACACAAGGAATGAACATCCAGACATGCAAGCTAATAAGCTGAATTGGAAACTATCATTTGCATGTCCAACACTCAACCAATGCATAAAACATATATGCATCTAGGAACAATCCTACAAGGGCACAAGAGTGAAGTACTTAAAAGAAAATGCATGACATTTAACAGCAAGTACTAAAAACCTTAAAAGCTTACAAAAGCAACAGGTACAAACATAAGAACCTTAAAAACCTACAAAGGTAACAGGTACAGAAAGATAAAATAAAATAAAATACTGAATAACTTCTGAAATAAATATACCAGTGAACCACAAGTTTTCCAAAAGTATTAAACCCATATCTACACAGGAGTTTATAAAAACTAGCAAACAAAACACAATAGACAAAACAAATGTATATGTGAGAGTGTATAACAACTATAATAACTCCCCCTTTCAGTATGCACACTCCTTTTCATTCTTATGCTGCTCTCCCCCTTACTGTGTGTTGCTCTCCCTCTTTTTGGCACGAATAGCTAAAGGCTTTCTTCCAACTTCTATTGAATAGCATCTAGTTGTATCTCAATGGTTGCTAGACGCATTTGATTTTGATTGTGAAAGGAGTGAAGGAGCCGTTCCAAATCAGAAATCCGATGAAGCACATTTTCAATGAAGTAACTTTGCTTGGGTGTTTGAAATCCAGGGGGAACAGATGGAGTGCCGGTTGATTGTACAGGTGTAACTGTAGCATGAGCTGATGGAGATGCATTTGTGGATGGCTCACTCTTAGGTTTCTTGGAGGAGTGACTCTTGCTTGCTTGGAGAGTGTATATGGATATTGGTCGAGGACGAGGCACAATTTTTCCATCTGATGGAGGACTAACACCTTCACGAAGGATGATCTTCATGATGAGACTACAGAACGGAAGATTTGTTTGTGCTGTTAATTGAGCCACTGTTTTCCCAATGATCTGAAATATATGGGCACAGATGTCAATCGGGACACCGAAAATGAGGTCACACAGGAATTTAGCCCTTCCAAGACTGATGAAAGCAGTGTTTGACAATGGGTAGAGGTTGGAGAACATGATCAGCTTTAGAGTTGTCAGTTCAGGCGAAAACTGTGTAGTGCCTATAGATGATCCTGTGCTTCCCACTTCATGTTCATTCCCAAGAACTTGAAGAATGTCTTGTGCCTAAAGTACTCTGTCATCATACGGAGTTCGATCCACATTTTCTGGTTTACTGATGCGAAGAATCTGAGCAATGTAGTCTGCATTGATGGAAAATTCTGTTCCTCGTACCCAGCATTTCAACTCTACCCCTGTGTATCTGGCATTAGAGTAGAATTCCTTAACCAATTCTTCAATTAGATCCTCAAAATTCCCAAAAATATCAGCCCAATCTCTTTCTTCAAAAATCTTAGGGATAAACATTGTCCCTAGGGTATCAAACTTGACAATTCGTTCCACAATGGGAGGAGCCTCTCTAAAAGTGTTTGTGTACGTCTTTAAGTCAAGAGGTGTCCTAAATCTCTTAATGGTAGAGTCTCTAGATGACTTAGACGAGAGTCGTGTCCATTTGGCAACTGGGGTTGACGGGTCATCGGTTACAATGTCTTTGCCTTTAGAGGAACGACGAGTCATCTGCAAAAGAACGAACACACAGCAGAGAACCAAATGCAATACCACAGGGTACAAACATCAGTTTGATTAGATTCAGATATAAGAGTGTGAAACAGAGAGATTTCACTTAAACACAAAAACATGAACCATGTTAACACCAAGAAATCATAAGTAATACTGACATAATTAGTGAAATAGGCAA
Organism: Quercus aquifolioides; assembly: GCA_019022515.1. Taxonomy (NCBI): domain Eukaryota; kingdom Viridiplantae; phylum Streptophyta; class Magnoliopsida; order Fagales; family Fagaceae; genus Quercus; species Quercus aquifolioides. Next base: position 39,196,505 of record CM032328.1, on the reverse strand, counting down.
ACAAATATGATGAAGATCAGTAACAACTCAGAATCAAGTGGGCAATGAGCATCACAAAGTCACAAGTGACAAAAATCGTGACAAAATACCAAGAACATGATATGAATGGAGCAACACATTCATGAAACATAACACAGAGCACAGACTCTCTATAGACAACAGTAAAATAATCAAATGTCCATCAAAAACATTAACACTCAAACAAAGAACACTCAACAAAATAAAGCAAACCCCCATACGAGCATGATATTTCTCAAAGCATAATGTCAACAACACAAATCAAGAAAAAAATGTTCAAATCATGAAATATGAAGTGAGGGAAAGAAAACCCATACCTTTTTCCTGAAGATTGGAGAAGAAATGATGCAGAAATGGAGGATTTTCGAAGAAGTACACAAAGTGTTTGAAAGAGTGAAATGTAGAAGACAATGAACAGTCACAAAAGTACGAGGGAAAAACTGAAAAAGTTTTAAAAACTGACTTTAAAACGCAAAACACGCGTTTTTCGCGACTGTATCAAGTCGCCAGTAAGTCGCCAGGGTAAGCCGCGAAACACTGTGAAACCAAGATTCTCCAAAAATCTTCCAAGTGTTTTTCACGACTGGAAGGTCTACCCGCGATAGAGTCGCGAGGTGAGCCACGAAAATCTCTGAGTACCCCTCGCAACTGGACCCTCCACCCACGAACAAGTCGCCACACTGAGTCGCGAAAGTCACCAAAACTCAAATTTTGAAAAATTTTCTAAATATATTTCGCGACTGAGACCTTGACTCGCTAGTAAGCCACGAAAAATCTCGGAGTGGGCTCGCGACTGGGGCATGCGACTGGAACAACCTGCGACTTAGTCGCCAAAACAGGGTAACACTGTTTTTGAAATTTTTGACATTTTTTGTAAAAAAAAAATACTTTCCAAAAACAACTAAAACACTCAAAAATCATTGAGCATGTGAAAACACATTTAATCAAGTACAATCACACAAATGAATATGACATTCATTGAACATAGACTTGTGTGATGTGTGTGGGTATCAAAAATGAAATAGTCCTTAGTCTAATGTGAAGTTTTAATGATCAATTCAATCAAGGCATACACAACTAGTACTAGATAATGTGATTCATCTTAATTATAGAAGTATGCATATATGACCTCCCACATAAACTTGAGTACATTTCTTTGAAGCTTTTCATTTGGCTCCATATACATCATATCATTTGATCATTTTGAATCAATACATCTCATTGTGAGATCGATGCCTAAAATTTTTAATATTTCACTTTGATGATTTGGCCTTTGGCTTTTTGGGCATCATACAATTTATTTTGGTCGCTTTCCCTTTTTCCTAGTCAAATACTAGTATGTGCGACAGGCTTTTGCAGCTCAAAATCTCTTTTCATTTGGAGATTTACATTTGGTGAGCTCTTTGAGTAAAGCAATAAAATAAAAATGGGAAGATATATAGGCACAAGTCTATGCATGTCTCAAGATCAACAAAACCATTCACTAATCATTCATGACAAGGTTGAAGATCTATTTACAACAGTCACATAGATTTCAGAATTTCTTCCATAATGATATGAGTGCATAAGAAACAAGCTAAGCTCGTAGATGCACAAGGCCATTAGTACAAAGGTACAAGGCAAAACATGCTTTGAGACAAAACTCAACAATGCCAATCAAACTTTTTAGGATTTTCTACTTTTTATGTGATTTTTGGATTTTTGACACAAAAGCAGAAAAAGATTGATCAGAAACAACATAAATAACAATGTAAAAACATTTGAACCAAAAACAAACACACAAACAATATATCAACTCAAAAACTCGCAAGAAGCACACAACCAAGCATATGCACAAACATGGGAAGTATTAATGCATGGACATGTTGTAATGCTTATGCATTAGTACCCTTCGTCACCCACACGTCACGTGCGTTTGGGGTGATATCCTTGACGAATTGGGTATGAGAGTTAGGACTTTCAAACCTTCTTGTGAAGCTTTCCAAGCAATTGGTGAAGACACTGATCATTTTCATAACGTCCATCATTCTGGGATCACGGTTTTGACTTCTAGGTTGCTCACCACCCCAAGACCTCTTGTCATTTCTTCTTCCTCATGATCGAGGAGCGCTTGTATTGTTTAACTCTCTCAGCTTATGATAGTTGGGTCTAGTATGTCCTTGCAATCCGCAAAAGTGACAAAAATGATTCGTTCTAGGACCCTATTGTGATCTTGGAAGTGATCTTCCTCTAGATCCAAATCTGGCTTCTGATTGATTACGGGACTTATTAAACACCCGTTAATCAGCTACCTTTTTCTTCTTTTCAGCCTTAACTTTCTCAGGAATAGGCTCTTCTACAACCGTCTCTTTGGCCTTCACAAACTTCACTTCTTTGGTGACATTGGCTGATGAGCTACTTCTTTCGGTATATCCCAACCTGGACTTGTCTGAGGAAGGTTTTTGAGATGAAATAACATCTTCTAACTTCTTGGATGAGACCCTTTCTATCTTGGCATGAGCTTGCACTACCTCTTGCTTAAGAAATCTCACTTTTGTGTAAGCTTCTGATAGCTCACCATTTAGTGTTTCAATCTCACACTTCGCCTCCTTGTATCGTACCAGAAGACTTTTGTAATCTTCCTCAGCTTTCTTCATCTTCTTAATAGCCGCCTTTGCCACCCTTGCATACTCACCCGATTTCTCAAGGAGTAAGGCGTAATTCTCTTGAAGACTAGATGTATCTTCATCCTCTTCAGCCTCCGATTCTTCAACAATCCCAATAGACTCCAAATCAGAATGCTCACCAAGCTCCTTCACAAGTGTATCCAAATCATCTGAGGATTCCACATGTGCAATGGTCATGACTACAGAGTAATTTCCTTCTCCGTCACAGCTATCCTCGGAATCAGAATTTGACGAATCCGAGTCACTTAGAGTAGTAGCATAGACCTTGCCCTTTGACTTCAAATAGTTGGGACATTCCTTTTTGAAGTGTCCATGTCCATTACACTCGAAACACGTGATTCCTTGCGAAGATTGGAATTCTCTACCATCTTTCCTTCGGAATTCTTTCTTCTCCTTCCCGGAACTCTGAAAATTTCCTTTGTCACCAAATTTCCCACCGTTCTTGAGTTTCAAGAATTTCCGGAAGTTCTTTACAAGGTACGCCACACCTTTATCTACTGCATCCTCTTCCGAAGAGTCATGAGATACCACTCTCTCATCAATTGTTTTAAGAGCAAGAGATTTGCTCTTCTTCTGTGTGGGTAGTGACAATTCATACGTCTGCAATGAACCGACCAGCTCTTGAACTTTAATGTCGTCAAGGTCCTTGCTCTCTTCAATGGCCGTTACTTTGGCATGAAAACTTTCTGGCAGTGACCGAAGGATTTTCCTTACAACTTTAGAATCCTCCGTCTTTTCCCCCAAATTGAATTTGCCGACGACCACCTCGTTCAGCTTACTGTAAAAAGAGTCAAAAGACTCCTCCTCGCTCATTTTGAGCACCTTAAAACGAGTGGTCAACATCTGAAGTTTGGTGTCTTTCACCTTCTTTGTTCCTTCATAAGTAGTCTCCAGAATCTCCCATGCTTCCTTAGCAATAGTGATATGTGAAATCCTATGAAATTCTTCTGGAGAAACACCACAGAAAATAGCATTCAAGGCTTTACTATTAGCATTAGCCGCCGTAAGAGCTGCCTTATCCCAAGTGGATTTGGCAGCCTCCGGCCTAGTCCAACCAACCTCAACTGCATCCCACACAGCATCATCAATAGAACACAAAAATGCTCTCATTCGGACTTTCCAAAATGCATAATTATTACCATAAAAAAATGGTGGCACAATTAGAGATTGAGACCTATCCATCTCAATACGAGGTCAGGGATCGCACTAAGGTGTTTAAACCACAGCAAGTGCACCCACTTTGATACCAATTGAAAGTTCGAATAGCGTTGAAAACACTATGAACGTTTAGACCCGCAATTACAAATAATCAATTCAAACTTATTATCAAACAATTAATGTGCAGAACATGAACATAAAGCCAAACACAGAATTGATAAACAATCTTAGCCAATTAAAATCACATCCACTACAGAAAATAAAAGGCAAAGATAAAGGGAAGAGAGATGCAAACACAAGGACAACACACGATGTGTTATCGAAGAGAAAACTGAAGCCCTCGGCGTAAAACCTCTCCGCCGCCCTCCAAACGATCAATAATCCACTAGAAAATGTAGTTAGGATACATGAACAGCAATAGACCCTCCAAGCCTAATCTACCCAGGTACCTAAGCCCTCCAAACTTCTTGCTCCAACGAGGTTGCACCGAACCTTTTTCTTCTCTAGCTTACTAGATTCCGCTATAGCCCATAGCATCAACCAATAACCATTGGTCCCTTCCAAACTGCTTCCCTTAGCACCAAAAGACCTTCTCACAGACGTGGGTGTGGTGAGAAAAGGATTTGGTCAAGAACCTCTCAAGGATGTATCAATGGAGAGGAAGAGAGTAGAGGAATTTGAAGAGTCTCTTAGTGAAGATTGGAGATGAGGCAATCTTGTTTTTCTCTAGGGTTTCTCTCAAAATTCTCTCTGGAAGCTCTCTACATTTCGTGGGTATAAGGGTCTATATATAGTGGTGTGTGTTTGGAATACGAAGAGACAGTTTTTCTCAAACAGGGTAAGTTGGCGGCTTGGCCTCGAGACTGGTCTAAGTCGCGAGTTCAAGCCGCGAGATAACGGCCTGGCCAGCCTGAGACTTTTGTCTTGTAGTGTGACAGCTAGCGTGACCCTTCACCTCCCCGCATGCTTCTCACATGTGCTGCAGTTTGGCTGCTTGCCAGTTGCGAGTCCTAGCCGCGAGTCCCTGCTTCTTTGCACAATCTTGAGCATTTCTTCACACTCTCTCACACACTATCCTTACATGAATCCTACATAAATATAGGGTTACTAAGTGCTAAATTACAAGCAAATTGGCACGAAATAAAGCCAACAAGATGGTTGATAAAATTCAACCTTACACCCACCCACTCTAATTAAGCCCAAACCCACCAAATTACTAGTTGGGTTAAATGGGCATCAACCCAATTAGACCCAGTAATAATTGAGTTTTAACTTAAAACTCATTCAACCCCATTAAACCCAATAACAATAAGCCCATACTCAACCAGTCAACCCAGCCCTTCCCACCCAAAAAAAAAAACCCAGCCCTCACCTCAGAGTCTCAGACGTTTCAGGGTTAGGTTTTCATTTTCCCCCTCATTTTCTCGGCCTCCAATCACGTTTCAGGGTTAGGTTTTCATTTTCCCCCTCACTTTCTCGGCCTCCAATCACTCATCGGTAAGCTTCGAATCTCAGATTTGGACCTTCTGGTTCAACAACCAGTCCAAACCCAAACAAGGTGCGGCTAGCTTTGCATCTTCTTCTATGGCTAGTTGTTCTGTCTCTACCCCATATGTTCCAAACTGTGGCTGTGTCAAAGGCATTGATTTTGAAAGTGAATATTACTTTAGTGATGCTGAATCTGTTTGCGGATGAGGATTATATAGATCTGAACAACTCAACTCAATGTTCATGTTCTCATAACACATCTAATTCCCTTCAGTAATTACTAGTTGGTCAATTTTGAACCGAAGTTGTATTTAGTGCATTTTTCTTCTTGCTTTTTTTTTTTTTTGGTCCTTTTTCAAGAACATTGCATAGAAGATTGTTGGCCTTAAGGCTTTATGAATTAATGGTATATATCTTTTTTTTCTTAAATCCAATGATGAATTTTGCACGTCCTTTCATTTAATGTTCTGTTCATTGCAAAATTTTTTATTTTATTAAATTATTTTTAAATTCTGGCTTGTGCTCTGCTCTGGACTGGATTCTTTTTGTATGTTGTTATTATATTCACCCTTTGGATTTTATATCAAAACCAGTAAATCTACCCTACTGATTTACAAGATATTGAAGTTGTAGTTTCAAAAATCTACCCTACTAAAAATATTGAAGGGAGTAATCACCTTCTGATCGTTTGAAGCACAAGTTTGGGCATTGTTTACCAGATTCATAAATTTTAAATTCATCACCTATAACATATTTCCCGTCCTTGGCTAGGCACCGAATGAAATTCTTAACAATACAGTCATGAAAATGAGTGCTTCCAGGCTCAAATTTAGTTTTATAATTTGGAAGTATCTTGTCAAGGCACATGTATATAAATGGGTAATAATCAATTCGGTAAGGATGAGGAAAGTGGATGGAAAATGAAAAATGATGGAAAGGAGACATAAGGTCTTTAGCTTGCACAAAAAGTATGAGGATGATCACGAACATAAGTTTTTTGGGTTTTAGGGGTATTTTGGTCATTTTTGGGTTTCGGGGGTATTTGGGTAATTTTTTGGGTTCTGGGGGTATTTTGGTAATTTTTTGGGTTCGGGGGTATTTTGGTCATTTTTTGGATTCGGGGGGTATTTTGGTCATTTTTTGGATTTCGGGGGTATTTTTGACATTTTTTGGGTTTGGAGGTATTTTGGTCATTTTTTGGATTTCGGGGAGAATTTTGGTCATTTTTTGGGTTCGGGGGTATTTTGGTCATTTTTTGGGTTTTGGGGGTATTTTGGTCATTTTTGAAGATTTTAGAGTACTTTGGTCATTTTCACTTTAGTGGCATTTTGGTAATTTTGATAATTGGGTAATTGGGTGAGTTGGGGTTTACCCATAATAATTGGGTTGGGTTGGATTTGGGTTAGAAGCAATTAGTTAAATGAGTTTTAAATGGGTAAATGAGTTTTATATACCCAACTCAATTATGCCCACCCTAAACCCACCAATTTGCCACTCCTAGGTTTAAGTTAGAAGTACTTAGTTAAATAGGCAATAAATGGGTAAATGAGTTCGTGTGATTGTAAAAACACAACCACTCGTACAATCAATTTCACAATACGATGATTTGTGTGATTGTGAGTGAATATTTTCTGTTCTGTGCAACTTACCGCTTTGTGTAGACTACTCATAATCCTCATAATCCTATTAATCAATTAGTTGTGAAATTGAACATAAAAATAATTGTGTCCATAGTACAGATTATTGGGTTTATTTGGGGATGAGAAATTGAGAATGACTGGTTGGTACTTGGTAGTTGACGATTTGTTAGTTGTCATTCGTACGTTATCCATCTTGTGTGATGGTTGTTGAATTAGGACTTTGTTTGGCTCAATCCATATATGTGTCTAAACTGGCTACGTGTTCGCATAATATTGTACGAAAGCTTCGGCTGTTGAATTAAATATTGTCTGGTAGTAAATCATAGATTGGTTGTTGGCATTTGGGATCTTCAAAAGAGGATCAGCAGCATCAGCTTTCAAAAGTTTCTATAAGATTGCAAAGAACAAGGATTTTAATAATGCAAGCTCCCAAATAGACAGTTAGATCGCACTTAAAAAAAATAAAAATAAAAATAATAATAATAATTCATTGGAAAGATAATGAAAATTAATCAACATTATGGCTTTTTGCAGTCCCACCTAGCCATGTTCCGTCACTGTAATCAGATAAGATGTGCTTTGGATCTTTATTTTATTTTTATTTTTATAAAGCATTGGATGTTTTGAGCGTCAGTATCCAGTCTTCTAAAGCAATAATACGTTATATTTGAGTATCATAGTACAAAAAACATACATTACCTGGTCTTGCAATTGTAAAATTTTTTACAATCTTGTTACAGTACTATCCTATATCTAAGATGGCATTGTAGCAGGATTGTATGATAAAATAATGAAGATTTATCTGCTGATTCTTCTTCTTCTTTTCTCTCTCTCTCTCTCTCTCTCTCTCTCTCTCTCTCAAATTAGCATGGAGACAAACCCCATCAGATTGGATGGGTTTTAGTTTTAGGTAGGTTTCAGTTTTGGAATGGGTTTTAGTTTTGGCTGGGTACTGAAGTGGGGTAGGTTGTTGTCGTGGTGGTGGGGTCGGTGGTGGGTGTGTTGGCTATGGTGGGTTTATGGGTATGGGTTTGCTTGGTGGGTCTAGTTGCGTGGGTCTAGTGGTTTGTGGTGGCGTGGTTGTTGCGGCGGCGAGATCGACATGGTCGTGAGTTTGTATAATTGGATTTGATCATGGGTAGTGATGGATTTGATAATTGGTTTTTGGTGATGGGTTTTGACTGTGAATTGTCTTGGTCATGGTTTGGTTGAGTTAATTTGGGTATGGGCGGTATTTGTGTTGTTGATGGTGGGGATTGTGATTATGGTTGTGGTTGATGGTGGTGGAGGTGAGGGTTGCCATGTTGATTATGGGGGGTGGGTTTCACTGTGTTTGCTGTTGTGTTGTGGGTTAGTTTCATGGTGGGGGTGGAGGGTTGTCATGGTGGTGGGGATGGGTGATTGACGGTGGTGGAGGTTGATGTAGGTTCGTGGTGTTGGAAAATTTGGTTTTGCATCTCATACAAAACACACAGCGGAAGTAACAATCACAAATATACTTCATTCATGAGAGATAACATGTAACCATGAATTCTAGAACAAATAATAGAAAGCATACCTTGATGCTATGAAATTCAAAACTAAGACTTAAGAATACCTCTAATCATCATCTCAATTCCACATGGTGCCCAAGAAGTGTGGTCTCTCAATCAGTTTACACGTATGTGTTCAAGGGAGAATAAGAGAGTGGCTTACACTCACATACACACCATTTCCATGATCTATTTTCTTATTCTGAAAATTCTGTATATTTCTCTCCTTATGTATAACTGATTATCTAATTGGGTTAGCCTTTTGGGCCTACCCAATTGGGCTTTAGTTTGTGGCTTGAGATGGGACCAAAGGGAACAAATAAGACTCTAGCTCCAATGGGCCTTGGGCTTATCTGTCAACTATTGACAAGTCCAAAGTTACCATTAATTATATTTAATACCACTATATAAATATAATTGCACTCTAGGCCTTATTAATAAATTATATCCCAAGACTCTAATGATATCATTTGATCTCTCCATGAAATATTCATAGTAAACAAAGTCATAATGAACTTTCACTTTGTAAACACTATTTCATCCTTGAGTACCCAGTTTAATATTTTAGTTATTCACATTTATTGAAATCAAATTTCAATAAATATAAGCTTTAGTAACTCCTTACTAAAGTGGGCGCCATGAATAACCAGTTCCTATTAAACTTATCTTAAGGGGATATTTCGTGTCTCTATAAAAAGAGATTATGGATTCTATCTTGAGAATATGTATTCGCTCAACACTACGTGTGGTTACCCAACATACTGAGGTTTTAACTGTGAATATTAGATCTCACTCCTGATATATCAAAGTAACCTACATTTCATGGTCGGGTTCACTATCCTCTCAGGATTGAGAGTCTATGAAATTAAAAGTCGTGAGATTAATTATTCAAGTGACAGTTGTTGATTGAATAATTAATCTCACAGCGATCCAGATCAATATGTCTTAACACTTAATACACATCAACTAGAAGTCTCCACTTCAATGATCAAGACAAATCATCTTAGTTAATGTGTTATAGTCTTTGCAGATGAAACGCCCAATTTCATCACTAACTACGAACTATGCTTTGAGTTTACAAGGAACTTGTGATTTATATCTCTTGTGACTAAATCACATAAATCACATACAATGCATCTCAATGACTATGATAATATCCCATTAGTTCATTTATAAATAGTCTCATATAAATAAACAAATTAATTATTTATGACATGCTAATAAATTGGATTTTAGGGCATAAACCCCAACAATCTCCCACTTGCCCTCAGAGACAATTTACCATATATCTGACACTTATTTCCTTTTAGAGTAAATCATAGTCACTCTAAGGCAAGGTTTGGAAACAAGTTTCAGCCAGATTTATTGAATAAATTATCTTTTCTACTACTACATCTCACGTACTCATATCTCTCTAATGAGATTGAATGTTCAATATGTGTGTAAAACACCCTTGAACGTTTAGACCCCAAATTACAAATTATCAATTCAAACTTATAATCAAACAATTAATGTGCGGAACATGAACATAAGCCAAACACATAATTGATAAACAATCTAAGCCAATTATAATCACATCCACAGCAGAAAATAAAAGGCAAAGATAAAGGAAGAGAGATGCAAACACAAGGACAACACGCGATGTGTTATCGAAGATGAAACCGAAGCCCTCGACGTAAAACCTCTCTCTCGCCCTCCAAGCGGTCAATAATCCACTAGAAAATGTAGTTGGGATACATGAACAGCAATAGACTCTCCAAGCCTAATCTACCTAGGTACCTAAGCCCTCTAAGCTTCCTGCTCCAACGAGGTTGCACCGAACCTTTTTCTTTTCTAACTTACTGGATTCTGCTATAACCCATAGCATCAACCAATAACCATTGGTCCCTTCCAAACTGCTTCCCTTAGCACCAAAAGACCTCCTCACAGACATGGGTGTGGTGAGAAAAGGATTTGGTTAATAACCTCTCAAGGATGTATCAATGAAGAGGAAGAGAGTAGAGGAATTTAAAGAGTCTCTTAGATGAAGATTGGGGATGAGGCAATCTTGTTTTTCTCTAGGGTTTCTCTCTCAAAATTCTCTCTGGAAGCTCTCTACATTTCGTGGGTATAAGGGTCTATATATAGTGGTGTGTGTTTGGAATACGAAGAGTCAATTTTTCCCAAATAGGGCTGATTGGCGGCTTGGCCTCGCGACTGGTCTAAGTCGCGAGTTCAAGTCGCGAGATAACGGCCTGGCCAGCCTGGGACTTTTGTCCTATAGTGCGACAGCTGGCGTGACCCTTCACCTCCCCACATGCTTCTCACGTGTGCAGCAGTTGGCGGCTTGCAAGTCGCGAGTCAGCTGCGAGTCCTAGCCGCGAGTCCCTGCTTCTTTGCACATTGTTGAGCAATTCTTCACACTCTCTTCACACACTACCCTTACATGAATCCCACCTAAATACAGGGTTACTAAGTGCTAAATTACAAGAAAATTGGTATGGAATAAAGCCAACAAGATGGTTGATAAAACTCAACCTTACAATCTCCCCCTTTGGCTATTCCGTGACAAAACCCTATAACAAACTCTAGACTTAACGCGTGAGTTGGGAACAGTTGGAAAACTCACTCACACCTAACTCTAGAATCTGTGAAGCTTTTGAACCATAAGAACAAGAATCTCCTGAAACACAACAACACAATAAGTTCATTGTATGCAGAAAACTTGTAATGCATATGGAGCAAGCACAATGCGATCAAGCACAATGAAATAAAGCAATAAACCATGGCAAGACCAAAACAAGCAATCACTATAAACAAGTGATCACAATGCTCATTCTCACTTGGAATGAACATCCGGACATTCAAGCTGACAAACACAAGGCAAATCACTTGAATGACCAACACTCAACCAATGCACAGTACATGAAGTATATGCATCTAGGAATAAAATCCTACAAAGGCACAAGAGTGACAGTACTTAAAAGAAATGCATAACATTTAGTTAGAAGTACTGATTTAACAAAGCACAAAGGCTGCATAAAGCAAGGTACAAACCATAAAGCCCACAAAGTGCATAGAAACAAACCCTAAAAGCTTACAAAAGCAATATGGGTACAAAAACATAAAGAGAAACCTTAAAAACCTACAAAGGTACCAGGTACAAACAATAAAGTACTTCCCTATCATATCACTCCCCCTATCATGAATCATAGGAGCTGTAATGAACTTGGAGCATATATACCTGTAACCTGAAACACTTGCACAAAATACATTAGACTCTCAAGGTAAAGCAAGTAATAAGTGGACAAGTATAATGTAACAAGTAAATTGTGATCAAGTAATCATGATGTGAAACATGTGAGCAACTTGATCAAACACCAAACACCAAAACAAAGTTTTCTTATTAGCTCAATGTCTTCTCCCCCTTGGTACATGCATCTCCCTATGGAATATCACTCCCCCTACAAATGTGCATGAGAAATAGAATTTCTCCCCCTAAGAATGTGCACAAGGGTCATATAGAAATGACAAAAACTCTCCGGTATACTCCCTAGAGTATACTCTCCCCCTTTTTGTCTGGAATAGACAAAGGGTCAAGGAGAAACGAGGGCAAGAGATGAAGGTATGAACAATGACAATGATGCATGAGGGGTGCAAAGATGCATGAGAAAATGAAGCTCAAACCTAAGATGAAACAAAATGCTACAAAGCATAAGGTAAACATGACATGCTAGGATGAAGAAACAAGGTATAAACCAATGCATGACAAGGGTAGCAAATGTGTGTGCAAGAGGTGGCAAGTGCAATGCATGACCAATGCATGGAAAATGCACATGTGGGGCAAGGTGTGTTAAATACACAACCAATGAACCAAACATGTTTCTAATGAGGAAACATGAGAAACCCCAAAGTTTGGTACTCATCAGAGTCCAAATAAGTGAGAAAATGCCTAAGAGGCATTTTATCAAACACCTAGCATGCACACTATGAACAACAATGTAAAACAATGCATGAACATTATGAAATCCACCCTAAATACATGCTCTTTTTGCCACAAGGGGCCAACATCCAAAGAAAATCATCAAAAGAAACCAATCCCATGCAAAAGATTTGACAAAAATTAAGTTTTCCCAACCCCTATGATGAAAATCCCAACCAAGAGCACAAAACTCTCCAAAACATAATCTAAGGATCCAAAATAATGAAAAGAGTTTAAAAATACCTTAGAGATGTTAATGGAATGAAAAACCATTCAAATTGATTGGGTTTTGAAGTAAAAATATTGAAAGAGGGGTTTAAGAGAGGATGTGAGAGGTTTAAAATAGTTTTCCCACGAAAAACACTTAAAAAAGCTGTTTCTGGGCGTTTCGCGACTGGGTGAGTTGCGAGATGAGTCGCGAAAACGATTTTCATGAAATTTTCTAAGTCTTTTTCGCGACTAGAGTGCCCACCCGCGAGTGAGTCGCGAGAGAGTCGCGAACCTCTCTGCCAGAGAACCAAAAAATGCGAGGAAAGTGCATTTTTTTCAGTTTCGTGACTCGCGAGCCAGTCGCGAGTGAGTCGCAAAAAACTGTGATACCTGTTTTTTCAACACAAAACATGTTTAAACAATGAAAAACAAAGTAAACACTAAACATGAACACAAAGAGTGATAAAAATCACTTCCAAAAACATATAAAATGATCAAAAATCTTTTTGGATTGATCCATATAAAGATGAGCACACACACATCACATTTAAACAAGTATAATCGAACAAATGAATAAGGAATTCATTGAACATTAGGCATGTGTGTGGTGTGTGTGTATCAAATGTGGAATAGTCCTTAGTCTAGAGTGAAGCTTCAATGATCAATTCAATCAAGTCATACACAACTAGTGCTAAGACAAGTGATCTATCTCAATTATAGAAATGAACATATATGACCTCCCACAAGAAAATGATTACACAACTTTGAAGCTTTTCATTTGGCTTCTTTACAATTCATCACATTTGATCATTTTGAATCAATATATCTCATTTTGAGATCGATGCCTGAAATTTTTGATATTTCAATTTGATGAACAAGCCTTTGGCTTTTGGGCACCATACATTTTCATAAAAGTCGCTTTCCCTTTTTCCTAGTCAAATACTAGTATGTGCGACGGCTTTTGCAGCTTATTATCTCTTTTCATTTTGAGATTTACATTTGTTGAGCTCTTTAAGCAATAAAAATAGAAGAGTGGGAAGATATATAGGCACAAGTCTACGCATGTATCAAAACCAACATGACTATTGACTAATCATTCATGACAAGCTTGAAGATCGATTTACAACAATCACACAAAGATGTCAAGATTTTTCCCACAAAGATATAAGTGCATAAAGAACAAGCTAAGCTCATAAATGCACAAAGCCATAAGTACAAAGGTACAAGGCAAAACTCACATGTGATATGTGCTCAAACATATACGATCAAACTTTTTGAATTTTTCACTTTTTATGTGGTTTTGGATTTTTTACTCACACAAAATTAAAACATAAAAGTAAGATCAAAACAAAAACAATGCATATGAATAAATGCAAGATGCACAAAATGCATGAAGATATGACATGCAATGCATGAAGGGTCCCACAAAGATCGAAAGAATTAGATCAAGGACCAAAAGAGTAAAAGCTCAACTATAGGAACCCTTCCTCATCCAAACAGAGCAATTGTTTGGAATGAGTGTCTCAAGAGAAGTGAGACGAGGGTTGGAAGAATGAGAACCGGAGATGCACATAGTCAAGGAGTTAAGTGCATTAAACACTTTCTTTAACAACATGCTATTATCACTCAAATCCGGTTTACCATTTTTAGCACAACTTCCAAGAAGTTCAAGTTTCTCTTTTCTTTTGATTCTTTTAAAAGCATGAAACTTAGAGCATTGAGGTCTTAGATGACCACAGACACCACAATGGTGACAAACAATGTGTTTAGGTCCACTAGGCTTTTTGGGAAGGGATCTAGCAACATGATTTTGTTCTCTCTTCAACTTATAACATTGAGGTCTTATATGACCAATCACACCACAATGGTGGCAAGTTGGAACAAACTTAGATCCATCCAAAGCCTTAGGTTGAGACCTAAACAGAGGCTTTGACTTAACAGCATTTCTCTCCACCATTTGATTTCTTTTATGTGGAGGAATGTACATCGATTTGTCCTTTGAGGTAGAACACACAATAGGCACAAAATCGGGTACCACAACATGATTGCAACAAATATTTTCACCCTTTTTAACAATAGGTTTAGCAATCAAACACTTGGCATGCATCTTAAGAGATTCATTTTCACATTTAAGATCATCAACAAGTTTGTTAGACAAAACAAGTTTAACATCCAAGTCCATATTCAAACATTCAAACTCTTTCAGCTTTTCAAGAGAAATTTTAGCAAGTTTTTTATATTTCACAACCAATTTGTTGGATTCATTGAGCTTAGTAATCAAATCATCTTTTTCACAAAATAACTTGCTCAAATTCTTTTGAAACTTTTTAGCATTTTTCTTCAAGAGTTTGTCATTTGGAATATCAATAACATCCAAAGATTCATGTAACATAGCATCACAATTATGAGGATTATCACTCATAGAGGCATTTTCACAAACACATGGCATGTTACATTCATCATCAACCAAATCATACAAAGAGGCATACAATGCAACATCCATGGTAAATAACACAAAGGGTCAAGGATCACACTTAGGTATATAAATCACAACAAGTGTACCCGCTCTGATACCAATTGAATGTTCAATATGTGTGTAAAACACCCTTGAACGTTTAGACCCCAAATTACAAATTATCAATTCAAGCTTATAATCAAACAATTAATGTGCGGAACATGAACATAAGCCAAACACGGAATTGATAAACAATCTAAGCCAATTATAATCACATCCACAGCAGAAAATAAAAGGCAAAGATAAAGGAAGAGAGATGCAAACACAAGAACAACACGCGATGTGTTATCAAAGAGGAAACCGAAGCCCTCGGCGTAAAACCTCTCCGCCACCCTGCAAGCGGTCAATAATCCACTAGAAAATGTAGTTGGGATACATGAACAGCAATAGACCCTCCAAGCCTAATCTACCCAGGTACCTAAGCCCTCCAAGCTTCCTGCTCCAACGAGGTTGCGTCGAACCTTTTTCTTTTCTAGCTTACCGGATTCCGCTATAACCCATAGCATCAACCAATAACCATTGGTCCCTTCCAAACTGCTTCCCTTAGCACCAAAAGACCTTCTCATAGACGTGGGTGTGGTGAGAAAAAGATTTGGTCAATAACCTCTCAAGGATGTATCAATGGAGAGGAAGAGAGTAGAGGAATTTGAAGAGTCTCTTAGATGAAGATTAGGGATGAGGCAATCTTGTTTTTCTCTAGGGTTTCTCTCTCAAAATTCTCTCTGGAAGCTCTCTACATTTCGTGGGTATAAGGGTCTATATATAGTGGTGTGTGTTTGGAATACGAAGAGTCAGTTTTTCCCAAATAGGGCTGATTGGCGGCTTGGCCTCGCGACTGGTCTAAGTTGCGAGTTCAAGTCGCGAGATAACGGCCTGGCCAGCTTGGGACTTTTGTCCTGTAGTGCGACAGCTGGCATGACCTTTCACCTCCCCGCATGCGTCTCACGTGTACAGTAGTTGGCGGCTTGCAAGTCGCGAGTCAGCCACGAGTCGTAGCCGCGAGTCCCTGCTTCTTTGCACATTGTTGAACAATTCTTCACACTCTC
This sequence comes from Quercus aquifolioides, assembly GCA_019022515.1. Taxonomy (NCBI): domain Eukaryota; kingdom Viridiplantae; phylum Streptophyta; class Magnoliopsida; order Fagales; family Fagaceae; genus Quercus; species Quercus aquifolioides. Next base: position 39,180,271 of record CM032328.1, on the reverse strand, counting down.
TTCACACACTACCCTTACATGAATCCCACCTAAATACAGGGTTACTAAGTGCTAAATTACAAGCAAATTGGCACGGAATAAAGCCAACAAGATGGTTGATAAAATTCAACCTTACAGAGATAATACTTATGCTTAATGTGTATCTTCACCACCTAGGATGAACACATATCTTAAAGTCCAACTTCATGAATCACAATCAAACTACAAGTCAGTATTTGTACAACCAGAAACCATCAAATCCTCATTTTGGTGGACAAGCATATAATCCCTCATTCTCCTAAGATATTTGAATATATGCTTTACTCCCACTAAAATAAGTGATCTTAGATTCAATTGATATTTGCTTACCATGGCATAAAGATTTCCTATTGATATGGTATAAGGAACCGTCTTAATATGCTCTTTCTTTTATATGTCTTAGGACTATAGTCCTTTATAAAGGAACTTCAAACTTTAAAAGGAAAGAATCAATTTTTGAAGTATTACATGCTATACTTGTCTAGAATCTAATCTATTTAAGCAGTGAGATAGACTCAACATCCTAATTTATGAATTTTAACAAAGTTTAATTCTTAGGATGTGACTAGTCTTTCCCAAGTACTTTATATTGAATTGGACTAGACAACAAAAAACTCCATTGATGACAATAACTCTACATCACTCTAAATGATTAAAATGAAACAACTTGATTACTCGATCAAAGATGATATTTTATGATTCAGAAGCTTGCTTTAGTTCATAGATGGACTTTAAGCAACTTGCATACTAAACACTATTGGTTCTTTGCTACTGAAAGAAGCTTTCTTGATATCCATTGCCATATTTTATCCAAATGAAATATAATGTATAAGAGAATCTAGTTAGAGTCAAACTTGACTATTGGTGAAAAAATCTTTTCATAGTCGAACCAATTCTTTCTGAATAAATATTTTCGCCACTAGTCTTGACTTTGAAGGTTTACACCTTCAAATCTATCAATCTCATTTTCTTGTAGACCTATTTGAAAACAATAGGCTTAATGCCATTAGGCGCCTCTACAAATTCTAGACTATTCACATAACCTTGATCCAGTAATCCATATTCATATCATCTATTGCCTTTACGTAGGACCGAGGATCAAATTCATATTCTTGTGGAATGACTTCAAAAGTTTATTCCAAAAGTATGAATTTAATTGGTAATTGATAATCCTCCCACTACGATATTGTACCGGTGTAATAGTTATCTACAAAATAATTTCTTGTGGTGTATCTAATACAACCATCTCATTTCTAAAAGTATTTTATAGTTGTCCTAAAACAAAATTTGATATTTTTCTTCTAGAACATTCTACTTTTAAAAGAGCCCTATTCCTCCTTATGTATGCACCGACTTTAAAAGAAGTCATTAGAATTTCATTCCTTTACAAAAATGAGCCCTAGATCATATTATCCTCTAAAAAGAATTCATAGACTGGGAATATAACAAAATAATAGTTCTTAAAGCCCATCTTTCACCAATCTTGAATATCATTTAGATTAATAAGATCTAGACATAAGTGCCAAAACATACAATACCAAAGGATGGAAACTTCTCTTTAAAAAGTAAAACATGTAAATTTCCATCTAGAAAAAAATCATGGACAATGCTTAGCTTTACCAAAACGGAAACACTTTCCTTTTGGTCATACTTTTGAGTCTAATTTCCTTTTGGCAACTACTAGGGCAACTAGCTTGTCCAACTGTTTGGTATTATAATTCCTCTTCTTACCACCCTTACCTTTCGGCTCAGGCTAAGAATTTGAATTAAATCATATTGATCCTAGCCTTAGATTTTAGGATGTCTTCCGTTGTGTAGAACTCATTTATCAATTTAGATAATATAAAAAGAATTTCTTTATTTTCAAAACAATCTGAATTGATCAAATGATTCTAACAAGGACTTGTGGATCATTTCCATATGAGATTAACATTTAACCTCTACATCCAAGAATTCCAATTCATTTGAAATAAAACATTTTCATAAAATGATATAGAACTGGAACTCCTTAAGCTTTTTAATAGCACTCAATATGATTCATACCAAACATCTCATTTAGACTAAATATAAAGTCTAAGTCTAGTACTAATTCTTGCATCTCATGCTATAACATAATTGAGATAAAAGCCAATGTAACACTTTAGCATTTCAATGGAGACTATGATCACATCATAAGCTATCTTCCATAAATGCATCATGCATAGGAAATTATGACAATGCTGAATCGAAACATATTTATGTACTCCAACTCCTTTAAGCACCATGTCCAAAATTATTTCTTAGTTAATGTGATTCAATTAAAATAGTAGTTAGAGAACAAAACTTTATGATAACTTTATTTTAAGACTATAAACATAAATACAAGGACATTATAATTTTGCATCCATAACCATATAATATGGAACCCGAAAACCATACCATATTAGGTGCAACGACAACCTAATCCCGCAATTAATATTCCTCAGCATAGAGTGAATACCAACCACTATGATTAGGCGAGAATTATTCTCATTATTAATGCTATCATGGTAACTCTTACCAAATAAAAATAATTTGCCGCTTTTCCTTTAGCCTCTAAGTAATAATAGCAAGAACTCAATATAAAGGATACTATCAAACTTAGTCTAGTGTACACCATTGCCTAGACCCATGTGTAGCCACATAACTTTACCCTTGTAAGGTTTAATCTTGTAGTACCATGATGCAAAACACCCTCCGCATGGAACCCAGGGCTCGAGGCCAAGACGAGGTGCTTGCCCACACCACTATAAACCGGGAAGTTCAATCTTGTAGTACCATGAAATAAACACCCTCCGCATGGAACGCAAGGCTCAAAGCCAAGACGAGATGTTTATCTCACACCACTATGAATAGATAATGGAGGCCATGATATCCAACCCTTGTATCTCTCTCCCACTAGAAATTTTAAAACAAGTGGATTGTCTTGAAATCATTGTGATCTTATCATAATTTTAACCCTACACATCAAATGTGTTCAATTGTTTAAATTCGATGTGATTTGACTAAGTCACGTCACAGTAGCGTAACGAACATTCACGTGATCACAAAGAAGTTTAATCATGTAATCCGTGAAGTAAATACCCTCCGCATGGAATGCAAGGCTCAAGGCCAAGACAAGGTATCTATTCACATTACAATAAACTTAACAAAAGGGTTATTTCAGCACTCCCACTCATTATTTGGGTTTTTCTTAAATAATTGTGATCTCATCACAACTAATAACCTCGCACTTGTTGAAGACTCTAATCTCATTAGAATCACTAACTAAAATGGAAGTCCTAAACTATTTAGGATTCCTTAAACACTAATGAATCAAAAATTAGTTATATAGAACTCTATCCTTAACTTACTAGATAAAGTATTCTAATCTCATTAGAAACTATATAACTTTAATTAGAATCTTGATCTCATTAAAAATCTCTAATTAAAATAAATTAAGGACTTTCAATCATGCAACAATCCCAATCTCATTAGAATGTTTCTTAAAAGAAAGGTCCTAAACAAATTAGGACTAAGAGTTCTATTTAACTAACATCTTTGATTTCATTAGGTCTTTTAGTTAGATGATGATTAATAAATGTCCTTAATTTTTAAGTACTATAAAATTAATCACTATATATAGAACCATGTGTAATCTCATCACACACAACCTTGCCTTTTATCAAAGTTTGAACACTTAATCAAAAAGCAAGTGAAAAATTCAAAATTTGGTGCCTTCAATCAGTCGAACCTATTTTTTGATCGATCGAAAAATAAAGAAATTCATCACAAAGCTTCTGCCTTGTTCAATCGATTCTCGATTCCTGTTCGATCGATCGAAAGGAATTCTCGATTGATCGAGACAATGAAGAATTTTATCATAGAGTTTCTACCTGACTCGATTGATTCTCGATTCCTCTTCAATCAATCGAAAAGTACATTCGATCGATTGAAAGGAATTCTCGATCAATCGAAACTCGCAAAAATTGAATTTTTCCAGAATTTTCCAGCAACCGTTTTTGATAGTTTTGCTCTTTTCTATCAAAAACACCTTTTGATTTTATGAATGAAGATTCACAGATCAAACATAAGGGTTTTCAATATCAAGATCAAGAACCATAATAATGCTAGAAACTTTGAAAAGGTAATCCTAATCTCATTAGGAATAAATTTCATTAAAGGATTTTAACAAGTAACCAAAATACTTTAATTCTAGCATTAACATATTGTTTGATCAATCTCATCCTAATGAAGTCAGACCATCAATTTTTTATGAACATTAACGGTGTATCTTACTAATACAAAAACTAGCAAATTTGGCACCATAACTAAAAGATATACCATGGTCCACTCTGAAAAACTGAATCCAACATATATATCTCATATATAAAACATAGCAAATGGATTCAAAGACACAATTATGCAGAAAATTTACTGCAGAAAATAAAAACACCAGGAAAACTGTTTTTCTTTAATTCTAAGACTCAATTACATGTTATACAAGCAAGATATTGAACACTGCTATGATACCAATTGTTGGAAAATTTGGTTTTGCATCTCATACAAAACACATAGCGGAAACAACAATCACAGATCTACTCCAGTCATGAGAGATAACATGTAACCTTGAATTCTAGAACAAAGAATAGAAAGCGTACCTTGATGCTGTGAAATTCAACACCAAGACTTGAGAATACCTCTAATCATCATCTCAATTCCACATGGTGCCTAAGAAGTGTGGTCTCTCAATTAGTTTACACGTATGTGTTCAAGGGAGAATAAGAGAGTGGCTTACACTCACATACACACCATTTCCATGATCTATTTTCTTATTTTGAAAATTCTGTATGTTTCTCTCCTTATACATAACTGATTATTTAATTGGGTTAGCCTTTTGGGCCTGCCCAATTAGGCTTTAATTTGTGGTTTGAGATAGGACCAAAGGGAACAAATTAGACTCTATCTCCAATGGGCCTTAGGCTTATCTGTCAACTCTTGACAAGTCCAAAGTTACCATTAATTATATTTAATACCACTATATAAATATAATTACACTCTAGGCCTTATTAATAAATTATACCCCAAGACTCTAATGATATCATTTGACCCCTCCATGAAGTATCCATAGTGAACAAATTCATAATGAACTATCACTTTGTAAACAACTATTTTATCCTTGGGTACCCGGTTTAATCTTTTAGTTATTCACATTTATTGAAATCCAATTTCAGTATATATAAGCTTTAGTAACTCCTTACTAAAGTGGGCGCCCTAAATAACCAATTCCCAATAAACTTATTTCAAGGGGATATTTCGTGTCTCTAGAAAAAGAGATTATGGATTCCATCTTGAGAATATATGTTCCCTCAACACTACATGTGGTTACCCAACATACTGAGGTTTTGACCGTGAATATTAGATCTCACTCCTAATATATCAAAGTAACCTACATTTCATGATCAGGTTCACTATCCTCTCGGGATTGAGAGTCTTTGAAATTAAAAGTCGTGAGATTAATTATTAAGGTGACAGTTTTTGATTGAATAATTAATCTCATAGCGGTCCAATTCAATATGTCTTAACACTTAAGACACATCAACACATCAACTAGAAGTCTCCATTTCAATGATCAAGACAAATCATCTTAGTTGATGTGTTATAGTCTTCGCAGATGAAACGCCAAATTTCATCACCAACTATGAACTATGTTTTGAGTTTACAAGGAACTTATGATTTATATCTTCCGTGACTAAATCACATAAACCATATACAATGCATCTCAAGGACTATGATAATATCCCATTAGTAATAGTTTCATATAATTAAAAAAATTAATTATTTATGACATGCCAATAAATTGGATTTTAGGGCATAAACCCTAACACATGTGCGGTGGTGGTGGCATGGTGGTGACAATGGCGGTAGCGTTGTTGTGGTTGTTGGTTGCTTTAAGGAAGGGGGAGAAAGAGAGGAAGAGGAAGAGGAAGAGAGATAGAGAGAAATATTACAAATAAATAATAATAAAAAGAATATTTAAATAAAATGGCAAAAAAATAGAGTTTGGAATGTTAGGTGTGTTATAAAGTGATATGGTATAATAGATAAAGTAGCTTTTGAGATGGTAAAATGGGATAATTTGTAGAAATTGGATGCTAATGCTCTAAGCTATACAATTTGCAACAAACCTATAGATGGTAAAAACATCTTGCCATGCTTCACCCGCCCTGCTCCACTTCATCCCACACAAACATTCCTGGAAGAGGTGATAGGATGGGGACAGGTTTTACTCACCCATCTCCGTCTTGTCCCACCTATATATATTTGATGGGGTATAATACATAGTTGATTTAATATATATTTAAATTATTTGACAACATAATTTAATCACTTCTACATATCTTAGTTATATACATATTCTATTATTATTTCCAAAATACTTGTCCCTCATTCTCTCTTAGCACTCTTATGGTCACTCTTTTCCTTTATTTATATATATATAAATTTTATTGGAGGAGAAAATCCATCAAAATCAACATAGTTGAACTTGATCAACCTACAAATCAGTTCAGCAGAGTATATATTTTTGATTCGTGGAACACTATAATAAAATCTACATAGATATTCAATTTGTTAAAACATGTTTAGCTCTCCTTGCCTGCATATGAGTTGGAAAAAGCTGCATCCTGAATCCTGATGCCAACTGTGTACTAGACACAACCAACAACAATCGGCCGAAAACAAAGCAAACCAAATGCCAACATCCTCCTGAGTAAGCCACGTTAGTTTTTCCTTTGACAACTCTATTATAAGCTTAAAAATTTTAAGCTTGTAACTAGGAACGAGTGGTTGGTTTAAATTGGCCATAAGCACAAAGAGTTCACATATGCTCCAGCCTATCACTTAAAACTTACCACCTTAAATTACTAACATTATCAAGTTCTCAGAGAGATCCTTCCAGCCTGATTCCTATTGAGGAGTGAATTGTTTGTGTTTCAGGCCATCTATTTAAAGCTCTCAGTATTAATTACAGGTTTTGTTCTGGTTTTGCAGGCAATAGGACATGGGATTTCAAGTTCATTTCTAGATGAGATACGTCAAGTCACAAGGGAATTCTTCTGGCAGCCAATGAAACAGAAAAATAAAATTTAAACGAGTTGAAGAGTTTCAAGGCTGTGGGGCTCATCCTGTCCCTGAAGAAGGTCAGTTTCCTGACTGGTCCAATCGTTTGTTTGTTGATGTATGTATACCAAGAAGACATAAGGAAGTGCAAATTTTGGCCAGAAGGCCCAGCAGCCTTCAGGTGCTCTCACCCTTAGGGAAATAAAAAACGTGCATCATAATTTTTTTTTAATCTCTCTCTCTCTCTCTCTCTCTCTCTCTCTCTCTCTCTCTCTCTATATATATATATATATATATATATATATAAAACCGAAGTTTCTGAAATTCTCACAATTTTCCACGTCAGCATAGTATTAAAAAAAAAAAAAAAGCATAAACGCAAAAAATAATAATAATAATAATAACTTTTCTAAAACCTAAAAAAAAAACCTTTTCTAAAACCCGATAAAAACCAAAATATAAAAAAACATAAGCACAAAAAAAAGCAGACCCACGCTTTTCCGTTCCTCTCTCTTCTCTATTTCTCTATCTTCTCCTTCCCCAAAACCCAACACTGAATATCAATCCTGCCAAGAAGCCATCCCCACACTGTCAGGTCCGAGATAGAAAGAAGGCATCACCAACCATATGGTTTGGTCCTTCGGCGATACATACAACTATGGTTTCACAGTTAGAGAGTTTTTTCGGAAGCGAAGATGACAATGGGACCGCAACAGAGATTGAAGAGAAAATCAAATCAAACACTGCCACTGCTGGTAAATAATTTTCCATACCATTAACATATTAGGAATTCATAACCCTATATTATATTTTGATTAGGAATCCATAACCCTAACCAAATTTGATTAGGAATCCATAACCCTATATTATATTCATAACCCTACATCATAACATTTGATCATTTTGAATCAATACATCTCATTTTGAGATCGATGCCTGAAATTTTTGATATTTCAATTTGATGAACAAGCCTTTGGCTTTTTGGGCATCATACATTTTTCATAAAAGTCGCTTTCCCTTTTTCCTAGTCAAATACTAGTATATGGGACAGTTTTTGCAGCTCATTATCTCTTTTCATTTTGAGATTTACATTTGTTGAGCTCTTTAAGCAAAAAAAAAATAAAAGAGTGGGAAGATATATAGGCACAAGTCTATGCAAGTTTCAAGATCAACAAAACCATTGACTAATTATTCATGACAAGTTTGAAGATCTATTTACAACAGTCACATAGATTTCAAGATTTTTCCCACAATGATATGAGTGCATAAAGAACAAGCTACGCTCGTAAATGCACAAAGCCATTAGTACAAAGGTATAAGGCAAAACATGCTAGTGACAATACACAATAATGCCAATCAAACTTTTTGGAATTTCTACTTTTTATGTGTTTTTGGATTTTTGAAACAAAAGCAATTAAAGATTGATAAAAAAAATGTAAAAACATTCAAAACAAATAGCAAACAGACACAATTTTCAACACATGCTGGAACGATTACAAAAAGCACACAACCAATCAAAGTCACAAAGCATAGGAAGTATTAATACATGGACATGTTGTAATGCTTATGCATGTGTACCCTTCTTCACCCACACGACACTTGCGTTTGGGGTGATATCCCTAGAGGATTGGGTACGATCGTTGTGACTTTCAAATCTTTTGGTGAAGCTTGACAAACAGGTAATGAAGGCATCAATCATCTTCATCACATCCCTCACTCCGGGATCACCTTCTTGACCTTTTGATTGCTCAGCAGTCCAATTCCCTTTGCCATGTCTTGGTCCTCTCGACCTTTGTGCACTTGAATTCTTCAATGCTTGAAGCTTATGACAATTGGGTCTGGTGTGTCCTAAAATTCCACAATGATGGCAGAAGTGTTGAGTTCTAGGACCTCTTTGTGACTTTGGGAGAGATTTCCCTTTATCCTTATGTTTGACCATTGATTGGTTAGGAGGCTTAGTCAAAAACCGTTGGTCAGTCACATTCCGCTTCTTTTCCGGCTTCACTTTCTCAACAACTGAAGTTTCTACCATTGGTTCCTTAGCTTTCACAAACTTCATTTCCTTGGATATATTAGTAGCCGAACTGCTCTCTCCGGTGTATCCCAATCCACTTTTGTCGGAGAAAGGTTTTTGGTGAGCAAGTATTTCATCAAGCTTCTTGGAGGGGACCCGCTCTACTTTAGCATTAGCTTGAACCACCTCAAGCTCAAGAAATTTTATCTTTGAGTAGGCTTTGGTCAGCTTTCCATTCAGTGTCTTGACTTCACACTTAGTCTCCTTGTATTGGACTTAAAGACTCTTGTAGTCTTGCTCTGCTCTCTTCATTTTCTTAATGGCTGTGTTAGCCATTTTTGCATATTCATCGGTCTTCTCAAGGAGGGAATTGTAGGTCTCTTGTAGTCCCTCTGTTCTTTCATCTTCCTTATCATCGGATTCTTCTGCTACTCCCATTGACTCCAATTCAGTGTACTCACCAAGCTCTTCCACTAGCTCACTCAAATCATTCGAAGATTCTACTAGAGCAATGGTCATGAATGCAGAGAAGTTTCCCTCTTCATCACAACTTTCATCTGAATCTGAATCAGAGGAGTCAGTGTCACTAAGAGTGGTGGCATACACCTTGCCCTTCCCTCTCAAATAATTGGGACACTCTTTCTTGAGATGTCCATGTCCATTGCATTCAAAGCACGTGATTCCTTGAAAGGATTGAGACTCCTTCCCATCGTTTCTCTTGAAGTCCTTTTTCTCCTTTCCGAAACTTGGGAATTTTCCCTTTTCAGCAAATTTTCCATTCTTCTTGAACTTCAAGAATTTTCGGAAATTCTTCACAAGATATGCCACATCTTTCTCGACCTCATCATCATCCGATGAGTCGTGAGCTTCCACCCTCTCATTGATCGTCTTTAGCGCAAGGTATTTGCTCTTCCTTTGTGATGGCAATGACAGCTCATAAGTTTGAAGTCAACCAATTAGTTCTTGAACTTTGATATCATCAAGGTCCTTGCTCTCTTCAATTGCTATAACCTTTTCACGGAAGCTCTCTGGCAATGATCGAAGGATTTTCCTCACTATCTTTGAGTCCTCTGTCTTTTCACCCAAGTTGAACTTGCCGATAACCACCTCATTCAGCTTGCCATAGAATGAGTCGAATGACTCGTCATCACTCATTTTTAGCTCTTCGAATCAAGTGATTAGCATCTGCAACTTAGTGTCCTTGACCTTCTTCATGCCTTCATAGGTGGTCTCCAATATTTGCCATGCCTCCTTGGAAATTGTTATGTGAGAAATCCTGTGAAACTCATCTGAAGAAACACCACAAAAAATAGCATTCAGTGCCTTGCTATTTGCATTGGATGCCACAAGAGCCGCCTTATCCCATGTGGATTTAGCGGCCTCCGGCCTAGTCCATCCTACATCTACTGCATCCCAAACAGTCTCATCAATTAAACATAGGAATGCCCTCATGCGGACTTTCCAAAATGCATAGTTGCTTCCATCAAAATATGGTGGAGCATTAAGAGCTTGAGATCGATCCATCTCAATGGGGTCAAGGATCGTACTCAGGTAATTAAACCACAACAAGTGCACCCGCTTTGATACCAATTGAATGTTCAAATACTGTGTAAAACACCTATGAACGTTTAGACCCCCAATTTACAAATTACCAACACAAGCTTATAATCAAACAATGTATGTGCGGAATATGAAAATAAGCTAAAATAGAATTGGTAAAACAATCTAAACCAAAATTAATCACAACCACAACAATAATTAAAAGGCAAAGATTAAGGGAAGAGAGGTGCAAACACAAAGACAACATAGCGATGTGTTATCGAAGAGGAAACCGAAGTCCTCAGCGAAAAACCTCTCTGCTGCCTTCTAAGCGGTCAATAATCCACTAGAGAATAAAGTCGGGATACATGAATAGCAGAACCCTCCAAGCCTAATCTACCCAGTGCACCTAAGCCCTCCAAGCTTCTTACTCCAATAGGGTTACGCCAAACCTTTGTCTTCTCTAGCTTACCGAATCCCGCAATAGCCCATTGCATCAACCAAAATGAATTGGTCCCTTCTGAATTGCTACCCAAGCACCAAAAAGCCTTCTCACAGATATGGGTATGGTGAGATAAGGATTTGGCTAACGTACCTCTCAAGGATATATCTATGGAGAGGGTGAGAGTAGAGGAATTTGGAGAATCAAAGGATGAAGATTGTGGATGAGTCAATCTTGTTTTTCTCTAGGGTTTCTCTCTCAAAATTCTCTCTAGAAGCTCTCTACATTTCGTGGGTATAAGGGTATTTATAGTAGGGTGTATAAGGAATGCGAAGAGTCAGTTACAACCAAACAGGGCATTCTGGCGACTCGAGATCGCGACTGGAACGAGTCGCGAGTTTGAGTCGTGAGCTAACTGTCTGGCCAGACTGAAAGTTTTGTCCTGTAGTGCAACAGTTGGCATGACCCTTCAGCTCCCCTTGCATGCTTCACACGTGTGCCACCTTTGGCGACTTGCTTGTCGCGAGATCCAGTCGCAAGGCTCTTCTTGAGTGCACACTCTTGAGCTTTTCTTCACACTCTCTCACACACTACCCTTACATGATTCTGACCTAAATATAGGGTTTCTAAATGCTGAATTACAAGCTAATTTGGCACGGAATAAAGCCAACAAAGTGATTGAATAAATTCAACCTTACAATCTCCCCCTTTGGCTATTTTGTGACAAAACCCTAAAATAAACTCTAGACTTAACATGTGAGTTGGGAACAGTTGAACAAAACTCACTCACACCTAACTCTAGAATCTGTGAAGCTCTTGAACCATATGGAGAAGTATTTCCTGAAAACAACAACACAATACGATCATTGTAAGCAGAAAACTTGAAATGCATATGGAGCAAGCACAATGTGATCAAGCAAAAAGGAATGAAACAATAAAGCATGGCTTGACCAAAAATGAACAATCACTATAAATAGTGACCACAATGATCATTCACACAAGGAATGAACATTCGGACATGCAAGCTAATAAGCTCAATGCAAAGTATCATTTGCATGTCCAACACTTAATCGATACAACAACACAAGGTAATTGCATCAAGGATATAAAATCCAACAAGTGCACAAGAGTGATGTACTAAAAGAAATGCATAACATTAACTAAAATTACTGAGCTACGAAGCTAAGGTACAAATATAAAGTACTGAATAGAAACTTAAATAATTAAACCAAAGTACCCACAATGTAAACAACCATGAGTTTAAACCAAAGTAGTATTTAACAAAGTGTTGTGCAAACCCATATTAAAAATATCTAAACATAACAACAAAAACCATAAACAACATAAAGTAAATTGCTTAAAGGTTTTGCTCCCCCTCAAAATAGTGCTCCCTCTCAAGATTAAGCAATATTTGTTGACCCCCCTATTCTGGTTCCCCTAACACCGGGACATCCATTGATTCTCTATCTAGTGGTGCAGAAGGCATCCATGGGTTGCATGTTAGGCTAGCTAAATGAACCCAATAAAAAAGAGAAGGCGATTTACTATTTGAGTAAGAAGTTCACCAGTTGTGAGATCAATTATATCGCTATTGAGAAGACGTGTTGTGCCCTAGCATGAGCCTCGCCTAAGTTGTGGCAGTACATGCTCTACTTTACCACGCGGTTGATTTCCCGCATGGATCCTATCAAGTACATCTTTGAAAAGCCAGCCCTTACAGGGAAGATCTCCTGTTGGCAGATGTTGCTTTCCAAGTTCGATATTATCTTTGTGATGTGAAAGGCCATCAAGGGCCAAGCCATAGCCGATTACCTAGCGGACTAGCCGTTGAATGATCTAGAATTCTCAGAATCCCTCTTCCTAAATAATGATGTTTTGGTGAAGGAGCCAAAACCAAGCAATGTAGAACCATAGCGTTGGAAGCTTTATTTCGATGGAGCTGCTAATAGCACTGGAAATGGTGTGGAAGCAGTTTTAGTATATCCTCGAAGGGCCAACAAATCCCTGTTTCAGTCAAGCTGAATTTTGATTGCACCAACAACGTCACAGAGTATGAGGCGTGCATAGTAGGCCTACAAGTTGCCTTAGAGTTCGGCGCATACGATCTAAGTGTGTTTGGAGATTCCTTGTTAGTCATCTCCCAAAATAGAGGGAAAGTGGCAAGCCCGAGACACCAAGTTGATTCCATATCAGAAATGTGTCAGCTGTTTAATCCCAAAATTCCAAAACATTACCTTTGCCTATTTTCCCTGAGCACGCAACCAGTTCATAGATGCTTTAGCCACCTTGGCTAGCATGGTTAAGTTGGCAGAAGGAGATGATATGCGACAATTGCGCATTGAGGTCCGCGACGTGCCGGCCTACTGCATGAATATCGAAGAATGCATGAATGTCGAAGCTGAAGTTGACGGGAAGCCATGGTACCATGATATCAAGGCTTATATCGAAGATAGTGAATACCCACCTGGGGCCACAGACAGTGAGAAGAAGTTCATCAATGAAAGTTCGAATAGCGTTGAAAACACTATGAACGTTTAGACCCCCAATTACAAATAATCAATTCAAGCTTATTATCAAACAATTAATCTGCAGAACATGAACATAAGCCAAACACAGAATTGATAAAAAATCTTAGCCAATTATAATCACATCCACAGCAGAAAATAAAAGGCAAAGATAAAGGAAGAGAGATGTAAACACAAGAACAACACGCGATGTGTTATCAAAGAGGAAACCAAAACCCTCGGCGTAAAACCTCTCCGCCGCCCTCCAAGCGGTCAATAATCCACTAGAAAATGTAGTTGGGATACATGAACAGCAATAGACCCTCCAAGCCTAATCTACCCAGGTACCTAAGCCCTCCAAGCTTCTTGCTCCAACGAGGTTGCGCCGAACCTTTTTCTTTTCTAGCTTACTAGATTCCGCTATAGCCCATAACATCAACCAATAACCATTGGTCCCTTCCAAACTGCTTCTCTTAACACCAAAAGACCTCCTCACAGACGTGGGTGTGGTAAGAAAAGGATTTGGTCAAGAACCTCTCAAGGATGTATCAATGGAGAGGAAGAGAGTAGAGGAATTTGAAGAGTTTCTTAGATGAAGATTGGGGATGAGGCATTCTTGTTTTTCTCTTGGGTTTCTTTCTCAAAATTCTCTCTGGAAGCTCCCTACATTTCGTGGGTATAAGGGTCTATATATAGTGGTTTGTGTTTGGAATATGAAGAAACAGTTTTTTTCCCAAACAGGGTAACCGCGAGATAACAGCCTGGCCAGTCTGGGACTTTTGTCCTGTAGTGCGACAGCTGGCGTGACCCTTCACCTCCCCGCATGCTTCTCACGTTTGCTGCAATTTGGCGGCTTGTCAGTCGCAAGTCAGCCGCGAGTCCCTGCTTCTTTGCACAATCTTGAGCATTTCTTCACACTCTCTCACACACTACCCTTACATGAATCCCACTTAAATACAAGGTTACTAAGTGCTAAATTACAAGCAAATTGGCACGGAATAAAGCCAACAAGATGGTTGATAAAATTCAACCTTACAATCAAGAATCTATCAGAATAGAAAGAATGTTTCACCACAACCTCTGCATTCTTTAGCAGCGCCATGGCCTTTTTTAGCCTGGGGGATGGACGTCATCAGACCCGTGATTCCAAAAGCCTCCAATGGGCATGAGTATATCTTGGTGACCATCGATTACTTCACCAAGTGGGTGGAAACCACTTCCTACAAAAGTGTCATCCAAGCTGTGGTGGCCCGATTCTTGAAACAAAACATCATTTACCGCTATGGCGTACCAAGAGAACTCATTACCGATAATGGGAAAAACCTGAATGGAAAAATGATCGAGCAACTTTGCCAATAGTTCAAGATTGAACACCAGAATTTAGTTCCTTACCGTCCTCAGATGAATGGTGCAGTAGAAGCCGCCAACAAGAGCCTAAAGAAGATCTTAGTGAAGATGACAAACACCTATAAGGATTGGCATGAGTTCTTATTGTTTTCCTTGTGCCCCTATCGCACTTCTGTTCGTACTTCTACGGGTGCAATTCTGTATTCCTTGGTCTATGGTATGGAAGTCATTCTCCCCACAGAGGTAGAGATCCCATATCTTTGGATCTTATCACAAACAGAGCTATCAAAAGCTAAATGGGCTCGTTCTTGATATGAGCAATTGAACATGATAGATGAGAAGAGCATGACCACAATGTGCCATGGATAGTTGTACCAATGCCACGTCAAGCGAGCATTCAACAAGAAAGTTAGAGCCAGAGTCTTTGAAGAAAGCAACCTAGTCTTGAAAAAGCACAACCAGGCCATGTTTGATCACAGAGGAAAGTTTGGCCCGACCTATGAAGGCTCGTATATGGTGAAGAAGGCCTTCTCTAGAGGAGCCTTAAGCCTAGCTGACATGGATAGGCACGACTTCAATATGCCCACCAATTCTAATGCTATCATACAGTGCTTTGCATTAGGGAGCCTCCAAGTGCAACCTCTTTTTCTACATTCCTATGTAAATTGATAAAATACAAAAAAGCAAAAATACAAAATATATATATATATATATATGAAAAGGTTGATTGAAAACTCGAAAGTGCAGTCTACGCAAAAAGAGAGCAAAAGAAAGAGCTTGAGAGAGCTTGCTAGATTGAAAACCTGAAAGGGCGATCTAGGCAAAAATTAAGGCAATAAAAAATGTCAGTTGAACTACGTGATGACCTGGTCCTTCCCAGTGGAGGTACGTAGGCTGCCACCTTGGCCCAGTCACATTTTAAAAGAAAAATTAGTTAGTTGAATCAGCTTGGGTTTATGATCAAGCTCAATGGAAGAAAGCATGCACCTTTTTGGCTTGCTCTGTGTTTGCAACACGCGTGGCCCGTTGTGGTTTTATACAAAGATTTTATGGCCCATGCCAATGGAAGATGTACCCTAATGGGAAAGGAAAAGATCCATCTAGAACAAGATGTATCCTTTGGAACCTGAGATATTGATATGCATAGACTTACATTTACCATTTTATTTCTATGATCTTGCATTTTTAAAGCATATGTGCACATATTCATTAAACATGTTTTTTGCCTTTCAAATCCTTTCATGCATTCATCATTATTCATCCAAAACACAAATCTCATAGATATAAATATCTCCTGATAATTAATATATGCAAAAACATCTATGTTTCCACGTGTTTCTCATTTTTAAGCATGCCTTACAAACTAGACTATGCTTTAAAACCCAAAAGTGGAAGGTCGTACACAATTGCCTAGTAATTTACTACGAACCTTTCCGTACATGGTGGAGTACTAACTACATAGCTCATATGTAGAAATGAAAAGAAACAAAAAAGACTCCAGCTGCATCAAATGTGGCCCAAATGGTCTGATATCGCCTTGCATGGCCTCCCAAAGCTAGTAAGAAGAATCGAATCATCCAAAGAATGGGTATGAAGCAACCCTGCTGCATCAAAGCCCAAGTCTTTGGCAATATCTCTAAGTCAGCCATATGAGTGTCGAAGACGAACCAACTCCCTCTCCATACTGGGACTCGAGCTGTTACCTTGCCTTTCTGTATCAAGCAAAGCCTACAAGGTACCAACCTCTACAGTAGCAACTCTCAATGCCTCTTTCTTCTTGGCTACCTCAGCCTGAAGGAAACAAAAAGCCAACTATGGCTTACTAGGCTCATTAGCTTACCCATACTCCAAGCTCAAAGGGGAATGAATGAAGGATCTAGCCTCCAATAGCCTCAAGGCTAAATCATCAGCCCTATTTCTTGCCTCAGCACGACTAGCCTCCACTATGGGCCTCTCATCATTGCTCGTCTAGCCCAAAATAGTGAATCTTTGAGTAAGACCTGCCAGATCACTCTCCAAGCTAGTGACTCGGGATCTTAGCTAAATACATTCCGCCTCTGTGGCTAAAGTAGCTGGAATCCTCTGCTTAAGTTCTACTCTAAGGGTGGTAAGCTCAGCCTCATAGGCTCTCCCTATCTCATCATAATCCTCCACCGTGGCATCAAGAAGCTCCCTGCAGTAATCCTTGTCCCTAATAGCCTCTCTTAGGTACTCTCTCAGGTCTTTAAGAGTACTATCAACTTTGACCTCAAACTCTAATGCATAATCCTTTAATATCTTAGCCAGAAGGTGGGGATCGAAAGGATTCAGAACTAATAGATCAACAATGAAGCATGGGTCCCTACTCACCCTCCACTCTCTAAACTCCGCAGTAGACCACTCATGATTGTCCTTAAGACAAGTAGGATAGTCAATAGTCGACTTGCACTCCTGTCAAAAGCCAAAAGCATGCTCTATCATGGCCACATCGATGTCCTGGAGCCCACAATCACAAGTGATGACAGAAAGATCACTAAGTCGAAGGACTTGCTGATCACTCTCGAACCGCCTTAAGGCCATACCTGGAAAGTACCTTGTACAACCCTAGATGCCCACCAAAGGGATGCCATGCAAACTAAACAAGTACCCTAATTGAGTAGTGGTACATAGGCAGTTCAACAGTAAACTCGTCCTTCAAAAGATTTTTTCACACAACCAAAACCGCACAAAGCCTACACTAAGGAAGTTTATCTTTGTGCGTCTCATCCAGCATCCAAGAATATCTTGAACCTCATTTTCAAAACTCGGTTCACTTGGTTCAAGGTTGGTTCAGGCCTCATCGTCAAGACATGTAATGGGAAAGTGCCAGGGTTATTCCCAATAACTAATAGCAGTCCATCTAGCATGGTATGAAGATTGCAAAGTTCAATTCCTCAAGGGAACTCTTCTCGAAGCATTCCACCACACAGTGAGCCCAAAATCCCGCTAGGGAAATCCACGATCATCATTAGGGTTGTCAAGAAACCTGTATCGTCTAGTGTGGTTCTAATCCTGCTTCAAGTCGGTTGATCATTTTAGAACCACACAAAACCCTACATTAGGGCAGTTTATTTTGCGTGGTTCAGTCCGTTTCCTGCTAATCCATATGCATAAGAACAAGTCCATCCCGCCGGGAACCTTTCCTCTCATGATAAGAACCACATAAAACCTACACTAGGACAGTTTTATTTTATGCGTTCCTCCCTCTCTCCATGTCCCTCAGCGGGTCAATCGACATTAGATTTTATTGGTAAATTCATGAAAGTACGATGTGATGTAAAGTGACCACAGTGGTGCAACCGGTTCTTAAATGCTAAAGTGCTACTAGCATACATACATGAGGCCTACTAAGAGGCAATGTCCAATCATACATTCGAGCCTACCAACAGGCGAAGTCTAGAAACATATGTGTAAGACCTACCAGGAGGCAATGTTCATACACACATCAAGAGCCTACCAACAGGTGATATCTAGAAACATACATGTAAGACCTACCAAGAGGCAATGTTCATACACACATCAAAAGCCTACTAACAGGCAAAATCTAGAAACATACGTATATAGCCTACCAATAGACAATGTTCAAAAATCATACACAAGAGCCTACCAACAGGCTAAATCTAGAAAAATACATATATGGCTTACCAAGAGGCAATGTCTATACATACATTAGGAGCCTACTGAGAGGCGATATCATACATCAAGGCCCACATGGGGCAATATAATACATACATGTCCACAGCCTACAAAGAGGCAATATAATCATACAGTCTAGGCCTACCAAGATGCAGTCTAATATATACATGTCTGGCCAACCAAGGGGCAATGTCTACATGTAAGGTTGAAATTTATCAACCATCTTGTTGGCTTTATTCCGTGCCAATTTACTTGTAATTTAGCACTTAGTAACCCTGTATTTAGGTGGGATTCATGTAAGGGTAGGGTGTGAAGAGAGTGTGAAGAAAGCTCAAGTTTGTGCAAAGAAGCAGAGTTTCGCGGCTAGGACTTGCGACTGGCAAGCCACCAACTGCAGGCACGTGAGAAGCACACAGGGGAGCTAAAGGGTCGCGCCAGCTGTCGCACTACAGGACAAAAGTCCCAGGCTGGCCAGGCCGTTATCTCGCGACTTGAACTCACGAATTGGACAAGCCACCAACCAGCCCTGTTTGGCAAAAACTGTCTCTTCGTATTCCAAACACACACCACTATATATAGACCCTTATACCCACGAAATGTAGAGAGCTTCCAGAGAGAATTTTGAGAGAGAAACCCTAGAGAAAAACAAGATTGCCTCATCCCCAATCTTCATCTAAGAGACTCTTCAAATTCCTCTACTCTCTTCCTCTTCATTGATACATCCATGAGAGGTCATTGACCAAATCCTTTTCTCACCACACCCGCATTTGTGAGAAGGTTCATTTGGTGCTAAGGGAAGCAGTTTGGAAGGAACCAATATCCATTGGTTGATGCTATGGTTTAGTAGCGGAATCCGGTAAGCTGGAAAAGAAAAAGGTTCGGCGCAACCTCGTTGGAGCAGGAAGCTTGGAGGGCTTAGGTACCTGGGTAGATTAGGCTTGGAGGGTCTATTACTGGTCATGTATCCCAACTACATTTTCTAGTGGATTATTGACTGCTTGGAGGGCGGCGGAGAGGTTTTACGGCGAGGGCTTCGGTTTCCTCTTCGATAACACATCGCGTGTTGTCCTTGTGTTTGCATCTCTCTTCTTTTATCTTTGCCTTTTATTTTCGGCTGTGGATGTGATTATAATTGGCTTAGATTGTTTATCAATTCTGTTATAAGCTTGTTATCATTTTCTGCACATATATTGTTTGATATAAAGCTTGAATTGGTATTTTTGTAATTGGGGGTGTAAAGTTGTTATTTACAACTATGTATTTTGTTGGCTTTTATTCCGTGCCAAATTTGATTGTAATTTTATTCAATCGTTTATACCCTGTATTTATTGTGAGATTTCATTGTAAGGGTTGTGTGTTAGAGAGAGAGAGTGTGAAGACTCAAGCATTTGAAGACTGAAGATTTCTCGCGGGTATGTCGCGACTTAGCTTCCCGCGAAGTGACACATGTGCCCTGCACATGCTGGAATGCGAAGAGTCAGGACAGATGTAGACAACTGTGTTTCGCGAGTAGCTCGCTGGTAAGGCCTTCCCGCGAGATACCCGCAAAACGCTCTGTTTAGCTGATCTGTCATTTTTTATACACTTTATCCTTGCCCACTCTATATATACCCTCATTACCCACATATGTAGGTGAGGCCATTCAGAGAGAAAAACCCTAGATAGGTTTTCTACAACACACACACCCATCTTTTGAGAGAGAGAGCTACTCCTCCTTAGTGAGAAATCATTGTAGCCTCTTCTCCATCCCTCTCCCATTATCATACCTTGAGAGGAGATTTGTACCCAAACACAACCCACACCTATTCAGAGTGTAGAGAGTGTTTTGGAGTTGCTGGGAAGCATTGGAAGAAGCCAAGGATGGCAGATGCAACATGGAGCTTGTTGCGGGATCCGGAGAACTAGGACAAGACACGGTTCCGAGAAGCCTTGTTGGAGTAGGAGCTTGGAGGGCTTAGGTACATCGGGTAGATTAGGCTTGGAGGGTCTCTTGCTAACCCATGTATCCCAACTGATTGTCTAGTGGATCGATTTCCGCTTGGAGGGCGGCGAAGAGGTTTTTCGCCGAGTTCTTCGGTTTCCTCTTCGAGAACACGTCTCAGTGTTTTCTGTGTTTGCATCCTTCTTCCCTACTCTTGTTTATTTCATTTTTACTGTTGTGTTGCTTTAAATATGAATTAGAGTAGTTGTATTGCTTATACGCTTGTGTTTACACTATTCCGCATTTAGTATTAAGTTAGTGTAAAATCAACCAAGCCGTAATTTTAATTGGGGGTCTAAATAGCTCTTGTGTTTTCAACACATTTTCGAGCTTTCAAGGGGTCTTAACGTTCAAGGGTGTTTTAGACACATATTGAACATTCACTACAAAATACAAGAAAAATGAGAAAAACATGCCCACACAAGGGCTACATCATCATGATACAACAATACATGGCTGGCCTAAGGGGAATCATCATCTCTAACGGCGTCATTAGCAAAGTGCCCAGCGCTGCCATCATCGGCATCATCACCGGCAGTGGGACCTGTAGAAGGACTAGCTTAATCGGTCGGAGAACCTGAGGTGTATCTTGAAGCCTGAAATGGTGCCTAATATGGTACAGGGCCCCATGCCCAATCATCTAAGGGGGCATATCCCCAACTACTGGCCGGTCCGGGAGGAGCAGGCATATACTCTGACTCATGTTGGCGAATAGGAGGATCTCTACCAGGAATATGAGGTACAAGAGGTACAAGCATCCTATGCCCCCTCATCTCACCAATCAAAACGCCGATATACCCCCAAAGCAGGCCTATCTCAACCTGAAACTAACCCCTTTCTCTCACTATGGCAATAGCATGGGCCTCCCTCTCCTTCTACCATAAGTCCCTCTCTCGAGCTAGCGACTTGGCAACCTGAAGCTGACCCCTCTCTAACGGTGGCCGCGCCCTAAAAATCTATCACCCTAGCCTGTAGGGTATATACATGCAACCTCAAGTAGGCTTCTAAAGCTCGACGAGCGCATGCTATGCCACCGAGCACTCTGCCCCCACTCACAGGACAATTATCCATGATGGGTCCGATCGAGGATTACAGGAACCAAAAGAAGTAATCAATGTCCTCTATGATGAAACCGTCGAAGGAGTCTGTTGTATAGTCAGGATCATCCAAAATCACCTCGGAACACGAAAGCTCCTAAAGTGGTCCTTGGGAACTCTAAAGACTGGCATAACCTGATGGTAGGTCCTCTTAGCTAAGAAGAACTCCTAGCTCGACAAAGCCCAAAACTAGTGCTGCACATACGACTCATCCATGGCATGGGTAACCTCAAACCTAGCCAACAACCACCCATCATAGGGGCAGTTGAGTATCTCACTCTAGGTGACATAATCAAACGCAGTGCCAACAATGTATGGCTATGTCAAAACAGCTCTGGTGATCGTACAAAGGGACCAGGCATATGCCCTAGGACATGCCTCTAAAGAAAGGCAGGAATACTGTGGGCACAAGGCCAAGTATACTCATATGCCCACCATGTCAAAATCTACCAGTAACCCTCTAGGCTCTTGAAGCCCTATTGTGAAGCCTGCCTCAGGAAAGCGATAAAGAATCCATAAGAAAGGGACCCCCAATCATAGGCCCCTATATTTGACACTACTCTCATGGCTCCTAGCAGCCTACAAGTCAGCACTGACCGGTTGTTGCCGAATAGGCAACTACCGATAAATTGAAGAAGAATCACCTGAGAGCAATGTTGTTTGGCTTCGCCTCCCAAGGCATGCTCACTCTCAGCCACTCCGTGCAAATTTAAGGCTCATCGGCAGGTCCAAAATACTGTCTCCTCGCCGGGGTAAGAGGATAGCAAATGCCTAAGAGCTTGCTCGCAACATCAAAATCTATAAAATCAGTTGGGACTGGATACCCACCGAATCTAACGCCCAGAATGACCGTCTAGTCAAAGGGAAGGACTGTATACTCCCCACAGCTCAGATGAAAGATTCCAGTCTCTACGTGGAATCGCTGCACCAAAGTCTCTGGTATCGCATGCCTCATGGAATAAGGAGGAATCCTCAGCAATTCCTCAAAGCCCTGCTCAATCAAAAAACCAAGATAGCACGCATTCGTCTTAGGGTCAAACAGGCGAAGGAGGATTGAAGACTAAGCTCCCCGACCGCGAATCTTTTCTGCAACTTGCACTTGAAATTAGAAAAGCTACGAGTTAGCATGCATATCTACACATTTAGATTAGACAATTGAAAGAGAGAATAGGAACATACCCGAGCCTTCCAAATCTGAGCGGAAGGATGCCTCTTCAGACCATGCTAAAGATAAGTATCGACTATGCTATCATCGACCTCTCTAGTATAGGCAATAGCCCCAAACAAACCAGGCAGAAACCTCGGCCCTATCATTGGCCTCCAAGTCAAAATCTATATCAAACATAAGCTCCTCATCTAGCTCCTCACCTTCTGGGCCTCCTCCCTCCTCGATTTGAAGGAACTATGAATATCCACCTCCTAAACTAGTGTGGGACTGAGACAAGGCACTAGCCGTCTCCACAAACATCGACTCCTAGTACGATGTGCTATATATATGCCACCAGAGGGCATAGGGTCATCACCACCTTGGTCGAAGTGCCTCTAAAGAGTCTGCGTAACCTATAGACTAGCTGACATAGTATTGTCATCACTACTAGACGAATCAGCTTGAGATGGGACAATGGCGGGAGCCTTCCCTGAAGCACTGTCGGATCTCATCTGTCGAGACATAACCTGCAAAAGCAAATTCAAGATTGGCTAGTAAGCCTAAAAACATTTGGCAATGTAAGTAAATAGGTAAGTATGTCTAACCCTATTTCCTAACACATATCATGCATGTTTATACCAAAAGGTCATGTTTTCTCAAAAGAATCCAGTTTTTCAAAATACGTCACTTGGGATTCAAATTCAGCAATGACTGTTTAATCCTATCTCTTTTGCCTCAAAAGTATCAAAATTTTCAAAATAGCTCTCTTGGGATTCAGATTCAGCAACGACCGTTTAGTCCTATGCATTGATTAAGATTCAGTAGTGACCATTTAGTCCTAGGCATCCTATGCCTTCTTCAAGATTCAGATTCGACAGCAACCATTTAGTCCCACCAGGATTCAAATTCGACAACAACTGTTTAGTCCTAGGCATCTTACACCTTCTTCAAGATTCAGATTCGGCAACGACCATTTAGTCTCACCAGGATTCAGATTCAGCAACAACCATTTAGTCCTAGGAATCCAATGCCTTTTTCGACATTCAGATCTTGCAGCGACCGTTTAGTCTCACCAGGATTCAGATTCGGTAACAACCATTTAGTCTTAGGCATCCTATGCCTTTTTCGAGTTTCAGATTCGGCAATGACCATTTAGTCTCACTAGGATTCAAATTTGGCAATGACCATTTAGTCTTAGGCATCCTATGCCTTTCTTCGAGATTCAGATTCAACAGCGATCGTTTAGTCTCACCAGGATTCAAATTCGACAACGACCGTTTAGTCCTATGCATCCTATGCCTTCTCTGAGATTCAGATTCGGCAGCGACCGTTTAGTCTCACCAAGATTCAGATTTGGCAGCGACCATTTAATCCTATGTTTTCCAAAACTACCCTCACTCAAAATCACATTGTTTTCACATTCTCAATCCTCTCAAAATTTTCCGTCTTTATCATTCATAGTCTCTCATATTTACCTAGCCCTTCTTTAAATCTTGTTAGTGTTTCATGTGTTTTCATAGTATCCAACATATGCAAGTTCGCCTTCGCTACTTAAACATCTAAACAGATAGGTTTTCCAACATCATCATGGCATAAATGATAAAAAAAAAAAAAAAAAAAACATATATGTGCAAAAATACCAAAAATAAAATAAATACTAGCATGCTTTCCTACTTGCTTTGCTACTAACATACTTATAGAAAATAAAAAGAAAGAGAAAATAGATATTGACCTTAAGTGCAAAACTTAAAACTAAAGCTATGGACTGAAGCTGAAAGCTGGACCCGCTAGACTGTGACTTGCTCCAGAGAACATTTTAGAAGTGAGAATTCAAAGAAATGAAGTCAGAATGGTCAAAATGAGGCTTTGAGGCCCATTTATAGGCCTTGTACGGCCTAGGCAGCCCCGCACACCTACAAGAGCCACCGATCAGCGTTGACCGGTTGACGTTTGGCCCCAAAAAAAAAAAAAAAAAACCAGAGTTTCTTGCCCAGTTTTGAGGACCAAGTCAAAGAATTTTTCTGGATCAGTTGCAGCAGCTCAACCTTGTCAGGTTAAATCGGTCTCGATCCATGAAAAGCACAATCTTCGCACACAATTTTGGGGCAACAAAATGCGGATTCACGTTCTTTATCTGACACCTCTCACTGCACTCGAAATGTCATATAAAGAATGGGCAACTGTAGACACCGTATTTTGTCCAACCTCGATTTGCGTGCAAGACCCAAAAAAATCAAAAATATTATCTTTTCTCCATTGGGCCGCGGAAGCATTTAGATTGACGTGGCGTAACCTGTTCGGGCATCGGAGCACTCGAAGTGCCATTTCAGGTCAAATTGACCAAAATGCCCCTAGTCAACCCTGGGTTGACAAAAATTCAAAGTTACTCAAAATCATCCCAAAATGACATTTTTCATGTTTCAACATCAAACCCGAGCTACTCGGTGATTTTCGTCAACTTTGACCAAGTTTAACCCGAGGTTAACTCCCAAGCGCACCAGAAACCCTAATTTTGATC
Source organism: Quercus aquifolioides (assembly GCA_019022515.1). Taxonomy (NCBI): domain Eukaryota; kingdom Viridiplantae; phylum Streptophyta; class Magnoliopsida; order Fagales; family Fagaceae; genus Quercus; species Quercus aquifolioides. The sequence goes on along the minus strand of CM032328.1, from coordinate 39,154,891 downwards.
CAATAGTCAAAATGGGTTAGGATCAATTCCATTGTGAAGATTATCAAATTCCCTTTCCAACAACTACTCATGGGTCAAAATCGAAGTTAAAACGGTTGAAATATCCAAGAAATAGTAAAAAGAGCATCAACACGCTTCCCGATGCCATAACTTTTGATCCGACCGTTGGATTTCAATTTCTTTAGTTTTCTGGAAACTAGACATCCAGAACTTTCTAGGGACACCAAGATCAGCTCAATCTGAGACCAGGAAGACCTTCAAATATGTGCCCGAAGCTAAAGCAAGAAAAAGTTAAAACTGCTGATGTCAGCAAGGTGGCTAGCAGCCCTACAAGGTGCGCTAGAAGCCAAAGGGGCATTTTTTTTTCCAGTACAAATGCCCCCAGACCCCTCATTTTGAAAAAGAAAAAAAAAAGTTCTAGGCAATTTTTGGGCAAATTCTCTCTCTCTCTAATTTCTCTCCCAAACACATCAAAACACTCTCAATCTCTTTAGATTCTCATCTTTTCTCTACAATCATCAAGGTAGTGTTCTTGCACCCAATCTTCCTCTCCTTGGTTCCATACCTTGGATTTGAGGTTTAGGGGTGTGGATGTAGCATTTTAGCTACAATCCACACCCTTTTTTTTTTTTTTTTTATATATAGCTTTTCCTAGCTTTATATTGCTTAATAAAATGCTTTATTGCTTTTCCTAGCATGTTCTTGCTTCCTAGCATATCTTTATAGTTTTTCTAGCATTTTTCCTTGGTTATGCCATGATTTACCGCTTTGATGTTGTTGGCCTAGCCTTCTTGGGCTAGGATATGTCTAAATTTAATGTTTGTGCTTAGATCCACATGATTTTAGGCTACTTGCCATGTTTGTTCTTAGATCTACATACCTATGTGTTCTATGCCATGTTTTTGCTTAGATCTACATGTTAGTGCTTAGATCTATGTCCCTATGCTTAGATCTATGTGTTTATGTGCTCTGTGCCATGCTTGTGTGCTCAGATCTATGTTGGTTGCTATGCCATGTGCTACTTTAGCCTTTTTTTCCCTTGATATCTCTCTTTCTTGTGTTTTGGCCCTTCCGGTAGGGTGTAGATCTAGATCCTATGGTCTAGACCTACATCCGTGCACTTAGGCCTATATTAAAGTGTTTGGATCATTTCCTTTGCATGTCTATGTTTGCTTGCTTGCTTCTATGCTTTATCTCCATGTTAGCCTTTCTAGATCTAGGCTTTGCCATACTTTGTGCCCCCCCGCGGGCTTGCTTGCATGGTTACATACGTCCCTCCTAGGGTTTGTTTGGATGTAACCACTTGTGAGATACACCTTCGTGGTGTTGGTGTGCTTGATTCATGCCTTTCTCCACTTCGTGCGATGCTTGCCTTGCTTGCTTTACGCCACCCGTTTGGCTTTCTTTGCTTCTTTGCATCTTTGCATGCTTGCCTACATGTTCATGCATGAGTCTGTGTGTCGTCCATACTCCAATCCAATGGAGCTATGGACACCCGATCTAAACCTACATTTATTCTCCTAGGACGCCCCCTTTTGTTTGTTAGCATGTTTCTTTGCCTCTTCGTGTGCTTCACATGTTTCTTTGCCCCCGTTTGGCATCTTTTCCTAGCTTGTCTTTAGCATGCTTTTCCATCCATTTGTTTCTTTGCTTGTCTGCTGGCTTGTTTTTTTTGCCTTTGCATGTACACGCGTGGAGCATGGAGTGTGACCTTCTAGGCGCAAGCAAAAAGGGCAAGGATGTAAGCCCACAAAGGGCAATGATCAGTAGATAAAGGGGCCTAGCCCCTCTAGAGCAATCTTCTATTTCTTTCTCTTTCTAAGCCTCTTCTTTAGAGCATGTATGTCCCCCTCCATGTACCCCCTTTTATTTTTCCTGCTCCTTGCTTGGGCCGCGTTCCCTAGGTATGGCAATGTCTGTTTTACATTTCCTATATCTTGGTGGGCCATAACCTTGGAACGTTGGCAAGGTCTAATTTACTTTCCCGCTTTGTGTGGTTGCATTGTGCATGATGTATGTATGTATGTATGTATGTATGTGTATATATATATATATGTATGTATATATACATGTATATATATATGTATGTATATATACATGTATATATATGTGTGTGGGTGGTTGTGCACTTTTTATGATGGACTCTCGTGGCTGCGTGAGTGACCCTCTCTAGTCATAAGAGCTCTTGACCTTGTAGTGTGGGTATGTGCTCAAGGCGACTGCTGTAGGTGCATATTCATGCTATATTGTGTGCACAATCATCGCAGTGTGATTGTCTCGATCCATGTCACCAAGTGACATTGGTTTCCCCGTGTATGCGACACGTGATGTGCATTGATAATAACTTAATTTTTCAAATTTATATCATTATTAGAAAGCATTATCATACTTATTTTGAGTTAATTCATGCATTTTATATTTGGTTTAAGAATAATGTTGAATAATCAATTTTGTGCTTAATTGAATTTTATTGCATGAATTTGTCTTTTGTAGGAAAATGGAATTAAATAAGTTGATTTGTGCAAAGAACAAAGCTAGTGAAATTTACTTTTACAAGGGCCTTGATGAAGTTAAAGAAGGCCAACCAAGTTAAATTTTAGTCCAATTGGAGCAAGGAATCAAATGAAATTTGCACCAAATCCAAGTCCAATTCGGATTAGGATTCTAGCCTGCGCATCAGTTAGTATTTTTGACATAACTTCCAGGTCAAATATCCAATCGTGATCATTCAAGTTGGTCTGGAAAGTTAACTTAAAGGGCTATAACGTTTTGGTTTACCAAAAGTCTAAATTCGGAAGTTAAATGGGCCAAAATAGTTGGTTAAGTGGGGCCTAAAAATCTGATATTTTCTCCAAACGGGAATTCAACTTGTAATAGGATTCCTTGACCTATTTAAATGCTCTTTAGGGCAAAATTCAGAGAGGCTAGTGCGAGGGCTGGGATGCAAAATAGAAAATTGGAGCAAGAGGCAGTGATGCATGTGGCTTCCTTTGTGGCTTTTCTCTAGTATTGTGACTATTTCTTTCTCTATTTTATTTGTCTAGTTTAATGTTTAGTATTTTATTCTTGTGTTTTATTTCAATTATTATGAGTAGCTAAATTTATAATTGAGGTTGAGGATGAAACCTTGTTAAGGATTGTTAGTAGTATTTATGTGATTTGATTTTTCCCACAATGGTTGTTCTTTAATGATTTAAATTGTTCTTGCTTCATATCAATTGACTAAGACAGGATTCTAGATATGAGTTCAATCATGTTTTTCTCATGATTTAGGATTTATCTTAATTAATTGAATGCTTGGTTTATTATTTCTTGATTTTAAAATTGGATATCTCTTGTGATTTGTTTGCCAACGGATACAATTGATGATTTGATTTTATACCTTGGAAGCGAAGAAGAGCATGCTTTAGATTTTTAAACATAAGTTTTAATGATAATATTTTCAATGATAGCAAGATTGATTTCTAGATTATCATGCAGTGGTTGGGAAAAATTAATGATCATAAATATATGCTGATATGACTTACAAGGTTAATTCCAAAACCTTAATTCCTTTCTCTAGATTGTTTACTTCTCTTTACTGCTTTATATTTTATCCTTGCTTAGTTTAATTATTTGCTTAGTATATTTAATTTCAAACAACCAATTTTTATTAAACTAGATTAGGATTAATTTGGTTAAGATTTTATTAATTTTCCTACGTTCATTCAAGTCCCTATGGGTTCGACCTCGTTCTTGTCAAACTATACCTTGGTACGGTACATACACTTGTGAGTACTTTAAAATTTCACAACAAGACGCATCAACAAGCTTGATGCTTTGAAAGGCTTCAGCTCATCACAGTACGAGCATGTCGATACACATTGTATACACAAATGTGAAACCCTGCTGATGCGCCATGGCACACCAAACACGAAACTCTGCTGGATTTTCGCCGTGAAAATGGGGCATCCCTATTGCCGTATTCTCAAGTCAAAAGCTTGGTGAGAATAGCATTTTGTGTGCTACGACGCATCTGAAGCGAAGCGCTGCTAGATTTCCACCACGAAAATAAGGCAAAATGCTGCTGGATTTTCGAAGTGGAAATTTGGCATCAACTCTAAACAAACTTGGGAAGCATCGATCGAGACCACAACCATTCCAAAACCCAAACTTCATAGCCCAACACATTAAAAGCCCCAAAAGCTAATGCCAATAGCTCGTTTTCAATTGCCAATGTCCTTAAATTATGATTTTACCAAAACAAAGGACTGTCTACGGATAGGCGTTGTGGGGTGCCTAACACTTTCCCCACACGTAACTAGACTTTTGAACTCAAGAATCATGATTTTTTACCCATCCACTTTAGATTAGGAAAAGCAACCTTTTTCTTAACCTAGGATCGGTAATAAAATCAAATAGAGTCAGGTAACCAATCACACCTAAAAAAACACGATGATTGGTGGCAACTTCACTTTCCCTTGGTAATGTCCTTAAAATTGACTCATATTCCAGTCACACACCCGAGGTACGAAACACCTCCATATACACGTGAGCATTGCCGTGATAGGTGGTCAAGCAGTCGTGAGGCATCAACATTCCCCATGACAACGATCTGGCTCTCCTGCTCTCTCTGCCATCACTCCCACTCTCGAGCTAATACTTTGGAAATCTCCTCCTACATGTACCCCTCCCTGGTGACAATAGCACTCTCAAGATCTTGTACCCGAGCCCACAGGATCTCTACGTGTGATCCCAAATGGGCCTCCGAAGCCCTTCGAGCGCGTGCAATACCCCTTAGCACTCTACCCCCACTCATAGGGTAGTCATCAATAACGGCTAAAAACCAGGCAGCATAACTAGTATCCTCTGTAAGGAAGCTCTCAAAGGAGCTTGTCGCATAAACGAGGTTGTCTATGATCACCTCAGAACAAGATATCTTAGGAGTTGGATCTCTAGGCACTCTGAAAGTTGGCATGACCTGATGGAAAGTCCTTTCAACCAAAAGGAACTCCCAGCTCGTCAACGCCCAAAACCAGCACCATTCACATGACTGAGCCATAGCAAGAATGACATTGCATCTAGCCAACAACTCTTTGTTATATGGGTTGCTGCGTATCACACCAAAGGTGACGCAATCAAGCGCGGCCCTAATAGTAGTCCATTGTGTCAAAACGACTTTGGAAATATCATAGAGAGACTAAGCATATGCCCTAGGATATATCGTCATTCGGAAGCGACCGTTTAATCCTATCCACCCTTTTCGTGATTCAGATTTAGCAGCGACCGTTTAGTCTTAACGGGATTCTGATTTGGCAGCGACCATTTAATCCTTTCCACTTGTTCAAGATTCATATTAGGCAATGACCGTTTAGTCTCATCGGGATTCAGATTTGGCAACGACCGTTTAATCCTATCCAGCTTTTCGAGATTCAGATTCGGCAGCAACTGTTTAGTCTCATCGAGATTCGGATTCAGCAGCGGCCATTTAGTCCATCCACCTTCTTTGAGATCCAGATTCGACAGTGATCGTTTAGTCTCATCAGGATTCAAATTCAATAGCGACCGTTTAATCCTATCCATCTCTTAGAGATTCAGATTTGGCAGTGACCGTTTAGTCTCATCGCGATTCAGATTCAGCAGCAACCGTTTAATCCTATCCACCCTTTTCGAGATTCAGATTCGGCAGCTAGTGTTTAGTTTGATTAGGATTCAAATTCGGTAGCAACCATTTAATCCTATCCACCTATTCCAGATTCAAATTCGGTAGCAACCGTTTAGTCTTATCGGGATTCAGATTCGGCAGCGACCGTTTAATCCTATCCACCTCTTCAAGATCCATATTCGACAACAACCATTTAGTCTCATCGTGATTCAGATTCAGCAACAACCATTTAATCCTATCCACCTTTTCAAGATTCAGATTTAACAGCGGTCATATAGTCTCGTCGGGATTCAGATTCGGCAACGACCGTTTAATCCTATCCAGCTTTTCGAGATTCAGATTCGGTAGCAACTGTTTAGTCTCATCGGGATTCGGATTCAGCAGTGACCGTTTAGTCCATCCACCTTCTTTGAGATCCAGATTCGACAGCGATCGTTTAGTCTCATCAGGATTCAAATTCAGTAGCGACCGTTTAATCCTATCCATCTTTTAGAGATTCAGATTTGGCAGTGACCGTTTAGTCTCATCGCGATTCAGATTCAACAGCAACCGTTTAATCCTATCCACCCTTTTCGAGATTCAGATTTGGCAGCGACTGTATAGTTTGATTAGGATTCAAATTCGGTAGCGACCATTTAATCCTATCCACCTATTCCAGATTCAAATTTGGTAGCAACCGTTTAGTCTCATCGGGATTCAGATTTGGCAGCGACCATTTAATCCTATCCACCTCTTCAAGATTCAAATTCAGTAGCAACCATTTAGTCTCGTCGGGATTCAGATTCGGCAGCGACCGTTTAATCCTATCCACCTTTTCAAGATTCAGATTTAGCAGCAGTCGTTTAGTCTCGTCGGGATTCAGATTCGGTAGTGACCGTTTAATCCTATCCACCTCTTCGAGATTTAGATTTGGCAGTGATCATTTAGTCTCATTGGGATTCAGATGTGGCAGGGACCGTTTAATCCTATGTTTTCCAAAATTACTCTCATTCAAAATTGCTTTGTCCTCACGTTTTCAATATCCCAAAATCTCTGATCATCTTACATAACCCCTCATTGTTTTCCTAGCACTTTCTCCTCAATTTTCATTGTTTTTTAGTTTTCATAGAATGCAGGATGTGCTTGTCCATCTATGCGGCCTAAAATTAAGTTGTACTCGCATGGACAAGTGTGTGTAAACATAATTATATACGTATGCAATTCACACACACACACACACACACACATATATACATATATGAATGCGCACCTTTATGCCTACATGTATGTACATGTGAAAGCATGTAAGTATGCTCATGTCTACATAATTGCCTAAACATGTGAACAAAAAATATTTTCCAACACCATCATGGCATAATTAATATAAAATAATAATAATAAAAAAACATATATGCAAAAATACCAAAAATAAAATAAATATTAGCATGCTTTTCTAGTTGCTTTGCTACTAATGTATTTGCAGAAAAATAAAGAGAAAGGGAAAATAGACACTGACCTTAAGTGCAAAACAGAAGGCTGAAGTTACAAACTGAAGCTTAAAGCTGGGCCCGCCAAACCGTGACTTGCTCCAGAAAACTTTTAGAATGGTCAAAATGAGGCTTTGGGGCCTATTTATAGGCCACTATATGGCCTAGGCAGCCCCGCGCACCTTTAGTTGCCGCTAGGTCTGCCTAGCACACGTAAATTGGCCGCCGGTCAACATTGACCAAGTCAACGTTGACCGGTTGACCAAAAAAAAGGGGGTGTTTTGCCTAGAACCAAGTAGCCAAGCCAAAAGAAATTTTTCTCAGCCCAACTACAGTAGCTCAACCTTACTAGGGTAAGACCGGTCTTACCCCATGAACAACTGTTGTCGCACGCAATTTTGAGGCAACAAAATGTGGAATTACGTTCTTTATCCAACACCTTTCTTTGCAATCGAGATGTAAGATAAAGAAGGGGCAGTCGTAGATACCGTATTTTGTCTACCTTCGATTTACATACCAAACCCCGAAAATTTCAAAAAATATTAACTTTCTTCTCTGGGGCTGCAGAATCATTTGGATTATCCTGGCGTAACCATTCGGACATCGGAGAACTTAAAGTGTCATTTTAGGTCAAATTGACCAAAATGCCCCTAGTTAACCCTAGGTTGACCGAAAGTCAAAGCTAGTTAAAATCAATCCAAAACAACATTTTACATGTTTCTACATCAAACTCGAGCTACTTGGTAATTTTCGTCAACTTTGACCAAGTTTAACCCAAGGTTGACTCCTAAGGGCCCCAAAAATCGTAATTTTGATCTGACCATTAGAATAGATTGAGACCAGCATCAGTGCAAAGATTATTGAATTCCTTTTCCAACGACTATTCATGAGTTAAAATTGGAGTTAAAATGGTTGAAATATCCTGGAAACTGGGCAAAGCACGTCAACTCTCTTCTTGAGCCCATAACTTTTGATCCAACCTTCAGAATTTCAATTTCTTTAGTGTTCTGGAAACTAGACATCCAGAGCTTTCTAAGATACCAAGATTGGCTCAATCAGAGGTTGGAAAGGCCTTTAAATATGCATCTAAAGTCAAACCATGGAAGAAGCCAGGATTGTTGATGTCAGCATTGGACCTGGTGGCTACTAAAGGGCCACCGGCCCTAACCAGCGGCCACTGGAAGCCAAAAGGTAATATTTTCATTATAAAGACCCCCAAACCCCTCCAAATAAAAAAAGTCGATTCTGGGCATTTTTAGAGCACTTTCTAGGCATATTCTCTCTCTTTTCCTCTCTAAATTATCTCCCAAACACATCCAAAAACCTTTGATTTCTCTCTTTTCTCAACATTCAAGGGGTAGTGTTCTTACTCTCTTTTTCCTCTCCTTGGTCTTAGGACCTTGGATTTGAGGTTTTAAGGGTGTAGATGTAGCTTTTTAGCTACAATCTACACCCTTTGCTTTATCTTTCTTCATAAAATGTCTATTTGTTTTCCATAGTATATCCTTGTTTTATCTTGCTTCCTAGCATGTCTCCTTGCTTTTTGCTATGATTTACTGCTCTGATGATGTTGGCCTAGCCTTCTTGGGCTAGGATATGCCTAAATATTGTGTTTGTGCTTAGATCCATGTGCCTAAGTGCCTTTTAGCATGCTTATGCTTAGATCCATGTCTTGTGTGCTCCGTGCCATGTTCATGTATCCAAATCTACATGTTGGTTGCTATGCCATGTGCTTCTAAAGCTTATCCCTTTTTTCTTGTGTTTTGGCCCTTGAGGTAGGGTGCAGATCTAGATCTTGTGATCTAGGCCTACATTCATACGCCTAGCCCTCTATCAAAGGGTTTGGATCATTTCCTTTATGCATGTGTGTGCTTGCTTGCTTCTATGCTTTATAGCCATGTTTGCCTATTTAGATCTAGGCTTCGTCATGATTTTTGCCCTCCGTGGGCTTGTGCTTGTCAATCTTTGGGGCCACTTGCTTGTGTGGTTGCATCCATCCCTTTTGTGGCTTGTTTGGATGTGACCGCTTATAAGGCACATCTTCATGATATTAGTGTGCTTGATATGCACCTTTCTCTACTCCATGCGATGATGTTATACTTTCCTTGCTTGCTTTGTGCCACCCGTTTGGCTTTCTTTGCTTCTTTGCATTTTTGCACACTTGCCTACATGTTCATGCATGAGTCTGTGTGTCGTCCATACTCCAATCTTATGAAACTATGGACACCCAACCCAAACCTACATTTGCCCTTCTAGGACTCCCTCATTTGTTTGATAACATGTTTTTTTGCCCCCATTTGACTCTCTTTGATAGTTCTTCTTTTAGCATGCTTTCCTTCCAGTTGTTTATTTGCTCATCCGCTGGCTTGTTTCCTTTGTCATTGCATGTACACGCTTAGAGCATGGACACTTGGAGGAAGGGTACGACCTCCTAGGGGCAAGCAACATGGGCAAGGATGCAAGCAAGAAGACGCAAGCCCATAATAGGGCAATGTTCAATAGATTAAGAGGCCTAGCCTCCCCGAGCAGTTTTCTCTCTCCCTCCTTCGTCATCCTCTTTGATATCACAATCCTCCTCCTCGATATCGAGATCCTCCTCCTCCTCCACATAACATGGATTTGGATGACAATTTTGAGGTCAATTTCCAACAGATAAGGCAGTAAGCTGCTTTGAAAGCGCATCAAACTACTAAACATATTCATGCATCAAACAAAAACATACTAATTAATGGAAGAAGAAAAGAAAGAAAAAAAATAGAATACATCGTGCATGAGCATGCTCTTCTAATGAAAGAATATTTTAGAAATCAAAGAAGTTTGTTCACCTCTTTGAAGTCTAAAATACTTTACTTACAAAAAAGAAGTTCCTAAAGAAAAAGCCTCCAAAACGTCTTTAACGTAAGGGGAATAGAAAAGCCAAAAAAGAAGAGCCCATAATTCTGATCTTTTTCCTCTATTTGTAGAGGTTGGGATGCTTAAAAAATAAGTTGAATGAGATTAGATATGAACTGGAACACGTCCTTATCTCTAAAAAGTCAAAAAAAGATAGGCTTTATCTCAATCAGGGGGTCCCCGGGCCGGCCCGGGCTTTTGGGCCAGTCGGCACCAAAGAGGGCCATCACTCCAAGAGTGCCAAATGGCCCTCTTTGGTGCCGAGTCCGCATTTGAGTTTTGGTCCAATTTGGACTCTTTTTTTGAGCATTTTTGCGCCAGGAATTGCACTTAGACGTGTTTTTAATCTGTCTTTTAAATATTAATCCCTTTTTCTTAATATTCAGGTCTTTAAAGTGATAATTATCTTGTAGATAAATATTCCAGAAAGACTGGATTATCCGCAATTTCTTTGTTATCTGATTATCCACTTTATTCCCATGCAAGTAGGCCTATTTTTGACACTAACCAGCAACCAATCACAAAATTATTTAATTAATTTTAATTATCTAACCAATCAGAGTTAATTTAAATTAATCATTCCTAATCGACTCCACCCAAACAAAATGCATGCAGACCGTGAAAACTTGATCATGTGATATCTTTCAATTCGACGATCTGATTTGGAAATCAGACATATCGTCGCGACCATTAGAATCTCAAGATCATTTTTATGATATCCAATGAATGAATTAATGCATGTAATGCAATTCTAAATTTTGGCGTATATGAATGGTTACTCTAGTAATCTTCAAAGATTAAATTATGGGTGCAAACTCGAGTGTCTACAGAATGCCCCTCATTGGTAGAGCTTGCAAAGCGAATGTCAATGTAAAACAAAGACATTGATTTCAGCGGCCATGATTTAATCAAGGTTGACTTTGCAAAGATTACCTAGCCCTAGAACCTAAAAACCTTGGAACATATAACTAGTGTTTTGCTGTTTTAAAAAAAATGAGAATTATGAATACTCAACCTACTTGATAACTAATAAATTTGAAATGAATCTTGAAATTTGGGGTAACTAAGAGGCTTCTCTATCTTAGTCTAAATTTGGGGTGGATTGAGAGGCTTCCATATCTCAATCTGCATGGAAGGTAACCAAGGGGCTTCTCTACTTCAAAACCTGAGGCGATTGAGAGGCTTCTTTATCTTAATCTTGAATTGCAGCGACCAAAGGGCTTCTCTACCTCAATCTGAATGGAAGGTAACCAAGGGGCTTTTCTACATCAAAACCTAGGGCGATTGAGAGGCTTTTTTATCCCAATCTTGAATTGCGACGACCAAAGGGCTTCTCTACCTCGATCTGAAAGGAGTGTAACTAAGGGGCTTTTCTACCTCAGAACCTGGGGCAATTTAAAGGCTTCTTTACCTTGGAACCTAGGGCGATTGAGAGGCTTCTCTATCTCAATAATGAATTGCGGCGACCAAAGGGTTTCTCTACCTCAATCTAAATGGAAGGTAACAAAGGGGCTTTTCTACCTCGAAACTTGGGGCGATTGAAGCTTCTCAATCTCAATCTTGAATTGTGGCAACCAAGGGCCTCCTCTACCTCGATCTGAATGGGAGGTAACCAAGGGGCTTCTCTACCTTGGAACTTGGGGTGATTAAGAGGCTTCTTTATCTCAACCTTCAATAGAGGCGACCAAGGGGCTTCTCCACCTCAATCTAAATGGAAGGTAACCAAGGGGCTTCTCTACCTCAAAACCTGGGGCGATTGAGAGGCTTCTCTATCTCAATTTTGAATTGTGGCAATCAAAGGGCTTCTCTACCTCCATCTGAATGGAAGGTAACCAAGGGGCTTCTTTACCTTAGAACCTAGGGCGATTGAGAGGTTTCTCTATCTAAATCTTGAATTGCGGCGACCAAGGAGCTTCTCTTCCTCAATCTGAATGGGAGGTAACAAAGGGGCTTCTCTACCTTGGAACCTAGGGCGATTGAGAGGCTTTTCTATCTCAATCTTGAATTGTGGCGACCAAGGGGCTTCTCTAACTCGATCTAAAGGGGGGTAACTAAAGGGCTTTTCTACCTCGGAACTTGGGGTGATTGAAAGGCTTCTCTATCTCAATCTTGAATTACGGCAACCAAAGGGCTTCTCTACCTTGATCTGAATGGAAGGTAACCAAGGGTCTTCTCTACCTTGGAACCTAGGGCGATTGAGAGGCTTTTCTATCTCAATCTTCAGTTATGACGACCAACGGGCTCTCTACCTTAATCTAAATGAAAGATAACCAATGAGCTTCTTTACCTTGGTACCTAGGATGATTAAGAGGCTTCTCTTGTGGAAGAAAGCATGGGGATGATTGGAGGTTTGCAGCTTGTGGCATGCACTTAATCTTCTCAATATGTGCTCAATGAAATGAACTGGGTAAAAGATGATGCTTCCCTAGTGTTTTTGCTTGAACTTTCATGATAATGAATTTTACACTTGTCTGTGTTGACTTTTCAGAACAGCCAATGGCAATGGCTGATGTCAACACAAGATCCTTAAAGAAGAGGATCAGAAATCTTGAACTTCAGAACCAGCAACAAGAATCTTGGTTTTATGCAAGTCATGAAGGAGACACTGAGGGTGGCTCCTCTAGGGGTGGGTCTAGGAGATCTTTCGTAGGCGGACCTGAAGTCCAAATGATGCTTGACCTGTATTTTAATTTTCCTGCAAAGACAAGAAAGTACTCCTTAGACAATTTGTATTAGTTTCGGCTTTTAGCCTTTTACCTTTGGTTTGTTTCTGATCTTCTTGAAACTTTAGATGAGATAACTTTAGAGTTCACTTGAGTAAGTCTTGTAGTAAATAACTTAAACTTATCTGACCAATCTTGATGGGATCTGCACTTACTTGAATGAAGCACGGCCAAATGCCCCTAGTACTAATGGATGCATGATTTTTTGAAATCTTGATTGATTTTTTTTTTTTCTTTTTGAAAAGAGCTGATTGATTTTTACTTGTTCCAGAAAGAGGGGGTAAGCCATAGCCGAATGCCCCTAGTTTAAGAGATAAATGCATGACTTTGGAAAATCTTGACTTGATTAATTTTCTCTTCCCTCTTTTTTTGAAACCAGTTATGCAGGTGATTCTTTTTTGATTTTTTTTTTTTTTTTTTGAAAACAAATGGACAAAGCATGTCTAAATGCCCTAGTTTGACACTACATGCAAATTTTTGAAAACTTTATTGCAAAATCAAAAAAAAATTTGAGTGACAAACAGAGTCAAAACAGACCCAAGAAGTGCCTAAAAACACAAAATAGGATAATTGGACCTTGGTTAAGCTGGGTGTCAATCAGCACTTGGGGAGTGCTGACTGGCACTTTAAGATGCTGACAAACGCCCAATTTTGGGGCAATTCCTCGCACTTTTTCAACACATTTTTTTTTGTGTTTTTGTGTGTTTTTTTTTTAAATATTTTCTCCGTTTAGGACAATGAAACACTTTCCCAGTTAGGTACAAACTCTTGAAACCTATTTAAACCTGGTTAGGGACTGAGGTAGCTTACTTTAGCATTTATCCTGCGAACAAATCTCCAAATCAAAGTTATCAAGAAACAACAATCACATGCAAGAGTTATACATGGCTAACAATCAAAATTTTCCTCATTCAACCATTCATGATATGAATAGATGGGTTCATAGCTTTGATTTTAGCACCAAGTCCAATTTTACAGGCTACAAGCTTGAGGGAATCAAGGCTTTGAGGAATGTCAAGATCAAGTAGGATTTCCTCTGTGCTGCTATGAAGTACTGGGATCCTAAAGATCACGTGTTCCGATTTAAAACTACTGAACTTTGTCCCACAACTGAAGAATTTTCAGCTATTCTGGGTTATGATCCTAACAAAAAATCTGTAGCAGTTTCTTATGATCCCAAAAACAAGGAGACTTTGTCTAATGCTCTAGGACTTCCTACTTCAATTTCTGGTAGAACGATTAAAGGAAACATGGTGAATCTCCATGCAGTTCTTTCAAGGCTGATTAACAAACGCACTTATGGAGTGACTGACAACATGCAGAAAAACTTTGGCTTGGCTCTCTGCTTTGTGGGAAAATTTTTGCTTTGCTCTAGAAGGCCTGGTTTTGCAAATGCTCAAGCCATAAGTGTTGTGAGTCAAATTAAGGATGGTGATAATAATGTTTCTGTGATCTTGGCAGAAACTCTTCTAGGATTGGACTCTGTATTTCAAGGTGGAGAGTCACAAAACTTTCTTGGGAGTCCTATGACTTTGTAGATATGGTTGATGGAAAGACTGGATATGATTGCCAGGCCCACAGTTGGTAATTATGGTCCTGACAGTTTTCTTAGTAGGACTATCATCAAAACTGAGTGTCAAACTAAAAGCGACTGGGTGAAATTTTTGAGCAAGAAATCCAATGCCTCAATTCGATGGAATTGTTATTGGTGGAAGTGTCCACCTCCTCTGCTGCGGTCTCCAGGATCAGATCACATCTTCATAGTTGGATTAAGGAAGGCAACTTTCTATAAGGCGAATAGACTCTTGTGGCAGTTCCAATATGAGCAAGGAATGCCCAGTGGAAAAGGAAGAAAACTTTTCACTCCCATGGACACAAATCCTACTTCTATAAGGAACATGTTGTTGGGCTTGGAGATGGCTGACCGAGTGGACCATTCTTTTGTCAAAGTTCACTTTCACAAGATGACCACAGAATGTTCTAACTGGATAAAGAACAAAGTTGCTGACAAGGAGGCTGACATGGTTGCTATGAGAAAACAATTTCTTAGAGACAATTGAGAAAGACATGATGATGACAATTATGAATTTAAAAGGAGGGACAAAGATGACAAAGTACCTAGAACAAATGGAATCAATGAACAACCAAAGGAGAAAAGACTAAAGACAAAATGACCTTTTTATTTTTGGCTTTGAATATATTTATTTTAAAAGTTGATGCGAAACTCTTAGGTTTTGGAATTATTTAGGACTTTGAGGTTAAGGGTTTTATTTAAGGTTCAGGTTTTTAAGGTTTGGGTTTTTTTTTTTTTTTTTTTTTTTAGGTTGGTTTAAGGTTTGGGTTCTTATGTAATGGCATGATTTAATGGACTGGTTGAATTCTGGGATTTTTTTTTTTTTTTTTGCTTAATGGGTAAATGGTGAGTGAATGTTCAAAATGTGTGTAAAACACCCTTGAACGTTTAGACCGCCAATTTACAAATTACCAATTCAAGCTTATTATCAAACAATGTACATGCGAAAAATGAGAATAAGCTAAAACAGAATTGATAAGACAATCTAAACCAAATAAAACTACAACCACAGCAGAAATTAAATGGCAAAGATTAAGGGAAGAGAGATGCAAACACAAAGACAACACAACGATGTGTTATCGAAGAGGAAACCAAAGTCCTCGGCATAAAACCTCTCCGCCACCCTCCAAGCGGTCAATAATCCACTAGAGAATCAAGTTGGGATACATGAATAGCAGAAGACCCTCCAAGCCTAATCTACCCAGTGTACCTAAACCCTCCAAGCTTCTTGCTCCAACGAGGTTGCGCTGAACCTTTGTCTTCTCTAGCTTACTGGATTCCGCTATAGCCCATAGCATCAACCAATATCAATTGGTCCCTTCCTAACTGCTTTCCAAGCACCAAAAAGCCTTCTCACATATATGGGTATGGTGAGAAAATGATTTGGCTAATGTACCTCTCAAGGATGTAACAATGGAGAGGGTGAGAATAGAGGAATTTGGAGAATCAAAGGATGAAGATTGTGGATGAGTCAATCTTGTTTTTCTCTAAGGTTTCTCTCTCAAAATTCTCTCTAGAAGCTCTCTACATTTCGTGGGTATAAGGGTTATTTATACTGGTGTGTGTTTGGAATGCAAAAAGTTAGTTTTTCCCAAACAGAGTGGTCTAGCAACTTGGCCTCGCAACTTGACTAAGTCACGAGTCTAAGTCGCAAACTAACAGAATGGCCAGACTGGAAGTTTTGTCCTGTAGTTTTCAAGCTAGCGTGACTCTTCAGCTCCTCTACATGCTTCACACGTGTGCCTCCTTTGGCAACTTGCAAGCCGCGAGCTAGCTGCGAGATCCAATTGCGAGGCCCTACTAAGTTGCACACTTTTGAGCTTTTCTTCACACTCTCTCACACACTACCCTTACATGATTCCCACCTAAATACAGGGTTTCTAAATGCTGAATTACAAGCAAATTGGCACGAAATAAAGCCAACAAAATGGTTGATAAAATTCAACCTTACAGTGGGTTTGTGGAAGTTATGACTGGACTAATGTGTGGTTGCCTACATACCTCCTTGGTAGAAGGATCAGGTCATCACGTAGTTCATTTTTTTGTTTTCCTTAATTTTTGCCTAGGTCGCCCTTTCAAGTTTTCAGCCTAGCAGGCTCTCTCACTTTTTTTCTTTTTTTTTTCTTTTTTCTTTTTTTAACTCTCCTTTTGCGTAGATCGCCCTTTAGGTTTTTCAACCTACCCCTTCTCTTTTTCTTTTTTTCTTTTTTGCCAAACCTAGGAAGGGAAATAACATAATTTACAACCACTTCAGACGTGGTGCTTTCAGACTACCACCTCAGACGTGGTATTTCTTCAATTGATCCATATTGGTTGGTTCAGTGAAAGGGTTTGCATCTAAGTCCATCAATCTTACTGCTCCCCCAGAGTATATATGCTTGATAATATATGGGTCGGCCCAATTTTGTTTAAACTTCCCTTCTGTCTCTTGAATTGGAGCTCGGATCTCTTTCAGCAATAAATCCCCCAACTTCAAATCTCTAGTTCTTACTTTCTTCTTAAAAGCTTTCCTGGGCGTCCTTTAATAACCCTAAATGTGGTACAAGGCCTTGAGTCTTTTCTCATCCAACACACACAATTGGTCATATCTGCTTTGCAACCAATCTACTTCAAAGATTTCACTTTCCAGTACTATCCTTAGTGAATGAACACCCATTTAAATGGAAAGGACTGCTTACATCCCATACAACAATGAATAAGGAGTGGCTCCTATGGAAGATCAAATTGATGTCCTTGAAAGGTTTTGCGGAAGAAATATAAAACAAAAATTTATATTTTCATTTAAAGATCGTTGTAACACACAACCATGGATTCTAAATAGAACAAAAATTGCGTACCTCACTTAGCAACCCAAGTGTGTTGCCTCCCAAGGTGTTCATGTCTCTCTATCTATTTGTTTTTGAGTTTTCAAAAGACTGTAGCATCACTCAGTAGTTCTGATGGCCAACCACTGATATAATATTTTAAAATCTTATTTTTATTTAAGACTTTCAAAACCCAAGAGAGAGATTGGACGTGGGATCCTTAGGGATCCTAATCTTCAGCTGTAGGATTCATCAATAACTTTTTGAACGTTATTGACTTATCTTGAAACTCTTTCAAAATATTCCTTAATTTTCTCAACCATATCAAGAAAATATTTGAACTTCTACAGATTGCAATAATGTCCATCAACACATTGCAATTGCCCCTGAAGATTAGAGAATTACAAATGAGGTCCCATTACTTACAATTTTATATCTATGTCCTTCCACCATACTATATTCCCACAAGCCACTAGGACTAGATTAACATCACTGTCATGTCCCTAGCTTATGTAAACCTTAATTTCTTGATTTCATAATTTCTATTGGACTCCAAAATATTTTTGAAAAACTCTTTAAATATATATATATATATATATATACAATATTATATATATGAAAAACATTTTTGAAAAATGTCACCGACCAGTTTTGTTTTGAGTCCAACTTCAATATGAAAATCAACTGAATATTCTATCGTCTTTGGAGACTGGTGGATTCATTGTTGAGCATTTATATATTTTACTCATTACACACATAAACCAACGTGTCTGTATATAGCCTTTAAAATTGGCATCACCACTTGACATTGTCAAAGTTATGTGCATAATAAATAAATATACAAAAACCCCCTCATGTTTGAGGACAATAGAAAAATTGTGATAGAACAACCTTTTAATTAACAGTGATCACTCCATAAGGTGTCCTTGATCGGATCCAATTCAGTGTATGTACTTGTTACATTACACCCACTTGTCTGCGTAAAGTCACTACCTCAATGATGGAGTAAATCATCCTATCATATAGCAGCACAACAAGTGCAGGCTTCAGTGGTGATATTCAATTAATATCCACAGCCTAGAACAGTTTAATAATCTATGAAAAATCATTACTCCCTGTCTTTGGTTCCTTAACCATTAACATGATTTTTCTACAAAGGTGACATCACATGCCACATTTAAACAATGAAATATACCTGTAAAAAATTATGAATGTGAAAATAAAATTTTATTATCAAATAAAAAATGCATAGTATTGTTTTTGAGGGCACATAATTCTAACAATCTCCCACTTGCACTCAAAACCAATCATAAATGTATTTAATACCCATTGCTTCCAAATGTTTCTCAAACACCTTTTGAGCCAATACCTTTGTGAGTGGAACTACAACATTATTGGCAGAGGCAATCTTTGTTATTGCTACATCACCTCTATGTATGATATCACATATCAAGTGATATTTACGTGCAATATGTTTTGTCCTTTGATAAGCCTTTAGTTCTACTGCATTTGCAACAGCCCCACTATTGTCACAATAGATAGTATGGGTGACTCAATAGAAGGAACAACTTCAAGTTCTTGAATGAACTTGGGAATCCACACAGCTTCCTTTGCAGCTTCACTTGCAACTATATACTCTGCTTCTATAGTAGAGTCTGCAGTAGTATCTTGCTTGCAACTTCTCCAACTTATTGCTCCCTTGCCAAGAGTGAACACAAATCCAGAAATTGATTTTCTATCATAAATATCAGATTGAAAAACTGAATCTATATACCCTTGGACAGTCAGTTCCTCACCACCAAACACCAAGAAATAATGTTTGGTCCTATTTAAATATTTGAGGATATGTTTCACTGCTGTCCAATGCTTAGAACCTGGATTGGATTGATATCTACTCACAATGCTCACTGAATAACAAATGTCTGGCCTAGTGCAAAGCATTGCGTACATGAGACTTCCTACAGCCGAAGCATAAGGACAATTTCTCATTTTCTCTCTCTCTCTTCTTGTGTTTTAGGAAACATTTGATTAGAGAGATGAACTCCATGTCTAAAAGGTGAAAACCCCTTCTTGGAATCTTGCATGCTAAACCTAGCCAATATCTTGTCAATATAATTGACCTGTGAAAGTCCCAATAACCTTTTCTTTCGGTCTCTAAACAATTTGATTCCGAGTATATAGGACGCTTCACCAAGATCTTTCATTGCAAAGTGACTAGATAACCATACTTTTATAGATGACATTGCTCCTACATCATTGCCAATGAGTAGTATGTCATCTACATAAAGAACTAAAAATGTAATAGTGCTCCCACTAACCTTTTTATAAACACAAGGTTCATCCATATTTTGTGAGAAACCAAACGATTTGATTTCCTTATCAAAACGGATGTTCCAACTGCATGATGCTTGCTTTAGGCCGTATATAGATTTCATCAACTTGCACACTTTTGATTCTTGACCATGAGATATGAAACCTTCTGGCTGGTCCATAAAAATTTCTTCTCGAAAGTGATTTTCAAGAAAGCTGTTTTAACATCCATTTGCCATATCTCATAATCATAATGTGCAGCAATTGACAATAGAATCCTTATGGACTTTAGCATGGCTACTGGTGAAAAGGTTTCCTCATAATCAATTCCAACCTTTTGATTATACCCTTTTGCCGCTAGCCTAGCTTTATAGGTCTCCACCTTACCACTAGGTCCTATCCTCCTTTTGTAGACCCATTTACAACCAATAGGCTTAATGCCTTCTGGTTTGTCTACTAAGGTCCAGACCTGGTTGGTATACATTGAGTCCATCTCTGATTCCATGGCCCTTTTCCAATTCTCAATGTCCTTATCAGTCATTGCTTCTTGATAAGTAAAAGGATCATTATCATACTCCTCTGACTCCATTAGATAAATCTCATTTAACAAAGTGAGTCTAACTAGAGGCCTAATAGTCCTTTCACTATGTCAAGTCTCTTGTATTTTGCTTGGTTCAGTAGGCACTATTACTTGCTCTTCATTATTCTCATTCAACTCAGCCATTGGGTTATTAGTTTGTTCATCAAGAGAAACTTTTGCTCTACTTTCATTTTAAGCTATTATCTTCCTCAAGAAAAATAGCATTCCTGCTCACAGAAACTTTTTGCTCACTAGGATTGTAAAAATAGAAACCAGTAGACATTTTGGGATTGCCAATGAATAAACATCTATCACTCCTTAGTCCTAGCTTATCCATATTAGACTTTCTAACATGTGCTGGACAACCCCATATCTTTAAGTGATTTAGACTTGGTTTCTTACCAGTCCATAACTCATATGGGGTATTAGGAACTGATTTGGTGGGGACTCTATTTAATAAATAAACAGCAGTCTCCAAAGCATAACCCCAAAATGAAATTGGCAACTTTGACATGCTCATCATAGAACGAACCATATCTAATAAGGTTCTATTTCTTCTTTCAACTACACCATTATGTTGAGGTGTGGCAGGGGGAGTCAATTGAGAAATAATCCCATTTTCTTTTAGATATATATTCCTTAAATTGATCCAAGAGGTATTCTCCTCCTCTATCAGAGCGAAGAACTTTTATGCATTTTCCAGCCTGTTTCTCAACCTCATTATGAAATTCTTTGAACTTTTCAAAGGATTCAGATTTATGTTTCATTAGGTACAAATAACCATACCTAGAATAATCATCAATAAAAGTAATGAAGTAATAGAAACCACCTCTTGCCATGTGATTCATAGGGCCACAAACATCAGTGTGTATTAATCCTAATACATCAGTGGCTCTAGCTCCCTTTCCTGTAAAGGGACTTTTGGTCATTTTCCCTTGTAAGCAAGGCTCACAAATTGGATAAGGCTCTACCTTCAAAAGATTCAATGGCCCATCCTTTACCTATCTATTGATTCGGTCAATATTGATATGACCAAGCCTTAAGTGCCACAAATAGGTAGGATTGACATCTCTTTTTCTTTTAAGAGATAACACACTGGTAGCAATATCATTCTTAACACAATTAATAGAATTATCAATAGAACTCAAAAAATAAAGACCATCTTGTAAAATGCCAGAAGTTACAAATTTATTATTAAACTTAACAATTTTAGAAGTAAAAAGAAATGAATATCCTGAACAACCAAGTTTTGAAACTGAAGTCAAATTTCTTCGCACTTCTGGCACATATAAGCAATCCTTTAAGACAAGAGTTCTACTAGAAGATAATTCTAAATAAAATGTTCCAATGGCAGTGGCTGCAACAGTTGCACCAGTCCCCATCTTTAGGATCACCTCCCCTTCATTTAGCCTTCGGGTCTCCTTGAACCCCTGCAACATATTGCAAATGTGTGAGATTGTACCAGAATCCACACACCAAGAATCAAATGGACCATCCATTAAATTTGTTTTGATAATGAGTAAATTAGGCATACCTTCTGCAGGTTTGTCATTCTTCAGAGAAGCCAAATAATGGCGATAGTTTCTCTTCCAATGACCAGGCTTGCCGCAATGGAAAAAATTTCCTTTTGCTTTCTTTTTCTCAGTGTCCTTATCCACTTTGTCACCCTGAGCCTTATTGAATGACCGAGACCCTTTTCTCTTAAAGTTCTTACCCTTAGGCTTCAACTTAAGAGAAGAATCAGATTTTTTAGCCAACATTACAGTAGGCTTTTCTTTCTTGATGAGATCCTCAGCTGCTTTCAACATATTAAGCAGCTCTGACAATGTCACTACCATCTTATTCATGTTATAGTCCATTATAAACTTATTAAAAGAATCAGGTAAAGATGCTAGGATCGCATCAACTTGGGTCTCACTATCAATTTCTGCACCAAGCATATCCAGTTCGTTGATGAAAGAAATCATCTTCAGGACATGTTCCCGAACTGGAGTTCCTTCCACCATTTTGGTGGACATGATATTTTTCATAGTAGTTTGCCATGCACTTCTGCTTTGTTCTCCAAACATCTCTTTGAGGTGCAGCATCATATCTTGTGCTGTAACTAGGCCTTGGCATTGTTTTTGCAACACATTGGTCAAAGAGGCCATTATGTAGCATTTAGCCATTTCATCAGCCTCATGCCACTTATTAAATACATCTCTCTGCTCCTCAGTGGCATCAACTAAAGCAAGTTCTGGTGCCTCAGTATTAAGGACATGAGCTATCTTATCAACAGTGAGAACAATGATTAAGTTCCTTTTCCAATCTACATAGTTTGGTCCAGACAATCGATTTTCATCCAAAATCTTAGCTAAGGGATTAAAATTGGTCATAATGAATCTGCAAAAATAATATAAAATAATATTTTCACATACATATATCCATCATATTCAAGTTTTTGAATAATTAATGGTACCTGTCAGGTCACAATTCGAATGACCCCTTGTGATAAACCCTAATTAATTAATTAATTAGCCAAGTTGTTAATTAACCAATTAAGCATGCAATTGCGTGGAAGCACAAACAAATCACCAAATACTAAATATGCAGCGGAAAATAAATAACACGGTGATTTGTTTACGAATGGGGAAAACCCTAACGGCAAAAACCCCACCGGGTGATTTTCAGGTCACCACTCCCGAAACTCCACTATTATCAAATCAAGCGGTTACAAGAAAGGAATCCCAAGTACCTTACCAACCTACAGTTGAACCCTTACCCCAATACCCAATTGGACTTGATCTGTAGTGACAATTTCCACCTTTGATGCACGGCTCCCAAGTACGTGACTAACCAATGCGCGAATCCCAATACGCGACTTCAGAACACCAACTTGAGGAAGAATGGTTGGCTGCAAAGTTCTTCAGTTCATCCACGTGATGAATAGCAGGAAGATGCTTGGTTACAAAACCCTATGGTGCAAAGACACAGCAACTTCTTGATGAAGGATGAACTAGGTCAAGAACTTCGTCTGTTGAGCACAATTTGCATAAACAGAGATTGCTCAATGATAATACAACTTGTGTCCACCAAAACGGCTCTTAAAATAATCCTTTTATATGTTTAGGGTTAGAAGAAAAGAAGCCCCAAAAACACATTCACGGATCCCAAGAAAATCAGATTGGAATTCTGACTTTTTAAATCTCGACAGATAGCAGGTGTCGAGGTAGCTATCGAGAGGTGTCGAGCTTTAAAAATTCTGCACTTCAACTTGCTTTTTCTTGGACAGACTTGATGGCTTCAACACTTGATCTTGAAACATGGTTTCTTGAAGTATTAAAAACACCTAGATCTACCCAAATACAAGCAGAGTGCGTTTTGTCAAAGGATAAGCCAATTTACATAATAAGTGACATATGTTCTTAAACAAGTTAAAACATATATGTCCTAACAATCTCCCCCTTTGGCAATCCGTGACAAAACCACAACAAACAAATGAGCATATGAGAGAAGTCATAAATCACTCAACTCATATTCACTTGTTAAATACAATAAAATCTATCCTAACACAAACTCTTGAAAAAAATTGCAAGAAGAGAGCTTATGATAAGTAGACTTTGACAACCTGTATTTCTGAAACACTTTAAACAAAACTCATCAAGGTATCTTGTGTGAAACAGAAATAATTAGATTGCTTACAAGTATAAAGAACATGTGTATAAAGATAGAAAAGAAACAACACATGAAGAGATAGGTGAAAGAAACATACATCAACATATATAAGAGAGAAGATAAGTACAAAGTATGTAAGAATGGTCAAAGGACCTCATATACAAGACCAATGTATCTAAAAGATAAGAAAAAGAATACATATAGCCTCACTACATCCCTCAAGGAATATGATAACACTCCCCCTATCAAAAATGTCCTATGCTAACTCTCCCCCTAAGAAGACTACTCTCATAGCCCAAAACTACTCCCCCTTTTTGTCACGAGTGACAAAGGGTAGAGTGTCATGTAGACATCTCATCGGTAGAGCTAGCATCCTCATCATCAACATCATCCTCATCATCCTCAGAATCTGAAGCTGCTGGAGTAGGTGGTGAAGGAGTAGCCTCTGGAGCAAATCCACCCATGGTCGCCTGCCGTCGTGCAATACGACCAACACGAACATTCACCTGATACAACTCAGCAGAGAGTGTATCAAGGCGAGTGTCCATGCGCTGCAGCTGCGCCATAATATCTCCAAGGGATACATCGCTCGAAGATGAAGAAGGAGCGGATGTAGATGGAGCGGATCTGGATGGTGCTGAACGGGAGGGAGGAGTGGCAACTGGCTGTCTCGACCTGAACTGCGCCTCACTACATTTTACGGTAGCGGCATCTATGGCAGATATGTGTGTGAAGTGGTCGGACACAGGAAAGGGAACAGAAAAATGGCGTAGAATCCGCGTGATAGCAGAAGGAAAGATGAGCTTATCACGGGACGCCGAATCAAGATAAACCTCTATGATAGACCGGATGAAGTGAGAAGGGAAGTCTATGGTCAAGTGCTCAAGAAGAGAAAGCAAAAATCGAGCACGAGGCTCTGTGATAGAGTTATAGTGAGAAAGAGGATGGAGAACAAAAGTCATTACCATGTTCATGAATCGAGGGCCTTTAGCAAAAGGTCTACAAGATGTGAACTGGTGCTCACCCCAATCAGCAGGACGCTGACAGAAGGCAGAGATGAGCTCGTCTTTGGACACAGTCCTCAGACGCTCATGAGAGGTGTAATCTGGAAACTCTATCCTAGGTACCCTAAGCACATCCGCAACAAGCTACGGTGTGACAGGAATGCGCATATCTCGAACGCAAGTAATAAAAAGAGGTACAGAAAGATCAATCCCGTGGATGTTGGAGTAGAACTCCTGTATCAACACGAGAGGGCAAGTGACCGGGATGTCACACAGTGACCCCCATCCCCTACTGTGAATGACAGAAGGAAGGTCAGTATCGGCGAAGTCCGCCAGAATGACTTGGCGTTCCGAATGAACACCTCGTCTAGAGAAGTTCTCAGTAAATGCCTTTTGGGCATCTCCATCATGGAACCGAATGTTAAAAGGAGCAGAATCAGAAGATGAAGATGCTCTAGAACGCAGAGGGTTCCGAGCAGGAGTAGATTTACGTTTGGGTGCCATAGACACTACTAACGTAAAAGAATGAGAAAGAGATAGAGAGGGAGACAAGCAGAAAAGTCCCAAATCAGTTCAAATATGACAGATATATGAACAAAGAGTACGTATGCATGAGAATGCATGAACATGTGACATGCAAAACAGAAATATCATCATGGGCTCAGCCCAATCCATTCCTAACATCTAAATGCATGAAAATATCATTATAATGCACATGAAATGCAATGTATGACATTTTGAAATCATTTAAGACCAAACCCAACCCAAAATTTCAATAAAAACTCAACAATTTTGAAAAATCCCAAATTTTATGAAAAATCCCAAAAACTAGGTTTTCAAAACATGAAATGCATGATAATGAAAGAGAAAAGGGATCTTACCAAGTGATTTGAGCAAGAGATGATCAAGATCCAAGTGGGTTGAAGGATTTGAGTGAAAGGAGAGTGAAAGGGAGATGAACAGCCACGGAGAGATCGAGAGAAATCGAGAAAATGAGTTCAGAATCGCGATCAGCCTTTAAATAGGCACCTCAGTAATTCTCGACAGCTGAGGTGTCGAGAGGTATCGATGAATCTGTCGAGGAAGGTATCGAGGAAAATGCCTTCGACAGATGAAGGTATCGAGAGGTATCGAGATGCAAGGAGAAATTCAGATACGCGAAGCTCGATCGATCCAACAGGTGTCGAGAATCTATCGAGAGGACAGAGACTTTCTCGATCGATCCACAAAGTGTCGAGGGAAGTGTCGAGATTGCGATTAGAAAAGCTTGAGAAGCTTGACAGATGACCAGGTATCGAGAAGGTGTCGAGGAAGGTGTCGAGACACAGAAAAAGAGCAGTTTTTCGAGAAGGGAAAAACGCAGTCATGAATGCAATCCAACACACATCTCTATCAAGGATCCACTCAACATATAAATCTCTCAAAAAGAAATTAAGCACAAAAATCATGCAAAACACACACACACACTAAACAAGTCTAACCAATTTTATATTTCAAAAACAAGTTATGACAGTTTAGTGAGCATACATTAGCATATGTAAACACTTGTGATGGCCAAATCACATTGTACCTGCACATGTATCAAGAGTAGCAGAGAATGTTGCGTGTTGTGTGTGAAAAACATCGCAAGATTGCATATGTGTATAGATGTTATGACGATCTGAGATATGAGTAAATAACTTTTAACTCACACACAATCATAACTGTTTGATGGGGACTATCACCTTCAAGGTACATCCTATAACTCCCACATCTCCTAGAAAACACGCTTGCAATCATATTTAAAGCATCTTTAATCTTTTTGCTTTATATTTTCTTTGCATATTTTTCTTTTAAGCATATCATGCATGGGCATAAAAAGAGAGAAAAGAAATACCCAAGATGTTAAGCATTTGACATCGCATTTTTGCTATGCCGAAGCATACGAATGTCTTTGACACTGCACTTTTGCTATGCCGAAGCATACAGGTGTCATACTATGATTGGCGGGTAACAGTGGTGAGATAGTTATTTATGCCTTTCTCTTAGGATTTTCTAGTCCTACCCGTCAAAAAGAGTGATATGAGTGTTAAGTTTAAAGAGATAACCTAATCTTACTCATCACAAACAAGAGCCACAAAGCTCACTTGCTTAGTTGTGCATAGAGATGCTCATCTAAGCTACAAAAGATACAAAGTTTAGAAAACTTTGTTTCATTGGCCATCCAAGGTACACAAGTACCAAAGTACACATAACACACACTGTTTTTGTATTTTTCTGATTTTTCAATTTTTTTTTATTTTTATATTAAAAACAAAATAAGCAAAACTGAAAATAAACAAACAAAAACATGTTATCAAAACAAAGCAAAAACTAGACTGACTCAGCAGAAAAGAAAGACACACAAGCAATGCAACAAACAAGAAAAATAAGAAGGGAGAAGAAAGTGATGAAATCACTTAGAGTCCTTTTTCTTCCACTCCTTGGAAGAACCTTTCCTTTGATAGAATCCTTGAACAGGCGGTGAGGGGGAAGAATTTGAACCGTTCAAGTTCGAAAGGAACATGAGGGCTTTCAGAAGATCTCCAAGAGGAGCAAGAGAGGATTGAAACTGAGATTGGCTTCCAGATGCTATCATGCCATTGCTTTGTTGAGTGGCTAGCCACTTATAGCAATTTGGTCGAGTGTGACCGGCAGCTCCACAATAATGACAGAGATGCTGCTTCTTTTGTTTAGGCTTTTGAGAGTTAGCCTTCTTAGCCCTAGGGTTTTTAGCATCTTTCTTGTCTAGCTTAGGGGGTGCTCCTAAGATAGATTTTCCCTTGTCTAAGTTCTCACTAGCTAATTCAGTTTTAACATTAGTGTTCTCAATTTCAATGTTATTAGCAGGAGGAACAAAAACAGTATTGCTAGTAGAGGCAGAATTTGAGAAAGAAATACCATACCCCAAACCAGTTCGATCCGAAGCAGATTTCTGATTGCTAAGCATCTCATCAAGCTTTGCACTTGAAGTCCTCTCCAATTGAGCTCTGACTTGAAACAGCTCCGCTTCAAGTTTCTTGGTCTTCTCAGCCAAAAAGTTGTTCTTAAATCTCAGTGCTCCAATAGTTTGATTCGCCTCATCAAACTTTGTGGACAGCTCTTCACGATCGAGTTCCACTTCACTGAGCTTCTTGGTGGCCAGCCTATATAATTTCTCATGCTTTTCAGATAGCTTGTAAAGCTTCTCATAGGCTGAATGGATATCATCTTGATCATCCATCTTCTCAAACTTCGACTCCACCAATTCTTCTTCATTCACTTCTTCAACAATCCCTTCAGTAGGATTGACTATGGTAGTGAAGGCATTTAGGATTCCGTCATCCTCATTGTCGGAATCATCTTCAGGCTCAGTGTCACTTAGGGTTACGGCAAGGGCCTTGCTTTTCCCAATGCTCTTCAGATATGTAGGACACTCATGTTTCATGTGTCCAAACCCATGACAACCAAAGCACTTTGGTCCTGCAGGAACAGTATACTGACCGCCCTCCTTAGCATCCTTCTTCCCTTTGTCTTGGCTTTTGAACTGAGAAGAACTGAACTGCCTGCGGTCCTTGTCGAAGCTCCTTCCATTGGCATTCTTCATGAACTTTTTGAACTGCCTAGTAATGTAGGACTTCATCTTAGAATCTTCATCATCGGAAGACTCATCTGTATCACTGCTCTTCGCCTTCAAGGCCATGCTTTTGCTTTTATTGGACTTGCCAATCCTAGATAACCCTATTTCATAGGTCTGCAAGTTTCCAACTAGCTCAGTCAAAGGAATTTTGTCTATATCCTTTGATTCCTCAATTGCCGTAATCTTGGCATGAAATCTCTCAAGTAGAGATCTGAGCACCTTCCTTACAATCTTGGGTTCAGGGATAGTTTCCCCAAGATTGAAGGCTGAGTTCACTATGTCCTTGAGCTTGGCATAGAACTCGTCAAACGACTCATCCTCCTCCATCTTAATTTCTTCAAAGCTTGTAGTGAGCCTCTGAAGCTTTGAGTCTTTGACAGCCTTTGTGCCTTCATAGGTTGTCTGGAGGATGGTCCAAGCCTCCTTAGCAGTTTCAGTTGAGGATATCTTCTTGAACTCCTCATTGGTGACTGCGCTAAATAGGGCATTTAACGCTCTGCTGTTGAAGTTAGCCGCCTTGATCTTTGCATCATCCCAATCGGCCGGATCTTCTGTTGGCTTAGTCCAGCCAATTTCTACAGCTTGCCACACCTTCTCATCTAAAGACTGCAAGAAAGCTCTCATGCGTACTTTCCAGTATGCATAGTTAGTGCCATCAAATAAAGGAGGTATAATCAATGATTGTCCTCTATCCATGACAAACAGGGGTCAATGGATCAAACACAGCAAAGATTAAATCCTAATCAGAGTGTGCCTGCTCTGATACCACTTGTTAGGTCACAATTTGAATGACCCCTTGTGATAAACCCTAATTAATTAATTAATTAGCCAAGTTGTTAATTAACCAATTAAGCATACAATTGCGTGGAAGCACAAACAAATCACCAAATACTAAATATGCAGCGAAAAATAAATAACATGGTGATTTGTTTACGAATGGGGAAAACCCTAACGGCAAAAACCCCACCGGGTGATTTTCAGGTCACCACTCCCGAAACTCCACTATTATCAAATCAAGCGGTTACAAGAAAGGAATCCCAAGTACCTTACCAACCTACAGTTGAACCCTTACCCCAATACCCAATTGGACTTGATCTGTAGTGACAATTTCCACCTTTGATGCACGGCTCCCAAGTACGTGACTAACCAATGCGCGAATCCCAATACGCGACTTCAGAACACCAACTTGAGGAAGAATGGTTGGCTGCAAAGTTCTTCAGTTCATCCACGTGATGAATAGCAGGAAGATGCTTGGTTACAAAACCCTATGGTGCAAAGACACAGCAACTTCTTGATGAAGGATGAACTAGGTCAAGAACTTCGTCTGTTGAGCACAATTTGCATAAACAGAGATTGCTCAATGATAATACAACTTGTGTCCACCAAAACGGCTCTTAAAATAATCCTTTTATATGTTTAGGGTTAGAAGAAAAGAAGCCCCAAAAACACATTCACGGATCCCAAGAAAATCAGATTGGAATTCTGACTTTTTAAATCTCGACAGATAGCAGGTGTCGAGGTAGCTATCGAGAGGTGTCGAGCTTTAAAAATTCTGCACTTCAACTTGCTTTTTCTTGGACAGACTTGATGGCTTCAACACTTGATCTTGAAACATGGTTTCTTGAAGTATTAAAAACACCTAGATCTACCCAAATACAAGCAGAGTGCGTTTTGTCAAAGGATAAGCCAATTTACATAATAAGTGACATATGTTCTTAAACAAGTTAAAACATATATGTCCTAACAATCTCCCCCTTTGGCAATCCGTGACAAAACCACAACAAACAAATGAGCATATGAGAGAAGTCATAAATCACTCAACTCATATTCACTTGTTAAATACAATAAAATCTATCCTAACACAAACTCTTGAAAAAAATTGCAAGAAGAGAGCTTATGATAAGTAGACTTTGACAACCTGTATTTCTGAAACACTTTAAACAAAACTCATCAAGGTATCTTGTGTGAAACAGAAATAATTAGATTGCATACAAGTATAAAGAACATGTGTATAAAGATAGAAAAGAAACAACACATGAAGAGATAGGTGAAAGAAACATACATCAACATATATAAGAGAGAAGATAAGTACAAAGTATGTAAGAATGGTCAAAGGACCTCATATACAAGACCAATGTATCTAAAAGATAAGAAAAAGAATACATATAGCCTCACTACATCCCTCAAGGAATATGATAACACTCCCCCTATCAAAAATGTCCTATGCTAACTCTCCCCCTAAGAAGACTACTCTCATAGCCCAAAACTACTCCCCCTTTTTGTCACGAGTGACAAAGGGTAGAGTGTCATGTAGACATCTCATCGGTAGAGCTAGCATCCTCATCATCAACATCATCCTCATCATCCTCAGAATCTGAAGCTGCTGGAGTAGGTGGTGAAGGAGTAGCCTCTGGAGCAAATCCACCCATGGTCGCCTGCCGTCGTGCAATACGACCAACACGAACATTCACCTGATACAACTCAGCAATACGACCAGTGTGTGTTATGTGTACTTTGGTACTTGTGTAATGGACTATGACTCCTGATTTACTTTTGGCCTCCATCAAACATGTTTTACACTATTTTAGTGGTCATGTTTATTTGGTTAAGTGCAAACCATTATCTGAGTGTGATATATGTACTAGTATGATTATGTTGCTATTTTAGCCACACTCCCACCAGTCATACACACACCTATCTTCCCAAGAAGTAAACAAGAGGAACTACTAAACCAAAATCAAGTCTATCCTTTTGGCTTCAACAAAATTTTAATTTATTAGACCTTTATTCACCGACAATGGAGGGCCATAGGAATTATTCTGTAAAATAATCCTATTTTGCACTTAATATATATTACTACTGGGACTATTTAAATATTATTCTTTATGTATCTGATACAACTCCCACTAATTGAGATTCAACACCTCTATTCGGTAATACTCAAGATTTTATCAACATAAAAAAGTGAGTCAATGAACGAAAACATATCAACATGGGTTACACAAATAATCACATATACATGAAACCATAATAGACAATCTATAAAGCAATTATAGCACTACGGCGCACAACTCAAGAGTAGATGCAAGAGACATGCGACTTCAACAACATATTTGTCAAATATAATCAAGAATACGGAAAACGAATCGGAACCAAACAATCAACATATCACATATATCAATCATGGCACAAATTTTTGTTGTTCTCCACTTCTCCGAATAAAAACAATTAACAAATTACATATATCAATCACGACATATAGGAAATAAATCTTGGCACACATACTGATATGAATAACGATTCAGAATCCATGATTAAGTGTGGTTTGCTCTGATACCACTGAAAGGTTTTGCGGAAGCAATATAAAACAAAAATTTATATTTTCATTTAAAGATCATTGTAACACACAACCATGAATTCTAAATAGAACAAAAATTGCGTACCTCTCTTAGCAACCCAAGCGTGTTGCCTCCCAAGGTATTCATGTCTCTCTCTCTATTTGTTTTTTAGTTTTCAGAAGACTGTAGTATCACTCAGTAGTTCTAATGGCTAACCACTGATATAATATTTTAAAATCTTATTTTTATTTAAGACTTCTAAAACCCAAGAGAGAGATTGGACGTTGGATCCTTAGGGATCCTAATCTTCAGCTGTAGGATTCATCAATAACTTTTTGAATGTTATTGACTTATCTTGAAACTCTTTCAAAATATTCCTTAATTTTCTCAACCATATCAAGAAAATATTTGAACTTCTACAGATTGCAATAATGTCCATCAACACATTGCAATTGCCCCTGAAGATTAGAGAATTACAAATGAGGTCCCATTACTTACAATTTTATATCTATGTCCTTCCACCATACTATATTTCCACAAGCCACTAGGACTAGATTAACATCATTGTCATGTCCCTAGCTTATGTAAACCTTAATTTCTTGATTTCATAATTTCTATTGGACTCCAAAATATTTTTGAAAAACTCTTTAAATATAGATATATACAATGTTATATATATGAAAAACATTTTTGAAAAATGTCACCGGCTGGTTTTGTTTTGAGTCCAACTTCAATATGAAAATCAACTGAATATACTATCTTCTTTAGAGACTGGTGGATTCATTGTTGAGCATTTATATATTTTACTCATTACACACATAACCCAACGTGTCTGTATATAGCCTTTAAAATTGGCATCACCACTTGACATTGTCAAAGTTATGTGCATAATAAATAAATATACACAAACCCCTCATGTTTGAGGACAATAGAAAAATTGTGATAGAACAACCTTTTAATTAACAGTGATCACTCCATAAGGTGTCCTTGATCGGATCCAATTCAATGTATGTACTTGTTACATTACACTCACTTGTCTGCTTAAAGTCACTACCTCAATGATGGAGTAAATCATCCTATCATATAGCAGCACAACAAATGTAGGCTTCAATGGTAATATTCAATTAATATCCACAGCCTAAAATAATTTAATAATCTATGAAAAATCATTACTCCCTATCTTTGGTTCCTTAACCATTAACATGATTTTTCTACAGAGGTGACATCACATGCCACATTTAAACAATGAAATATACCTATAAAAAATTATGAATGTGAAAATAAAATTTTATTATCAAATAAAAAATGCATAGTATTGTTTTTGAGGGCACTTAATTCTAACAGTCCTATATCCCCAAAGTGCATAGGGTAATTGTAGATGCCAATCCTTGTAGTTCTTCGTACTCTTCTTCAAGATTCATCCTATGTTCTTATTAGGAACCTCAATTGCCCCATTAGTTTGAGGACGATAGGGTGAGGATTTGTGTTGCTGAATATTGTACTGTTGGAGTAGCTTCTCTGTTTCTCCCTTGAAATGCAGCCCATTATCTAAAATAATTTCATGTGGTACCCCATATCTACAAATGATATTAGTTTGAATAAACTGAGCAACTTTCTTCGAGTTCAAGACCTTGTATGAGGCAACTTCTACCCATTTAGTGAAGTAATCAATAGCAATAAGTATAAATTCATGGCCATTGGATGTTGTTGGGTGAATCTTCCCAATAATATCTATTCCCCATGTAGAAAACGGCCAGGGTGAAGTCATGGTATGTAATGGCATAGGTGGCATGTGCTTCAGATCTCTATGGACTTGGCATTGATGGCACTTCCGAATATGAGCTGCACAGTCGGCTTCCATAGTAGTCCAGTAATACCCTTGTCTCATTATTTTTCGTGACAACATGTGTGCATTCATATATGGCCCATAACTTGACTCATGAACCTCTTCAATTATTTTCTTTGCTTCCTTGGAGGTCACAAAAAGGAGATGAATTCCATCATATGATCTTTTGTAAAGCCTCTCCCCACAAATAATATAATTAGTGGACAACCTTCTGATGGTCAATTGGTCATTCTTGTATGCAGACTTTGGGTATGTCCCATCCTTGAGGTATTGTAGGATGTCTGAATACCATTCACCTTCTCCATTCTTTTCCTCGTCTTCTTCTATTGACATACAATAAGCTGGCTCTTCTTTTTGTTCCACCACTATTGGTCTAGCTTCATCTTCCTTAGGTCCATCCATCATGGATGCCATTGTTGCTAGAGCATCTACAATCTGATTCTGCATTCTTGGCACATATTGGTACTGGATCTTATTGAATTTCGAGGTCCACTTTTGAAGACATTCATGATAAGGCATTAGCTTTTCTTCCTTGATCTTCCATCTATTCTGAATCTGAGAAATTGTCAAGGCTGAATTGCCATATACTTCCAATTCTTTCACTCTAAGACCTAAGGCCGCTTGTAACCCCATAATGCAAGCTTTATATTCAATGGCATTATTAGTGGCAGGAAAGTTGAGCCTACGAGAGAACTGGATGTGTGTCCCTTTTGGAGAAATTAAGAGAACTCCAATGCCACTTCCACTTTGATTAGTTGCTCCATCAAAATACATCTTCCATGATTCTACCTCGATCCCCATAATATCCTCATCTGGAAAGTCTCCCTGGATCTCTTCAGCTTCTTCAAGTGAACAATGGGCTAAGTGATCAACAATTGCTCTCCCCTCCACATATTTCTAAGTTACATTTTTAATATTGAATTATGACAGAAGCAAAACCCATTTAGCTATCTTCCCATCTTACACAGGCTTTTCCATTAGATATTTTAAAGGATCCATTCTTGCAATCAACAAGACTTTGAAAGCAAGCATATAATGTTTGAGTTTGTGGGTTGCCCATACAAATGTTGCACATGTCTTCTCAAGTGGTGAATATTTCTCCTTATAAGCCAGCATCTTCTTACTAATGTAGTAGATTGAATTCTCCTTCCTAGACACCTCTAGGTACCGGTGGGACAAGTATTGGTGGCTTCATCAGATAATTCTTAATCTTTTCAAAAGTTTCTTGACATTATTCGTTCCATACTGTGGGAACTTCCTTCTTGAGCAGACAGAAAAGTGGCTCACATGTCATAGTGAGTTGGGCTATGAATCTGCTGATGTATTGTATCCTCCCTAGAAACCCTCAGATCTCCTTCTCAGTCCTAGAAGGCTTCATCTCTACAATTGACTTGATTTTGTCAAGATCAACTTCAATTCCCCTTTAACTTACTGTAAACTCCAACAGCTTTCCGAATGTTACACCTAAAATGCACTTCTTTGGATTCAACCAAAACTTATAGAATTCGATTCTTTCAAAGAACTCCCGTAAAGCAGGTATGTGCCCTTCACGGTCTTTGGACTTCACTATCATGTCATCAACATAAACTTCTACTTCTTTGTGGATCAAATCATGTAACAAAGTAGTGGCTGCACGTTGGTAAGTAGCACCAGCATTCTTAAGGCCAAATGGCATGACCTTGTAGCAATACGTCCCCCATAGAGTAATGAAAGAGGTTTTCTCCATATCTTTAGGAGCCATCTTTATCTGATTGTATCCCGAAAAACCATCCATAAATGACAGCAAGGCATGTCCTGCTGTGTTATCAACCAGGATGTCAATGTGAAGCAAGGGAAAATCGTCTTTCGGGCTAGCCTTATTCAGATTTCGGAAGTCTACATACATTCTCACTTTCCCATCCTTCTTCGACACTGGAACCACGTTAGCTAACCATTCTAGATAATTGACCACCCTCAGGAATCCTGCATTGTACTGTTTCTTGACTTCTTCTTTAATCTTGAGAGTCCATTCAGGCTTCATTCTTCTCAACTTCGGCTTGACCGACTTCATGGTTGGATCTGTTGGAATGTTATGTTGCACTATGTCTGTATCAATCCCCAGGCATGTCTTCGTATGACCATGCAAATACCTCTTTGAATTCTTTCAGTAGGGCAACTAATGCACCTTTTTCAGAGGAGGTTAGGGTATTGCCTACTTGTATTATCTTAGGTTCATCATTGGTTCCCAAGTTAATAGGTTGGGTTTCTTCTTTTATAGGTTCTACATTCCCTTGTTTTAATTCCTTATTATTAAGAGTTTCTTTACCAATTTCCAAAATAAAAACATTCAAAGCCAACAAATAAGTAGAATCAAAAATCATATTATAAGGAAAAGAGTTCTCAACAGAAACAGACTCAACAGGAACAATAATACTAGCAGAAACAGACTCAATAGGGATAGAAACACTGTTTCTGGCAGGAGTGATTGGCTCAATGTTCTTGATCTTCTCCACAGAGTCTTCCGTAGGGTGGGCGTCTCCCTCCTATGCCCAATTCTTCAACTCGATTGTGGCTTCAACGATGGCAGGTGGCTTCCAGTGAGTTTCTTCTTCCCTCAACATCAGTATCATGGGGTCTTCATCCATATAATCCGTGCCTTCACCATCAATCTCCATATATGTGGGCTTGTCAGTCACATAAGCATCCAGAAGCTCTATACTGTCCATCCACTCACCGAACAAATCTTGCTTTCCTTTGTTGCTTGGGTGGATGTATTGGGGGAGGTATTCTGACTCATTCCCTTCTATCCTTCCAATTTTCATCTTCAAGACTCTCTAGTTTTAAGTTTCTTAAGCTGTGGATCATCAGCTTTCTATCTAGGGTGGCCAATCTACCATCTATGTCATCTTCTTCCTTAATGTATGGGGTCAGTGAGCCAAGTTCTGAATTGTGGAATGACCCTAACTCAAAAATTTCTCTACCATGCTTGTCATATCGAGGGCCCGGCCTTGAGCTACCATCAGTAATGCAGGTCCAATCTGAGGGCCGCCCGTAAGGTAATCATCATAATCTATATCATCAGCTTCTTCATTTTCAACTTCCACCTCATCTCCTATAGCTTCTAGCATATTTTCTAGCTCATATTCTTCACTTTCAGCGTCGCTCTCCATGTTTATGGATTCAATTTCAGCATCATCCTCTATATCTCCATCGTAATAGTCTATATCATTATCAAAGTGGTCTTCACAGAAGAGTCCTACATCTTCATCATCCCTATCACTACAGGGTTCACCCCAATCGTTGCCACTATATTGGTTATCATAGTCTTCACTATTGTTGCTTTCACTCCCACTGTTGCTATCATCCTCACCATCTCCATCATCACTACTACTGCTGTCACTACTACTATCACTCTTGCTATTGCTACCTTCATTATCATCACTAGGTGCTTCTCCCCCTTCTTCATCACTTATCCTTGCTTTATACAGGCTCTTCAATGCATGTTCTCAAGCTTCCTAGTACTCTTCTTCTTCTATATTGCAAATTGCATCTCCTAGAAGCATAGTCATTGCATCAGGGTCGATGTAATCAGCCCAATCAATAGAGACCCAATTTGTGTCTTCCTTCTTTAGTTCTAGAAGCTTGTTGTTGCAATAAAAAAATAGCTCAAATCCGGGCACCATTGTTCTTGTCTCAGGGTCAAATCTCAATTCAAGGAATCCCCAATAGTGTTGAATAGCTCTAGCTTTGACAAACTTTCCATTCAATGTTAGAGTATAGGGCTTTAGGGGCTCCGGGGGACAAGGAAGTCCCTTTACTTGGGCTTTGACTCGGGCCATTATTCTCACCTCCATCTCTAACAAGTCATCATCAGTGGGCTTATACCCTAGCCTAAAAGGTGGTGTGGCAGTAGGAATTATTGGGTCTTGAACAATTGGCTTTTTTACAGTCTTCCCCAAGTTCATTCCTAGAAGGTAATTCATTCTCCTCATCATTGCTACCACATTGTTATTGCTGTAGGGAGTAAAGTCCATAGTGATCTTCTCCACTTCTTCTTCTCTTCTTTCAAAACCAGGCTTCTCAATTTCAAAGCCATCCAAAGTCACTGGCTCCTTCTCAAAATCAATGCCAAAAAGGGGCTTTGGTACGGTTAAAGTATCGCCATATATGGTAACTATGGCTCCTTCATATGGAAACCAAACATTTTGGTATAGGGATGAAGGTACGGCCTCTGTGTCATGGATCCATGGTCGCCTAAGGAGCATGTTGAAGGATGATGCTATGTTTAGGACTTGAAACTCCACATTCTCGATCATTGGCCCTATAGTGAGCTCCAGTGTCATGGTTCCCAAGACCTCCCTTCTACTATTGTCATATGTCCTCACATGCTGATCTATCATCATAAAATCTTCAATACTTAGGCCTAAGCAGCTTGCAGTCTTAAAAGGACACACATTTAAGGCACACTTATCATCAATTAGGACCATTGGAATTCTCTTGCTTTTGGCATCTACAGTAATGTGCAATGGGTCATTATGGTGCTTCCCCTTCTTCGTCAAATCTTTGTTAAAGTAGGAAATTGTGAGCTCCTTACTTATAGACCCAATCATAGCATTCAGATCTTGAGAAGTAGTGGTCGTAGGAACTTGGATTTGATTGAGAAGGTCTACCAGATTCTGGCGATGCTTGTATGAGGCCATGAGTAAACCCCATAAAGATATATTGGCTTGTGCCTTCTGTAGTTGCTTGAGGACTTCATCCTCTTTAGTGGGTGTTTGTTGGGTAGATTTATTCAAGGCTTCTATTGAGTTGTCTGTCTCCAAATGTAGGGGTTTGAAGTGCCTCCCCCCCTTGTGATGTGGGCAATTTTTGTTGGGTCATTTAGAACGATATCTTGGGGTTTGAAGTGTCTCCCCCCATATGTGGATGTTGGGTCATTTGATTGGGGTTCGAAATGTCTCCCCTTGTATGTAGGTATTGGGTTGTTTGATTAGGGTTCAAAGTGTCTCCCTCCATATGTAAGTGTTTGGTAATTTGCTTGGGGTTTGAAGTGTCTCCCCCCATTTGTGGATGTCGGGTAATTTGGTTGGGGTTTGAAGTGTCTCCCCCTATTTGTGGATGTTGGGTAATTCAGGGTTTCTGTAACATCTTCACTCCATATATCATACCCTGCAGTGCACGTCATACCTATCAACTTTTCCCATGTCATCATAAAGCACTCGGGTAGGTCATAAATCAACTTAGACGGGTCCTTTTCTCCTTCCTCTTCAGTCATCAAGCAATTAATCCTCGATCCTCTCCCAAAATTGTGGTTAGGCAAGGGATTATTAGTGATGCTAGGCCTTGTAGGTAGTGCAATCACCTTATTGTCTATTAGATCTTGAATTGCATGATGAAGGCTAAAACACATGTCAGTGTCGTGGCCAGGGCTCTAATGGTAGGCACTTCTCTAACTCACATCAAATCTTGCAGGCAATGGGTTTGGGATTGGTCTTGGGTATAAGGGTTTTGCAACCCCTTTGCTTTTAGTTTTCAAACACTTGGTTCACGGGCATTTATAACTCATGAAATTCCCTCATAGGCCTTAGAGGCAGCCCTTGTGATATTTGTAGAGGGGCAATAGGAGCAATAAGTTGGTAAGGATCATTTTTGTATATATTAGAAACTTCTGCAGTTTTAGAACTAGATCCTAAATTCTTTTAAACCTTGGTGGGTCCTCATTCTTTATAGTGCCATTATTTATTGCATCCTTAATTTGGGTTCCAATAGCAATCAATGCTTTAAAATTAGGAAAATACTGAGCAAACAAATACTTATGGTATACAGGTAATAAGTTTTTTACAGCCATGGTTAATTGTTCTTCTTCACCTGGCCTATTCATCATCTGTGCATCTTTAGACCTCCACTTGGTAATGAAGGTAGAGAAAGATTTTTTCAGCTCTTACTTTGTGGTCTCCAAATCTCTCCTTGTCACATCCACCTCTATGTTGTACTTGTATTGATTGTGAAACTCACGGCAAATGTCCTCCCAACTCTTTGCTCTAGTATCATCTAGGTTGAGGAACCACCTAAGAACGGCCCCAATCAGGGTGTTTTGAAACATTTGAGCAAGTAATTCTTCAGTTGCTCCTAGGGGCTGCATGGCCCTCATATACATCTTCAAATGGGACTTTGGGCAGCCAGTCCCATCGAACTTGTCCAAGGTTGGCATCTTGAACTTGGGAGGCAATCTCACATTGGGGAAAACTGAGAGTGATTGGTAGTCCATGAGGTCTTCCATCTTGCGAGCTCTCTTGATCATCTCTTCCATCTTTTTTATCCTCTCGTTGATCTTCTTCTCACCCTTCATGGTAGGGGAATTATGATCAGTCTTGGTCTCCTCTTAGCCACTCTTCAGGTTCTAAAATTGTTGCACCATAAGGTTCATGTCCTCCCTTAATTGGATTTGACTAGCTACCATGGTGTCTAGTAGCTCTTGAGTGTTCATGGGTTCTTCAATATTTGGATGTTCTCCCTCTTCTGCCATAGTGATGGAGTCTACGAACTTCTTGTGGCTGGGACTGTCTTATAGGTCGAACACAGGATTTTGATGTTGCAGCAGTGGAGTGTCTTCTATGCACACAGGCTTTAGTACCGTGATGGACTTGGAACTGGAACTACTAGCTTGAATGTCGGTCTTGGATTCTCTTTGGAGTCTTCCCTCTGATCTTGACCAAATTCTCCCTTAAGAAAAGGCTTGGTTGGGTCAATCAAAGCTAGGTCCCTATCTACATCAATCAACCAAACAAACACATGCAACATGCAATACAATTTTAACATGGACCGGCCTAAAGATAGGTTCTAAGTCATTACATTGTAAGGTGGGTTTGTTGTTTCATTGTTTCCCATAACTAGGACGTTACACCTCCCAACTTGTAATGTAATGAACATTCTATTGGTCCGAACGGCATGGTCTATCCTTTATAGTCAACAAGAAATGATCCAGTGACTTTGGGCCATGAGCTGGTGAGTTTGCCACTGGGTACCCAAATCTAATGAAGACTAGTGATCCATGGTTACTACCACCATATGTTGAGATGGGTGCATACATATTTGTTGTTTTGATGGCACACACTATGACAATTAGGGAAAGCTCTTAACAATCAACATGGCAACAAACAAAAAAAATATCATACAAACATCTCAAAACATAATGCAAATAAACAAACAACAACATCATGCAAAAGACAAGGGTATATAGTTCGTCACTTAAAGTCTAACACAAAGTTTAGCTCTCGACATCCCCAGCGGAGTCACCACTGTGAGAGATCGGGGAAAATTTAGGGCCTCTCAAAATGAGATTTGGGTGCTTGTAAGGGCACCTCTCCTTTTGGGTAGTAATGTGGAGTCGCCACTTATTTTTTATACAAAAAAATAAGAAATAAATAAATAAAAATTACATGTTCAAAATACTTCGAATGGCATTGATTGAATAAAGAAAAATACAATTTTGGTAAATTAACCTTATAAGGCTTTGGGTCCTAGTTACAATCTATGCAAAAGAATACAATACTTTGGTCCTAGTTACAATCTACCAAAATTAAAAGACAAAACACTAATCTACCTATCCAAAAATCCTAAGCTCAGGGGCTAGGTTACGAAATGGGAAGGTGTTAGGCACCCATTCCTCCCAAACAAAGTCTGGTCTTTTAGACTCTAATGACCAATATACCCTTTATTGAATGATGTTGAATGATATGTTATAATGCACATGACAAACACTTGACAAAAATTAACTTAAATAATTTTGCCTTATGGACGTGTCCTCTTTTTAAAGAAAATCTAGACCTGTCTTGGAAATTAAAATAATAAGACTTGGTTTGTAAAAAAAAAAAATCAGTTCTGTTTTTGTAAAGGGTAAAAAGCATTTTATGAAGAAAAATCAGATCGGTTTTGTGTAAAGTTAGAAAAAAATTCGGTTTGTTAAAAAAAAATCAAATTTGTTTTTTGTAAAGTTTTAAAAATAAAAGTAATTTTATCAAGAAAAATCAAATCTGTTTTTTATTTTTTTAAAAAAAGATTTTGAAAAGAATCAGATCTGATTTGTGTAAAGTAAAAAAAAAAATGATTTTATTTATAAAAAAATCAAATCTGTTGTTGGACACAAATAAAAAAAAATTAAGAAAAAAGACTTTTGAAAGAGGATCCACATTCATGAGACAAATTTCAATCCCTTCTTTTGAACTTCAAAATCTGCAATTTTATAACAAAGAAAACATTTTAGAAAAAATCAGATTTGTATTTAATGAAAATACAGATCAGTTTTGTATTTAGAAAAAAATCAGATATGTATTTAATGAAAATACAAATCAGTTTTGAGTTTAGAAAAAATCAGATATGTATTTAATGAAAATACAGATCAGATTTGGGTTTTGAAAAAAATCAAATCTATATTTAATAAAAATACAGATCAGTTTTGAATCTTCATAAAAGAGTTTTGATAGTCATTGCAGATTTTGATGTCAAAAAGAAAGAATTGAAATAAACAATCATCTACAGTATCTAAGCATGGCAATTATATATTAAGAACAAGACATCATAAAACATAAACATATTCATGCATCAACCAAAAACATACTAATTAATGGAAGAAGAAAAGAAAGAAAAAAAAACAGAATACCTCTTGCATGAGCGTGCTCTTCTAATGAAAGAATATTTTAGAAATCAAACAAGTTTGTTCACCTCTTTGAAGTCTAAAATACTTTACTTACAAAAAGGAAATTCCTAAAGCAAAAGCCTCCAGAACATCTTTAACATAAGGGGAATAGAAAAGTCAAAAAAGAAGAGCCCCTAATTCTGATCTTTTTCCTCTATTTATAGAGGTTGGGATGCTTAAAAAATAAGCTGAATGAGATCATATACGAATTGGAATGCAACCTTATCTTTAAAAAGTCGAAAAAGATAGGCTTTATCTCAATCAGGGGTCCCCGGGCTGGGCCGAGCTTTTGGGCCAGTCAGCACTCTAAGAGTGCCGAATGGCCCTCTTGGGTGCCATGTCCACGTTTGAGTTTTGGTCCAATTTGGACTTCTTTTTTGAGGATTTTTGAGCCAGAATTGCACCTAGACGTGTTTTTAATCTGTATTCTAAAAATTAATCCATTTTTCTTGATATTCAGGTCTTTAAAGTGATAATTATCTTGTAGATAAATATTCCAAAAAGACCTGATTATCCACAATTTCTTTGTTATCTAATTATCCACTTTATTCTCATGCAAGCAAGCCTATTTTTGACACTAACCAACAACCAATCACCAAATTATTTAATTAATTTTAATTGTCTAACCAATCAGAATTAATTTAAATTAATCATGCGTGATCGGCTCCACCCAAACAAAATGCATCCAGACTGTGAAAACTTGATCATGTAATATCTTTCAATCCGACGGTCCGATTTGGAAATCGGACATACCGTCACACCTGTTAGAATCTCAAGATCATTTTTATGATATGCAATGAATGAATTAATGCATGTTATGAAATTCTAAATTTTGGGGTATATGAATGGTCACTCTAATCATCTTCCAAGATTAAATTATGGGTCCAAAATCGAGTGTCTACACTACCGCAGAATGCTGGGTGCTCCGCAGACTGGTCTACTGTAGGATCAAAAAGGGCACTCTTGAGCTCTCTCAGCCAAAAGTTTAGAGGAATCCATTCCCCAACCACAAAGGAAAGGGAGTAGTAGCGGTAGTTATTTGTGTAAACCTTGGTGATAACAAGGAGGAAAGGCCCTCATTACCATCCAATGCTATCATGACCTTACAGAAAAGTCCCCGATTCAAAAACTTGTTTAATCAACTTGAGTTCACAGCTAATGAGAGGAAGGTAGCCATAGAATCCTTAGTTAGTATTGCTTTAAGAGCAGGGGCTGAATGCCTCACCGCAGAAACTCGGCCTAACAGGGTCTTTCTTGAAGATACTAATGAAATCGCCTTCAGTGACGAGGACAAGGAAGTGAAATACCCAGACAACAAGAGGCCACTTTATCTGGCGGCCTCAATAAATTAAATTCCTATCAAGCGAGCATTGGACACTGGTGCTTTGGTGAATCTCATACCACTCAGCATGTTACAAGCGGTAGAAATACCAGAAAGCAAGATCTTAGGATTCCCAATGAAGGTAACGAGGTTTGGAGGAAGACGCGGTTGGGTATATACAACTATGGTTAAAGGTAGGCCCCATGGCCTCCCTGGCTCACTTTCATGTAGTGAGGACAGAAATTTCATATCATATCCCATTGGGACGACCATGGCTACACAAGCACCACCTCATCCCTTTGACATACCACCAATGTGTGAAGGAAGGCTTAATGGAAAAACAATCCAAATAGCTGCAAACCCATCTCCTTTCGAACAAGCAAAAGCCCATCTAGTAGAAACTATATTCTACAATGAATGGGCACCATCAGGAGAGAGCTCGATATCCAAGCCTTCAGGTATCTTCATACCTAGATGGGAAGACATTAAGAATGACCTAGAGCCAGATTTGGGGGAGCTGTTAGACCGAAAAAGGAAAAGAAATGAAGCGCCAACCGCAAAATCAGAAAGTTTGCCACACTGCATCATGATCAAAGCGCCTGACGACAGAATAGTATACAAATTGTGAAGGTGCGCAGGACCCACTTACAGTTACAGGAGGGTCCCAGAAGAGGGCCCGAGCATAAGCCCTTAGTATGCTATGTGGCCCGAGAGAATGTGCAGGAAGAAGACGAGTCAGAAGAAGGGAAAATGATGGTGATAGAAAAAGAGGTGCAAGCATCCGTAGAAGAAAAGCTTGAAGAGGTAGATTTTAGTAATGACCCGTAAAAACCCAGGCCCATCTCGATTAGCTCAAAGCTAACCAAGGAAGAAAAGATGAGTCTGGTCCAACTGCTGAAGGAGTTCAAAGATGTGTTTGCATGGAAATACGACGAGATGCCTAGACTAGATCCAAATCTGGTTGTGCACACACTTAATGTAGAGCCTGGGATCAAGTCGGTTGCCCAGCCAACCAGAGTATTCCACACCGACATAGAGGCATAGATAGTTTAGGAGATGCAGAAGTTGCTTGCAGCCAAATTCATTAAGCCGATCCAACATCTGAAATGGTTTTCTAATATT
This sequence comes from Quercus aquifolioides, assembly GCA_019022515.1. Taxonomy (NCBI): domain Eukaryota; kingdom Viridiplantae; phylum Streptophyta; class Magnoliopsida; order Fagales; family Fagaceae; genus Quercus; species Quercus aquifolioides. Next base: position 39,110,303 of record CM032328.1, on the reverse strand, counting down.
GTGCCTTTCAAGAAAAAGAATGGGCAAATCAGATTATATGTAGATTTCAGAAATCTTAACTAAACTTGCCCTAAGGACGAGTTTCCCTTACAAAATATGGATCTGCTAATAGATTTTGCCGCAAGACATGCTATTTCTCTTTCATGGACGGATTCAGTGGCTATAACCAAATCTGAATGGCACCTAAGGATGCAGAGAAAACCTCTTTCAAAACACCCATTGGAAACTTCTATTACAAGGTAATGGACTTTGGTCTCAAGAACGCGGGTGCAACTTGCCAATGCACTATGACTGGGATCTTCCATAACATGATGCATAGCGAGATGAAGGATTACGTGGACAACATTGTGGTGAAGTCGAGAAAGTGCAAGGATCATATCAAGGTCCTGAGGAAAGTATTAGAGCAATGCTGGCTCTTCAAGATAAGAATGAATCCACTAAAGTGTGCTTTCAGAGTTTCTGTCAGGAAATTCTTGTGATTCCTAGTCCACAGTAGAGGGACAGGCGTTGACCCGGCGGAAGATATAGCAATAGCAACCATGAAACCACCGTCCACTGTCAAGGAGTTGAAGAGTTTTTTGGGTAAAGTCTCATATATTAGAAGGTTCATACCAAGCCTAGCATTAATTACTTCAGCCTTCGCAAAGTTATTGAAGAAATGGCATAGATTTGAATGGGGTGGCAAGTAGCTGAAAGCTTTCCAAAAACTACAGCAGATTATGACGAACTTGCCCATGGTCTTGGCACCAGTTTGTAAGAAACTACAGTTACCTAATATGGCATCGAACAACCAGTGTATTACGTTAGTCATGCTTTGAAAGATGCTAAGACATGTTATCCCCGAGTGGAAAGGGTGTGCTTAGCTATTGTTTACGCATCATAAAGGCTCCACCATTACTTCCTAGCCTACGAAGTGCATCTTATGACGAAGTCCCATGCTATTAAGGCACTTTTACGGCAACCCATTTTGTCTGTCATAATATCACAATGGCTATTGCAGTTATCACAGTATGATTTGAAAGTGGGAACACCCAAAGCGGTGAAGAGCCAGGCTATAGCAGACCTGTTGGCCCAATTCTCAAAAGAAGAGGAATTCTCACTAGATAATGAAGTACCTAGAGAAGTGGCTAGGTAGAAGTAGCAGCAGAAGAATGGATCATGAGATTTGATGGTTCTTCTAAAGCAAACTCAGGAGGCACAGAAGTGGTTCTTTATCATGGAGAAGGAGAAACCATAGCACTGTTATTCAAGTTAGAGTTTCCATACTCAAATAACACTGCAAAATACGAGGCGTACTTAACGAGGCTAGCAATGGCTCTCAAGATGGGAATCCAGCACTTGAGGTTTGTAGGTGACTCCAATTTGGTAATCTGCTAGGCGAAAGGAAGCTTTTCCTTGAGGGACCATCCCTGGCCCTTTACAAGATGTTAGCCCAGAGAATGGAAGAGAAGTTTTGTACATTTGATATAAAGCATGCCTAGCGAAGTGAGAATAGGTACATAGATGTATTAGCCATGTTGGGGTCGCAAATAGCCTTTGGAGGAAGTAGCACCATGGTAGAAATCAAGAAGAGAAGAGAACCCATTATCAAAACCCTCAAAGAAAAGTTTGCAAAAGAAAAGGAATGCAAGAAAGGTTGGAGGACCCCCATCAAAGAAGCCCTGTTGAGGGAAGGAACCATAGAAGAGTTAAAAAGTGTGAAGGATTATGTCCTTATAAGAGGGGAATTATATCACAAAATGCCAAAAGGAATCCTGTTAAGGTGCATTGGGCACAAAGAGGCCCAGAAGAAATTAGAAGAAGTACACAGCAAAACCTGCGAATTCTATAGGGACATTAGCTTGTACCACAGACTGTAAAGGGTGGGCTTCTATTGGTCGAATATGAAGAAAGAAGCAGACCAGATTCAAAGTTAATGTGAAGCCTGCCAGCTTGCCATGGATCAGGAAGATAGTTATGCCATATTTACTAAGGAAGCTGGAGAAGTCATTTTATTGAGTACCTGACCGACGACACCTTATTCGTAGAAACATGAAGGTAGATACAAGCTTAAGAGATTGGCAACACATTATTTCTTGCACAAAGGAATCCTGTTCAAGAAAGGATATGATGGGGACCCACTATGGTTCCTAGGGCCAAAGTCAAGGAGGTGTTGAAGGAAGTACACATAGGTGAATGTAGGGAACATCGAGGAAGGAAAAAGCTATACATATGTATCTTACAGATGGGATATTGTAGACACCGCATTTTGTACCCCTAACAACTCGGGCTCCTGTTCCTCAATGATGTTGAAATTCTAAAGCCCAAGGTTGGAAAAGGGCCCAATCAAATTGAAATTGACTTGAGGAAAGTATTTTTGAAAAATATAACTCTTTTTATGAATAAAATAATCAATTTTTGGAAAATAAAGACCACAAAAACACTAGAGCATGCGTACGCATACACAAGTGTGCGCACGCATGCTCAAGCTCTATGTACGCATGCTTCATGCATGCGTACGCATACACGAGCATGCGTACGCATGTTAGGGTTCTAGAAAATATGAAAGGCAAGTTTTCTGCATCAAAGTTTGGGTTTTTGAACGAATCCCATATTGTCTAGGAGCCGTTCTATACCCCCATTTTCGAACTATAAAAGGCCATACATAGTAGCTTTTCAAAAACATAGAAAATCCTAAGGGAAAATATAAGATTCACTAGAAATAGTGAATCGAAGAGGGAATTTTTCACAAAACATCCTCAAGTTAATATTTTCCTGATTGAGTCCTCTTCTGGCCTTAATCCTTTTAAGATAAGGAATCACTTCCTTGTTTGATTTTGAATAGATTGACATAAGGGAATAGTCAAAATCAAGCCAATGAGCCTTTGTTTTAGAGGTAAAGGTTCTAACTCTTTTTGCCTCCTTTTCTTTGTTTAATTATGTTTTTCTCTTATTTATTTTCTTAGTATGTGTTTTAATATGTTAGTTTCATTTAAGTTTACGTTGTTTCTCTGTAATAATATGATAGGTTGCTAGATTTTGTTTCTATTCTTGTTTCTGAGTTAGAGTTAGGGCATTTATGCGTACGCATGCTTTCTGCATGCACACACATACTCGAAGTATGTGTACGTATACAACTGGGCTGCATACGCAAGCCCTATGTATGCGCACACATACTCATGCTCAGAAACCCTAATTTGAGTCTTTTGGCTTCTGTTTCTTTATTTCATTTAAACCATATGCTTCTGCCTTGTCTTATTTCATACTCTTGAGTCTCTACCTCCATGTTTGGTATGGTGTTAGTTCTTCACATGCTAGATTAGGATTTCTTTTCAATGTTTTCTTTAATGTGCAATGAACATGCATATAACATGATCATGCATTAATGCATACGTGCTATGGTGCAGTTGTTAGGATATGTGCCCTTTAAATCCTATTGTATGATACTATGTATGATATTATGTTGTGATTAATAAAGTTGTTTTATTATTATCTAAAATAATGGTAACATGAATATTTGGACATTATCATATAATCCATGAGATGCATAGTATGTGATTTAGTCACAGAAGATATAAATCACAAGTTCTTTGTAAACTCTAAATTTTAGTTCGTAGTCGGTGATGAAATTGGGCATTTCATCTATGAAGACTATAACATATCAACTAGGATGATTTGTCTTGATCATGGAAGTGGAGACTTCTAGTTGATATGTTGATATGTTTTAAGTGTTAAGACATATTGAACTGGACCACTGTGAGATTTATTATTCTATTAACAACTATCAAATGAATAATAAATCTCATGACTTCTATTTACATCGACTCTTAATCCTGAGAGAATAATGAACCTGAACCTGATCATGAAGTGTAGGTTGCTTTGATATATCAGGAGTGAGATCTAAAGTCACAATAAAAACCTCAGTATGTTAGGCAGCTACATTTAATGTTGAGGGAACATATATTCTTGAGATGGAATTCATAATCTCTTAACGGAGATATAAAATATTAACTTGAGATAAGTTTAATGGGTTTGGTTATTCGGAGTGTTAGGCCTAACCACTTTAGTAAGAAGTTACTAAAGCATATATTTATGAAATTGGATTTCATAAATATATGGTGAATAACTTAAAGGATTAAACTGGGTACTCAAGGATTAAGATGTAGTAATCTTCAAAGTGGCAGTCAACATTCATAACTTTGTATTACTACAATATTTTAATGAATGGGTTGAATGTATAATAAAGTCTTGGGATATAATTTATTAATAAGGCCTAGAGTGCAATTATATTTATATAGTAGTATTAAATATAATTAATGGTAATTTTGGGCTTGTCAAGAGTTGACAAAAAGGCCCAAAATCCGTTGGAGCTAGTGTCTTATTTGTCCATTTTGGTCCCACTCCAAGCCATATACTAAAACCCAATTGGAATGGCCCAAAAGGCTAGCCTAATTAGATAATCATTTATATATAAGGAGAGAAACATACAGAATTTTGAGATGTATGAAATGGTGTATATATGAGTGTAAGCCACTCTCTTATTCTCCCTTGAACACATACGTATAAACTAATTGAGAAACCACACTTCTTGTGCATAAGTGGAATTGGAGTGAAGATTAAAAGTGTTCCCAAGTACTTCTAATCTTTGGTTTTGAATTTCATCGCACCAAGGTACGCTCTCTTGTTCTTAAATTCTGAAATTTACATAGTACGTGTTATCAATTGCGAATGAAGTAGATTCGTTAATTTTTCGCTGCGTATGTTTTGTATGCAATACAAACTATGCTTCTCCAATAGCAGTGAGGTAAGTCATGCATTCACATGGACATGCATTTGGGTTTACCTTGATAATAAGTATGAACATGCTTGGTTCAATGTTTAGATACCTATCAAATGCTTGTTTGATACCATGCCTTTGTTCCTATCTTGATGATCTATGCTCATTTGTTGGCTACCTTAGATATGGTTTGGTATGAGATGCATGATAGATGCATGCTAGGTTTGAGATGTGATATGCATGATAGATGTATGTTAGGGTTTAGGGATAAAAATGCCATTTTGATTGCTAGATGTATGCTAGTGTGTGTGAGTCTAGAATAACAATATTGAATGTGCCTTTAGTGAGATTAAGACATAAGATACAATGAGTGGAAGCTGACCCACGAGTCTGGTGGGGTTGGGTGCCTAACCCCTTCCCATTCCCATACCTAAACTCCAGACACGTGCTCTGGTAGTAGATCAGTCCTTCCACGAAGGGCGCTATATATATGGTTCCTAGACCTAATCTAGGTGGCGACTCCATTTCTTTTCTCCACCCCGATCCACTCAGCCGAGGCGTACTCCCCTCCCGTTGTGCCCACAGATATTACTTGCCCAATATGAAGAAAGATGCGGCAGAATTTGTGAAGAAGTGCCATGGGTGTTAAGTACAAGCAAATCTAATCCACACCCATCCCCAAAGTTTACAGAGTATGATTACCCCACAGCCATTCCACACCTGGCGGTTGGATTTGATGGGACTAGTCAATCCTCCCTCAAATAGAAACATTTGGATTTTGGTGGCCACAGAGTATTTTACTAAATAAGTCAAAACAATACCGCTTCGTAAAGCCACAGGAGGGGCAGTAGCAAACTTCATCAAAGAAAACATAATCGCAAGATTCGAGATACCCCACAGGATCATAAGTGATAATGGTACACACTTCGTAAACAAAGAAGTCAGAAAGATGTTGGAATACTACCAAGTAAAGCACCATCGGTCTTCACCATACTACCCACAGGGGAATGGGCAAGCTGGAGCAACAAACAAGACTCTCATCAAAATCAATAGCAAGATGGATTAAGAGTATAGTGGAGGATGGGTCACACACCTGGCAGATGCGCTATGGGCTTACCGTAGTTCACCCAAGTTTGCCACAAGATTCTCTCCTTTTTCATTGGTATATGGGTTAGAAGCTGTCAACGCCGCAGAATTGATGATACCATCCCTAAGGGTCCTCCAAGCACAAAAGAAGGAAAAACAAGAAAGATGCCTTATTGGCAGAAAGGTGTGAGGACTTAAAAGGGTTAGGTGAAAAGAGGGAAGAGGCCCAAGGGCGCAACCGCAAGTACAGGCAAAGGATGATGGAAGCCTATGGGAAGGCCATGAAGAAAGAGTATTTATAGAAGGATAGCTGGAGTTGAGGACAGAAAAACATGTTAGAAGAGGATTAGCCGACCCATCTAAATTTTCACCAAAATGTGAAGGACCCATCGTGATAAGGGAAGCTAATACAAGTGGGTATTATTACCTAGCAAAAATGGATGGGAAAGATCAGATGGATCCTATGAGAGACCGCAACTTCTTGAGAGGGTGCTCTCAAAAAAGAGATTTTGGTGTTTTTTGGGGCACCTTTCTTTTTGGGTAAGTGGTGTGGAGTCGCCACTTATTTTTTATACAAAAAAATAAGAAAAAATAAATAAAAATTAGATGATAAAATGCTTCATTGTCATTGATTGAATAAAGAACAGTACAATTTTGGTAAATTAAACCTTACAACGCTTTGAGTCATAGTTACAATCTATGCAAAAGAATACAAAGCTTTTGGTCCTAATTACAATCTACCAAAATTAAAGAAAGACAAAACACTAATCTACCTATCTAAAAAACCTAAGCTTGGGGGCTAGGTTACAGAATGAGAAGGTGTTAGACACCCATTCCGCCCAGACAGAGTTTGGTCTTCTAGAATCTAATGACCAATATACCCTTTTTTCCATAATGTGAATGATATGTTGAACATACATGACAGACACGTGACTAGAATTAATTCAAATAAATTTTCCTTATGAATGAGCCCTCTTCTTTTAGGAAAATTTAGATTTGTTTTGAAAATTTTTAAAAAGAAAATCATTAGACGTGGTTTGTAAAAAAAATCAGATCTATTTTTATGTAAAAGAAAGAATGAGATTTTTGTTAAAGAGAATTAGATCTGTTTTTGTGTAAAGTTAAAAAAAAAAAAAAATGATTTTATCAAGAAAAAATCAGATCTGTTTTTATGAATAAAAAGTTTTTTGAAAGAGGATCCACATTCATACAATGAATTTATTACACATGCATCACATTAAAAAAAAAAAAAAAACAACAACAACTACAACCTAATTTTCAACCCTTTCATTGAATTTCAAAATCTATAATTTTGTGTCAAAGAAAACTTTTTCTAAAAAAATCAAATCTGCATTTAATGAAAATACAGATCAGTTTTGAATTAGAAAAAAAAAAAGACCTGAAAACATAGATCAATTTTTTGGAATTAAAAAAATTAGATCTGAAAGATCAAATCAGTTTTTGGTTTAGAAATATTAGATCTGAAAGATCAAATTAGTTTTTGGTTTAGAAAAATCAGATCTGAAAGATTAGATCAGTTTTTGGTTTAGAAAAAAATCAAATCTGAGAGATCATATCAGTTTTTGGTTTAGGAAAAAATCAGATCTAAAAAATCAGATCAGTTTTTAGTTTTGTTAAAGAAATCTTTGATAGACATTAGCAGGCTTTGAAATTTAAGAAAGAGAACCACAATAAGTAATCATCTAAGAACATGTTAAAGAAAAATTCAAGTAGAACATGGTAATTATACATTAAGAGCAGGAAATAATAAAACATTTTAAACATATTCATGCATCATCAACAAAACTAGTGTAAAGGAAAAGAAAATATAAATACTTCTTGCATGAGCGCGCTCTTCTAATTGAAAGAATATTTTAGGATTCAAACAAATTTATTCAACTCTTTGAAGCCTAAAATACTTTACTTACAAAAAAGAAATTCCTAAGGCAAGAGCCTCTAGAACGTCTTTAACGTAAGGGGATTAAAAATCAGAAGAGAAGAACCAGAAAGAGGGGGGGTCAGAAAGTGTAAAAAAGTGTGCTGAATTTTGAGAGGAACCCTATATTTATAGAGGTTAGAATGCTTCGAAAAATTAGCTGAATGATCAGATACGAATTGAGACATGTCCTTATCTCTAAAAAATCGAAAAGGGTAGGGCTTATCTCAATCCAGGAGTCCTCGGGTTGGGCCTTGAGTTTGTGCCAATTAGCACTTGAGAAGTGTCGATCAGCACTCCAAGAGTGCCGATTGGCCCTCTTGGGTGTCGGACCCACGTATGAATTTTGGTCCATTTTGGACTCCTTTTTTGAGGATTTTCTAGCCATGAATTGCACTTAGATGCATTTTTAATCCATATTCTAAAAATTAAACCCCTTTTCTAGATATTCAGGTCTCTAAAGTGATGATTATCTTGTAGATAAATATTCCAAAAAGTCTTCATTATCCACAATTACATTGTTATCTGATTATCCACTTTATTCCCATGCAAGCAAGTCTACTTTTGACACTAACTAACAACCAATCACAAAATTATTTAATTAATTTTAATTGTCTAACCAATCAAAATTAATTTAAATTAATCATGCATGGTTGGTTCCACCCAAACAAAATGCATGTAGACCGTGAAAACTTGATCCTATGATATCTTTCAAACCAACGGTCCGATTCAGAAATCGGGCATACCGTTGCAACCGTTAGAATCTTAAGATCATTTTTATGTTATGCAACGAATGAATTAATGCATGTAATGCAACTCTGATTTTTTCGGGTATATGAATGGTCACTCTAGTCATTTTCCTTGATTAAATTATGGGTGCAAAATCGAGTGTCTACAGATGTTACTATGCTTGAGAAGTGTCAAGTAATTTTACTATCTCTTTTTCTCTTTTTGTATTTCCTCCAAGTGACTACCCTTGTAAGGAGTGCTATGTCACAAGAAAGTAATTTAGTAGTTTGTAATGAACGTATTTTCATGAAAATAGAAGTAGAAAGCAATGAAAATGGCAAACGAGGTATTCATAGAAATATGCGGTATTATAGAGCATATCAAGCATGATAGCAGAAGTAGCAATAAGTTACAGACCAAAAGCATAAGTCATACTAGACTTAGTAGAAATAGTCATAAGTATCAAACAAAATAAGCATACTATGAAAAAGAAAATGTATATACAACAATAAGAAGAAAAGCTAAAGGAGGAGAGCTTATACCCATAGCCTCAGTATTAGGCTCTTCATCAAAAGCGTCCTCAGAATCAAAGATCTTAGTCTTCACGACTAGCTCATCATTAGAATGCTCAAGGATCACCTCGGATCCCTCATTAGAAGATAGATCTACATCAAGCATTTAGGTGGCAAAATAGGGAATGGAAGATGGAGTGACCGCTAGTGAAGGCCTACCTCCAACCACCTAAGGGAGGGTAGCAAACGGATCATTGGGAGATATGACTGATGGAGGGGTAGTAAAAGGAGCCTCTTCAGTCTGAGCACCCAAAGGAGGAACACCTCCCTTTGGAGGAGTAGAAAACTTTGCAGAAGCAAGACCAGCCTCTCAGGGATTTTCTCTTCGACAAAAGCAACCCCCTCAGCAAGAACCGATTCTGTTGGGGAAACTAAAGCCTCAGTAGAAACCTCCCTAGTAGCAGCAGCAGCGGTGGAGGCCATGGCCTCTACAAAAATATCAGCACCATCAAAGAATCCCTCCATAGGAGTGTCTGCAGTCGCAGAAACCTTCTCCCCCTCAGAAACATTTCCCTTGGCAGAAACTGCCTCTATGCCAATGGTAGGTCCAGTAGGGTTCTCCTCACTTAGAGGAATATAGACAGCAATGGGCTCAGTGTCAATCTGAATGTAACGAAATGAGGGAAAGAATGAGCAAGAAAAAGAAAACAAGAAAAAAAAATGAATAATGCAAGGAAAACAAAATGAAGAAAAATAGAAGAAAGACTTACCTCGGCCTCGTCGAGTATGATGGGCCATGTGGCAGAAGTGTCTTCCTTAAACTTGGATTACCAGAAAAGAGAATGAGGCACACATGATGTTAGCCGCAGGCGATGGCATTAAAGAATTAAAATAAAGACAAGAAGGGAATTAGAGATAACATATTCTCCTCTCAGAAGGAGCAGATGAAATTAGAGGGGAAGTATTTCGCTTACTGCCACGGGTTCTGCTAGATGGAGGGGGCATTTGAAGGTTGTCTTGACAATGGAGGCTTGGATTTGGCCGTGGCAAACTTCCAGGTGGAACGAGTCCTAGTAGAAAGAGGAGAGGTGCTCTCGAGAACGATATTGCCAATAGGAGGAAAGTCTCCCCTAGAAGGAACTATGTCAAAACAGGTCTCAAAGGCACCTACGATAACACCCTTACCCTTCTTGGTAGACTTAGGCTTGGCAGACTTGGAGGACGAACCCTTCTTCACTAGTGGAGGTAGGTTCACTACCTTCACTTTCTTTTCCTAGCCAAGAGGAAACTCCCCTGCATACAAAAACTATCCCTGTTGTTCTTCCTGCACTCAAATATGGCAGACTCATTTTGCTTCCAGGCATACGCAATCATGGACTTGGTAGGAACAAGCAAACGTGGGTTCGAAGAGAGCACGATATGCAAACCTTGAGGGGGAATGAGTGAAAAGCCGCAGCTACCAATAATATCTTTAAGGAAGAAAGTCATAACAGCCTGTCAGTAGGTGTGCATAGGAGCAATACAAAGACCCACTCTCTGAGAACTGGGAATAGTAACCGCAGTAAAAAGCTTACTCCAATAATCAAAGGCATGTGGGAGCAGGAAAGGGTGAACCGAAGTAGCAAAATCTAGAACTATAGTTAAATCATCAGGCACATCTTGGTTAAGCCCGAATTTCCTCCTCACTCTATGGGTAGAGTAGTGCATACACCATATCCCTTCATCAGCCAAGTAAGGCAGCCACCCAGCATTGGTCGCAGCCATGTACATGATCCCTCACTCATCATAAGCAACCAAACGAGTAGTTGTGCCAATAGTACCCATGAAAGGCCACATCGCCGAATCATTACAAGTGTAGCCAGTACCAAGATTCCTATAAGCTCTCTGTGAAAAGCCCACTCCTTTGTCAAAAAACTCCATGGCAGGATGACCAAAGGGCTTCAACCCAACCCAACGATGTGCTAAAGGAAACTCATCAACAAAACCCCCCACAAAAATTGGTGATCACCTTAGGGCAAGACTGAAACCTCTCCTTAGCATGGCAGATAGATTTACACTTGGCCAAGTGCCTAGAGTAACGCTCCCAAAGAAGATAATGCAAAATAGTGCTATGAATAGAAGAAGTAACAATATGGCAGGAACCTGCTTCCCACTCGTCATTCTATAAGATATCCAATGGAACATACAAATAACCCAAGAACAAATGAGCCAATGGCGGACTTACCCTAATAGAAATCTTAATAGCCAACTGAAAGTACACGGGTTTTACAGCATAATGAGGATAAGAGCCAAAAACAAACTTACACAAACAAAACATGATGAAGTTAGCACGGCGAGCAACAACAAAAGCCTTCGAAAAAGCCCCAATCCAGTTAGAAAGCTTCTTGTTCCCACCACCAAGTCCCTTCTTCAACTCTGCTTCCACGGCTTCCTCATCAGTAGAAAGTTTGATATCCGAAGGGCCAATGTCCCCAAGGATAGGAAGTAACAATTGGTTTGCCACAACCTCCAACATCACAGTGAGTTCACCATAGGAAAGAAAGAATGTATGAGTGGCGCTACACCACCAGCAGACCAAATGTCATAGATTGAACAAGTCGCGGTAGTTTTGTAGACACTGCAAAGAAACAACAACCTTCAAAACAGCAGCCCGTTGGAGCGCCTCCATGAAACCCACATCGAAAAGCTCTTGATCAACCCAATCCTTCCAACCCAATGACGTACCCAACCTAAACTCAAAGAGAATAGGGACGGGTAAGGTCTCTCCACAACAAATGGCAAGATCGGGTATAGATTTTGCCAACGGAGCCTAAGATACATCAGTTTTCCGCCGCTTCAAAGATAGCCAAACTCGACCCGACGGATGAGGCGAATAGTCCCCGGGTATCACTGAAAAATGAGAATGGGCATTATACCATGGTCTATGAGAGAGGTGCACTCGCTATAAAGGTCGTGAGCCACCCTTCCTCCTCGGAGTGTTCCAATTCAGAAAGAAATGCCTCTTCACCTCCCTCACCCTCAACAAGTGGTGGATCAACAATGGTTTCTTTCCCCTTACAGCGGGAAGAACCTTCACTCTTCACTAGCGACATAAAGAGAAGGTGGGTAATGTATGTGGGGTATAGAAAAAGGCACGAAGCGAAGAATGAAGAGAGAAAGGAGAAGTTGAGGAAAGAAGGAAGCGTTGTGAAAGAAAAATAGTGAAAAAGATTGGGATAAGTAAAAAGACTTAGAAGGGAAGCGACGGGACATTTCTCAAAAGGGGTAACGCATTAAATAAAGCAAAGGTGTTGCTTCAAAATAACTGATAAAAAGAGAAATTCAAAAAGACAAGTCTATTTGCAATAGAAAGGAAGTGAAATAGGGACCACTGTTCAAAAAACCTGCGAAAGAAATAGTAGAAGTATTCGCATATGAATTGAAGAAACAATCCATATGCTCAGAGGCTTGAATGTTGATACCCATTTTTTGATTAAAAAAAAAAGTCCAACAACAAAAAGGCCCAATAGCAAGTAAAAATGAAGAAGAAAATGATGGGAAAAAAAATAGAAGCAAATGGGCTATAAAAGCCCAAAGAAGAAAAAAAGAAAGAAATAAAGCCTAGTGGGCCAGAATGGTAGGAAATGGCAGCAAGTAGGCCCACAGGCACAATAAGAGGTAAAAGCAAAGCAAAGGGGCCATGAGAGCCCAAAGAAGAAAAAAAGATGGAAATAAAGTCTGATGGGCCAACAAGACCACAAACACAATAAAAGGTAAAAGCAAAGCAAAGGGACCATGAGAGCCCAAAGAAAGACATAAAGTCCAGTGGGCCAGCAGGCCCACAAGCATAGTAAGAGGCAAAAGAAAAAGTAAGGTGGAAGCTAATGGGTCATAATGGTCCGAGGAAGGAAGAAGGAAAGGAATAAAAGCCCAATGGGCTAGTTTGGCAAGAAGTCATGCCAAGCGAACCCACGAGTCCAGGAAGGGATAAAGGGAGATAAAGCAAGTCCAAGAAGAAGTCCCATGATGTTCTCTCCATAAAGGATAAACACGGGCATAAGGGACATGCAGCAGGATGAAAACAAAACTAACCTGCAACAGCAAATATGGTGTAGGAATGAAAGAAAACAAAAACGAGAGTAGTGGAGCAAGCACGCAGTAGCTGAAGCACCACCAACTTGTACCCAACCAATACAAGAAAAATGGGTCCACAGTCAAGGTATTTAGAGGGTGTACTTTGGTGAAGGGGGAAAAAGAGCCTATTTTCGGTTTCCAACTAAGGCCTCTTTTAGGGAAATGTTCTGCTGGGATAGCATTTCGCCCAAAAGAGGTGGTAAACGGCTAGAACCACCCGATGCATGCCAAAAAGGTAGGTAATGAGAAACTCCAAGGCCTTATCCGTTCAAACAAAGGGGAAAGGCTTATAGCAAGTTCGAACAAAAGGGAAATTTTTCATATAACAAGTAGTGGAAGAAAGAGAATACACTAGGCATGTCCAGTAGTGGTAGTAAATGGGCAACCAATAGGTTGGTGGGCAACTCTGAAGGGGTGTCCACCGTAGACCAGAAACAGTTGGTGAAGCCCTAAGGATAAAATAGAGAAATCCCATAAGATCAACCAAGTATAAATAATGGCGATGGCCATAGATAAAGAGGAACCCGAGGCAAGAAAGCATAAAGAACTAAAAGAGAAATAACAAAGAGAAAGAAAAAGGAAAGGTGATAAGAAAAGAGGGAAGAACACGGTAGAAAGACATGCATCAGTAGGCAATTTTTTTCCTCCCTCTTTAGTAAACCCACTCTTTGAAATCCCAAAAGCAGTAACAAGTAGCCATTTAGGTCCATTCCCTAAAATGCACAACTTTAATGGCATAGTCCAATAGTTAGGTTGTTCAGGTTGGGGTTCGGGCTCTTTTTGGTTGACTTCCTGTGGTAAGATTCAGTGTCTCACTATCAATACAAACGTTCGCACACATAACTTTACTTGCTATATCAGTTGTCCAGTCGTAGCATCTTCACTTTATTTGTTGTATCAGTTGTTCTGCCGTAGCATCTTCACTTTATTTGTTGTATCATTTGTTCTGATAACTTAATCTTTCTGTTGTAACTAATCCATTAGCTATGGCTAACTTTCTGCTAAGTCCATAAAACATGTGCAAATTTCTGCGGAGTAAAGTGCATATGTATTTGTTTGTTTTTGTTGTCTCTATTATTGGATGCTAGTCTTATGCAAAGACTGGCCCACAGCATAGTCCTGCTAGAGTATTAGGCCAAGCCCAACTTCCCAACCCACGGCGAAACTAGCCTAGGCGTAGCAAGATAGGCTTCAACTCGTTGACAAAGAAACCCACCTACACTCATTAATGAAAGTACTTATTTCTATTATAAAAAATTTTAAAAAAAAACTTGTTGATAAGACTCAAATAGATTTTATGTTTTATAGGCATTATGTTGTTTCAGATGTCCCACCATTTCACATTATTGCAGAGAAGTTTGTGCCTACATCTGCTCACTGGTTAGAGAAGTGCAACATATGGTGAAGGATATTACACTGAAAGGTTTCTTTTGGCTATACACAGTGGCGGAGCCAGAAATTTATCTTTGAAGGGGCCAAACAATTTTTTTTTCTTTGTATATATTAATTATATTCATATTATGTATAATAGTATCAAATAGTAATTTAAGTACAATTTATTATACAAGTTAAATATTTTATAACTCAATGTGTGCTAAAAATATGTATTTATTTAAATTAAACAATCAAGAGACAATATTAACAAAAAGAATGAGTCAATAGTTTTTCTTTTTCTTTTTTATCTTAGAGTCAGTAGTTTTTAATTTGCCAATAAACCTAAATTTTCAAAATAAATTATCAACATAATAAAGTATAATGATTAAGATAAAAAATAATAATAGATAAAAAAAAAATGTTAAATAGTAGACAAACAATCACTCAGATTTCAATACAAAAAAATACTAAAAAGAAACAACTAATTACATGTTGTTATTATTATTATTATTATATGATATATAGTAGTATATTTTTATCAGGTTTACTAATAATTTATTATATTATATTTATAATGTTATATAATTTATTTATTATCTATATCTATATTTATATTACCATTTAAGAGGCTTCTCTTGTTTGGATTTGATTTTTTTTCCAAAAAATACCCCTGCAACCTAAATTTAAGTAGATATAAAGCTTGAGGATAACATAGTAAAAATATATCTTTAACTCTCACCTTTTTCTTTTTTTTTTAACTCTCACCTATAACCTTGCCTACAAAATAGGCAATATTTAACTCCCACGTTTAACTCCAAGTATTACTCCACATTTTCACTTTTCTTTCTTCAATTTTTTTTTCTTCCTTTATCAAGACTTAACTGTTTTTTTTTTTTTTTTTTTTTTTTGCATAAAAAAAAAATTAACTTTTTTTTTTTCAATACCCGGTTTCCCTTAATCTCAACTCACGTTTTTTTTTTTTTTGAAGAAGAAGAAGAAGAAGAAAAAAATATACTAAAAAGTAGAAATCAATCATATCCAAAAGAAATCCAAAAAATTTCAAATAGCACATTCAAACCCACGTTCAACTTCTATCCAAAAAAAAAAAAAACCCCACGTTCAACTTTTCCCTAAAAAAAAATCCCACTTTCAAATTTATCCAAAAAAAACCTACTTTCAAATATATCTTACGTTTAAAAAAAAAAAGATAACTGAAGGTAGTTGTAAAAATCGGATTGCTACACCTATTAAAACCACGTTCGTTCTCAAAAAAAAAAAAAATCACATCCTCACATCCACCACAAAATTATCCTTCTCCTTCAGAATCTTCTTCCACCATCTTTCACTCTCACTTTGTTAAGTCTTCACAGATTTTTCAAATCCTGTTCATAAACTAATACCAGTTTTGATGTCATTGTTGGTCCTCAATAGGAAGGTCGGGGACAGATAGATTGCGGCTTTGGGTTTAGGAGATTATGATACTTTGTTTGCTAGAAGCATTATTAAGGGTATCAGTACTAAAAGCTCGAAAATGTGTTGAAAACACAAGCGCTGTTTAGATCTCCCAAATTAAAGTTACGGCTCGATAGATTTTACACTAACTTAATACTAAGTGCAGAATAGTGTAAATGCGAGCGGATAAACAAACATGCTACTCTAATCCATAATCATAGTAACACAGCAGTAAAATGGAATGTAAAAGAGTAGGGAAGAGAGATGCAAACACAAGATAACATGCCAATGTGTTATCGAAGAGGAAACCAAAGAACTCGGCGAAAAACCTCTCTACTGCCCTCCAAGTGATAATCGATCTACTAGACAATCAGTTGGGATACATGAGTTAGCAAGAGACCCTCCAAGCGTAATCTACCCGATGTACCTAAGCCCTCCAAGCTCCTACTCCAACAAGGCTTCTCGGAACCGTGTCTTATCTAGCTTTCTGGATCCCGCAATACGCCCGATTGCATCCACCAAGCCTCACCGGCTTCTTTTGGCAAATCCCCAAAGCTTCCCAAGCTCCAAAACACTCTCTACACTCTGAATAGGTGTGGGTTGTGTTTGGGTACAAATCTCCTCTCAAGGTATGACAATGGGAGAGGGAAGGAGAAGAGGCTACAATGATTTCTCACTAAGGATGAGTAGCTCTTTCTCTAAAAGATGGGTGTGTGTGTTGTAGAAAACCTATCTAGGGTTTTTCTCTCTGAATGGCCTCCTAAACATTTGTGGGTAATGAGGGTATATATAATATGGGTGAAGGATAAGAAAGTCATACTCAAAAATCCTCCAGGCAGAATGTTTCGCGACTACCTCGTGGGAAGGCCTTACCCGTGAGACACTTGCAAAAACGACAGCCTGGCACGACTCTTCAGCTTCCAGTCATGTGCTTCTCACATGGCTCTTTCGCGAGTTAGCTTCTCGCGAGCTTCTCGCGAAATCCACTAATTCTTCACTTTAGCTTGAGTCTTCACCAACTTGATACTAAACCCAATACAATAAAGTCCCACAAAATGCAAGGAACAAAATTAAAGCAATTACAACACTTTTTGTCATGGAATAAAGCCAACATAAAACATAGTTGTAAATCACAACTTTACAAGTACACCTTTCAATTTGCAGCAATTATAATTCGGAACTTTTTTATTGTTGTTAATATTCAAGGGTGTCTGAGGGTCCTGATCACATTATGCCTTCACTTCATACATTTTTTCTAGAGTAATTTTTTCTAGAATGTCTCATCAATTGGCCGAATTCAAGATTAATGTACTGCTATGAATGTTCATTGTATTTTGTTGTTGTGTTAGCCACGGATGTAAACAATCTTAAATCCATTTCAATAAAAAAAAAATTAACTTCCACACAAAAATTTATGGTAATATTTGTTTGTGTTTGATTTGAACTCTTTAATGTGGGTAGTGTACAGGAAAAATATTAGTATGAGATAGGATGATAGTCATTTGACTCTTTCATGGTAGAGTTAGATAACTATAATCCTTTCCTAAGTCTAATCTTTTTTTACAGGCATGAAGAAATGGGGAGAGAAAAGCCAAAAGAAGGAGGAGAGATAAAATAAAAGGTATTTATCTCCACAAAAAAGAAGAAGATTGAATTCCATGCTAATCTATTTCCATATTCTTCCAACGGATTATTTCCATATCTATAATGAACTCTTAAAATAATTCTAGCTTTGCATGGACATATCATGTGATGAAAAAAATTATTTCACCCATAAATGCATAACTCATCATACTCCTAAGTTTTTTTGTGATAAGAAAATGTATTAATCTCAAATTATAATTGATGTAAATTATGAATCTTAACAAAAAAAAAAAAACCTTTGAGCATGCGCATGAGCGATTGAATATATCTAGAATTGAAGTTTTATTGGAAATGGAAAATGTTCTGTTATGCCATAAAGTCAACTTATAATGGTGATTTTTTATGTTATGTGATACTTGCAGATATGATTACTTTATTGGCATCAAGGACAGTCAAGAATCGCCCTAATAAGAATGATGAGATAGCCCTAATAAGAAGGATATGACCATGGAATGGATGAGAATCGACTATAATTGTGGGGAAATTGGGCATTCATTTGCTTAATGCCCCTAATCTTTTTGTGCTGTTATTCACCTTTTGAGTTACTTTGTATCATTTCAAGTGTTTTTTTATTTCTGCTTAAGTTTGTCTTTGGATTATGTATTCACACCGTCAATTTAGATCTATTCTTTAGTTGTTGTATTGAGTGATACTTCACATTGCATTGACTTAATGTACAAATTTTAGTTCAAGTTAACATAAAATTGTTTTTAAAAGAGTACTTTAAGGTGGCTTTACACGAATTGATAGCTCATCTCTATTAAAAGTTTTTTAAAAATTCACTTTTAAGTCACTTTAGTAATCCTCTTACTAGCCTCTAAGCACGCGCTTACGCGCGTGCTCAAAGGCTCTTATATTTTTTGGGTAAGGGTTAATTTAGAGCATTTATTATAATTTGAGATTACTACATTTTCCAATCACAAAAAAACCTAGGGGTGTGATGAGTATTATGTGTTTGCAAGTGAAATAATTTTTCATCACGCCCCTAGATTTTTTTGTGATTGAAAAATGTAGTAATCTCAAATTATAATTGATGCAAATTATTAATGTAAGGTTGAATTTAATCAACCATCTTGTTGGCTTTATTCTGTGCCAATTTGCTTGTATTTCAGCACTTAGAAACCCTGTATTTAGGTGGGATTCATGTAAGGGTAATGAGTGAGAGAGTGTGAAGAAATGCTCAAGTTTGTGCAAGGATGCAGGAATTCGCAGCTGGAACTCGCGGGTGACTCGTGACTGGCAAGCCGCCAACTGTAGCACACGTGTGAAGCATGCGAGAAAATGAACAGTCACGTCAGCTGGTGCACTACAGGACAAAAGGTCCAGCCTGGCCATTCTGTTATCTCACGGCTTGAACTCGTAACTCAGTCAAGTCGCGAGGCCAAGCCGCCAACCAGCCCTGTTTGGGAAAAACTAACTCTTCGCATTCCTTTCTCACCCAAGTATAAATACCCCTTAAACCCACGAAATGTAGAGGGCTTCCAGAGAGAATTTTGAGAGAGGAACCCTAGAGAAAAACAAGATTGATTCATCTACAATCTTCACCTAAGAGACTCTTCAAATTCCTCTACTCTCATCCTCTCCATTGATACATCCTTGAGAGGTTCTTGACCAAATCATTTTCTCACCATACCCACGTCTGTAAGAAGGTTTTTTGGTGCTTAGGGAAGCAGTTTAGAAGGAATCAATGGTTATTGGTTGATGCTATGGGCTATAGCGGAATCCGGTAAGCTAGAGAAGAAAAAGGTTCGGCGCAACCTCGTTGGAGCAAGAAGGTTGGAGGGCTTAGGTACACTGGGTAGATTAGGCTTGGAGGGTCTATTACTGTTCATGTATCCCAACTACATTTTCTAGTGGATTATTTACCGCTTGGAGGGCGGCAAAGAGGTTTTACGCCGAGGGCTTCGGTTTCCTCTTCGATAACACATCGCCGTGTTGTCTTTGTGTTTGCATCTCTCTTCCCTTAATCTTTACCATTTAATTTCTGCTGTGGATGTGATTTTAAATTGGTTTAGATTGTTTATTAATTTTGTCAGTAGCTTATGTTCATGTTCCACACATTTATTGTTTGATAATAAGCTTGAATTGGTAATTTGTAATTGGGGGTCTAAACGTTCATTGTGTTTTCAACGCAATTTAAAATTTCAATTGGTATCAGAGCAGGTGCACTTGTTGTGGTTTAAACACCTGAGTGCGATCCTAGACCCCTTGGATATGGATGTTGCTATGGAAAAGGCCATGCTGAATTGTGGTTTAAATGTTTGTGACAATGACTCTATGAGTATGTTTGAAGGGTGTCCTAACAATGAACTCTTAGAGTTATTAAAAACAAAGAAACATGCTAGGATGTTTGCTCACATGCTGAAATATTTTGAGAATAAGAATCACATCTTACACAATAGTCTATGTGAGTCTAACTCTTTGATTAAGAAGTACAAAAGAAGAAATATAATATTGTGTGAAAAGGTTGATAATCTGAAAAAGAAAATTCAATCTAACAGATGCATGGATAATGAAGATAAATTGCCGTTTGATGGTCAAGAATGCTTGTCTCATGCTTGTCTATTTGTGCACACCTCATTGAAGGTATTTAACTCATGCTTGTGGTATCTTGATAGCGGTTGTTCTCGTCATATGACAGGAGATAAATCACTATTTAAGACTCTCAAAGAGAAAGTTGGTGACTATGTGACATTTGGTGATGGGAGTCATGCTCAAGTTCTCGGCAAAGGGACTGTTGAAATACCGAGATTAACTTTATTGAAAGATGTGTTATACATCAAAGGGTTGAAGGCAAATCTCTTAAGCATCACTCAAATATGTGATGAGGATTTTCTTGTCCGATTCTCAAAGAAGGGGTGCATAATCATTAACGAAGAAGGGATTCAAGTCTTGGATGGAAATAGGACTACCGATAATTGCTATGGAGTAGTTCCTACCGCACCCATTTCGTGTAGAAGTACTCGTGTTGACATGCTGGAACTTTGGCATCACAGATTTAGGCATGCAAATTTCAAACAAGTAGCTAAAGTCTCTAAACTCGAAGCAGTTGAGGGACTTCCAAAGTTTGGAAAGGTGGAGAAGACTATTTGTGGAGCATGCCAAATGGGAAAACAAACAAAGGCAAGTCATCACAAGGTGAATGTGATTGCTACCTCACGGTGTTTAGAGCTTATCCATGTTGATCTAATGGGGCCTACAAGAACTGAAAGTCTAGGAGGAAAGAGGTACATTATGGCCATTGTTGATGATTTCTCAAGATATACTTGGGTTGAATTTCTTAGAGAAAAATCAGAAGCATGTGAAAAATTGGAAATTCTTTGCAAGAGATTACAAAATGAGAAAGGAGTTCCCATTGTCAAGATAAGGAGTGATCATGGCAAGGAGTTTGAGAATGCAAGATTTGAGTCGTTTTGTGAAAAGAACGGAATCAAAAGGGAATTTTCAGCTCTCAAAACTCCTCAGCAAAATGGAGTGGTTGAAAGGAAGAATCGAGTGATTCAAGAAATGACTAGAGTTATGCTACTAAACAAGCAAATTCCTCAAAAGTTTTGGGGAGAAGCCGTGAACACTTCATGCCACATTGGTAATAGAATATTCTTTCGAGTGGGAACAAAGAAGACCGCTTATGAGATTTGGAATGGAAAGAAGCCGAAAGTAAAGTACTTTCGAGTGTTTGGAAGCAAGTGCTACATTTTAAATGATCGGGAGAACCTTGGGAAATTTGACGCTAAAAGTGATGAAGGTATTTTTCTTGGGTATTCTACTACTAGCCAAGCATATAGGGTCTTCAACAAGAGAACTAAGACGGTAATGGAGTCCATCAATGTAAAAATTGATGATGCCATAACCAAGGTAGAAATGGTTGATGATGGGGAAGGACTGCACACCAAAGAACCCACTGTTGAGGCCGAAGCTCTTGATATAGAAGCTGAAGGAACTACACCAGAAAAGGAATCAACTCCCTTGAATACAAGAATGGAAACAAGATCAATGTCTAAAACATCAAGTCCTCTTACTCCTCCAGAATTTCATCCTCCAATCTCCCTGAATGATGAAGTTTCCACATCAAAGAAGCCATCATCAAGAGTGATTAAGAACCATCCTGATAGCAACATCATTGGATCTTTAGATGAAGGTCTTCGTCTTCGAAAAGGAAGCATACTCCTGGCCAATCATGTAACATATCATTGCTACCTTGCTCAATTTGAGCCAAAAATGGTAGAAAAAGCTCTCCAGGATGAAAATTGGGTAGAATCAATGCATGAAGAGCTGAATCAGTTTGTGAGAAATGATGTATGGGAACTTGCTCCAAGGCCTGAAAATGTTCATGTCATCGGCACTAAATGGATATTCAAAAACAAGACAGATGAAGATGGAGAGATAATCAGGAATAAATCTCGGTTAGTGGCTCAAGGATACACTAAAGTAGAAGGAGTAGATTTTGATGAATCCTTCGCTCCTGTGGCAAGACTTGAGTCTATTCGAATTCTTATGTCCATCGCATGCACCATGAACTTTAAACTCTACCAAATGGATGTAAAATGTGCGTTTCTAAATGGATATCTGAATGAGGAAGTGTTTGTTGAACAACCAAAAGGCTTTGAGGATCCTCACTTTCCTGATCATGTGTTGAGATTGAAGAAAGCCCTTTATGGCTTGAAACAAGCTCCTAGAGCTTGGTATGATCGGCTTACCCATTACCTCCTGGAAAGAGGATTCAAAAGAGGTTATACTGATCGAACTCTGTTTGTCAAGAATGATGAAGATTACCTTCTGGTGGCTCAAGTATATGTTGATGACATAGTATTTGGTGCTACCATCGATGATCGGGCTATAGAATTTGCTGAGGAGATGAAGAAAGAATTTGAGATGAGTATGGTGGGGGAGCTTACATTTTTCTTGGGCCTTCAAGTCAAACAAAAGAAGGAAGGCATATTTGTGTCACAAGAAAAGTATGCTAGAAATATTGTCAAGAAGTTTGGACTTGACTCCAAAAAGCATGCCTCCACTCCCATGAGTTTGTCCACAAAGCTGAATGCTAATTCTTCCGGGGTGGAAGTGAGTCCAACCTTGTATAGGAGTATTATTGGGAGTTTACTCTATCTTACTGCAAGTAGACCGAATATTGCATTCAGCGTTGGTGTTTGTGCTAGATATCAAGCTGCTCCAAAGCAGTCTCACCTAACTGCAGTAAAGAGAATTATACGTTATATCAATGGTACTCCAGATTATGGGTTGTGGTATTCCAAGGATTCAAATGCTTGCCTTGCCGGTTATTCAGATGCAGACTGGGCTGGTAGTGTGGATGATCGAAAGAGTACCTCAAGAGGCTGTTTCTATCTTGGTAACAATCTTGTCTCTTGGATGAGCAAAAAACAAAACTCTGTGTCTCTCTCTACAGCTGAAGCTGAGTACATAGCCGCTAGAAGTTGCTGCACACAACTCCTTTGGATGAAGAAGCTACTTCATGATTACGGGATTCCTCAAGATACAATGTGTGTCTTCTGTGATAACACCAGTGCCATAAATCTCTCTAAGAATCCAGTTCAGCATTCAAAGTCAAAACACATAGAGATACGCTACCATTTCATTCGGGATTTGGTGGAAGAAAAAGTTGTATGTCTTGAATTCATACACACAGACAATCAAAAGGCAGACATCTTCACCAAGCCTCTCGATGGTCCACGGTTTGAATCTCTCTGTAAGACCATTGGTGTTGGTACAATCCCTTGAATCTCATGTGTACTGTGTGTTTTACCTCTTTATATTGAGTTAACTTGTTTGTAGGGCACACACTTCTTTGTTGATTATTTGCACAGCATAATTTGTTTTTGCTTTAAAATGTTTTTACATTGTCATTTTGTTTGTTTTTTATCAACCTTTTACTGCTTTTGTGTCAAAAATCCAAAAACACATAAAAAGTAGAAAATCCAAAAAGTTTGATCGACTTTGTTGTGTTTTGTCTCAAAACATGTTTTGCCGTGTACCTTTGTACTAATGGCTTAGTGCATCTACGAGCATAGCTTGTTTCTTATGCACTCATATCATAGTGGAAGAAATCTTGAAATCTATGTGACTGTTGTAAATAGATCTTCAACCTTGTCATAAATGATTAGTGAATGGTTTTGTTGATCTTGAGACATGCATAGACTTGTGCCTATATATCTTCCCACTCTTTATTTTGTTGTTTTTGCTTAAAGAGCTCAACAAATGTAAATCTCCAAATGAAAAGAGATATTGAGCTGCAAAAGCCTGTCGCACATACTAGTATTTGACTAGGAAAAAGGGAAAACGACCAAAAATAAAATGTATGATGCCCAAAAAGCCAAAGGCTAACTCATCAAAGTGAAATATCAAAAATTTCAGGCATCAATCTCACAATGAGATGTGATGATTCAAAATGATCAAATGATATGATATGTATGGAGCCAAATGAAAAGCTTCAAAGAAATGTTATCAAGTTTATGTGGGAGGTCATATATGCATACTTCTATAATTGAGAAGGGTTACATTATCTAGTGCTAGTTGTGTATGCCTTGATTGAATTGATCATTGAAGCTTCACATTGGACTAAGGACTATCTCATTTTTGATATCCACACACATCACACAAGTCTATGTTCAATGAATGTCATATTCATTTGTGTGATTGTACTTGTTTAAATGTGTTTTCACATGCTTAATCTTTGTTGATCAAACACAAAAAGACTTTTGAGTGTTTTTAGTTGTTTTTGGAAAGTTGTTTTGTTTTTACAAAAATATCAAAATTTCAAAAATACAGTGTTGTCCTGTTTTGGCGACTCAGTCGCGGGTTAACCCAGCCGCATGCCCCAGTCGCGAGCTCACTCCGAGATTTTTCGTGACTCATTGGCGAGTCAAGGTCTCAGTCGCAAAAAATACTTAGAATATTTTTCAAAATTTGAGTTTTTATGTTTCTCGCGGCTCAATGTGGCGACTTGTTCACGGGTGGAAGGTCCAGTCGCGAAAGGTACACAAAGATTTTTGCGGCTCACCTCGCGACTCTCTCGTGAGTAGACCTTCCAGTCGTGAAAAACACTTAGAAAATTTTTCAAGACTCTTGGTTTCTAAGTGTTTCGCGGCTTACCCTGGCGACTGACTGGCGACTTGATCCAGTTGCGAAAAACGCGTGTTTTGTGTTTTTCAGATCTGTGTTTAAAACTTTTCAGTTTTCCCTCGATCTATTATGACTATTCATTGTCTTCCGCATTTGAAATTTTCTAACACTCATCATTTTTCTCACATACATCACCATTGTTGTCCATCATTCCTGTTTCAATATTCAAGAAAAGGTATGATTTTTTTCTCTTACACAGTATCGTTCACATTTACTGCATTTACCTCCTGGAATGTGTGTTTTTGCTGATATTTGTATATCTCTTGTTTGATCGTGTATCTGATCTCATGATAAAAATGTTGTGCATTTGTTGGTGATTTTGTACAGATCTACTCTATCTTGAGTACACATTGTGGTGTTTGTGGCACACACACACTCATTTTCATGTTTGGGACCTAAATCTCAGTATTTTAGGGTTTCCTTCATTATTCATGTTTTGGATCTAACCCAATGCTGATAATGTTTGGTGTCTTGTGTGGCGTTTCTTGGTCTCTTGATAAAACATGATGCAAGGTGAAAATGTCTCCATTCAAGAGAGCTGTTGTGAAAGGGGGCAACAGCAAAGGGAAAGAACATGTCATTGATGTTGATGAACTCTCCCCTAAAGTAAAGAGGACTCGTTCATCATCAGGAGTATTTGATCCCAACAAGTTCAGATCTTATGCTGCTTTTCAGACTCATGAGAATTTCTTCAGAGATGCTAAACCTTTGGTCGAAAGGGTCGTTGATCAACCTTCTCTTTTTGACACCGACATTCCTAAATGGTTTGCTCACAAAGATTGGAATTACCTTCTCTCCGACCTTGATGACGCATATGAGGACTTGGTAAAAGAGTTTTATGCCAATGCAATTGTTGAAGGCGAAGAACTCAAATGCTGGGTTAGAAGAAAGAGTTTCTCAGTCTCTCCCGCATATCTGGCTGAGATTCTTCACATCAATCGACCGATGTTTAAATACTCACCAGTTTATGATGATTTATGTCCAAATGAGGACCTTCTCTGGGATGCTCTTGGAAAAGACTTGGAATTCTCATCGAATGGGAACTCAGTCAGTGTTTCCTCTCTTCCTCCGAAATTGAGAGTGCTTACAATCATCATGTTTCACAACTTGTACCCATTATCTAGCACCGGGTACATGAACCTCGGACATGCCCTGTTTCTTCACGATCTGATCTCTGATGTAGAGATTGACATTTGTGCACACATCTTTCATGTCTTGCGCAAAACAGTTCTTCGAACTGAATCAAGGATATGCATTCCTTTTTGCTGCCTCATTTCTAGGATATTGAAGCTCAAAGGAATACATCCTTTAACAGATGAGTCTCCCTGCACCAAACTGGCTCCAATCAACATGCGTACTTACAACACTAGCATTGGTCATAGTCGGAAGGGAATCAAAACAAAAACTTCAACATCTCACAGTGGTTCGCGCTCTAGCTCATCCACATTTGACGAGAAGCTAGACAACATTGCGAAATCTGTCCATGAGTTGAGCTCCAAGATGTCTGGACTTACATCTATCTTGCACCATCTCAACATTCAATGGGATATGAAGTTCACCTCTATCCAAACTCAATTGGATCAAATTCAAAGAAAGCTAGAAGGTGATGAGGACTAGCTATTCCATGACAAAAAGGGGGAGATGATGTTGGCAGGGGGAGTACAATGATAGGGGGAGAAACAGCTGCATCAAAAGGGGAGATGTTTATTTTTTGTTTCATATTAGCACTTTTCAGTCTTTATGTTTTGTTATTTGTATAAGTTAAGGGTTTGTACCTGTTGCTTTTGTAAGCTTTTAAGGTTTATGTACCCATGCTTTGTAGCGTTAGTACTTGCTGTTAAATGTCATGCATTTTCGTTTAGTACACCACTCTTGTGCCCTTGTAGGATCTTGTTCCTAGATACATATATGTTTTTATGCATTGGTTGAGTGTTGGACATGCAAATAATACTTTGCAAATAAGCTTATTAGCTTGCATGTCCGGATGTTCATTCCGTGTGTGAATGAGCATTGTGATCACTATGTATAGTGATTGTTTCTTTTTGGTCAAGCCATGGTTTATTTCTTATTTTCATCTTGCTTGATCACTTTGTGCTTGCTCCATATGCATTACAAGTTTTCTGCATACAATGATCAGATTGTGTTGTTGTGTTTCAGGAGATACTTGTTCTTATAGTTCAAGAGCTTCACAGATTCTAGAGTTAAGTGTGAGTGAGTTTTCCAACTGTTCCCAACTCACGCGTTAAGTCTAGAGTTTGTTGTAGGGTTTTGTCACGGAATAGCCAAAGGGGGAGATTGTAAGGTTGAATTTAATCAACCATCTTGTTGGCTTTATTCCACGCCAATTTGCTTGTATTTCAGCACTTAGAAACCCTGTATTTAGGTGGGATTCATGTAAGGGTAATGAGTGAGAGAGTGTGAAGAAATGCTCAAGTTTGTGCAAGGATGCAGGAATTCGCGGCTGGAACTCGCGGGTGACTCGCAACTGGCAAGCTGCCAACTGCAGCACACATGTGAAGCGTGCGAGAAGATGAGCAGTCACGCTAGCTGGTGCACTACAGGACAAAAGGTCCAGCCTGGCCGTTCTGTTATCTCGCGGCTTGAACTCGCGACTCAATCAAGTCGCGAGGCCAAGCCGCCAACCAGCCCAATTTGGGAAAAACTGACTCTTCGCATTCCTTTCTCACCCAAGTATAAATACCCCTTAAACCCACGAAATGTAGAGGGTTTCCAGAGAGAATTTTGAGAGAGAAACCCTAGAGAAAAACAAGATTGATTCATCTACAATCTTCACCTAAGAGACTCTTCAAATTCCTCTACTCTCATCCTCTCCATTGATACATCCTTGAGAGGTTCTTGACCAAATCCTTTTCTCACCATACCCACGTCTATGAGAAGGTCTTTTGGTGCTTAGGGAAGCAGTTTGGAAGGAACCAATGGTTATTGGTTGATGCTATGGGCTATAACGGAATCTGATAAGCTAGAGAAGAAAAAGGTTCAGTGCAACCTCGTTGGAGCAAGAAGCTTGGAGGGCTTAGGTACACTGGGTAGATTAGGCTTGGAGGGTCTATTACTGTTCATGTATCCCAACTACATTTTCTAGTGGATTATTTACCGCTTAGAGGGCAGCGGAGAGGTTTTACGCCGAGGGCTTCGGTTTCTTTTTCGATAACACATCGCCGTGTTGTCTTTGTGTTTGCATCTCTCTTCCCATAATCTTTACCATTTAATTTCTGCTGTGGATGTGATTTTAAATTGGTTTAGATTGTTTATCAATTCTGTCAGTAGCTTATGTTCATGTTCCGCACATTTATTGTTTGATAATAAGCTTGAATTGGTAATTTGTAATTGGGGGTCTAAACGTTTATAGTGTTTTCAACGCTATTTGAACTTTCAATTAACTTTTTTCAAAAAAAAAAAAAAAAATAGAAGAGCCTCTGAGCACGCACGTGAACGCGTGCTCAGAGGCTAGTTATTAGTTAAAGGGCTTCCCCTGTTTAGACCAAATTTTTTTTTTTTTGGTTCCAAAATGCCCCTACAGTCTACGTTTAAGTAGGGATAAAACTTGGTAAAAATGCTTTTTTAACTCCCACGTAAAACACTATCCACAAAATAGGACCACACTCCCAGTACACTCACGTTGGTTTTTAAACAGCTCTTTTAACTTCCTGAGAACAACTTTTATTAACTTCTTTTACATTTCCGGTTTTTATTTTTTTAGTATGAAGCTATATCCTTCTTCTTCTTGTGGAAATATCAAACAAAACAAATCTGGATATGTATAAACTACTTTGCTGAAAATAGACTTGATTAATTACTTGACCGAATAAGTATATATGAGCAAATAATTTTCTTTTACTTATCGGGTTATTCTCTTCTTTTTTTTACTTAAATTTTCCTATTTCATATATTCAATTACCATTTTTAAATATTTGTTTTGGTTTCTTATATTAAATGCCTCTCAAACGTGTATTTGTGATAATGAGATGTTACTATCACAGCCATACTCTTGACATCATGCTTCCACCAGATCAAGAAGGGCACAACAAAGCTGCGATTATGTTACAAGCCACTGGCTCCTCCTGCTTCATCAATATCTCACCAACAACGAATTAACACCTATTTGGTTGTCTCTTGCCACATGACAATTTCTAATTGTTTGGTACTTATTTCTCTTATTTAATGTCAAACTGTTCTTTCTTTTATCTTTTTCTTTTCTGAATTCAATAATTTTTCATCTAATATGACAAATGAGATCTTTCTTTTGGTTCCCTTTATATATATTTCTTCATTTTGACTTCTGTTAATGGCTGTCTAGAAAAGTTTTTCATTTTTTTTAGCTTCCTTTCTGTTTAAAATGATGTTGTTTCAAAGTGTCTCACAAGATTAACACAAAGTTTCTGTTTAAATTCTTCATCTGCATGCCAGGTGCCCAAGTATGTGAGTTTTTTTTTAGAACACTTTCTTTTAATTTGAACCTATATGCCAATAGTAACTATTAGGAAACCTGAAAGAAAATGGGGAAAAAAAACTAAAAAGCCTATAAAAACGTGCATGGAGTGTGTAAAATAAAGAAGGCTACACACAAATGTTCTTTTGACGGTTTAGAATGTAGCTGACAAATTTTGTTCATTTCTCTTTATTATTTTTGTATGTATATAGATATTTTATTTTTTGTTGATAAATATGTATATGGATATTGTACATAGGTTGTTTTTCAATGTCATGTAAAAGGTTATATGATTTTGATATTGTATTAAAATAAATTGTTGAGTTTGATTTTGGATGCTTTCGATAATTTTTGAATGCTTTAATTGGCTTTCTTAAATAAAATAAATCTGCACCAAACATTGAGTTTATCGACTAATCAATGAACAATCCTCCAACTAAATTGGTACATTCTAGTTTCTTTTTCATCATTTAGTTTTCTACCTTGATGAAAGCACAATATTAATGTATACTAATTATTGAAAGCTAATCTATAATTTATGTTGAAAGATAATCTATATATAATTTATACTAGCTTCATCACACGCGCGAACATTACACGCGCTTCGCGCATGCAATGAGGCTTTTTTTTTTTTTGGGAAGGGTTTAGTGTCATGATTTTTCTTTCATATTAATTTGGGGTTTACACATTTGTCTATTACATTACACATTTCACAAGTTAATGCTTGATTTGTATTGTACTTATCATTATTGTGTACGTTTTAAAGTGTCTATAAATAACACAAAGTAACACATTTTGTATCATAGGTTCATGGCAAATGCTGCTGGAAAGCAATTAGAATGTGGAACAAATAGCATTGCTCCACTAACTTCTCCACCATAGCCGGCATAATTTTAATGAGTTGACCTATTCCATGTTTTAGATGCAGTGAATTATTTTACAATTTTACCTGATGTAAATATTTCAATTTTCTACATTGATCCATCAACTTCTTCATAATAGCTTTTGTAAATATTTTTGAAAGTTCAAATAGCGTTGAAAACACTATGAACGTTTAGACCGCCAATTACAAATTATCAATTCAAGCTTATTATCAAACAATTAATGTGCGGAACATGAACATAAGCCAAACACAGAATTGATAAACAATCTTAGCCAATTATAATCACATCCACAACAGAAAATAAAAGGCAAAGATAAAGGGAAGAGAGATGCAAACACAAGGACAACACACGATGTGTTATCGAAGAGGAAACCGAAGCCCTCGGCGTAAAACCTCTTTGCCACCCTCCAAGCGGTCAATAATCCACTAGAAAATGTAGTTGGGATACATGAACAGCAATAGACCCTCCAAACCTAATCTACCCAGGTACCTAAGCCCTCCAAGCTTCTTGCTCCAACGAGGTTGCGCCGAACCTTTTTCTTCTCTAGCTTACCGGATTTCGCTATAGCCCATAACATCAACCAATAACCATTGGTCCCTTCCAAACTGCTTCCCTTAGCACCAAATTCCTTCTCACAGACGTGGGTGTGGTGAGAAAAGGATTTGGTCAAGAACCTCTCAAAGATGTATCAATGGAGAGGACGAGAGTAGAGAAATTTGAATAGTCTCTTAGATGAAGAATGGGGATGAGGCAATCTTGTTTTTCTCTAGGGTTTCTCTCTAAAAATTCTCTCTGGAAGCTCTCTACATTTCGTAGGTATAAGGGTCTATATATAGTGGTGTGTGTTTAGAATACGAAGAGACAGTTTTTCCCAAACAGGGTAAGTTGGCGGCTTGGCCTCGCGACTGGTCTGAGTCGCGAGATAACGGTCTGGCCAACCTAGGACTTTTGTCCTGTAGTGCGACAGCTGGCGTGACCCTTCACCTCCCCGCATGCTTCTCACGTGTACTGCAGTTTGGCGGCTTGCCAGTCGCGAGTCCCTGCTTCTTTGCACAATCTTGAGCATTTCTTCACACTCTTTCACACACTACCCTTACATGAATCTCACCTAAATACAGGGTTACTAAGTGCTAAATTACAAGCAAATTGGCACGGAATAAAGCCAACAAGATGGTTGATAAAATTCAACCTTACAATTTTCACATGTATTTTGTAAGTAGTTTTATAGTTACAATTTCATTATGCATTTTCAATATATGTAAATTTATAAGATTTATTCAAACGATCTTTTCTCTCCTCCCCTTAAAGGTTAATACTAAATTATAGCATCATTTTCCAATCAATAAAATGTTGATTACTACATAAATAAAATTGCCAAAAACAAATGATAATTACGAAATACTAACCTCTCAGCACGCGCTAAAAATTAATAATTTGAATCTATTATATATATATATATATATATATATATATATAAAAGGGAAAAAAATGTCTAATAAAAAGAAAATGTAAAGAAGATGAAAAAAAAAACCTTGGGATTCTAAACCAGTACACTTGCTTTTGTAGACATTTCCTCTTAACCATAAACGTGGCGGAGCCTTGAAGGTATTAACTAATTGGACGGTTGGATTAAAACTACAAGTGATACACACCACATGCTTCGTAAATAACGGAAGAAGCAAAGAAGAAACAGAGTAAAAAAGTAGATCAGTTGAGATTAGACGGAAGACAAAAGGAGATAAAATGTCAAAGAGTCACCTATGCCAGAAGAACTTGGTGGTGTTTGCAACTACGTGGTGGTGCAAATAGGTACCCTTCCTAAGAAGATTTTAGAGGTAAATCACAGCCTCATTGTGAAGTCGACTGTAGTAAGCCCTAAAACTATTTTTTAATTAGAATTTTTTTTTTTTTTTATTTGTTGAAATGTTGGTGATTGGAGAATGTCTAAATATTTTTTCGGAATTTGGGGGCCTAGAAAGTATATCTAGTCTTGAAAATTGTTTAATTGGTTGGGATAACTCATATTTCAATATATCTACTTTTTTCCTTCAAATTTTTTTTTTTTTTTTTTTTTTTTGTGGGGGGGGGGTGGGGGGGCATGGCTCCCTTCAGCCCCAACGTGGCTCTGCCACTAATGCCTTTAACTCTTTTTTAAAAGATATCCAAAATTGGAAAGGAGATTCAACATCAACTCAACACAAATAAGATTCTTTCTTATTCCGATATTTGGGATAAAAGAGCATATTTTTGTCTAATTTTGTTTGCTTCTCATAGTACTATGTCCTATGGGAACTTAAGTTTATGGTGGTGGGAAATATGTAAAGTTCTAATTGTAAATGAGATCTAGTCTTTCAATTCCTTTTAAAGTATGAATGTATGTGAACGGTTTTAAATTTCTTGTGTATTGTGCTCTCGAGTAGACAATTGAGATGGGTATTTATGTGTGCTCTTGAATAGACTTTGGTTCCCCTTACTATGACTTGCTAACTTGCAAATTTGATTTTGCTCCCACATCTTTTAGGTTTTCCATTAGCTAAAAACTTGCTAATTTGATTCCTCTCCCACACCTTTTAGTATTAACTAAAAACTGGATTTTATATTTTGGCTGCGTTTGGCAACATGTAAAATATTTTTCAAGAGTAAAATATTTTCAGGTGAAAATATTTTTGGGAAAGGAAAATATTTTTAAGTGTTTGGCTACATTCTGAAAATGCTACTTTTCTACTAGTTTCTCACATTTTCCCAGCTTCCAAACAAATTTTATAATAGAAAATTTCAATAAATATACTTAAAGGAACAAAAATCAAAACAAAACCATTCATTAAACTAAAAAATTTGGTCAAATTGAGAGAGGGAGGAAGAGAGAGTGATCGAAAACTGAGAGAAAGAGAGAGGTAGATCAAGAAAGAGAGAGATCGGTCATGGGTGGGTCATGGGCGATGAGATCTGTCATGGGTGATGAGATCGAGACGACGAGATCGGTCAAGCAGTAGCAAGCTTTAGGTAGCGACAAGATCAAGACGACAAGAGTTCGATCTAGAGAGCGGTAGTGACAAGCTTCAGGCGACAGTAGGCTTCAAGCGGCAGCAAGGTTCAGATCTCAGGTTCAAGCTCTCTCTCTCTTCTCTCTCTTTCTCTCTCTCTCTCGGTTCAGGTAAGCTGAAAATGGGTATAATTAGTTTGAAGGTAAACAGAAGTGTAAACTATTTTACACTTCAAGGGTTGATATTTTACGGTTAATGAAAATCGTTTTTCGTTTAACTGAATTTTTTAGCCAATCCAAACATGCCCCATGGTGTAAAGTATTTTCCGTATTCCTTTTATAGCCAAAAAAAACACAGCCTTTGTAGCCATGTTACATTTTAATGATTAACGTTGGTCATCTCTATACCAAGAATTTGATATTCCTTGAATTGCTTCCATGTTGTCAATCACTTACCATCTTTAATATATATAAATGCTTTTCCAAATCCATATATATATATATATATATATAATTTAGAGAAAATCCAATTAGATTCTACAATTAAAGTCCAATTTTGTGTCATGTGTCATAAATTATTTATTTTAGAGAGAGTTTTATTTCTTAATTTTTGAGTCAAGTGTGAGACCACATCATAAATATCCATCTAAGTGAGTTATTGCGTACAAAAACCAAAGAGCCTAAAATTAACGAACATAAAAAAAAATTAAAAATAAGAATAAAAAAAATGGACAATTTACATTTTCCACCTAATAATATTTTTACAAGATTTTTTAAAGAGTTAACAAAAAAAAAATTAAGAATGACTATCAATAATATTTAAATTATATATTTAAGAATTATACTATGCGTCTTAATTTATATCTTTTAAGTATATCCATGCATATGCATGGAGTTACAAGCTAGTATATATTAACAGACAAAATTTAGAGAAAATTGTATCCTATTTAATTTTGTATTAAGTGAATTATTGAGTGTAAAAATCGAAGAGTCCAAATCCAATTAGATTATAAATTGGATTTCAATTGAAATCTAATTTTCCGCCACGTGTCTATCTAAGTTTTTAATTTTTGTGACAAGTGAGTTATTGGATGTATAAATCTAAGAGTCTAAAACTGATTAAATACTAAATTATATATATATATATATATATAATGCGAAATCATTACATATTTTAGAAATGTATGGTTTAAAAAAAGTGTAAACTAATATTATGTATGATTTGAATCGTATAATTGTGATTATTTTTAATTGTATCCGTGCATAGTCACGAAGCTACACACTAGTTAAAGGTAATGGTTAAAACAATGATCACATACGAGGATTAAAGCTTCTTGAAACAATTTTCAAATGAGATAACTAAAAGACCTTTCAGTCAAATAAGTAAAATAAAAGACATTTTAACAATTCTTTTTATAGAATCAAAATTACATGGATACTTGTTTAAATTCATAGACAAGTAATGAATTTTCAAATAATACAAGCCAACGAATACTCCTGTACCATACAAACTAAAATTTGACATAATAACAAGATTAGATTTCTCCTCCCTAGCCTCCAGAAAAGCTATAATTCTCTTTGTGAATGCTGTATGAGATTTTTGCATCGACCTTATATCTGGTACACTACAATGGCTCTCATACGTACCCACTTTACCAAGTTGAGTCAAGTTGCCCCCTACTACCTTTGTTTCATCTAGTTAGGTACCTGTAGGAAGTCCATATTAAAATACTAGGCTTATCACACACCTTTGCGCGTGCAATAATACTCTTTTTATTTTATTTATTTTATTTTATTTTTGTTTAGTGTTATAATTTTTAAGAGTGATATATAAATAACTGTTTTTTTTTTTTAAAGAAAGAGTTATGGTAACATGGAATAATGTTTAAAAAGAGGTAGAAATAGTGTCATAAATTATAGTCTAAATGAAAACGATATATGAAAAAGTCTAAAATTTAGGAATAGTAAATTACTCTTTTAACCAGTTTGTGTTTTTTAATTTAAAATTATTTAACTAAAAGATATGTGTATTTTAGAAAGTTTAAGAATTTGTATGAGGGTATTTTAGTATGCAAAATGTTAAAACTCAAACAGAGAATCAAGTATATATATATACACAAGATAGAAATTCTACTCTAGCCTAATCTAAGCATATATATGTGTGTGAAGTTCCCTCCTGAAGACTTGAACCCCGACCCTTGCCCCCCACACCCCACAAGCACTTATACTTATGGAGTGACCATTGCACTAAGGGTGTGCAGTAGTGAGAATCATGTTATTAATAGTACAGATAAGTATTAGAAAAACAAAACCAAACTATATGATGGGTCATTACAAAACTAAAATTATAATAGACCCCTAAAGAAAAGTTTCACAAACCAACAAATTCCTATATATTGTATCATTTCATCAAAACTAGAAATTGAAAGGCAAAAATTCCCCAAGAAGAAAATTACCAAATGAAAGAAAATAAAACGCTCATTTTTCTAACAATTTATATTTTATATGCTACAAAAGAGTCTAGAGATTAATGAAGTAAGTGGCTACCAGTTGTTTCCAAGACCAAAAGTTCATAACATATGTTGGTGTAGAAATTTTATACCATCTCATTGGGTTGTAAAATAAGGATGCCAAACATCGATACTAAATATCCCTTGAGGCATAAATTTTTTATTTACATGTAAATGCAATAGTTGGAAGCCTATTATGACCTACAAAACTAGCAGCTAACCAAAAGTTAAATTTAAATTTATGCAGGAAAAAAAATTAACTTCCATATTCTACTTACGGAATGTGATTTCATAACCACAACGAAAGATGCAAAGCTAATAATCATTTCAGCTTACATGGATGAACCAAAATGAGATATATGAAAAATGATAAAGCATATCAAATCCACAAGTCACGAGCTAGTATCCTTGAGGCTTGGACAAAATGCAGTAAATGGAAAGGAGCCCCAATCATGTAGAGCAAGGACTATTTGACTTCTTGGTTTTGCTTAATTTCTAACTACCAAAATTTTCATAGCAAAAATAGATTTTTTTTTTTCTTTCCATTTTCATTCATTGTGCATCTTATGTTCTTATTCCAAATGACTAAGTTAGTCCTGTTATATGTTCAGTAGAGTGCAAAATTACTTTCTTCAAAATTCTCAGCCACGCGTAGGGTAAATAGACCATTGTATGATGCCCATCTCACCGGGTATATAGATGCCACGAATTCTCAGCCATCCATTTTGTACCCTGAGCAGCCACGTCACAAAATTCTCAACATCCTATACACAAACACAAACACAAACAACAGCATTCCCAGTATATAGATGCCACGAATTCTCAGCCATCTATTTTGTACCCTGAGCAGCCACGTCACAAAATTCTCAACATCCTATCAAAATACAAATGCCTGGACCCCTCCTCACGCCTTCCTTTATTTTACCCTGGACCCAGTCAGTGGTTCCTATGTATACGTAGTTTTTTTTTTTTTTTTTTTTAACAAATAATGCTACATGCACAAAAGAAAAAAATTGGAAATT
This sequence comes from Quercus aquifolioides, assembly GCA_019022515.1. Taxonomy (NCBI): domain Eukaryota; kingdom Viridiplantae; phylum Streptophyta; class Magnoliopsida; order Fagales; family Fagaceae; genus Quercus; species Quercus aquifolioides. The sequence continues at coordinate 39,073,715 of CM032328.1, read as the reverse complement.
ATTTTAAAATATGTTGAAATAGCAAGCTTTCACAAGTTTTTGTCTGAACCAATTATTGATTTTACTTTTTTTACAAACCACTAACAATCTGCCATATTAAAAAATATCAAATTTTGTCTCTAGACGTTTTTTTTTTTTTCTTTTCTTTTTCAGAAAAATTTTAGGACTATAAAAAATCAAAACTATCTTTATAGCACACTATGAGTAGTGAAAAAAAACGTGAGAGTCCATGTGAAAGTGACATTTTTATGGGTGCTACAACAATTTTTATTCTTGAGGCGGTGCACATTTAAAAAAAAAAAAATTTGGTAAAGGATAGATCGTATATTAAACAAAAAAATATATGTCTATAAGCCATATACCTTTTTGAGATTAAAATAAAATACATATGTCCAAAGGGGACCATACAAAATAACAAATTCATCAACTTGCCTGGATCCTTTCCTAGCTAAAGCTTTAGCGCATTTATTCGCTTCCTTGTAGCAATGTTTTATCCTACGCGTGGTACGCGTATTTGCTTTTCCTTTTAAGAGAGAGAGAGAGAGATAATTGCAAGACATGGTGGAGAAAAATATTTTTCTCCCTCCATATTTGGGGTAGTTCACAATTCTATCATTATTTTTGAAACCAACTAACTTTCCCCTTATTACGGAATGAATAAATATCCCTAATTCGTTATTTTCTCAGTTAAATACAACGAAATATTTTAAAGATGTTATTAATCATATATCATAAAGGAATAGAAAAAGTTAAGGATTGTGTTGTTTTATTGGAGTCAAAAACACCATTTTGGTCCCTACATTTTGGGGTCACTGTCAATTTGGTTCCTATATTTTAGTATCAGTCAATTTGATCCCTACTATTTTAAACTTACAGTCAATTTGGTCATTGCCGTTAACTCACTAACAGGAAAATGCTTATGTGGAAAATAGTTTGTACATATGGCATATTTATTATTTAAAAATTAGATCAGATGCTGATGTGTCTAAGTTTAAGTGGCCATGTTAGCACTTATGTGGCAAAAAAAGCCACATAAGCTTTTATATATATATTTTTCCTTTTTTGTTTTTTTATAAACCTACAATCTCACAAAAATAAAACCAAATCTCTCAAATAGTAATATTTCATATCTCTCTCTCTCTCTCTCTCTCTCTCTCTCTCTCTCTCTCTCTCTCTCTTCTCTGTGTCTCTCTGTGTATGCGATGAGGAGCCAAAGCCAACAACAATCACTGTCACTCCAACGCCATAGCCAATCCTTCAACTCAAACTTCGTCACTCTGACCAACTTCCGTGTGCGATGAGGAGCTTGCGGGATGTTGTTGCAGCACAAGGCGGCGACGATCCGAGGCTAGGTCCATGCTGGTCGAGCTTAAGACGAGGATATCTGAGTCAGATGGGTCGGGATCGATTGGATCTAGTTTTCTTTGGGGTTGTTGGCCACGGATCAAGCTCTGTTGTGGATCTAGGTTTAGGATGGTATTGGTGGATTTGGGTTTGTAGCCAAGGATTTTGGGATTAGTTTGAATCTTTGAATTTGGGGCTTTTGTTTGAAATTTCTGGAATTAGTTTGAAACTAGGTTTGGTGGATCTGCATCAGGGTTTTCTTTTAGGCGGGATTTAGTCTTTTAGAAACAACATGGCCTATGTTGATTTAAGATTGTTGGACTAAATTATTGTTTCGTTACCAATAAATGGCAAGAAAGGAAAAAAAAAACCAATATCAATAAAATAAAAATGAAATTCTGTCAGGTTAAGAAATTAGAAGAAAAAAAATACAAAACGGAAAAAATTAGTAAAGAAAAGAAAATTATTTTTTAAGTTGATGTGGCTTTTTTTGCCACCTAAGCACTGACATGGCCACTTAAACTAAGACACATCAGTATCTGATCCAATTTTTTAATATTAAATATGCCAAATGTACAAACCGTTTGCCACATAAACATTTTCCGTTAGTGAGTTGACGGTAGGGATCAAATTAACTGTAAGTTTACAACAATAAGGACCAAATTGATCGATATCAAAATATAGAGACCAAATTGACTGTGACTCCAAGATGTAGGGACCAAAATGGTGTTTTTGCCTTTATTGGATTGTATTTGTAATTATTGTCATTCCGTTGGATTTAGCTATAAAAATAATGGATTATGAGTATTTGCTCATTTTTTTCAAACATAAAAGGGGAAATTGATTAGTTTCAAAGATAAATGAGGGAATTATGAAATACAAATTGTTAATCGTTAAAAAAGCCTTGTAATTAAGAATATTCTTTAATAGAAAATGCAAATTGTTTATGCTTTTGTATTTTATTCTAGGAAAGAAAATATTATTTTACTTCTTAATTTTATTTTTATTATTGTGATGAAATAAATTATGATTTAAGTTTTTTAATTATAGTTTTAGAAAGATTTTATAGTCACATTATCTTACTCAATTTAGATTCAAAATAATATGTTCTCTTTCAAATGATAAGGTTCTTAAAAAAAAAGAAAAGAGTTGTCTAGTTGAAACTAAAATTTTAATATGCTATAGAATTTTTTTTTTTTTTTAAAAAGAAATACTTCTTGTTGAAAGTGGTGTCACATTTAATATAAAAAATTACAAACTCTTGATTGTTGTATTGAATGATAATTACTTGTACCAAAATTAAAAAAAAAATTTGACACGTGACACAAATTAGGCTTCAATTTTGGAATTTAATTAGATTTTCTCTTAATTTTAGCTATATATATATATATATATATATATTCATCTATGTGATTGTATTGACCAATTAACTACATAGTTGAATTTATTTATTATTTTAAAAAATTACTTTTTATTGCATTTATAAACACAACCATATAGTTAAATTTAATTATCAACACAATCACTTATTGTGTCTATATATATGATAGCAAATAAAACACAAGTGAACAACAAAAATCTTGGGGCATCTGAGGCCAAATTGGCTTCTTTGAAGAAAGAAGCTTATGATCACTACACTAATACTGTTATATTTATATGTTAAGAAGTTACGAATGCATGTTTATTTTTTATTTTTATTTTTTTCATTTGAGAAAATAGGTAAACCTGAACCTGACTTGGCCTATAACCTGATTGACCTGACTAATTTTTAAAACCCATTTAAGATGACATTTTTATTAATTCAAACTTGATTAATCCGATCTGTTTGTCATGGCTAGCATCCATCATAAATAGATTTTGTCGTTTATTCATTCAAAACCCACAGAGAGAGAGAGAGAGAGAGAGAGAGAGAGAGAGAGAGAGGACTTTGTCCATTGTACAAAAATCCTAGATCACACACTTTTTTTTTTTTTTTTGAGAAAGTAGATCACACACTTAAATCCAACTTAAACACATGGTAAATAGTGATTGAATTACATTTTACTAAGTTCGAGTGTAGGATCAACGTGTAAGTAACGTAATTGTAATCCAATCATACATTTGAAAAATGTGCAAATTATGTTGAAGTGTGAATTTATAGAGGAATGAGAAAATATAGTACCACAACATTTTTTATTCCGCACCAAAATTGTGGGAATGTAGTGAGAAGAAAAAATCATAGTGCTAGAACAACGGATAGAAGAAGTGGTCTCAAGTGCACACATTAATATTAGTCTCATCACATGTGCTTTGTGCGTGTAGTGAGACTTTTTTTTTTTTTTTTGATCTGGTGTCATTTTTTTTTGGCTAAAATGCAAAAGTCACCCTCTAAGTTTCACCAATTGTCATTTCAGTCTTTTAAGTTTGGGTTTTATTATTTCAGTCCTCTAAGTTTTATTTTTTTTCAATTAAGTTTTCTGTTAACCGGCCATTAGTTGTTGCCGTTATTATTTTTCTTTACTCTTTTATCACTTTTCAGTTTTCACCAACAGCTCTTTCTAAAAAAAAAAAAAAAAAAATTCACCTCCAGCTTCTGCGTCTACTTTGTTCTATGTCTGAGCCTAAATTGGTTCCAATTTCTATATAGCAAAAAAGCAACCAAACCCACTTTGTTGGCTTTGAAAACCTCGCTAGCATTTATCATTAACCCACCAGAAAATTTCATACCCACAAGAAAACCCAAGTCTCTAAGCCAAAACGAAAACCTAGTTGTCATTATCAAAGAATCAAACCGCCTAAACCCACACCCATCACACATCATCGTTGATCCTCCAAGGAAAAGAAAAGAAAAGAAAAACCAGAGTTGTCCATCATAACCTTTTGGTCCACAAATCCTACAACAACAACCATAATTAATAAAGTGGCTCCACTCTGCGATAGAACAATGCCACAGAGGCAAGCATCCACCGCAAGGCCCAGCCGGTGCCGCCATTCATCTGATCTGTTTCTCCAGCTACAGTTCCACCTCTCTTCTCCCTCTTTCCCTTTCTCAATCTCTCTTTCTCTCCCTTTCCCCCTCTTTCTCCCTCTCAGTCTCTCAGTATCAGGTGGGGATTGAATTTTGTTATTCGTTATTGTTCTCCAAATACAACGCCCTTTCTTTAGCTTATTTCTCTTCTTCTTTTTTTCAAATTTAAAATTAACGTTTTCTTAAAATTAATAAATTAGTAATAAGTTAAAATTTTAAATTAAAAAAAAAAAAACAAAACGGTGTTGTTTTGCTGTAGATAACGGAAGAAATGAAAGGATTGTTAACAGAAGACTTAATTGAAAAAAAATGAAATTAGATGACGAAATGACAAAACTCAAATTTAGAGGACTGAAATGAAAAATAGTGAAACTTAGAGGGTGAGTTTTGTATTTTTGTCTTTTTTTTTTTTTTTAATTTTAGATAAATTTATTTTAAAGACAAAAATTAATAGGAGAGTATCTTATTTTGCAGGCGTGTGACATTTATAAATAGTTATATTCATTTATTCACGAGAGAGAGAGAGAGAGAGATTGAAATTAACGAGTCGTATCATTCACAATCAGTAATGAGCTGAGAGTTACAGAAAAGGTGGACAGAGAGAGTCACATTCACACAGCGTCAAATATTTTTTGTTATAAGTTTGTCACAAGTGGATTCACAACACAAGTTAACCATACCAATCAGCTGTAGCATCATAGACGGGGTGTGCGTGTTAGAGAAATATATATAAAAAGGACATTTTATTGTCCCTCTGAATTCGTGCCGTGAACTTCTTCTACTCGAGGGAGGAGGTTCTGCAAAATCTTAAGGTTTCTGTCCCTCTGAACCTTTTTTATTTTATTTTTATATCTACTTATTATTAAAAAATTGTATCCAACCACCACCCAATAGTAGAAAATACGCCGAAGTCGGGTCCCTTCGTTTTGTTTCTTTGTATTTTTGGTGCAGAGAATGTTACGTTGTTACATATATACATAGTAGCAATTCGAAATTCAATTACTTGTATGATCTGATTATGTATATCTGTAACAAGTGATTGTTCAACATTAAAAAAAAATAAAAAAAATACAAGATTGCTTTACTCTAACATTCTGTCAAACTCCTACAGTTCATCTTACATCCCATCCCATGCGTCTCACTTTTCGGTAACCAATAAAACTGTTTTTATTCTTTATTTTTACCCTTTATTCAGTACTAAATTTGTGCACATATTGAGTTTTTTACGTGAATATCAATTACTAACTCAAGCTTGCCTTTATTTATTTATTTTTGGTTCTAATGGTGTAGAGTATAGAGGAAGAGAGAAATGGCTGCGACTGGTTCAACATCTGGGCAGCCACAGTTCATTGCCAGCACCGGAAATAGGAGTTTTTCAAATGCGCCGCTGATTGAGAACCCAGATGCTGATAGGATTGTTGTTCCTGACGTGAGTTTAATTATGTTCCTTGTCAAATATTTAGTTTTATGTTTGTTTTCTGCATAATTTATTTGGATAAAGTATTGCTAGCTGAATATTGATTAATACTCTACTTTCTGTTTCTTTTTTTTTTCTTTTTAATTATGTTTTTTGTTGGGTGAATTTATATTATAAGATTGCTTAGAATCTAGAAAGATATCTTAAGCACATGTTTTGTTGGAAGTTTTTGAACAATTCCTTATGAGAGAGAACGAGATGAATGAATATGGTTAAGTGTTTGAAATTACTCTTCTGCTAGACGTCTTTATGGACAAATGCGTCCATATTGACTAGGATGGATATCTTCTATTTGGAAAACTAGCAGTTTACCTAGTCAATCCTTCAGGTCCAAAATTAATTTTGGTCTACTATGAATTTTGGTGTCATTTAGATGACTAATTGCATGAAAGGAGAAAAGGGGTTGGGTAGAGGCACTGGAGGGCAATAAGTGTGTGTTAACTGTGAAAGATATGCTGTCACTTCTAAGATGAGAATGGTTTTGGGAAAGGATGGGATAAAACTTAAAATTATGTCAAAGATTTAAAGTTAATACAGCTAGGAGTTGATTATGACATGACACCCTCAGTCAATTGTCAATTTTGTCTTTTTGGTTCAAATGGTAGGGATGGAATTCAAAGTTCCATCTGATATTACTACTTGAATTAACCTCATTGCTTAAAAAATCTGAGATCATGGTGATGGTCTTGATGGAAAAAGGATAGGGACTTTCTTTGGTAAAAAAGAAAAAAGAGGTTATTTTATTTTTCTTGTAATATAATATAGATTGGTGACATCAGCAGGGGGCATATTTCAATTCTAGATACAGATAATTTTGATTCCTAGAAACAGAACACCCATCTGGCCAAATAAAGAATAAAAATTATATCCTTTTAAGGACTAAGAAAGAAAATAAGTCATGGAAACCAACCCCCCCCCCCCCCCCCCCCCCCCCCCTTTCTAGAAAAAACCATGCCAACAAGCCCTGCCATATGCACATGATATATGTTTTGCATGCTACAGATTTATCATTTTAAGTTTGTTGCATCACTTAGGTTGGTTCAATGATTGTGATGATTGCTTATTTTACGCTGTTCAAGACGCAATAGCAAGCAGAAGATACCAATGTATAAGAGTTGAAATGCTGTAGTGAACAAACAGATGATGTAGTATTTTATTAGAGTTCCTTTTGTATGTGGACCATGTGGTAATTAATGCACAAATGGCATGTTTAAAAATATACTTAAATGGGTTAATGACTTTGTTATTCTATAAATGGAATTTGCTTCCCCAAAACATTGTTGTTCTTTTGTAAATGTTGATTGTAAGACAACATTAAGTGCCATTAACTCTTGGTTTGAGCAAAATGTGCCTCAAGTGCCATTGACTCTCAGATTTACATGAATTGTGCCAGCTGACATACTTTTCTACTTTTTCCTCTCTTTTTGAAGGTCTTTTTTGTGCATCTCCTACTTAATGATAAGACGTGAACTCTTGTAGATGGTATTAAATTTTATAGAAGATTGATTGATTCAAGGCCATTTATGTTATCTTTTTAATTTTTTGTAGAGGAAAAGTTGGAAAAACTTATTTGCATACATGGGCCCGGGGTTTCTAGTTTCTATTGCATATATTGATCCTGGAAATTGTAAGATTGTGTATATATATATATATATATATATATATTTCCTTTTGCGCCCACATAAATCATGTGTTTACTAACATATATACCATCTTTTTATCTTACTCTTAACTCACAGTTGAAACGGATCTACAGGCAGGAGCACAATACAAGTATGGGGTGCGTATTTCATTTTTTAATACAAGCTTTTTCTTTGGTATTCAATAGAAGATAGCATTCTCAAAGAAGAAAGTAGTCTTACACAATGACATTTGTTAGAAGTCAAATGCCAACTACATACAAATCTTTCAAAATTTGCAACCTTGGCAATGTCATACATTAACAGTGACAAGTATGACAGCTATCTTGTTATAAGAAATTTTTTCTACATCTTTAATTAATTTTCATTTAGATGGACCTGTGTATAATTGGTTCCATGCATCTAGAGTTTCTCTACATGTACCCTTGTGCAAATCATAGTATCTCATTGGGTCTTGGCCTGCCTGTTTTATAGAATACACTCTTAGAGCTTTACTTGCAAATTTTTTTTGGGTAAAATCCATAGCATATACTTTTCATTTGGGAGCTTTCTCTATTTTCAATTAATTATTTATTTACTATTACAATGCTATTTTTTTTCAGTTACTTTGGATCATATTAGTGGCTTCTTGTGCTGCTCTCATTATTCAATCCCTAGCAGCCAATCTGGGGGTTGTCACAGGCATGTGATTTGTGAAGCTACACTTTATTATATGTATTATCCCAATCTATTCGTACTTAACCGCAAATCTGCTCTCTTTCTCTCAATGCTGTTTTGCAATTTTAGGAAAGCATTTAGCAGAGCATTGTAGAAATGAATATAATAAGGTCCCAAACTTCATACTATGGGTTCTTGCCGAAGTTGCTATTGTTGCATGTGACATTCCTGAAGGTAAGGTACTTCTTATTGCTTGAAAATTACTACAGTATATGGAATATATAATGCTATTAATTTATAATGTTTTAAACGGCTAATTCTGAATGTTCTACAGCTTTAGCTAACTAATTTAAAACTTCCACTAATTCAAGAATCTCCACATACCTGTGTGTGTGTCTGTGTGCATTATGTAAACACCCACCCCCCTGTGCATTCCCACTCAGTGGGAATGTCAGATTATAATAATTCAAAGTGGTAATCATGTTCCCATGAAAAATGAGAATGTGATACCCATGAGAATCTTGTTGAGATTCTTTGAACCAGATGCCACCTTAAGACCATCAACAAGATTCTTTGAACCAGATGCCACCTTAAGACCATCACCTTGGCATCTTTATATAAACTTGTCACAAATGAACATGCTCAACCTTCTTTAGTTAATACATTAACAATTTTAATGTACAGCTAATTGACTAGGCCACAGAATAGGTCCTTTTTTTTTTCTTTTTTTCTTTTAGGTATTTATGGTGATGTGACTCGTGAAGCTCGATAAAGAATAAAGTTATTACAGTTTTGTTGAATGATTGAAGAGGGTAAAACATTTGATGGGAAGTTCTAAGATTACCTAATAGTTATTCCTAACATTAAATATTCACTTTCCTGAATCTTAGTTGAAGCACTCTTTTAACTCTGGATGGTCAGATTAAAGGGTTAGCTTTGTCATGAGACCACAAGTACTAGCCTCATTTTATTCTGTAGGTTGATAAGATGAGTAGGGAGATGGGAATAGAATTTTGGGATGAATGCATGGGAAATGGTGGTAAGTTTTAGTGGGACTAAGGTGGGTAGTGTTGTAGCAACAAAGATCATTTGTTTCACAAGATGAGTGCAATTTTGTTCAAATTGGCTTATCAAAGAAAAAAAAATGTTCAAAATGAGGTTTTGTCAAAGTTGATAAATCTTTAAAATGGACAAAAAGAAAATGGGTTGAGCTAGAGAGATTGGAAGATGGAATAGCTTATGATTTAAATTGGAGACTTGACTTCTGATACCGTAGAATAGAGAAATAAGATATATGACATTGACCCTAAAGAGTTGGTTGAAGTTCATGCAAATTTCCCTCAATGGTCTGTTTGGGATACGCTTATTTTGCTGAAACTGAAAACTTTTTGTTGAAAGTACTGTAGATAAAGGTAAAAGTTAACTAAAATAGTACAGTGAAAGCCATGAATAGTATCAAAAAGTGCAGTGGGACCTATGAATAGTAGCAAAAATAAGTTGAATAGTAAAATAAGTTAGCAAAAATTATTTTTGCTAAACATACACTAAAGCATACTTTCATGTATGGCTCTTGGGATAGTCCTTTTGCCTTGTTGACCATTGAAACACAGCTCAAGTAAGTCTGACATGGAGTCTTTTCCATTTGTATACAATCTCTCACTTGATCTGCTTATTTATGTCATGATGATTTATTCTTTATTCCTAGTGTGCGTTTGGCATGAATTATTTTTGCCAACTTATTTTACTATTCAGCTTATTTGTACTATTCATGTGTTACATTGCACTTTTTGGTACTATTCATGAGTCTCACTGTACTATTTTAGTTAACTTTTACCTTTATTTACAGTACTTTTAACAAAAAGTTTTCAGTTTCAGCAAAATAAGCGGATCTCAAACGGACTCCTAATCTAATTTTTGTGTGAAAGTTTATGCTTTAATCTAATTAATACTTCATTTTGATTGTCCAAATTTGTTTGATTCATACTCTCTCTTTTATGTTGCAGTGATTGGAACGGCTTTTGCATTGAATATGCTCTTCAGTATTCCTTTATGGTGTGGTGTTCTTCTGACAGGGCTTAGTACATTGGTTCTTCTAGCATTACAGCAATACGGGGTATCTTGACATGCTTTTCAATAGTCTATATGCTTCCTGCTATCTATAAAGGGTTTTTTTTTTTTTGGATCATATTTAAGAAGAGAAATAACTATATCTCATATGCTTATGACCCAAAGAGATATATGTTAACAACAATATGTTGATACAGATAACTTTTAAATATAAAAAACTCATGCCCTTTGATAATATTTTTCATTTTTTTCATTGTTTACAGGTTAGGAAACTTGAATTCTTGATTGCATTTCTTGTATTAACAATTGCTGCATGCTTTTTTGCGGAGCTCGGATATGCAAAGCCTGCTGCTACTGAAGTTGTAAATGGTCTCTTTGTTCCTAATCTCAAAGGAAATGGTGCTATTGGCCTTGCAATTTCACTCCTTGGTGCGATGGTTATGCCGTAAGTTTCTTATGCCTTCCAAAAGTTATACATTATTTCTTGCTCCCCACCCCTTTTTGATTTTGTGTACTTTGCTGCAGGCACAATCTCTTCCTCCATTCAGCATTGGTGCTTTCTAGGAAGATACCACAATCTGTTCAAGGCATCAAAGTAAAAATTCTCTCTTTAGCAGACCAGTTTTGAACTTTATTCTTCTTCTCTCTTTGTGTCTGTTCCCATCAAAACTAGACGACAAATCTTGAAGATTTTGGTATTTAATCTTGTTTTTCCCCAAACTCTTCACTGTATGCATCATTTGTTTCCAGAAAAGAGTATTCTGGAAATACAGTCGAGCAGCAACTGATGGCATAATATTTCACAGGAGGCTTGCAGATTCTATCTAATAGAAAGTGCCTTTGCACTAATGGTGGCTTTCCTCATTAATATATCCGTTATTTCTGTAAGTGGCGCAGTTTGTAATTCCTCACATTTGAGCGCTGAAGATCAAAACAGCTGTGTGAACTTGGACTTGAACAAGGCCTCTTTTTTATTAGAAGTACGTGGTTGCCAAATTTACGAATGTTCCAATCGTTGTTTTCTGTTCTGGCAAAACAAATGCATATTTTATGCAGTTCATAGTTTATTTCACATTGTATACTGAATGTGCTAATCATCCAAATGCTTTCTGGTTGTGGTTTTATTATTTTTTACAGAATGTCTTAGGTAGTTGGAGTTCGAAACTTTTTGCAATTGCTTTGCTGGCATCGGGTCAGAGTTCTACTATAACAGGGACATACGCAGGGCAATATGTTATGCAGGTATCCTGCTAATTGATTGTATGTGTTTCTGCAGATCTGAGCATTTTTTTAGTATTTCTTTTTTCCAAAGAACATTATCAATTTTCTATCATTAAAAAAAAAAAAAAAAAAAAACACTAACTTTCTCATAGTTGAAAATTTGAAGTTAAAATATAATGTTATTGTCTTATCTAGCCTTATTTCTTAGCGTTAAAGGATATAAATTAATGGGAAAGGTAAGAAAGTAACAAGTGTCTAATGGTCCACTTGATCATGTGCATTGCACATGACCCTTGGACACATGTTGCTTTCTTTTTGCTGCCACATAACCCATTATGCAGCAATTGTTGCATACAAATATGCAGCAAAATCTTTCCCTAAATCAATTCCTAATAAGTGCCGTTGGTTTCTTGTCATTAGATCGAACAAGTTGACAAGTTAGTTCTATAGCTAATGATCCTCTTGCATAATTTAGTTACTTTAGGCTATGGGTTTATTCTTTGCAGATGACATCCTAATTTGTAATTGATAATTTATATTCTTATACGATAAACTTATCAAGTTATAAATTAAGAATTAATGCCTGAATTGTTTTTTTTGATAAGTAAGAAAAGTCTGTATAGATGAAGCCACTGTGCAAAAAAACACATGGGGACACAAAGTACAAAGAAAAAAAAAAAAAAAGAAACAGAAAAGAGAGTTAAATACAAAGGAAAAGAGAACTAATAAACAAAGGGAGGGATTCACTAGATGTGATCAAATAGAGAACTACTGAAAGAAGCAAGCATCTGGTCTCTTGAATAATCCACATCTTCAAATGCCCGCCTATTACGCTTTCTCCATATTCACCACATCATGCACAACAGAACTAAATTCCAAATGTCTGACGAATGTTTCTCCAACCAATTCCACTAGCCAAAAAGAATATCTAGTACCGTTCTTGGAAAGACCTAGGAAACCGCAAAAGATGTAAAAGACAAAACCCCACAACTAATGAGCCTTCTCACGATGAAGCACTAAATGATCTACAATCTCCCTACAATAGCGACACATGACACACCAGTCAACAAAAGCAAGACCCTTACCTCGTAAATTGTCACTCCTGAGAATTTTATCCCAACTGGCGGTCTAAACAAGGAAAAACTTGTTGAGGGGCCTTAACTCTCCAAATAACTTTCCAAGGGAAGACATTGGAGAGGGAGCCTTGCAACTTATTAAAATGCGAACGGATATCAAATTCTCTATTCTTCTTCAATTTCCATCTCATGTGATCCCCAATTTAAGTTGAAAGTATATTGGATTCCAAAATATGAAGGAAATCCACCACTAATCCAATTCCCAGTCATTCAAATCTCAAATGAAACAAACATTCCAAGTCCTCTTCTCGCCCACCCCTTGTCTTGTCAATGAAGCCTCTACATAAGCCTCTTTATTAATGGAAATTCCATATGAAACCGGTGAATTCACTTGAAGAGGTTGATCCCCACACCAACTATCTTGTCAAAATCTCACTCTATACTCCACCCCAATCTCAAGCCAAGTATTTTGGCAAAATGCCTCCCAATCCATACAACTATCTCTCCACAAACCGCAAGCATGTACACACCCTACCCAATTTAGAGGTCCATCCCCTCATGCTTCCCTAATAAGACTTTATTGAATGTAGTTAGCTTCCTTATTCCTAAGCCACCATTAGCTTTATGGGGAAAAAGTTATCCCATCTTACCAAATGTTACTTTGACTCACCCCATACCTCCCCAAATAAAGTCCCTTTGCATCTTCTCAATCTTGTTAGCCATATGAGTAGGAATGGTTAAAAACGATAAATAATAGGTAGGAAGACTGGATAACGTACTTAAGCAACATCAATCTACCACCTTTGGACAAATATAGCTTTTTCCACCGTGCCAATTTTCTCTCAAATATCTCAAAGATAGGATTCCAAATAGAAGTAAACTTATGAAAAGCACCCAAAGGCATGCCAAGATAAGACATAGGCGAAGTCCCAACCCTACATCCCAAAATCTCTGCCAAAGCATGCACATTATCAACTTCCGCTATAGGAACCATTTCACTTTTAAGCACATTAACCTTCAAGCTGGTCATAGCTTGAAAACATAGTAGTAGCATCTGTATATGGAGGATTGGCTCCACATTTGCATCACAAAAAAGAATTGTATCGTCTACAAATAAAAGATGTGAAACACATATCCCATCACCTCACCTACCATCAGTCTTGAAACCACTAATTAAACCAGCCCCCTCCACTCTTTTCAACATCCTATTGAAAACCTCTATCATAATTAAAAACAACATAGGAGATAAGGGATTCCTTTGTCTCAAACCCCTTAAACTTCCAAAGAAATCAGCTGGAGACCCATTTATCAAAACAGAGAATTGAACTGTGGATATGCAAGTGCGGATCCATTTACACCATTTCTCCCTAAAGCCCATTCTCTTCAATAGATCTAGGAGTGCCTCCCAATTCACATGATCGTATACTTTCTCAACATCTAGTTTACAAATAACCCTTGGAACCTTACTCTTCACTTGACTATCTACACATTCATTGGCGATAAGGATTGAATCATGTATTTGTCTTCTGCCCACAAAGCTATTCTAAGACTCACATATCAATTGATCTAAAACCCCTCTTAGACGATTTTTGCCAAGACCTTAGCCAAGATTTTGTATACACTCCCCACCAAACTAATAGGCCGAAAATCTCTAATGTTGGAGGCATCGTTCCTTTTGGGGATTAAAGCAATGAAAATAGCATTGAGAGATTTTTAAAACTTACTATATTGATAAAACTCCTCGAAAACGGCTCAAATATCTTTTTCCACAACTTTCCAACAATGGTGAAAAAAGGCCATAAAGAAGCCATTTGGACCTGGAGCTCTATCCCCTCCCATATCTCTAACAACCTGAAGGATCTCATCCTTCTTAAACTTCCTTTCAAGACATTCCCTCTTTGTGCCCCCAATTTAATCAAACTCCAAATCTTCCACCAAAGGTCTTCACTCCTCTATCTCCTGATACAATTTTTTTTATAAAACTGTACTACCTGGGCAACCACCTCTGACTCCTCGTATATCATCCCATCCACCTTTAAAATACCTAGATGATTATACCTTCTATGGGAATTAGCCATCTTGTGAAAGAACTTAGTATTATTTTTTTCCTTCCTTGATGCACAACATTTGTGATTTCTGTCTCCATGATATTTCTTCTAAGGAAAGAAGATGCTCTACGTGGGACCTTACTTCAACTTGTTCATGTTTTTCCACATTTGTGTCTAAACTCTCCTTCTTTAGCATCTAACCTCTTTAGTTCCTCCAGTAGTTTTTTCTTGTTAATACCCACATGTCCAAACTCTCTATGATTCCACTGTATAATATCTTTTTTCAAAGCTTTCAATTTTTTTGCAAGCATAAAACTAGGTGTATCAACAAAAGAGTGCCAGTTCCACCAAGATTGAACTCTATCTGAGAAGCCATCTATCTCCAACCACGTGTTTTCAAACTTTAATGGACTTTTGCCCCTCGCCATGCCCCCTGCCTCCAAAAGAATAGGAAAATGGTCTGAAATATGGCAAGGTAATATCCGTTGGATCATATCTAAATTGAAAGTTCAACTAATGTAAAACACTATGACCTTCAATTTTAAACAAACGGCTAGATAGCTTTTACCCTATTTAACTAAGTGCGGAATAAGAGTAAGTGTAACGCAATAAGGCCGGAACTATTCTAAAGCATATGCATATACAATAAACAATAAGTATAAAGCATAAAGAGTAAGGGAAGAGAGATGCAAACAACGAGATAACACTGAGACGTGTTATCGAAGAAGAAATTGAAGTACTCATCGAAAAACCTCTCTGCAGCCCTCCAAGCCTGATCTGCCCAATGTACTTGAATAAAGTTGGAGTACAAAGATATCAAAAAGGCCCCCCAAGCCTAATCTATCCAATATACTTGAACCCTCCGAGCTCCAGCTCCCAACGGACTTCAACGAGTCTTGTCTTCACTAATTATCTGGATCCCACAATTAGCTCCAAATTGCATCTGCGAATCAATTGCTTCTTCCAATGCTTCTCACATGCACCAAAACTTCTCTCAACACTCAAATTGGATGAGGTAAGTGTTTAGGCTAAGAACCTCTCAAGGATTTGTAATTGGAAAGGTAGGAGTAGAGGAAAACTAAGAGAAATTGTGTAGATGATTGTGGGTTTACAATCTCTAACCCTTAAGCGTATTGCTAGGGTTTTCTCTCTGAAAGTCTACTTACAATTTCGTGGATAATGTGGGCTTATATAGTAAGAGTAATGAAATAAGGAAAGCACAATTAAAAACATCCACGCAGAAAATTTCATAGATCACTCGTGAGTTGGCCAAGTCGCGAAGTGACTCGCGAAAACCAACCTGGCATAAGTCTATTTAGCTTCCAGCAAAACTTTACTTGTCTTTACAATTCTTCACCAAATTCTCACACTCAACCCTTACATTAAATCTCACAAACATACAGGGAAATAATTGAACAAAATACAATTAAATTTGACACGAAATTAAAGTCAACAAAAACATAGTAATCACAATTTTACATAAATAATTGTCATCAAAGGGTTACAATCGAAAGAATTTCACCCATATCTGATCCTAACACAAGGCTCTCCTCCCCATCATCACCCAACTCCAACTCGCTGAAATATGTTGAGTTCTCAACACCCATCACCAATCAATTCGCCCTCAACCGATACGGAATATGGAACTGGACCTCCCAAAGAGATCACTTCGTGGCCATCGGAGTCATCATCACAGTTTTCTCCAATTGAGTCTTACTCAACTCAGAGATTAGAGACCCAACCTTGGATTGTTCGAAACCATCCCCATTCCCCACCTCACAGAAAAAAAAGGGATCCCAGAGGTCATGACATCGGTTTAAAAGATGACCAACGATACTGGAGCGCTACATGCGTGAGCTTTACAACTCTCTCCAAATACAAAAGAGCTTGGGCCTAAGAATAGTGGGCCGTGTTTGGTTTTCCCATATTTCATGTGGTCCACCTTTGAACCCAAGTCCAAATTGGACCCATTTACCTTTAAGCTTGGACCCATTCTCTCCGTACGCCCATCCGTACTTAGGCTAGGAGTCTCACGTGGAATCCATATAAAATTCTTTCACCTAATTACGGTGTGCATGAGTTGGGTTGAGAGGTTTTTTAAACTCAACTCACTATGGTGAGTTACAAAAAATCCAACCTAATCCAATCCATTACAAGGGTCCAACCCAATTCATGTGGATTGGGTTGGACCTATGGGTTGGACATTTTTTTTAATTACTATTATTATTATTATTATTATTAAATTAAGCATTAAAACACTACGGACCACAAATAAGAGCAAATTTATAACTAAATAACCTCGAGCATAACTCCAAATCAACACAAACTATATGAGGAGAACTTAGGGTTTGGATTTTATTTATGATTCAAAATAGTAGAGAGGAAGAGGGGTAAAAAAGTAAATAACACAATTGTATTATATATTTTTAAATATATATTGATTATATTTTTTAAAATTTAAATATATATTAAATATAGGTGAGTTGGGTCGGGTTAGGCGGGTTTGTGAATCTTATGCCTGAATCCAATCCGACCGGCTATTTAAAAAAAAAAAAAAATTTACAACCCAACCTACTAACCCTTAGAAACCGATCCAACCCGACAGGTTGAGTAGGATAGGTTGATTTTGGCAAGTTTGCTGCACACCCCTGGACCCAACTTTATTTTCCTCCCATAATACCTGCCTCTTTCCTTCCTCAATCACCTTCACAATCAATTCTTTCCCTATCCAATCCTAGTTTCTCGCACCTTCCCAATATCAATATCGCTTGAAATTTGAAAACCTTAACAAAAATCTTTTTGAAATTCCTTCCGTAATTTTCTTACCCAAATTAGTGCTCAAATTAATGCACCAGTCCCTCCCACGGCTCTTGGACTAGGTTTAACACCAGAATTATCAACCATCACCACCTTATCAGGCTTTGGATTGTTTGGCTTCACCAAGTCCTTTTCCCCTAATTGTTTTTACCGTTGTCAATGACAGTAGGTCGACATGAATGCTCCAAACCACTTGATTTCTCATGCCCCTTAACGGTCTCAACAAAAGACTGAGAGATTTGGGATTCTGGAATTTGCTTATACTTTTGGGCAATAGCTTTTTAATAGCCCGACCTCCCCAAGGCATATTGATTGGGTTCCAACAATTTTCTTAGTTCAACCCCAAAAAACTTCCAACCACACTTGGCCTTACATTCAGGGATGAAGATAGACCTCCTTAGCCTGCCCACTTTAAGTTCAGTTAATGATAAGTATTGAACAAAGGAATTAGAGCACCTTTGCAATGTGTATGCGGTATCTCCTTCTCTAAATGTAAAGAATTGCTTGGGATTGACCCCACAAACGGTGTGCTTAATATTGTTCATCAACCACTGCACCATGTTCTTACCCATAAATACTGATTTCATGAAATATTTGCCCTGTTCAAAAATCCATAATGCAAAAAAACTTCCCCCTTCCTCTACCACCAATTGGAAAAATTTTGATTAAATAAAGAAACTACGAATCCCACCCATATCTGATGTTGTATACAGAACAATTTCCAAACTACGAATCCCATCCATATCTGATGTTGTATACAGAACAATTTCCTGACTAATTAGAGGTAGCCGGGCCTCAAGTAAAAGAGAGAGAAAGCAGTGCACTTGACCTAACAGCTTTCTAGTACAGGACAGCAAAAGTGGCTTCAACTTGCAGTTAAAAGCAAAACCAATTAATGCCTGAAAATATTAGATGCTTTCCAGTCAATTTATAGGAGAACCAAGAAAAGTCAGATTTATGATCAAAACCCAAGCTTTGATTTGGCGGGATGATTGTGCTGTGGATTCTGTCACGACCCAAACCCAGATTTAGATACAAAACTTGTCTTATATATACTAAAATTCAAATAATGGAACAGAGCATAATTAAATTTCCACAAATAAGAAATCAAACCATCAAGTCTTTCTAATAAACTCCATAAAAACTAAAACTTCAACTATAAAGTTTCCAAATTCAATCTCATATAGTTTCACAAAATACTAAGTTCACTATCCTAAGAAAACATAATAACATAGTCAATTAACTAACATAGCTCCAAATGAAGTCTTCAATCTATGGCTCCAATGATCATCCATCAAAAGAGACTCCATTGTTCTAATCTAAAAGGGTGGAGAAAGGGGGGTGAGCTAAAAACCCAATAAGAGACTATATAACATGAGGATGTCTCTCAAAACAAAATAATAGTATCATTGAAAAAGTATAATCTTTACTTCATATAGTTTTAAAAGTAATAGAATATATTCTGTAAAACTATTAGAAAGGAAACATTTAACTATAACACTAAAATCTGAAATCATGAAATCAGTAAACAAAATAGTAACCACTTAGTTGGCCAAAATACACTAAATAGGTAGAAACAATATAATATAGTAATAAATAATTTTTCCGCTTATAAAGGCCGACAACAATAAAACAGTAGTTTCAATATGGAAAACATTAGCCAGACAAGACATAAACTGCTAAAACATTTGGTGGGTGATTCTCGTGAGAAACAATAACAATAACCTTAGAGAGGCAACACTGGCTTCAAAGAGCAAACAATAACACTAGCTCCGAAGGGCAAACGATAACACTGCACCATACCACAATAAAACTACTTTGGCCGAATACCAACACTTAACCTTGTGTTGGCAAAGGTTGCAGAGTGTCTAGTTAACCACTTGAAAACATTCTTACTTTACAGTATTGTAAATACAAATTATAAAACATCATATAATGAGTACTTTCTCAAAAAAATAGTTTTTGAGTCATTCTTAACATATATAGTTTCAAAGAAACATACAAGAAATAATAAAATTTAGGTATGTATAAAGCATTGACAATGATATAGAATTTTGAAACTTCACTATTACAAATATGCATATATATAAAAATATATACGTCTTGAGAGATATCATGTTCTGAAGTCCACTTACCTCTAGTCGCTAAACTAAACTTCACTTCAACTATCTAAAACAATGTCAATTAGAACCTAAATAAGGACAAGACGACTCAATGAGAATGAACACACTAGGCAGTAATGAAAATATAAATTTCACTCTTAAAATTCATATCTCACAACTTAGTCTGAAATGACAACTAAATTAAGGCGCAATTGTTTAATCAAGTACTCCAAAAATGATTACCTAGTAAACAATTCCAATGAGTCAAATAACCTTGTGTAATTACCTATGTTGTTTAGAAACACTCCCGGTAGAAGTTGACTTCCAAGTAAATACATGCTTGTAGTTCATAATCAACCCGATATATATACTATAGCAACCATTGAGATCTCTACCCGTAAGAAGACTTCGTAATCTATCACATGTACTAACAAAAGTTTTAAAAAGTTGAAACAATATTCTAGATCACAAGGGTCATGAACTCAACACTACTATAACAATCTAACTGTGAAGGTGCATAAACTCTAGGAACTAAACGTTTAAATGCTTATCACGTATCCATGAGTTCGGATGAAATATTCATAAGAGAAATCTCGAAACTTTCATGCAAATCTATCAGACTACAACTTGCTTCATAGATTATTCCCATAGATCTTTGAGAGAGAGATATACCTGATCACAAGGATGCAGAACTTCATCGCCCTTAATCTTGCAGTCTCTCTCTCTTCAACGCAAGAAACCCTAAGACTCTACTCTTCAGCTTTTACATGTTAACTCTAATTAATTTTATAACTGGACCACGTCTTTCAATTCAACTATCCCATGCATCAATCTTTTATTTATTTTCTTTGTAGTGATCATAAAATAAAAAATAATATCACCTTCAAAACAAATCAAATAATTCATCAATTCCACTCCAGAAACAATTAAATTAAATTTGAGTGAGGCGGGTGTTACAGATTCTATACGGGGGAGTTAACTTGAAGTTGAGGGCTGAATTTACTGTTAAAGGCAGTGCTGAAATTTAGAATTTTAATAATCTGTGGGTCCAATTAGTAGGGACTTGTGGTTTTTATTCAGTTTAATTTTTAGTTTAGTTTATTTGTCAAGATTACGTGTTGCTGGGACTTTTGACAAGCTTATATAAGCTTTGTATTGGGAGTCTTATTATCATTGGCGTTCAGTAAAAGTTTTGATGGTTGGCTTTTGTGTTCCTCTCAAACCCTAGAAACGCGATACTTTCTTTTACTAAGGAATCTACTAGTGTGATGCTAGCAATTATTTCATGTCTTAATAGAGCGCATGTATACAGTATACACTTTTCCCTCCCCTACCTTGGTTGAGTTACATTATCGTTATACTGATTATTATGCCTGGTTCATGTTTTTATTCTTGTAGGGATTTCTTGATTTAAGGCTTAAGCCATGGATTCGGAACCTTTTGACACGTTCCTTGGCTATAGTCCCTAGTTTAATTGTTGCTCTTATTGGTGGCTCTGCTGGGGCTGGAAAGTTAATCATCATTGCTTCGGTAAGATACTTTTTCCCGTCATTTCTCTTTTACTTCCAAAGTTTTGGGATCTATCATTCTAAACTGAATTTTTGTTTTTGAGAAGAAGGCTGGTAAGGCTGTTATTCAAAATCTTTAAAGTCTGACGAACAACAATTATAAAGATCTGGGGGAACATACTCCATCTAGACCAACAATGAAAAAGAATGTCTTGCTCTCCTGGCTAAAGCATGTGCCAAAGCATTACCTTGCCTACGTGTATGAGAGATAGAAAAATGCTGTAAAGAACTAGCATTAGACAAAATGACCTTAATCAAATGACCATAAGAAGAGTGTTGCAACCCTCTATGTCGTAGTGCGTTGATGAATTATTTTCACTAAAAAATTGCATTGATACCTAAACAAATAATTGTGAACCAAGTTAAATTCCCATTTTATCCTCCTTGGATTAAACCTAAACCAAATGCACTATAACAAAATTCCAAACCCTAAATCTCTAACTGTAACACGCCAAAACCCTCTTCCACCCAAACACCGTCGCCACCACAAGCCTCCACTACTAGTGTGGCTCTCTCTCTCTAGCTAGGTCCATTTCTCACTTGATGAAAAGAAAAAGAAAAGTTTTTGTTGATGGTTTTTTAAAAAAAAAAAAAAATCATTTGTAAATAAAAATTCTGGAGACTCAGTTGGATGAAGACATCAACTGGGTGATTGTGCTGAGATCATTGCAGTTTCAATAGTTGCTGGATTTGATTTCATTCTTCATGATCAAACTGGGCTACTGATAGCATTCCTGTTGCTGATGCAGCAGAGGGCTGCTTGAACTGTTGGATAGCAATAGCTAAAATTTTAATTGTGTTGTATCATTAGTGTCTTCTTGCTAGATAGAAGTAGAGTTTGCATTCTAGAGAGTAAAATAGAAATAGAAAAATCCATACAGAATAGAAGGAACAGCAAAAAGAGAGAGAGAGAGAGAGGAGAATGGTAGAAACAAACAGCAACCAAAAAAAAAAAAAAATCAATAAAAGAGAGAAGAAAAGCAAAAATAAAAACCAAAGAGACCAAAAAAGCAAAATAGAATACTTATAAAATATATATATATATATATATCTGGAATAGAGAAAAAAGTGTTTGAGTGGAGGGTAAAATGGAAAATTTTCAATTTTTAAGTGAATATAAAATGAGAATTTCAATTGGAAAGTGAGGGTAAAAGCATAAATATATCAATTTCCATTAGTGGATTTAATGGAGTTAAGATGTAGGGGAGATGACTGTAGTTTTTTTGAAAGATAAGAGAGGTTTGTCTTCAATCAAATATTAGGAGGAAGGTCAGTGTAATTTGAGCAAACCTCGAGAGGTTAGTGCAATTTTCCCGTATTTTCACATAGAAATTATTGACCTTTTTGTTCATATAGTATATTGATTATTAGAAAGACTAAAATGTGTGTTTGTAATAAAATAGATTTCTAAATTACTAGAGTTGATTTGCTTAGATTTCTTTCTTGTTAGTTTTAAATGCATAAGTTGTGCTTCTAACTGGTACTGCATATTTCTATATTCCTAGTTAATGATGGTTATTCTATTGTTGATTCTTGTGCCATAATTGATTTAGTCTATTTCCAAGGTGTACTTTCACATCTCTAAAATTTTGAATTACTTGTTTATTTTACTGTGTTTTAGTTTTATCTTATGGTCCCCTGGGTATACCCAGGGCAGTTCTGATACAGGACACGGTAGGAGAACAGTGATAAAAGAGAAACAAAAGGGAACAACAGAACAAACCCTAGGCTTCATCACCTAGAATCTGCCTGCAAGCCCTAGGCACCACAACCTAAGGGCATTTGGCATCACCACCAAACAAAGAGAACAAAAGAGGAGACATATTCTGAACTTATCATAATAATTCTTATTCAAAATTACCTGCTTTCACAATTACAAGAACACTAGTTTAATAGGCTTTAGTAATAACACTAATATGGAAGTTGCCTAATCAAATCCCTTTAAAACCCTCAACATTAAAAACTAAATTCAAAATTCAAATTTAGAATCAAATTCTTAAATGAATTTGGTGCTCCCTGCATCAAGTTCGGCACCCCAACATTACATTTATTTGAACCTTTATTCACACACTGGAATTCCTTACTCTCAACTTTATGCTTTCAAGTTTTTCTTCTTTCACATATTTCACTGATAGTCCTACATTTCTGGTTAAAAATGAGATTGTGATTTTGCAATTCATCATGCTTAGTCATTCACAAGTTGATTTATGTTTTTTTTTTCCATATCTAGTTTCTGCTGCAAGCTTACTCTGATGTTATGTTGTCAGATGATTTTGTCATTTGAGCTCCCTTTTGCTCTTATTCCACTTCTCAAGTTCACCAGCAGTAAGACCAAGATGGGGGAACATGCAAACTCTACCCTGGTAAGATTTTGTATGAGTGGCAACGTATGTTGCAAAACCCTTACACATTTGATCAAACATAAGGTTGTAGATATTTGATTTGTTTCTTAAATTGGCGAGACTATTAAGTGTATCCTTGCATTGGATTTTCTGATCCTGAAGATATACAAGCAAATGAATTCACATGTTAGACAATAAATCTGCACATAATTTTGTTTATTTTTAATTCTAAGATTTTCTTACATTTACTTATCAAATAAAATAGTATGTTAGCCGGTCTGCAACTAATAATCAGCAATTGCTAGTGGAAACTTCAACCCTTTTGAGTATCTTTCAAGTAGTTCTCTTGCTGGCCAGTATTAGAAACTGGGTGTAGTATATCCTTTACCATAGATAATGCATGCATTGATTTCTGACCAAAGTGTCTTTACAAGGAAAAAATGTCTTCTTTTAGCCAACATGGAAAAAAATTCTACTAATTAAAATTTTCCACTCATTTTTTAGCCATAAAATATGTACAATAATGAGAAAGTGTGACACTGCTCCAATACTAGAATATAATAACAAGGGCAGTGCTGATGTTTTTGCACCTTATCTGTAATTGTTCATTAATTTGTTCTATCTTCTATTGCAGATTTCAGTTGCCACATGGATCATTGGTTCCCTGATTATGACAATAAATATATACTATCTGATAACTGGTTTCATCAAGTTGATTCTTCATAGCCACTTGAAACTTGTGGCAGCTGTGTTTCTTGGAATATTTGGGTTTTCCAGTATGGCAGTATATTTGGCTGGAATCCTATATTTGGTTTTCCGCAAAAACAAGGAGGCTACACACCTTTTGGCATTAACAACACCTGGAAGTAGGCAAATGACTAATGAATCGGAATGTCTACCAAGAGAAGATATAGTGAGCATGCAGTTACCTCCGAGAAGAGATGCAGTAGATCTTGACTGATGATTAGTTGGGTAAGCTCAATTAAGAAGACAGAAAGTCTAGGACACGTAGTTTATAGTTCAAGGTATACAATGTTGCTAACATCTAGAGATGGAAACTATGTTCAAATAAAGTTTATAATAAATTTGACTTTTTTCTTCATTTTTTTCATGTTTAAAAATGGGATTTTCAGCTTTTTAGGGCTTAAATTGGGTACATAGACTACTTGATATTCTCACCAAGTTCAATCACCCATATACAAAAAATTAAATCACTCCTAGGTACACACGAGTATAAACTGTATAGGGTTAAAGCTTAAAAAAAATTGTTGAAAGCCCAAAAAAAAAAAAAAAAAAAAAAAGAGAGAAAGAAAGAAAGGAAAGTTGAAAGAGCATGCTAGTTGGATGTGATTTGGAAAGTGATGCTCATGATCCATTTGATGAGTAAAAATATCCAAAGATCTATACTACAATCTCAAGGAAAAGCGTGCATGTAGAGATTGTAATACAAGTGAAAGAACAAACAGAACATCTACTTGATCCAAGTAAAGATGGTGACCCAGCAAGTGAAGGCAAGCCAGGGCCGGCCCTAGGCCTAGGCCACCGCCAAGGGCCCTCTACTAGAGGAAGGCCCCAAATTTTGGGTCAAAACTTGATATATTTAAAAAAAAAATTGAGATATATGAAAAAAAATTAGTTTTATAATTTTCCTCTACTTTTAAGAAGTCCCAAAGTATTGAGTAATGCTAGAGATAATACAACTTTAAACACATGGGTCTTAAAAATAGAGTAATGCTATAGTTTTACAAACTATTTTACAACATTTTTACAAACTGTTGTTGTGGCCAACTTCTTACTGATTCTCATCTAGACCCACCTGATAACATCACTTTTTTATCTATCTATAATCATTCACCACATCATCAATTTATAAAAGTTTTTGTAAAAGAATTTGTATTTCTAGCATTTTCCCTTACAAATATATGTGTCATTAATCGCAAGAAATAATTCAGATAGGAAAATGCTATAAATATTATTAATTTTACTTGAAAACTTTACAAATTAATGTGACAATTAATATGATATGTGGACGTCAATAACCTATTAAATGCATTTTAGAATTATTTTTTGTGATTAATGATACATCTTTGTAAGCTTCATGTTGTAAAATTTATAATATCTATAACATCATTCATTCAAATACTTGTTTATTATCTTCTTGAAGTGTCACTAATCACATTCATTTCTACATCATTTGAAAGTTTTTTTTACTAAAATTTGTTATAGCTTTAGCATTTTTTCAAAAAAAAAAAAGCATATTACAAAATAAAAGGAATATATTTTTGTTATAAAAAATTATGGTATTAAATACTAGTTAGATACTATTTAAGTGATAACAAAAAGGCCCCGTTTAAATATATCGCCTTAGGCCTCCAAATTTGTTGGACCGCCCCTGAGGCGAGTGCTGAGAGAGGCTACTGAATACTGATAGGTGGATGGACTTCCAAAACAACTCCCTTCTCCACCGATGAGTCGAAAAAGATCAACATGGTGGAACGTACTTGATCGCAACTACTTGAGATTGGTTATGATCCAATTAAGTCGAGGCTGAAAGTAGAAAGAACCACTTGGAAATAACCAAGTTTATAAGGATCGTGAAACCAAGCAAGCAGATGGTTAAATGGTACCAAATCACTTTGCACACCTCTCACACACACACACACACACACACACAAGTAAAAGAAAAAGAAAGGAAAAAAAAGAAAAGAGGTTGTATGGCTTTAAATAAAAAATAAAAAAATAAAAAATTTCCCTACCAACCCAATTAATGTTAACACTTCACGTGCATTTGCGTAGTAGCAAGCGTGCGTTTGCGTTTTTGGTTGGGTTCCATAGCACTGTTCATGACATAGTCAAACTCAACAAAATGCAAATTTTTAGGTAAATTTAGGTCCCATTGACACTATTTACATATTTAAAAATTATTTTACTACAATATTTTCAGCAATAAGTTCTCTTTAAAACATCATTAATAACTATTGGTTGCTTTTTGCATTTTAGGGATATCAATACAGCTTCTTAAGCTCTGCAGATATGAGAATCATGTGTATACATATCTTAAAAGGGACAGAATGGGAGTGTATAAAATCTGAGATGTTAAATTACCAATTTTTCAAAAAGTTTTAAGTTTTGGGATATGATAAATTTAAGAGAAGTACTATTTTCATAATATTTTTACAATATTTTAATAATAAATCATAGGTGCTAAGTAGTTATTGATTCTAATTTAAACTTACCACTGTAATTATTTTTTTTATCCACCAATAACGACTTGTAACAACTTGCCACTTATTATTTGTTGCGAAAGTGTTGTAAACATAACATTTTTCTAAGTATAATCATTTAACCACATACATCTAACATTCTCCCTCACATGTGGACTCAAACTCCCTTTTAATAGGTGAGAGACCCAAAACGAGGAATTTAAATGAGAGGTAAAGAAGAGGAGACATAGATCGAATTCAGAACCTCCCAATTGTTCCAAAAACTTATCTAACCACTATCGATACCCTATTTTATCTAGCCCTAAAATTTAATTGTGATTTGAGCTCTTAAATCAAGGAATTTTGTATATTCAATGGTTAAATCTTGCTTGGTTGATTCCAATCAATTTTGCGGGATTAACCAAGTTTTAAATCAAAGATTGTAAAATTCCTTTCATATGACCATCATTGAATAAAAATCATACTTGAATAAGGCAAGTTATGGTGGGAATATAAAAATTGTCCTATTGACATTTTTTTCATGGAAGACGTGCATTCTTGCGTTAAATCATCCATTGCATGTTATAAAAATGATCTTGAGATTCTAACGGTCGCGACAGTATGCCTGATTCCCAAATCGAACTATCGGATTGAAAGATATCACATGATCAAGTTTTCATGGTCTGCATGCATTTTGTTTGGGTGGAACTGATCACATGTAATTAATTTAAATTAATTCTGATTAGTTAAACAATTAAAATTAATTAAATAATTTTGTGATTGATTGTTGGTTTTTGACAAAAATAAGCCTACTTGCATGGGAATAAAATAGATAATCCGATAACAAGGAAATTGTTGATAATTAAGTCCTTTTAGAATATTTATCTATTAGATAATTATCACTTTAAAGACCCAATTGTCAAGATAAAAGGGATTAATTTTAGAATACGAGTTAAAAACGCATCTAGGTGCAATTCCCAACTCAAAAAATCCTCAAAAAAGAGTCCAAATCGAACTGCAATTGGAAGTGGGGCTCGGCACACAAGAGTGTCAATCAACACTCTTGGAGTGCCGATCGGCACATGGCATGTGCCGATTGGCACAAGACTTGATGCCCAGCCCGGAAACCCTTTAATGAAGATAAAACCCATCTATGTCGAATTTCTGGGGATAACGATGCAGTCTAATTCGTATCTGATCTTATTTAACTTATTTTTCAAGCATCCAACCTTTATAAATAGAGGAAAAACATCAGAAATCAGGGCCCTTCTTTTTCTGACTTCTTTGCTCCCCTTACATTAAAGACAGTCTAGAAGCCTTGGCTTTAAGAATTTCTTTTTTGTAAGTAAACATATTTTAGATCTCAAAGAAGTTAAACTTCTTTGATTTCTAAAGTTTTCTTCCATTGAAGAGTACATTCACGCAAGTAGGTATTTAATCTCATTCTTGTGTTTATTTTTCTCTTTCTTAATTGATATATGTGTGTTGTTCATTGCATGGTTTTCATGAATATATGTTTGATTTCATTGTCAATATAATCTTGTTCACAATTTATATATGTCATGTTCACATGTTTAGTTGGATTTTTCTTTAGTTGATTAACATGCTTATGATTTAGTTCTTCTTTAAATTTCAAGATCTGCAATTAATCACTAAAACATTTTTTTAAAACAAAAATAGATCTGTATTTTCATTAAATACAGATCTGAAATTCTTTCTAAACAAAAAAAAAATCTGTATGATCTAAAAATTTTTCTAAACAAAAACATATCTGTATTTTCATTAAATATAGATCTGAAATTCTTACTAAACAAAAACAAATCTATATTTTCATTAAATGCAAATCTAAAATTTTTTCTGAACAAAAACAGATCTATATTTTTATTAAATACTGATCTGAAATTAAAAAAAAAAAAACAGATTTGTATTTTCATTAAATACAAATCTAAAAAAAATTTGAATAAAAAACTGATCTGTATTTTCATTAAATACAGATCTGAAATTTTTTCTTAATAAAAAAAAAAATCTTGATTTTCATTAAATACAGATATGAAATTTTTTTTGAATAAAAATCTAATCTGTATTTTCATTAAATACAGTTCTGAAATTTTTTCTGAATAAAAAACCGATATGTACTTTCATTAAATATAGATTTGAAAATTTTTCCGCATATAAAAAACTTATCTGTATTTTCATTAAATACAGATCTAAACCTTTTATATACTAAAAAAAAAAAAAAAATGGTTTTCTTCTTAAATAAAAATTGCAGATTTTGAATTTTTAAAGAGTCAAGTGATATTGAATTTAGGGATTTTAATATGTCATTGTAATGTCATGCATCATCTAAATGGGTATATAAATGGTCATTTAGAGTCTAGAAGACTAGACTCCGTCTGAGCGGAATGAGTGCCTAACACCTTCCCATTCTGTAACCTAGCCCCCG
Source organism: Quercus aquifolioides (assembly GCA_019022515.1). NCBI lineage: Eukaryota > Viridiplantae > Streptophyta > Magnoliopsida > Fagales > Fagaceae > Quercus > Quercus aquifolioides. The sequence continues at coordinate 39,044,703 of CM032328.1, read as the reverse complement.
AATCTAGATTTTGGTTCATAGATAGTTCTTTATCTTTTCTTTTAGATTGTAATCTAGGAAACAAAGCCTTATAATTTTCCTTTTTTTAGATTGTAATTTAGGTGTGAGAGACCGCGCCCTCGACTCGTTTTTGTGGTGTTAGGCCAAATCCACGTGAATGGGTGGAGGCGTGTTATTGCCTCTCAAAATGGAGGTTCGATTGATTATATTTTCCCCTTTCGATTAAGGGTTTTACAATAGAGCCACCACTTATTTAATTATTGGAATAAATAAGAAAACCAAAATTGAAAAATTACTCATTTTATTAATTTGAAATTGAATTTACATTGATCATAGGAAGTTACATGGCTTTGGTCCTAGATACAATCTAAGATAAAGTACATGGCTTTGTTTCCTAATTACAATCTAGAAATTGAAAATTACAAGGATAAGCATTGATCAATCAACCCTTGATCTAAGCTCAGAGGCTATGTTACAAGGTGGGAAGGTGTTAGGCACCCACCTTGCCCGGTGAAACTGGACTTCTAGACTATGGTGGCCAACATTCATACCACATCATCCAATATGTCATCAATCAATTTGCATGTTGAATTTAATGTGTGTGCATGTGATAAACCCTAATTTAATTTATTAAGCATTTTATTTGGATTGAAAAATAAATTCTAGTGAATGTGTGTGAATGGTGATATCCTAGATTCAAGGATTTGAAAGAATTATTAAACAAACATCTTTTTCATGTTTTTGATGTGGATTTAAGATCAAAACTAGTGTTATGCATGAACATGTGATGAACAAATAAGAACATGTGAAGAACACATAAGAACATTTAAGAACATTCAAACGTATTCAAGGAATTTAAATAAACACTAGCATGCTCTAATCTTAAATTAACATTATAGCAACATAAAAAAACAAGTTAAGGATAAAGATTATACTTGCATGCAAGATCCACACGGAGGAGGAGGAGGCTCTTCGTGGAAGTCCTAAGGGTGGAGGAGAAAAGAAGAACTAGGAGAGGAAGAGTGAGTCTCACTCAATACCTTGAGTCTCAAGAAGATCAAGATATGACAAAACTACTCTACTTTACTAGAACTCAAGAGAGGAGAAGAGATGGGATTTTTTGTGTAGGGGTGGAGAAAATTTGAATGGAATGTCATTTAATGAGGGTTGACAAAGAATCATGAACCTAGACCTTATTTTAGCCTTTGGGGAAATTGGTTGCATTAAATGTAGAGATTGGCGGGAGTGAGGAGCAAGCAAAATTTGGTTTTCCCTTAACTACTATAATAGTTTGTAGAGCCAAATTCAAAAAATCATATCGTACTAAATTTGGATTGGAATTGTCTCATTCTTATGCTCAAATTGAAGCCCTGGATTTCTAATTTCTGGGAAAATTAACCTCATTCATAGATTCAAAATATTCTGAGAAATATTAACGAAATGGTGAGCAGAGGTCATTTGTTAGAAAACAATTTTAGCACAATTAACTTTAATAGGTCTCAAATTAGTTTCCAATTAACATTAATAGGCTCCAATCACTCTCATTTCAGACTTAATTAGTTCCAAATTTACCCTAATTAAAAGATAATTACACAAATTACTCATTGAATAATTAATGTTTAACTATCTAATTAATTAAGTGTGTGGAACCTTACCATAAAATGTAGTCCTAGCCAATCAAATTATGACATGTCATTAATCTCAATTTGATTATAATTATAACCAATTCGAATCAATTGCTCATAATCACATATAGTCGGACTCAATTTGTGATAGTGCATCTCGGCCATTAAAACTTGATTTGATGATAACTTTCAATCTGATGGTCCGATTAGGGCTTATGACTAGTCGATTTGATCGTTACAAAATCAAGATCATTTTGGTGAAATGAGATTAAGGATCTAATGACCAGAATCAAGATGCATATTTCCAAGGTGAAATTACCATTTTACCCTCCATGTGAGGTTAAATGCGGGTTGCAAAATGGGGTGTCAACATTAGGAAACAAAGCTTTGTAATTTTTTACTAGATTGTAATTCAGGAGACAAATCCTTATATTTCATTTATTAGATTGTAATTCATTTAAATAAATGAGAAGTTGTATTATTCAATCTTTCTTTTTTCTTATTTTTTGTAACAAAAAATAAGTGGCGACTCCACACATAATCCTAAAAAGGGAAGGTGCTGATGCCTCACCCTTTTTTTGAGAGCCAGTTTTTTGGTCTCTCATACTAGGCTATACCCTTGGAACATTGGCAATGTCTGCTTTACTTTCCCGCTCTGTGTAATAGCATTGTGCATGATGTATGTATATCTATATATGCTTATACGTGGGTGATCGTGCACTTTGTATGATGGACTCTTTGAAGGAAATATTAATGTACGCAGCGAAAAAATTAATGGATCTACTTCATTCGCAATTGATAACATGTGCTATGAAAGTTTCAGAATATAAGAACAAGAGAGTGTACCTTGATGGGTTGAAATTCAAAACCAAAGATTAGAAGCACTTAGGAAAACTTTTAATCTTAACTCCAATTCCACTTGATGCCCAAGAAGTGTGGTCTCTCAATCATTATATGTGTATGTTCTAGAGAGAATCAAAGAGTGTCCAATACTCACATACATACCATTTCATGTTCTACTAAAAATCTGTATGTTTCTCTCCTTATAACTGATTATCTAATTAGGCTAGCCTTTGAGCCTTTCCAATTGGGTTTTAGTATGTGGCTTAGAGTGGGACCAAAAGGGAATAAATAAGACTCTAGCTCCAATGGGCCTTGGGCTTTTCTATCAACTCTTGACAAGTCCAAAGTTACCATTAATTATATTTAATACCATTATATAAATATAATTGCACTCTAGGCCTTATTAACAAATTATATCCCAAGACTTTATTATACATGCAACCCCTTCATTAAATATTTGTAGTAATACAAAGTCATGAAAGTAGACTGTCACTTTGTAAATTACTACATCTTAATCTTTGAGTACCCGGTTTAATCCATTTAAGTTATTCATCATATATTTATAAAATCCAATTTCATAAATATATATACTTTAGTAATTTCTTACTAAAGTGGTTAGACCTAACTCTCTGAATAACCGAACCCATTAAACTTATCTCAATGGAATATTTTATATCTCCGTTAAGAGATTATGAATTCCATCTTGAGAATATATGTTCCATCAACACTAAATGTGGCTGCCCAACATACTGAGATTTTGACCGTTAATTTAGATCTCACTCCTAATATCAAAGCAACCTACACTCCATGATCAGGTCCATTATTCTCTCAGGATTAAGAGTTCATGTAAATAGAAGTCGTGAGATTTATTATTTATTTGACAGTCTTTAGGAGAATAATAAATCTCACAGCGGTCCAATTCAATATGTTTTAACTCTTAAAACATATTAACATATCAACTAGAAGTTTCCACTTTCATGATCAAGACAAATCATCTTAGTTGATATGTTAGTCTTCGCAGATGAAATGCCCAATTTCATCACCGACTACGAACTAAAATTATGAGTTTACAAAGAACTTGTGATTTATATCTTCTGTGACTTTTCACATAAATCACATACTATGCATCTCATGGACTATATGATAATGTCCAAATATTCATGTTACCATCACAACATTAAGTTATACATAATGTTATACATAGCATCATACAATTGGATTTAAGGGCACTAATCCTAACACTCTCGTGTCTAAGAGAGCGACCCTCTCTAGTCATTAGTACTCTTGACCTTGGAGTGTGGGTATGCACTCAAGGTAATTGCTGTAGGTGCATATTCATGCTATATTGTGTGCGTGATCATTGTGGTGTGATTGTCTCGATCCATGTCACTTGAGTGACATTGGTTTCCCCATGTATGCGACACGCATCAATATGTTTGATGCTTTAAGGGGCTCCAGCTCGTCTTAGCATGAGCATGTCGACACATGCCGTATACACAAGCATGAAACCTTGCCGATGCACAATAGTGCGCCAAACGCGAAATTCTACTGGATTTTTGCTGTGAAAATGGAGCACCTCTGTTGCCGTATTCTCACAGTGAAAGCTTGGTGAGAATAGTGTTTTGTGTGCTATGACGCACCTAAGGTGAAGCGCTGTTGGATTTCAGCCACAAAATAAAGCAAAATGCTGCTAGAGTTTTGTCATGGAAATTTGGCAACTACTCCAAACATACTAGGGAAGCATCGATCAAGACAACACCCTTTCCAAAATCAAACCTCAAAGCTCAATTTGTTTAAAGCCCTGAAAGCTAATGCCAATAGCTTGTTTTAAAATCGCTGTAGATACCATATTTTTTCCAACCTCAAATTTGGTTGGAAACCCAAGTTTTAAATCAAGGGTCTCGTCGGTTTATTTTGACATGACATTAAACTTATCGAAATTCCATTCATTTTGATATCCAAAGGCAAAAATCAGGTTTATGTTGATTGAATTGTTATGAAAACAAGAAATTTGTCAATTTAGGGTTTGCCATTAAAATGTGTTTTATTTCTTAAATTGACAATTGTTTTCTCTTGAAATGCATTAAAGATCATATCTGACATATTACAGGAGTTTTCAGGATTGCTCTGGTGAGTTGCATTTGAGATTGGAATTAATCTTGGCATGCGCTTAGAATTACCATTTGATGTAGGAAGTTAGCAAGATTTATCAAGAAATTCTTGTCACTAGTTTTATTTGGGTACAACAGTTTCACATTTATTTTAATTTGGTCCCATGACGTTTATCTCTTGATGAATTTATCTGACTATCCTAACATTTTATTGAGTGTGTTTAAGGTCCGTTGATTATTGGTGAGTGTCAAAAATGAATGGTGGATTGATGAGAAATGGCTCGTATTTGGATCTAGAGTATTTTCCAAGTAGCCAATTTTGGACATATCTGCTGCTAGCTCATGCTTGGTCAGCATACTATTCATGCTTGGATAGCACACTATTCTTGCTTCTTTCCCACACAGGACTCACATATACACTCCCACACATTCCTTACCTCAAAGAGAGAGAGAGAGAGAGAGAGAGAGAGCTCATTGCAAAAAAGAGAGGCTTTAAGACCCACAGTTTAGGCGCAAAAAAGAGAGGCTCTAAGACCCACAGTTTAGGCAGAGAAGAGAACCCTCTCTAGGACTCTCTCATTTTCTCCCTTTTCCTCCATCTCCAACCCAAGAAAAGCCTCCCAAAAAACCCAACAAAATCACCCCAAAACCTCAAAAGCTCACTGCAAGAATCCCAAAGAAGCAACAAAGAAAGAAAGAAAAAGGAGAAACAGAGACAACAACAAAGAATCAGAGCTTTTTCCCCTCTCTTCTTCTATTAATTTCCTCTTTCTTTTTGTCTAACTTGAGTTTTTGACTTGTACATTGGTTTCCCTTTCAGCCAAATCTCCAACTGAAGCAACCACAAGTCAGAACCATAAACAACAAGAACCACCATCATCAAGCATCAAAACAAAGAGAAAAGAAGAACAAAAAGCAAAGGGAGTACATCAACTAGGTGAACCTTAAACCCATCTCTCATTTCTCTATTTCCTATCTCAGTATTTTACACTTTCACTCTATACATAAACACACACATCCTCACAGAGTCACCACACACACTCTATCTCTAATCTATGCCATAACAGCTTCATTTTCATACATAAAGTCTTAAAACACCGAGCACACAGACACATAAACCCAGTACTCACCCTCTATTTTGCATACACTTGTTCACGCGCTGCGTGTAGGTCTATGCGCCACCATGGTCATGGTTCTAGGCAGACCCGTGAGGCTTTTAGCCTCCACATAACACTCTTGAGGTTCACGCGCCGTCTAGTGCCCTCGTTTGTGGTAGATTGAAAGTGGATTTTGAGGTTGAGAGTGAGAGAGCAGAAATCAGAGATAGAGAGACTCAGGGAGATTTTGGTTTGGGTCTATATTGAGAAAAGGTTGAAGTGATGATATAGGAAACCATCCTCGTGGTGGGATTGGCTGGGTTCCGTGGTGGAACAGGGAGGCCATGCCTTATTTGGATTGAAGAGAGATAAGCCGAAGTTTAGAGATAAAAGTAGTTTTAGACTAGAGTCTGAACTTAAGGCCTTGCTCGGCCATGGTGGTTTGATAAGGGAGATCTTGGGTTTAGTCAAAGCTCGATGGGGGAGAGAGTTTTAGAGATTAAAAAGAGCTCGGTGAGGGTTCTTGATAAGAAGTAATCTGCTGCTTGTGGTGGCGGCACTGATCTGTAATGACGATTGACAAGCTTAAGCCATGAAGGTTCGATGGAGGCTCAGTAGTGAGAGAAAAGATCAGAGAGAGAGAGAGAGAGAGAAGGTTCTAGATCAAAGGGAAACGACTAGGGTTAGAATAGGGGTGTCCACGGGTCAGTCTGGGTTGAGTTTGTGCCCAACCCGAGACTGACCTGATTGAATTGGGTGGAGGAAGTACTGACCTGCCGCCAACTAGCGAGGGAGTCGGATCGAAGCGGTCGGTTTTGCGCCGGAAACACGGTCGATTTAGTCGAAACCATCCATGGTGAAAAATCTGGCCAAAATAGTTGATTTTAGGCAAAAATTCCCCAGATCTGGCGGAGATCTCACTAGATCTAGCGAGATCTCGCTAGATTCGGTGAGATTTCCACTAGACCTGGCTGAGATCTCACTAGATTCGGTGATATCTCCCCAAATCCGACACAATTCTCATAAAAATCTAAAGTATTTTGATCAAAAACTCACCAAAAAATTCTTTTTTTGCTAGATTTTGATAAGGCTCCGGTTGGGTCGGTTGAAGAGGGTTTTAGAGGAAAGAACCCGCCAACCGACACGCTGGAGTTGGTTTCTGGGTTCTGTAACCTGCCGCCGACCCGCCGGAGCTCTTAGTTCGATCACGGGTGGGTCAGTTCCAGTCAAGTCTGGTCAGTTGGTTCGGGTCCGAGTCTGGGTGGACACCCCTAGGTTAGAAGATATGAGAGCGATTTTGGGTCAAATGGGCCAGACTTGGATATTTGGACCCTATTTAGGTCATCTTGGCTTGAAAGTTGGGCTTTAGGCCCGTATGTGAGTGGCCTTAGGGGCCTCCTTTTCATCCAGCCAGCCCATCAACCTTAAGCCTTAGGCTGGACTCTTTCCACAGCCCCTGGCCTTCCACAATCACTGCACTCTTGCACTTGGCCCACACTTCCTTTTTAATTAATCTCTTGTTTACAAACTGCCAGCCCACTTTGGCTTTAATCCCTTTCACATATTTGACACACTTTCATCCCATTCTTTTTTCTTTTTTTTTTAAATGGAAGCCTGAGCATGTTTTCTTTAATAAAATGCCATCTTTTCTTTTTTTGCATATTATATATTTTTGTTATATACTTTTAGATCCTTCTCTCATATTAGCATCTTAACACATTTTATTCCATGTTTTTGCTTATTTGCATATTAATCCATAAATTTCCAAAAATCATGTTTTAATCCCAAACTTTCCAATATTCATATTTTGACCCCGGAATTTCCCCAAAATTGTATTTTGACCCAAAAATTCCTAAAATTACATTTTGGCCCCAAATCTTTCTAAAAATTGCGATGAAGCCCTTAATCTTTTCAAAAATTACAAAGAGGCTCCCAAAACCTTCTGAAGTTGTTTGAAGGCTTTCAAACATCTTCCAAGGTCTTTCAATCATCTTTAAATCCACACTTTTTGCTTGTCTTCATTTAAGATAATTGCTTTGCAACTTGTGTGATGTTCATGCTTATAGCTTCATGCTTACCTTTGGATGATTTAATCATGTGCTATGCATGAGTGCTTTATAGCTTTTAATATATTTGCTTGTGCTTCTTGCCACGTTCATATGCTTAATGCTTTGCTTGGATGCTATGTCTCATGCTTGTTATAGCTTTATATCTCTTGTTATGTCGTTTTCTTGTGCTTTGGCTCTTAGGTAAGATGTAGATCTAGATCATGTGATCTAGGCCTATATCCATAAACCTAGGCCTACAATAAAGGGTTTGGATCATTTCTCACTATGCATGTGTATGCTTGCTTGCTTTTATGCTTTATAACCATGTTTGCCTATCTAGATCTAGGCTTTACCATGCTTTGTCCCCTCTATGGGCTTGTGCTTGTTGGTCATTGGGGCCACCTATTTGTGTGGTTGCATTCGTCTCTCTTGTGGCTTGTTTGGATGTAACTGCTTGTGAGATACATCTCCATGATGTTGGTGTGCTTGATTCATACCTCTCTCCGCTCCATGCGATGTTGATATGCTTGTTTTGCTTGCTTTGTGCCACCCGTTTAGCTCTCTTCGTCTCTTTACATCTTTGCACGTTTGCCTACATGTTCATGCATGAGTCCTTGCTTGCTTGTGTCATCAAGCTCAATTCCTACTATCTCATGCAAGTTCACACCCGTCTTTTATACATGAGACCTCGAGTTCCTTTTTAGGAATTTTGCTTCATGGCACATGTGTTGTCCATATTCCAATCCAATGGAACTATGGACAACCAATCCAAACCTACATTTGTCCTTCTAGGACACCCTTTCTTTTTTTAATAACATGTTTGTTTTCCCCTATTTGGCACATTTTGAAAGCTTCTCTTTTAGCATGCTTTCCTTCTGCTTGTTTCTTTGCTTGTTTGCTAGCTTGTTTCTTTTGTCATTGCATGTACACGCGTGGAGCATGGACATTTGGAGCAAGGGTGTGACCTCCTAGGTGCAAGCAAAAAGGGCAAGGATGCAAGCAAGAAGATGCAAGCCCATAAGGGGCAATGCGCAATAGATTAGGAGGTCTAGCCTCCCCGAGTGGTTACATCTTTCTCCCTCTCTCTTAGCCTCTACTCTAGAGCAATGTATTAGGGTTCTCCCTCTCTTTGTACCCTTTATCCTTCTTGCTCTTAGCTTGCATCGCTTTCCCCAGGTATGGCAATATCTGTTTTACATTTCCTGATCTGTGTGTAGTATTGTGCATGATGCATGTATATATATATATATATATATATATATATATATATATATATGTGCTTGCAAGTGTATGGGTGATCGTGCACTTTGTATGATGGACTCTCATGGCTATGTGAGCGACCATCTCTAGTCATGAGAGCTCTTGACCTTGTGGCATGAGTATATGCTCAAGGGATTTGCTGTAGGTGCATATTCATGTCATACTGTGTGCATAATCATCGCGGTGTGACCGTCCCGATTCATGTTAGCATGTGACATCGGTTTCCCTGTGTATGTAACATGTATCAATATGTTTGATGCTTTGAGGGGCTTCGGCTTGTCCTAGCGTATTCATATTGGCACGCGCCGTATACATAAGCACGAAACCTTGCCGGTGTGCCATAACACACCAAACATGAAACTCCTGCCAGATTTTCGCTGTTTAAATGGGGCATCCCCATTACCATATTCTCATGAAGAAAGCTTGGTGAGAATAGTGTTTTGTGTGCTATGACGCACTTAAGGCAAAGCACTGTCGAATTTTCGCCACAAAAATAAGGCGAAATGCGATCAGATTTTTGCCGTGTAAATTTGGCAATGATTCCAAACACACTAGGGAAGCATCGATCAAGACCACACCCCTTCCAAAACCAAACCTCAAAGCCCGATTTGCTCAAAACCCCGAAAGCTAATGCCAATAGCTCATTTTCAACTGCCAATTTTTGAAAATTAAGGTTTTACCAAAACAAAGGACTATTTACGGATAGGCGTTGTGGGGTGCCTAGCACCTTCCTCACATGTAACCAAACTTCTGAACTCAAGAATCAATATTTTTTACCCATCCACATTAGATTAGAAAAAACGACCTTTTTCTTAGCCTAGGATCGATAATAAAATCAAATAGAGCCAAGTGACCAATCACACCTTAAAAAAAAAAGCCTAATGATTGGTGGCGACTTCACTTACCTTTGGTAATTCGATTTAAATTGACTCAATTCTGTCATGCACACCAGAGGTCTACCCTTTTTTACAGCACCTGAGGTCCGAGCTCGTATACACACCTTGTGTATGCACAATCAAGGGCGTGCAAGTGTTGCCGCGATAGGTGGTCGACTGCCGTGAGACATCGACATATATATATATGCATATGCTTGCATGCTTGTTGATGGTCGTGCACTTTGTATGATGGACTCCCATAGTTAGGAGGGCAACCCTCTCATGATCATAGGTCCTCTTGACCTTGTAGTGTGGGTATGTGCTCAAGGAAACTATTGTAGGTGTATATTCATGCTAGATTGTGTGCATGGTCATCATGGTGTGATTGTCTCAGTCCATGTCAGATAATGACATTGGTTTCCCCGTGTATGCGACACGCATCAACATGTTTGATGCTTTGGTGAGCTTCGGCACATATTGATGCGCGCCATATACACAGGCACAAAACCCTGCTGATGCACCATAGCACACCAAACGTGAAACTCTGCCTAATTTTCACCACGAAAATAAGGCACCTTTGTTGCTGTATTCTCACTGTGAAAGCTTGGCGAGGATAGTGTTTTGTATGTTGTGATGCACCTAAGGCGAAATGTTGCCGGATTTCCACCACAAAAATAAGGTGAAATGCTACCGGATTTTATTCGTGGAAATTTGGCAACTGTTCCAAATGAACTAGCAAAACATTGATATAAATCACACCCCTTCCAAAATCAAACCTCAAATCCTAATTCTTTTAAAACTCCGAAAGATAACACCAATAGCTTGTTTTCAACTCCTAATGTCCGAAAATTAAGATTTTACCGAAACAAATGACTATCTCTAGACAAGCGTTATGGGGTACCTAACACCTTCCCCACACGTAACCAGACTTCCAAACTCAAGAATCAAGATTTTTTATCAATCCGTGTTAAATTAGGAAAAACGACCTTTTTATTGGCCTAGGATTGGTAATAAAATCAAATAGAGTTAGGTGACCAATCACATCTTAGAAAAAACTCAATGATTGGTGGCGACTTCACTTACCTTTGGTAAATATAGGTTAAAAATTGACTTAATTCAGTCACGCACCAGAGGTTCACTCCTTTTTCACAAGCACCTGAGCTTAAGCGTTTAGCACGAGCATCGCCGCGATGGGTGGTTAGCCGTCGCGAGGCATCGACGCTCGGTTGAGTAGTCCTATTTGGCATAAATGCTCATTCTTGAGTGGTCTGTTTTTTTTAGAGGTTATTGCTTGATCGAGTGATCCCTTTGGCATAAAAATTCATTCTTGAGTGGCCTATTGTGTTTGGATATAAATGCTTGCTTCGAGTGGTCCCCCCAACTTCAAGTAGAGGTCCTTAAAACTCAAAGGTAAGGTCCTTAAAACTTGAAAATATCTCAGATTTTCTTTTGTCTCTTACAGTACATATCTTGTTTCCATGATTGCTTCCATGTACGTTTTTCATGATCAGGTAGAGGTCCTTAAAACTCAAAGGTAGAGTCCTTAAAACTCGAAAACATCTCAAATTTTCTTTCATGTCTCATATGGTTTTTCACACTTCTTGTTAGAAGTGCCGTAATTATTTTTTTAAGCACGCCGCATGTTTGCATTTGCTTACTGTTTATGTTTGTGTGTAACATATGTGAACTCAAAGTTTATTAACTTACAAAATGTTCGTCTCTTCAAGCTTTTAACTATATTTGCAATGCAAGAATAGTTAAAAAAGGGGCAACTATAGAAACCTCATTTTGTACCCATTAATAACTTTTGGTCCCTAGCCCCAATGATGAGCTTGACATACATTAACCAAGGGTAATTAAAGAGTTCACAATAGTTTGGAAATAATCACAACTCAAAAGTGCTTAAAAAAGGCTGTTGAAAAATGACATTTGCTCACTATTTTGATCATAACTTTTTATCCACAAAGAATGTTTAAGTACAGTCCTGGACTTCAATTTGAACATAAATTTTTCATGATTTGGATTTATATCAAGTGAGTTATGGTCTTTTTAAATTGTGTAAACTACGTAATCAAATTTAGGGTTTTTGGAAGGATGCGTACGCATGCTCCAAACCTGCTTTTTTAGGCCTATTTCCAGGCCTTCAAAACTTGAGTTTTGGGCCCCAAAAACATCATTCTTTGATAGGGGCCGGCCTCTAGACCCTTGAGAACGTCTAAAAACTTTAAAAAACCCAAAACCCCCTAATTTTAACATAAAAATACTCACCTTATGTATCCAATCCAAACTCTAGCTAGAGAGATTATTTTTTGCCTCCATCTTTTCTAAAACCCTAATCCTCTTTTCTAAAACTCCCACACAACACCTTGGCACATTTTTGACTGATTCAAAAGCTCTCTTTAGTTAGTTCTAAAGCAAAAACTAGTTTTCCAACTCGTTTCCTAAAGCCTTTTCAATTATAATCTTGTTCTTGAGTTGCGATCAACTAAGTTCTATTATGATTCTTTAATTCTCTTGTTCTCTCAATCTAATCTCTATGTTGTAGGCACTGAGGGGTCAGTTAAAACCTCAAACTCGTGATCCTATGCAAGGTGAGTGTTCTTTCAATGAACTCCTCCTTTGCTTAATATGATTTATATGAGTTCTTGATATTGTTTTTTTAACTTGTTATGTTTGATTTGTTTGTTGATTTTAATTCTTTTGATATGTGTTAATATGATTTAAGGTTAACTATAATATGTTTTCATTGTTCTTATGCATTTATTTCATTATTGTGTTATATTCATATGCCTTTTCAAATGTAGTTTATTTTTTATTCATGTTTATTTTGTTTCATTGTCATGTTAATCTAATTTTTAGTAGTTGATCATATTTATTTTTGGGGTTTCCCTTGTGTTTCTTTGGTTCCTAGACCTAAACTAGGTAGCTACTCTATTTTCACCCTCCGCCCGGTCCACTCCAAGCCGAGGCATACTTCCCACAAAGAAACCACTCATCGCGGGGCTTGCGCCCATTGTACCTATCAATTCTTTCTTGAAATTATACAAATTGGATTAGTGTGTATTCTAATTGTAAATGCGAAATTGTGCTTTTCCTTTACATTAATTATGCACTAGAGCCATAACAAATCAAGAATCTAATTATAAGGTTAGTTTATTAGGCAGCCAAAGAAATAACATTGATCCCATAACTGTCATAAACATGATCGTTCTTTTTTCAGGTTCCAAGTCCGTAAAATGTCTCTCTAACTTCTAGTAAGGAGTTTCATGGACATCAGAGTGCTAGCAGTTCATCATGAGATATGCTCTTTGAACGGTTACCTAGTACCTATAGGTATCGTGGCGTGGCTATCCTAAAGCACATTTTACTGTTTAAGCAGCTCCAATCTTTGTAATTTAAACCTCAGGAATTAGTTTTGATTCTCATCTCTTTGACAAGAACTGTAAGCATAAAGTTTAAGCAGTATGCTTAAAATTCAGCAATATGCTTCATGGCTAGCCTAAAATGGTAAAGTGGTTTAAGCAGTTGATATATTACAAATCGTGTAGTCAGCAATCTTTTTAACTTGAATTTTGATTCTCATATCTAGTAATTATATTTAACACACAAGAAACCCACCCAAAATAATAAAACCTTTTGTGCTTAATGGCTAACCAAAAGCAATATGCTTATCTTTATCTACATAGAATAGTTATCCAAGTCAGACCAGAGATTGACCTGACTGAAGAGTTGGTTCACTTATCCATTGGTTCAACCAATGGTTCAATGGTTGAATTGTAGGTTTATTAATTAATTAAATAGTATATTTTATAATTATAAACAACAACTAAAATAAAATAAAAACACTCCATTTAAATAAATTAATAAATTATAATCTCTCTCTCTATCTCTCTCTCTCTCTCTCTCTCTCTCTCTCTCTCTCTCTATATATATATATATATATAACTGAAGCCTTTGAAATTCTCACAATTTTCCACGTCAACACAATATTTAAATAAAATTATTTTTGTTTAGTCCAAACTCAACAATCAGTGAAACTTTATCTCTCTAACAAGTCCAACTTAAACTCAAACTCATTATTATCATTTTTTAAAACAAAATTATTTTTGTTTAATCCAAACTTAACAAGGAGTGAAATTCTATCTCTCTAACAAATCTAACTTAAACTTAAACTCAAACGTTGATAATCTTGTTTATATATATAACCGAAATCAGCATTGCTCCAGACCTTTTTTACGTGAGATCTTCTATTGGTACTCTTGCTTCCACAGGATTGCCCATATGGATTACAAAACTTAATATTGCAAGTGCCTTTGGTCAACAGGTAATTAAGATGCTTAAGAGGCAAAAGTATGGAACTTTTTTTTTTTCAAAATATCATTTGCAGTATAATTAAAACCAACGACATTTTACTTTTTATTAAATCTATAAAACTTCACCACAAATTTTTAAGCTTTATAGTTTTTCAAGTTTTTCATATTTATATTTATTTTTTTATATTGTACATGGCAGATAAAACATTTCTATTTTTTTTTGGAGAAAATCAAAGCTGCAACCTATTGTTGGTAAAACACATGTTTGTATCGCATACAAAACATACACAGCGGAAAGTTAACAGATCTACTTCATTTGCAATTGATAACATGTACTATGTGAATTTCAGAATTTAAGAATAAGAAAGCATACATTGGTGCGGTGAAATTCAAAACCAACTATTAGAAGTACTTGGGAATACTTTTAATCTTCACTCCAATTCCACTTACGCCCAAGAAGTGTGGTCTCTCAATCATTTTATATGTATGTGTTCAAGGGAGAATAAGAGAGTGGCTTACACTCACATACACACCATTTCATTCTAATTCCAAAATTCTGTATGTTTCTCTCCTTATATATATATATATATAACTGATTATCTAATTGGGCTAGCTTTTTGGGCCATTCCAATTGGGCTTTAGTATGTGGCTTGGAGTGGGACCAAAAGGGACAAATAAGACACTAGCTCCAATGGGTTTTGGGCCTTTCTATCAACTCTTGACAAACCCAAAATTACCATTAATTATATTTAATACCACTATATAAATATAATTGCATTCTAAGCCTTAGTAATAAATTATATCCCAAGACTGTATTATACATTCAACCCCTTCATTAAAATATTCGTAGTAATACAAAGTCATGAATGTTGACTGCCACTTTGAAGATTACTACATCTTAATCCTTGAGTACCCGGTATAATCCTTTAAGTTATTCATCATATATTTATGAAATCCAATTTCATCTATATATATATATATATATATATATATATATAACCGAAACTTTTGAAATACCCACATTTTTCCACATTAGCATTATTTAAAAAAAAAACTATTAAAAAAAATAAAACCCTAAACACCATAACTATTTCTCCCCAAAACAAACCCGATAAACGTATTTCTTAGTGTCTGTCTCTCCTTCAAATGCAAACTCAGCCCAACAAACACTACAAGACCCATACGCAGGAACCCAAAAACGGAAAAGCTAGATGCATATCTTTCTCTCTTCCCCTGCGATGGTAAGCGAATTCAACTAAGCCACAAACGCTTTGCCTCACAACCAACCTAACATCAAACTGCTGAAACGGCTAAAGGTAAAATATTTTATATTAATTTTGGGAGTTTAATAGGATTTAGGTTTAGCTATTTTGTTTGGTTTTGATTAAAGAAATTGGTTTATATTTTATTTTGATTTAGAATTGGTTTTTATCAATACTCGAAACCGTAATATAGGTCAGGTAAAATCTTTTATATTAATTTTAGGTGTTTAATAGGATTTAGGTTCGACTATTTTGTTTGGTTTTGATTTAAGAAATTGGTTCAGATTTTGTTTTGATTTAGAATTGGTTTTTATCAATACTCGAAACCCTAATATAGGTTCCCCTTCAATTTTGGTTCCTTTCAATATATCAAATTTTACTATAGGATAAAAATAGTAAAAGGGGGAAGGGCAAGTTGCTTATGTGGCTTGGGGATATGGGTTTTGGCATCATAATCAACCCCACATCAGAATCAATCTAGGTTGGATTATAAACTGTAACATAGCGATTATTTACTTTTTTGTTGATGGGTTGGTTTGATTTTCTTTAAACTTTGTATTACATGTTGATATTGGTAACATAAATGTGCATACATATGTTTTATTTGAAACATAATTTCCAATTAGCTTTTGTATAGCAGACATTTTAGCCTCACTATAAAAATTGCTGGTGTGTTTTGAACTAAGTAGAATTTATTTAATTTAGCAACCTACTTATTTTAAGATAAGTGTTAATGTAATTTAAAAGTTCCAGTTATTAAGCCAAGAGCAGCGGCTTTTTTATTTAAATCTTTTTGAGATTAGTGTGGAGCATTACAGTTAAAAAGAAGCTTGGATCTGCCACAAGCCAAAAAATATATTAATACATAAATAAAAAAATTTGGCTAAAAGAAGCTTTTGTGTTTTGATTTTCTTAATTGTAAAAATTGGCTCTGTCGTAACTAAACGAGCATATCTTATAACAAATTGATGACATTTAATTGAATATTCTTTGTTCATGAAGGCAGTAAATAATGAACTTTTTCTGTGATCGTGAAGAACCAAGTAAGGGTTTCCACCAGGTATATAAAATTTGTTAACTCTGACAAACTTTAGCAATTTGGGAAAATTTTTTAACATTTTTGGCAGTTATAAATAAACAGTACAAAGATGTGAATATGAATTTGAAATTCAATTAATTTGTATTGATATTATTCTTGAATTACAAAGTTAGAATTCAATCTGCGTTGGTAAAATTACCACCAAAGTTTGAGAATTTGACTTTTCATTGTATTGTGGTTCATCTATTTGATTTTTAAATAGTTTTTATATTTGTTTTTATGATTAAAATGAGTCTGGATGCTACAATGGGTCATGAGCCGTACTCACAACCTATCCAAGCATCAACAATAGCAACAATGACAATGACACCAAGGTACTCTAAAGCCTCTATCCCTGACTTGGCTATGTTTTTAAAATACTTTTGCAATCACTTTGGTCCTGCACATCTACTTCTCTATTTGGTAACCAAATTTGGTTCTATTTGTGGAGCCAAATTTTAGTTTCTTTTTTATTTGTATAAATCAGTATATATTATATCTTGATGTTGTTTAGTCATTTTATCTTCAATCATAATTGCAAATTGTTCATGAAATCCTTGATTTGAAAGGAATTGTCTTAGAATGGTTTGTAAATAGATTTTAATATGGTAGAAACATAAAGTCAAATTTCCATTTTAAATGTTGGGTATGATTAGGTGCACATCAATCAATCATTAGAACGTAAAAGGAACTTAGAGGATTTGTAATATAAATGCACAGACCCAGAAGATAGTTAGAGAGGTTTGCATAATCTGATGATGGTGGTGGCAACAATTATGCCTCATCAAGTGGTTTTTTCATCTTATTATTGCAATTTTTTACTAAAAGCACTGTTTATTTATTTATTTATTTTTTTTGTGTGTGTGCTTTAGTTTCAAAATTTCAATTGATGGTTTCAATGTTTTACATACTTCTATGGTTTGAAGAATACTTTAATGATTATTTAAAAAAAAAAAAAGAAAAAAAGATTAGTGGTGCTGGCATTGTAGAATTCAACAAGTCATGGATTATAGAGCGCCTCTATGCACAAATTTACTAATCTATTGTTTGGTTTGTTATCCGCTCATCCAATAACACCCTGATATCCCTGCTTTAGGAGGTACAAAACAATGCAAAAAAGCTTGATGAGCTAAAACTTTGAAAGTTGCTTCATTCTGCTCTCTTCAAATATTATGATTATTTGCTGGTGATATTTCTGCTTTATGGAGTTTTTAAAACAAGACTGCTTTTGAAGCAATTTGTATCTATGTTAATGGTGTATATACTAAAAATGATTAATACTAATGGTATGGAAGATTTATATAAAATCATGACTTTAACTTTTGTTGAGGGCTACAAAAGTAGGAAATGAAAATTATGGGATTCTTCTTTGTAGACAAAGATCTGTTCTTGAAGTGAGAAGCCAACGTTTCATTGGAAACCAGGTATTACCATCCTCATAAAAGTATTCAACAGACTTCTCAATTCAACCATAGAACCCTTAAGTATCCCATCCTCAAATGTTTTTCCTTCTCTTGAGATGCTATATAAAATGTCTCAAAAATTTGCACTGCACATTGTTTTGAATAACTTTCTGCATTATTTTTAAATAACGTTTTGTAAACCAATTTTATGTTTCGTATGTCAAGTTTTGTAAAAGGAACAATGTGAGTTTGTTTGTGTTGGTTGAAAAATTCTGATTTTTTAAAGAAAGTGAGTGATTTTTGTTTCGTTCATCAACTTATTAGTACCAAACTATTTCTCAGAAACTTTGCCACAACAATATATTAGTAAAAAATTTGTAGTTTATTCCTTTCTTTATTTGTTTGCATTGATTGAAAATTTCTGGAATTTTTATCATAAAATTTCTAGAATTTTTAGCATAAATGTTTTGGAACACACTGGAATTTCAATCTCTATCTCTCTTCTTCTAATTTTTAGACTCTCCTTCTCGGCCTCAACATCAGACCGTTCTTTTTCGATAATTGGGTGAGATTTGGTTTATAATTTTTCCTATTCTTTTTCCTTTTAGAAAACAATTCGATGAATTCAGAGATGTTGATCAAGTGTGTTGTGATGGTTGTAATGTTTGGGTGCATGCCGAGTGTGAGAATATTTCCAGCAAGCTTTTCAAGGTGTGCTCAATACACTTGATTTATGAATTGTGATGTCAATTTCTGTTCCTGTCTTATATGTGTTTACTCATTGATTTGTGTATGGTTTAAAGGATCTAGAGAATGTAGATTACTATTGTGCAGATTGTAAAGCAAAGTCTAATTATGAGTTATCAGCTTCTAAAAATGCCAGCCAAATGTGAAGTATGTCTGTCCTATTTGTGTGTGTGTGTGTGTGTGTGTGTGTGTGCAAATCTTTTCCCTCCAGTTGATTTTTGAGGCAATTGTATATTTGACTTTTTAGACTAAGGAGTTTATCATCAGGTTTTATGCATAATTTTGTATCAATTTTTGAAGTAGGTCTTTAGAAAATAGTGGACAAAATGTTCTACCTGAGAAGGTAGATGTGGTGTGCAATGGCATGGAAGGAACATATATTCCAAGCCTTCATATGTAAGCCTTGAACTCATTTCTAAATATTACATGTACATTGACATATTTTTCTTTAACATTCTTGTAGGACCTTTTTGCACTCCTTTCTCACTACCACATTCATTTTCTTCTTCTGCAATCCTTATAGCAACAATCTGTTTGTTTTGTCGAAGGATTCATTAAGCTACTTCTTTATTATTTTATTTTCCCCCCATCTTAGAGTTATGTGCAAGTGCAGTTCATGTGGGTCAAAGAAGTATACACCTAGAAGATCAAATTCTACCTAAATTGTTATTAGGAATTTTCATTTTCTGGGTTTTGTTACTTTTTTTTTTTTTGGTGGCACTCTCCATATCTATGTAAAGAGGTCAGTATTTTCTTTTAAGCCTTTGTGTTTTCGTAAATCTTTACACCAACCTAGACAATTCCTATAAGACAAAGAAACCAATGATGTTTCATAGTTATCAGAAGGACAAGATCAAGGACTCATGTTGAAGGTTGAGCAAGTTTGGATTGTAGCTGTTAACTCAGGCAGAGAGGCAGAGTATCTAAACAGAGCAATGGAAGAATTGTAGCTATGACTGTATAAATGACAGTGTTTATATTTAAAACAGCTATACTACCTGTACTTTAGGATTAGTTTAATTCATAACTATTATTTATATACACGTGTATTAATCTAATTGGTTGTAGAGGCTAGATCCGTATATTGTGGAGTTAGTAAGAAGTTAGTCACTCTTAGACTTTGTATAAATACTTGATGTACTTTCATTTTCTTTCAATGCAATATAGAATTCTCTCATCAAATTCTCATAATAGTTACTTTGTTGTCTTAAATGACATAGTGCCTCAATGAAAGAGCTAGCAAGATGCTCTAAAATATTACCGCCTAAAAAGCTCAAAATTCCATTTTTGACAATTTTGAGTCCAACCTTAGGAACAAACTCCGGCAGCCATGGTATGACTCCATCGTGCAGGTTAACCCTATCCTCTAAGAACTTTCCAGTGCATCGCACGGGTTAGCGACTTGTAAATATATACTTTAGTAACTCCTTACTAAAGTGGTTAGGCCTAACACTATGAATAACCAAACCCATTAAACTTATCTCAAGGGAATATTTTATATCTCCGTTAAGAGATTATGAATTCCATCTTGAGAATATATGTTCCTTCAACACTAAATGTGGCTGCCAAACATACTGAGGTTTTGATCGTGACTTTAGATCTCACTCCTGATATATCAAAGCAACCTACACTTCATGATCAGGTTCATTATTCTCTTAGGATTAAGAGTTGATGTAAATAGAAGTCGTGAGATTTATTATTCATTTGACAGTCATTAGTAGAATAATAAATCTCACAGTGGTCCAATTCAATATGACTTAACACTTAAAACATATCAACATATCAACTAGAAGTCTCCACTTCCATGATCAAGACAAATCATCTTAGTTGATATGTGTTGGGAAATTTAGACCCCGGTTGATAGAATTAACAAGTTTTAAACCTAAGTTGTTAATTAGATTTATTATGAATAAAACTTGTTAAAACAAACACACATCAATATCATGTCAATAATGAATGCAGCGGAAAAATAAATAAGACAAGATATGATAACCCAGTAAAACCAATGAAACCAACCAGTTTCATAGTAAAAAACCTGGGGGGAAACCTTCCCGAAAAGCAATCCACTATAGTAAAGAGAAATTTCAGATCTAGTACAAAACCTTTGTCCCTAGACTCTACAATCCCCGTAGATGAACTCATAGCAGAAACCTTCTACCACTCCAGAACCTCTGAACTCTTCAATATATGAACGCCACCCCTTTATGATGCACGAATCCCAGTACGTGACTAACCAATTGCGCGGATCCCAGTACGCGACTTCAATCACCAACTAGAAGAAGATGTTGGCTGCAAAGTTCTTCACTTCATCAACAATGAAGATCAAGAAGCACTTGGTTACAAAACCCTAAGGCGCAAAGACACAGTAACTTCTTTTAGAGAGAATAAGGTATCGGTCACCTTTTGCATATGTTCTCCTTGTATTTTCTTATGTGACGGCCTCTAAAATAAGCCTTATATAGGTCTAGGGTTGTGAGAAAAGAAACCCTACACAAATACATAAGCCTGGCCCAAAAATCAGATCTGAAAATTCTGATTCCCGTAACCTTGATAGATAGCAGGTGTCGAGCAGGTGTTGAGCTTTAAACTTCGATAGATAGCTAGGTGTCGAGGAGGTGTCGAGAAGCTGTCGAGGGGACAGGAGCTTTCTCGATCGATCCATTAGCTGTCGAGAAGGTGTTGAGATTGTGATAACAATCAACTGAAGAGCTCGATAGATAGCCAGCTGTCGAGAGGTGTCGAGCAGCTGTCGGGCTATCTGTCCAGCTTTAATGAACAGCTTTTCTTCACTTGTTTCTTGGTCCAATCTTCATGGCTTTAATACTAGACTTGAATAACATGTTTCTTGAAGTATTAAACACATCCTAGATCTACCCAATTACAAGTAAAGTGTGTTTTGTCAAATGATTAGCCAACTACATAAAATATTGACATATGTTACTAACAAGTGAACCACATATGTCCTAACAATCTCCCCCTTTGGCAATCCGTGACAAAACTACAACAAACAAATGAACATATGAGAGAAGTCATAAATCACTTAACTCATATTCACTTGTTGAATACAATAAAATCTATCCTAACACAAACTCTTGAAATTTTTTGCAAGAAGAGAGTTTATGGCAAGTAGACTTTGACAATCTGTATTTCTGAAACACTTTAAACAAAACTCATCAAGGCATCTTTGTGTAAAACAGAAATAATAGATTGCATACAATTAATAAGAAACATGTGTATAAAGATAGAAAAGAAACAACACATGTAAAGGTAGGTGAAGAAGACATACATCAACATATAAAGAAGATAAGTTCAATGTATGTAAACATGGTCACAAGACCCAAGGTACAAGAAGAAGGAAGTAAGCACTCTCCCTAACAAGATGAAACACATCTCCCCCTTACAAAGGAATGTATTTCTCCCCCTAACAAGTAGAATCTTAAAGAAAGAAACCACAAAGTCTCCACAATTTCTCCCCATTTTTGTCATGATTGACAAAGGGTACAAGAAGCTAGAAAGCTTCACCCGAGAAATATAAAGATGATCAAGGAGGCACAAAGAAATCCATATAAATGCATGAATGTAATGAAACAAGATGCTATGGATGACAAGATAATATAAGGATGCAAAACATGTGAAAAAACAAATCTCTCAACAAGAAAAATGTTAAGCACATAGATCCCAAAACACACACACACACTAAACAAGTCTAACCAATTTTATATTTCAAAAACAAGTCAAGACAGTTTAGTAAGCATATATTAGCACATGTAAAACCTTGTGATGGCCAAATCACATTGTGCCTGCACATGTATCAAGAGTAGCAAAGAATATTGCGTGTTGTGTGTGAAAAACATCGCAAGATTGCATAAGTGTATACATGTTATGACGATTTGAGATATGAGAAAATCATTTTAACTCACACACAATCATAACTATTTGATGGGGACTATCACCTTTGAGGTACATCCTATAACTCCCACATCTCCTAGAAAACACGCTTGCAACCATATTTAAAGCATTTTTGATCTTTTTGCCTTTTATTTTCTTTGCATATTTTTTTTTATTTAGCATATCATGCATGGGCATATAAGAGAGAGAAAAGAAATACCCAAGATGTTAAGCATTTGACATTACACTTTTGCTATGCCGAAGCATATGGATGTCTTTGACACTGCACTTTTGCTATGCCGAAGCATACAGGTGTCTTTGACACTGCACTTTTGCTATGCCGAAGCATACAGCTGTCATATTATGATTGGCAGGCAACAGTGGTGAGATGGTTATTTATGCCTTTCTCTTAGGATTTTCTAGTCCTACCCGTCAAAAAGAGTGATATGAGTCTTAAGTTCAAGAGATAACTTAATCTTACTCATCACAAACAAGAGCCATAAAGCTCACTTGCTTAGTTGTGCATAGAGATGCTCATCTAAACTACAAAAGATACAAAGTTTAGAAAACTTTGTTTCAATGGTCATCTAAGGTACATAAGTACCAATGTAAACAAAACAACACTGTTTTTGTATTTTTCTGATTTTTCCTTTTTATTTATTTTTTATTTTGAAAACAAAACAAGATAAAAACTAAACAACCAAAAAAAAACAGACAAACAACATGACAACATAAAGAAAGATGCATATGCATGAAGGCATGATAGAAAGATGCAGATGCATGAAAGCATGATTCCAAAAACAGATAAGAAAAAAAAAAAAAAAAAGTCCTACTTTAGATAGAAAGAATTAAAGCAGAGGATAAACAGAAAAGACAATTAAGTCTTAGGCTCCTTTCTCACCCACACAGCACGAGTCTTTGGCCGTGAAGATGAAAAGGCACGTGTCCTAGTATGTCTACTAAAGGACATAGAAGAATTAGAATTCTCCTGAAATTGAGTTAAAAAGCTCAAAACTTTTAATAACTCTCCAAACAAAGGTGTAGGTCCTTGAGAGGAAACTTGTGATCGTTTAGACAATTACTTATAAGGATACAACTTAAAGCAATTAGGACGAATGTGTCTAGAAGCACCACAATGGTGACAAACATAAGGTCTAACAAAGGATTTAGATTTCATACCTTTATTACCTTTCTCAGATTGGGGCACAAAGACAGTCCTTGATCTAGAAGCCGTGGAAAAGGAGGGGCTGGAGGAAACAACATATCCTAAGCCAGTCTTATCAGAACTAGGCTTTTGAGCACTCAATACCTCATCAAGCTTTGCACTAGACATCCTTTCTATTTGAGTTCTAGCTTGACTAAGCTCAACCTCAAGATTCTTGACCTTCTCTTCTAATGAGGCATTCTCCACAACAAGAGTCTCAACTAACCTTGTAGTCTCATCCAGTTTGACTAACAGATCAGCTTTTTCAATTTTTACCTCATTAAGCTCTTTTCTACAAAGATGAGAAGTTTTCTCAGATTTTATAAATTCAGTGCATAGCTTATCGTAGGCTTCTTGAAGTGTCATCTTCTTAGGTACTTCATCATCAGAAGAATCCTCACTGTCACTAGCACTCTCCACAATCACCTTATCGGTTGAGGCAGCAAAGGCCATAACGTGACGACATTCATCTACAAACTCATCAGAAGAGTCATCTTCAGTGTCATTCCAAGTAGCAACCAACCCTTTATCTTCTAACTTTTTGGTCTTTTCCTTCATGAGGTAGTTTGGACACTATCCTCATATGACCAAAACATTTGCACTCATGGCATTGGATGAGGGATTTCTCATTCTTACTCTTCCTAGAGGATTTAGGTTTCCTAGGAGGTTTGCCTTTATCCTTTTTCCTAAACTGAAGAAGTCTGATAATCTCATCAGTTATGAAGGGTAGATCCTTATCATCATCATCATCTTCATCTTCATCTTCACTTTCAGAGTCCTCAATCTTTTCCTCTATACCCTTAAGAGTCAAGTTTTTACTCTTTCCACCTATTCCCATTGAGCCTAATCCCATCTCATAGGTTTGAAGGTTCCCTACAAACTCAGTCTTTGATCAATGTCCTTTGCTTCTTCAATGGCAGTGATCTTGGCATGGAATCTTTCAGGTAAGGACCTAAGGATTTTTCTAACAATCTTGGATTCTACAATACATTCTCCAAGGTTGAAGGCAGAATTCACAATATCCTTGAGTTTAGCATAGAACTCATCAAATGTCTCATCCTCCTCCATCCTTATTTCTTCAAAACTACTAGTGAGTTGTTGAAGCTTCACAATCTTTACTGCCTTGGTACCTTCATAGGTGGTCTTAAGAATGGTCCAAGCTTCCTTGGCAACTTTTGTGGATGATACTTTCTTGAATTCCTCATTAGTCACACCACAAAACAAAGCATTCAAGGCCCTACTGTTGAAATTTGCCGCTATGATTGTTGCATCATCCCAATCCACCGGCGCTTCCTTTGGCTTAATCTAGCCAACTTCAACAGCTTGCCATACCTGTTCACCTTGTATTCTCTTATGTGACGGCCTCTAAAATAAGCCTTATATAGGTCTAGGATTGTGAGAAAAGAAACCCTACACAAATACATAAGCCTGGCCCAAAAATCAGATCTGAAAATTCTGATTCCCATAACCTCGATAGATAGCAGGTGTCGAGCAGGTGTCGAGCTTTAAACCTCGATAGATAGCTAGGTGTCGAGGAGGTGTCGAGAAGCTGTCGAGGGGACAAGAGCTTTCTCGATCGATCCATTAGCTGTCGAGATTTCGATAACAATCAACTGAAGAGCTCGATAGATAGCCAGCTGTTGAGAGGTGTCGAGCAGCTGTCGGGCTATCTGTCCAGCTTTAATGAACAACTTTTCTTCACTTGTTTCTTGGTCCAATCTTCATGGCTTTAATACTAGACTTGAACAACATGTTTCTTGAAGTATTAAACACATCCTAGATCTACCCAATTACAAGTAAAGTGTGTTTTGTCAAAGGATTAGCCAACTACATAAAATATTGACATATGTTCCTAACAAGTGAACCACATATGTCCTAACAATATGTTTTAGTCTTCGCAGATAAAATGCCCAATTTCATCACTGACTACAAACTAAAATTCTGAGTTTACAAAGAACTTGTGATTTATATCTTCTGTGACTAAATCACATACTATGCATCTCATGGACTATATGATAATATCCAAATATTCATGTTACCATTATTTTAGATAATAATAAAAACAACTTTATTACATAGAACATAATGTCATACATGGCATCATACAATAGGATTTAAAGGGCACATATCCTAACAATCTCCCACTTGCACTACTAAAGACTATTGTGCATTAATCTAACTCCAATTCCCTCCAAATGTGACTCAAAAGTCCTTAGTGGCAAGGCTTTGGTAAAAGGATCCGCTAGAATATTTGCACTATCAATCTTTGCTACTACTACATCTCCTTGAGCAACAATGTCTCGAATGATGTGGTACTTTCTTTCAATATGCTTTCCTTTCTTGTGATTTCTTGGATCCTTGGATTATGCAACCGCTCCACTATTGTCGCGGAACAATGTGATAGGAACTTGCTCAATTCTCACAACACCAAGATCAAAAGGGAATTTCTTGAGCCAAACAGCTTCCTTTGCCGCTTCACAAGCAGCAACAAATTCAGCTTCCATGGTGGAGTCAGCAATACAAGATTGCTTAACAAACCTCCAACTTATGGCTCCACCTCCCAAGGTGAACACAGCCTAAAGTGGATTTTCTGAAATCAAGATCTGACTGAAAATTTAAATCTGTATAACCAATGGGAATCAAATCCTGACTATGGTAAACAAGTATATAATCCCTCGTTCTCCTTAGAAACTTGAGAATATGCTTTACAGCTTGCCAATGTTTAAGTCCTGGATTTGATTGATATCGGTTAACCATGCCAACTGAATAACAGATATCTGGTCTAGTACAAAGCATGGCATACATGAGACCTCCCACTACAGAAGCATAGGGAATTTGTCTCATCATATTTTCTTCCTCAAGAGTCTTAGGCCTTTGGTCATCAGACAGAGGAACTCCATGTCTGAAAGGGAGTAATCCTTTTTTCGAATTTTGCATGCTAAACCGTTCTAGAATCTTATCTATATATTCAGCTTGTGACAAGCCTAACATTCTATTCTTGCGATCTCGCCAAAGCTTGATCCCTAGAATAAAGTTAGCTTCACATAAGTCCTTCTTATCAAATTGGCTTGACAACCAAATCTTTACTGATGACATTACCCCTACATCATTTCCAATGAGTAGAACATCATCAACATAAAGCACTAGGAACGTTACTACTTTATCTTGATGTCTTTTGTACACACATGGTTCATCAAGATTTTGTTCAAAGCCAAATGACTTGATTGCTTGATTAAATCTGATGTTCCATGATCTAGATGCTTGCTTAAGTCCATAAATAGACATTTTCAATTTGCATACCATATGCTCTTGGTTCTTTGCTATGAAACCTTCCGGTTGCATCATATAGATTTCTTCTTTAAGATTGCCATTTAGAAATGCAGTCTTGACATCCATTTGTCAAATCTCATACTCATAATGAATAGCAATGGATAAGAGAATTCTGATAGATTTAAGCATTGCTACTGGTGAAAATGTTTCTTCATAATCAATACCTTCTTTTTGTGTATACCCTTTCGCCACTAGCCTTGCTTTAAAGGTTTCAAACTTTCCATCTATTCCTCTCTTCCTTTTGTAAACCCATTTGCAACCAACAGGTTTAATGCCATTAGGCGCCTTTACAAGATCCTCAAACTTGATTGGAATACATTGAATCCAATTTAGACTTCATAGCTTTGACCCAATGATGTGCATATATATCTTTCATTGCCTCTTCATAAGTGTAAGGATCAAATTCAGCCTCTTCTGAGATAGCTTCATAAGTTTCTCCCAGACCTATAAATCTTATAAGTGGCCTTATAATTCTCTCACTACAATGAGGCACCTATGTACTAGACATCTCATGAGTAGAATCTTGTGGTGTATCTAATACAGCCACATCATCCCTAGTTTCATCCATTGGTTGTTCAATTATAGGTTCATCTATTTCAGCCAAGACAACTTTACTTCTAGGATTAAAATTATTCACACAATCATCTTCTAAAATTTTGGCATTGGTGCTAACAAACACTTTGTTATCTTTATGATTATAGAATAAATAACCCTTAGTTTCCTCTGAATACCCTAAAAACATGCATACTTCTGTTTTTGCTTCCAACTTATTAGACTTTCCTTTCAACACATGTGCTGGACATCCCCAAATGTGGAGGTATTTCATACTAGGTCTGCGCCCACTCCATAATTCCTTTAGTATGTTGGGAATTGATTTTGATGGAACTAAATTTAAAATATGCATTGCAATTTTTAGTGCATGTCCCCAAAAGGAAATTGGTAAAGTTGAATAACTCATCATGGACCTAACCATTTTTAAAAGAGTCTTGTTCCTTCTCTCTGCTACACCATTTTGTTGAGGAGTTCCAGGTGCATTCAATTAGGATACAATCCCATTTTGAGTTAAGTAATCCTTGAAATCCCCAAGAAGGTATTCGCCACCTCGATCAGATCAAATGGCCTTTATGCATTTACACAATTGATTCTCAACTTTAGCCCTAAACTCTTTGAACTTTTCAAAGGCTTCGGACTTTCGTCTCATTAGGTACACATAACCATATCTTGAGTAATCATCTGTAAAAGTGATGAAGTACTCATAACCTCATTTTGCTCGGGTTGACATAGGACCACATACATCCGTATGAACTAATTCAAGCAACTCTTGGGCTCTTCGACTTTTTGCATTAAAAGGTCTTTTGGTCATTTTGCCCTCCAAACAAGATTCACAAACTGGAAATCCATCAAAGTCCAATGGTTCTAAGAGTCCATCTCTGATCAGTCTTTGAATTTTATTTGAATTAATATGACCCAAACACAAGTGCCAAAGATATGCATCATTAGTAGAAGGAAACTTTCTCTTTAATGATTTTAGATGAGAGTTATTATCTAATTTAGAATTATATAATTCATGCTTATCAGGAGTTAAAATATAAAGACCATCAACAATATTGCCAAAACAGATAAACACTTTATCCTTCTTTATTACAACATTGTCTTTCAAGATAACACAATATCCATGTTTACCTAAATAAGTTGCAGAAATTAAATTCCTACAAACATTAGGTATATACAAACAGTCTTTCAATATTAAAACTCTATAACCAAAACACAAATTAAACACTCCAACAGCTACAACTGGAATTCTACTCCCATCAACCAAAGTAAGAAACAATTCCCCTTCATTTAGCTTTCTGGTCTTCTGGAACCCATGCAAAGTATTGTAGATATGATTAGTACAACCTGAATCCACACACCAGGAATCCGTAGGATTTTGTACTAAACATATTTCAAGAATGAATGAACTTTTCATACCCTTATCCTTTGCAGTTATGAATTTTGGAAAATTTCTTTTCCAATGACCTTTCTCGTCACAATGGAAACACTTTCCTTTGGCGTAGTCCTTTTTCTTTTCCCCGCTGGCAACTCCTGAGGCAATTTGTTTACCATCTTGCTTGGTGAAGTCCTTCTTCATCTTTTTACCCTCGCCTTTCGACTTTCGTTGAGAAGAAGAAGCTTCAACCATATTAGCACCAACACTGGATGTACCAAGAATGCCTTCCATCGCCACCAATTCATTCATTAATTCAGACAATGTATAAATCTTTTTGTTCATGTTATAATTAAGTCTGAATTCCTTGAATGATTCTGGTAGTGATTGGAGTATCATATCCGCTTGGGATTCTCCATCAATATCGGCACCTAAAACCTCCAATGTATTCAGATGAGAAATCACCCTAAGACAATGCTCCCTTACTGAAGTACCTTCAGCCATTTTGGTATTATAAATCTGCCTCATAGTTTCTTACCTAGCAGAACAACCTTGCTCACCAAACACCTCCTTTAAACTTAGCATTATGTCGAAGCTAGTTCTACATCCTGCATTTGATGCTATAAAACATTTGAGATAGATGCTAAGATATAGCACTTGGCCATCTCATTAGATTTTGGCCAACGATTATATCGCTGTTTTTCCTCAAGAGGAGCATCTAATGATGGAAAGTTAGGACAAGGTTGACTAAGCACATACTTGTGTTCTTCAGCAGTGAGAACAATGTCCAAGTTTCTTTTCCAGTCACCATAGTTGGATCCGGTCAGTTTATTCTGATTAAGAATAGCAACAAGTGGGCTAAATGATGCCATGATTTAAATATGAAAATAACAAACATGAATATAATAAGTAAACCGGACATTATGAATTTAGCATATAAACATATGGTATGGAACCTTAATAAAACCATAACATAAAATATGCAACGACAACCCAATCCATATCTATAATTCCTTGGTAGCAAGTATATTATAAACATCATGAGTGATTGAGAACTATTCTCATTATTAGTGCTATCATGATAACTCTTATCAAACACTAATAATATGCAGTATTAACTTTAGCCTCTAAGTAAATAATGACAGAGCTCCTTTGGGAGGTTAACATTACACTTAGTCTAGTGTACACCATTATCTAGAATCATGTGTAGCCACATTTCATCTCCCTTATAGTGTTTAAACTTGTAGTACTATGAAACAAAACACCCTCTTTTGGGATCGCGAGGCATGTACGCCAAGACGAGGTGCTTGTTCACACTACTTTAAATGGGTAAGTTCAATCTTGTAGTACTATGAAGTAAACACCCTCCTTTGGGATCGTAAGGTATATATGCCAAGATGAGGTGGTTATCCACACTACTATGAATCGATAATGGAGGCCGTGAGATCCAACCCTTGTATCTCTCTCCCACTAGATATTTTAAAAGAAAGGTTTTTAATTAGAAATCATGTGTAATCTCATCACACATTGCCTTGCACTTTTAAATGTGAAAACACTTAGTGAAAATTCAAAATTCATAGCTTTCGATCGATCGAATGTATCCCTCGATCGATCGAAATTATGAAGAAAATCTTAACAAACTTTTTAGATGACTAGATAGACTCTTGATTCTTGTTTGATTGATCAAAAAAGCAAATCCAATCGATTGAAAGGAATTCTCGATCAGTCGAAAAAATGAATAAATTCATCACAAAGTCTTGGGTTGACTCGATCGATTCTTGATTCCTATTCAATCAATCAAAAAGGAACATTTGATTGATCAAAGGGAATTCTCGATCGATCGAAACTCGTGAAACTGAATTTTCCCGAATTTTCACCAAACAGTTTTCAACGGTTTTTCATGAACAAACTACCATCATATAAACATAATAGATTGAGTTTGAGATCAAAAACTGAATTCCTTGATGCTATAGCCTTAAAGTTCAATCTAACACACTTAATATCAAACTTAAACAACATCATAACATCAATATCAGTTTTTATCAAACAATAATTTCAATAACCATGCAGATTATTGATTGTAAAATCTTCTAATGTCATGAAATTACTATATTTGATTCCAAAACTCACAAAGCATGTTATACAAATTCGAAATTGAAGACCGCTCTGATACCAATTGTTGGTAAAACACATGTTTGTATTGCATACAAAACATACATAGCGGAAAGTTAACAGATATACTTCATTCACAATTGATAACATGTACTGTGTGAATTTCAAAATTTAAGAATAAGAGAGCATACCTTGGTGCAGTGAAATTCAAAACTAAAGATTAGAAGTATTTGTGAACACTTTTAATCTTCACTCCAATTCCACTTATGCCCAAGAAGTGTGGTCTCTCAATCAGTTTATATGTATGTGTTCAAGGGAGAATAAGAGAGTGGCTTACACTCACATACACACCATTTCATTCTAATTCTAAAATTTTGTATGTTTGTCTCCTTATATATATATATATATATATAAAAACTGATTATCTAATTGGGCTAGCCTTTTAGGCCATTCTAATTAGGCTTTAGTATGTGGCTTGAAAAGGGACCAAAAGAGACAAATAAGACACTAGCTCAAATGGATTTTGGGCTTTTCTATCAACTCTTAACAAGCCCAAAATTACCATTAATTATATTTAATACCACTATATAAATATAATTGCACTATAGGCCTTATTAATATATTATATCCCAAAACTTTATTATACATTCAACCCCTTCATTAAAATATTTGTAGTAATACAAAGTCATGAATGTTGATTGTCATTTTGAAGATTACTACATCTTAATCCTTGAGTACCAAGTTTAATCATTTAAGTTATTCATTATATATTTATGAAATCTAATTTCATAAATATATACTTTAGTAACTCCTTACTAAAGTGGTTAGGCCTAACACTCTGAATAACCAAACCCATTAAACTTATCTCAAGGGAATATTTTATATCTCTGTTAAGAGATTATGAATTCCATCTTGAGAATATATGTTCCTTCAACACTAAATGTGATTGCCCAACATACTGAGGTTTTGATCGTGACTTTAGATCTCACTCTTGATATATCAAAACAACCTACACTTCATAATCAGGTCAATTATTCTCTCAGGATTAAGAGTTGATGTAAATAGAAGTCGTGAGATTTATTATTCAATTGACAGTCGTTAGTAGAATAATAAATCTCATAGTGATCCAGTTCAATATTTCTTAACACTTAAAATATATCAACTAGAAGTCTCTACTTCAATGATCAAGACAAATCATCTTAGTTGATATGTTATAGTCTTCGCAAATGAAATGCCTAATTTCATCACCAACTACGAACTAAAATTCTGAGTTTACAAAGAACTTGTGATTTGTATCTTCTATGACTAAATCACATAAATCACATACCATGCATCTCATGGACCATATGATAATGTCTAAATATTCATGTTACCATTATTTTAGATAATAATAAAACAATTTTATTACATAGAACATAATGTCATACATGGCATCATACAATAGGATTTAAAGGGCACATATCCTAACACCTATGTATTTTAGCCTAGGGAATGATAAATTTTTATTTGGTATTGTTATATATAAATTTGTTGAATGTGGTTTGGTTTTGAAGTAGAATTTGGGAATTCTATAAATTTTGAAGTTTTATGTTTTGGGGTTTTCGGTATTTGCATGTCAATAGGTTGATTTTAATTCTTCACCTTAAATGCTTTTTATTTAGGTTCATGTGATTTTTGGTTTTCTTATTAAAAGCTATGATTTTTTTGTCGATTAATTATTTGTTTGGATTAATTTCAATTAATTATTTGTTTGGATT
This sequence comes from Quercus aquifolioides, assembly GCA_019022515.1. Taxonomy (NCBI): domain Eukaryota; kingdom Viridiplantae; phylum Streptophyta; class Magnoliopsida; order Fagales; family Fagaceae; genus Quercus; species Quercus aquifolioides. The sequence continues at coordinate 39,011,823 of CM032328.1, read as the reverse complement.
CAACATAAAAGATAATGGAATTAAGTATTATAATTTTGATATTATTCCATGTTTTGAATTGTCTATAATGTTATTACTACGAGAAAGTCATATTGCTACTCAAATTTGAAACTTGGTGTGTCTTCCTCATATCATGGTCTTCGTTTATATATTTGCAGTTTATATTATTTTTGAGTGTGTATGTATATATAACTATTGGGAGTTTTGCTTTATTAATATAAGAATTGTAAATTACTTTGTAGATTTCAATAACTATTCACTTGCAACTCAATAACATTCATTGTTAGACAACACTTCTAAACTATGGAAAATTATAGAAGTCAAATATTTCTTCATTTAAAAAAAAATATTGTAGGGACTAGGTTTGAGCACTTCTACTGTTGAGTGAGTGGACTCAAGCCCAGCTAGCCCAATACAATGAATTTGTAGAGAGCGGGTTCAAGAACTAGGCCTTAGCACGCGGACAACGCCCAATGTGATATTCGCCACCCTCGAACGTAGACGAACCGGAACTACCTTAGAAAGTCTGTCCTCGGCCCGGTCCGAGGAGCTTGGCGGTCGTAGTTATCCCATCTGAATGGTCCCCCATCTCCAAAGGAATTTCTTACATTATATATCCCCTTTTAGTTGATCTTAGCCTTACATTTGTTGACCAAGCAGGTCACTACTTGAGTGCTTGTCCCATCAGCCACCTTCCCCCTCTTTCTGCGGGTTGCAGCAACCAAGGTTGCACTGTTCAGGGGTCATTTCCTCATTAATGCGGTCAGAACGTTAGCAGTGGGCATTTAATATGGAGGTGACAGTTCATCCTGGTCTTGCTCTTCCACCATGCTTCCATGTCTAACAAGTCGTACTTGTTCTTTCTCTTTAGATGACCTGGAAGGCTGCCTTTGGTGGCCCGTTATTTCCTCCTCCCATGGTCTCAGTTGGCCGAGGATAGGGTTGTCCTTGGCAAGGTTCCTGGGCAATTCGGACTTTCGCACTTCGTCCTCGGGCGTTTCTTCCCTTTCGGCATGGGCCTTGGGCCTGGTATAAAGTGGGCCGGGGTTACCAAATTCTGTCACCACAATAGCCCCTCAAAATCCTGCTATCCGGCTCCTCGAACGGGGAGGAGGATTTTGATGTGTTTGGGCCTATGCCATGGCTTGTCTAGTTAGGTCCCAAGTCAGCGCTTGGAGTCTTTTCATCTGTCTAATGCACGTTTCTGGCGCTTCGATATGCGGTACGCACCTATATTAAATTTTGGCGGCTCCATACTCCCCACGTTCAATGGTGTGATGGTAATCCAACGGCGTGGGTCTTTCGCCATTGTGGGCAGGAAGCCTTGCACAGTTGTCCTTAATGAGGGGGTAAACACCCATTTGAACCAGTTTGCCTCTTCACTTCTGCATTCAAGAGTTCTTATGCACACACCCCGAATCCGGTCAAGTTTCCAACTCAACTCGCATCTCTTCGCAGCCTAAAAAGCCTATTCTGAGCGCCTTCCCTCATTTCTGTAAGTTTTCTTCTTACCCTATCTTGTGCTTTTCCCTTTCTGGTGTTCTTCTCCCTTTATTCCTCTCTTCTTTTCACTCTTCCCTGAGTCTTTTAGTCGTTCTTCAGGATGGGTAGGTTTAAGAAGTTGGTTGAGTCTGAGGAGGCGATGGAGGAATTCATCGCCACTCATGGGATACCCAGTAACGTGGGTCTGAGGTACTACGAGGAGGGGGACTGGTATGTCAAGAGGGAGGTTGGTAAGGTAGTGATTCCCATAATTGCCTTCCTTGAAAGTGGTATGAGGATCCCTATGGGGCCAGTGATGAGGGGCTATCTTAGACACTTCCGATTAGCCCCTACCCAGTGCGCCACTAACGTGTTTAGGATCTTGGGTTGCGTGGATGCCTTGAACAAGAAAATGGGGTTGAGGTTAACCCATTAGGACGTGAATTGGTGCTACAACCTCCAGCACCTAACGGGTAAGTCCTACTACATGAAGACGAGGGATGATAGAGTTAGACTCATCCAGTGTCTCCCCGAGTCTAACAAGGGGTTGAATAAGGATTTTCTTATCGTGTCGGGGGAGTGGCATGACGGCCTTCACTGCTCGACAGTAAAGGGGGAGCCAGGTAGGGTACTCGGAATATGGGAAGGTTGATCTGCTATGTTTTCACAGTCTGCAATGCTTGGTTGTTAACAGGGACTAGCTTTTTCTTTTGCAGATCCACACGCCTTCGAACGACACTTCCATTTGGTCAGCAAGGAAGACTTGGAAAAGGTCCTCAGGGTGGAGATCTTTGTGAATGAGGCTGACAACCAAGTTAGAGCCGCTCACAAGATTCTCGGGTACAAACCGATCCAGAAGTCTTTCTCGGCTCCCAGATACGTGATCAGAGCTAAGGACCCTAGGCTTCGCCAAATCACTGTGGTGGAGCACGGGTTCTTGTTTTCTGAAGGATCTTCCATCCCAGAGGGCGTCCCATTGGCAGGCTCTTCCTTGTCCCACCAAGCTGCGAAGGCCGAGGGAGGAAGTTTGGAAAAAGAGGGAGAGGTAGTTGATCTGGGTTCATCCGAAGACGAATTTGGTGCATTCGACCAAGTCAATCTACCCGAGGATCCCTCTGGTGACTTGGGTGATCCCCATTTATTTGAAGCAGACCTTTTGTCACCAAGGACTGGTACTCAGGCCGAGATGGGTTTCAAGAGATAACCTCAAACCAGCCTGTTCGACCTGCTTGAGGGTCAGCTGGGGAAGGACACGCCGGGGAAGTCATAATCCAAGCTTCCTCCTCCTCCACCCAAGCTTCCTTATCCTCCACCTAAGTCTTTGCCTGTGCAGACTAAGTCGTCTTCCACTCTGCCGACCTCGGACCCTCGACTCAAGTCCACTGATCCGAAGAGGAAGAGGCCTTCCAAGGGCAAAGATCCAGTGGATGGGGGGAGATCTCATTCCTCCCAAGAGGAAGATAAAGCCCGCCGACCTTCCAAGCAACTGGGGATCGGTGGTCAGGACAAGGGAAAAGAGGTCGCTTAGCAGTCCAAGCCCCAGGCTTGGCTGCCTGCCGCCATGCTTCATGGGAAGCCTTTGATGGATGACGCCACCCTCAGGGACTTCCGAGGGGGCGAGGGCGCTCGCATAGCCGATGCCCTGGAGAGGTTCCTACTTCTCCCCACTGACATGGTCGAGCTGGGGGTCATAAGGAGGCAGGAAGTTGCCCTTAACCTCAAGAGGTACCTGGGTATGGTAAGACTTCTAATACTTGTGCCTTTGTTGAATTTTATTCCTTAGTTCCCAACTTACGGTGTACTCGTTTTGATTGGCAGGCTATCCAGTCCATTTTTAGGCTGGACGAGGAGGCCAATAACCAGGGTAGAGCCCTGGATCAAGAGCGCGACAAGTACTTGGATGCCGTGAATACCCTTAAGAAATCCGAGGCTGATCTCAAGAAGCAAGGGAGGACCTGAAAGAGATGACGAGGGCTAGAGACAGCACGGCATCTGACCTAGCTGGCGCTAAAAAATAGGCCGAGGACCAGACAGGGCGCCTGCGGGAGGTTAAGGGTCAGCTGCAGATTGCCTAAGAGCATATCGCCAACTTGAAAAAGAAACTGGCTGAGGCAGAAAGAGCCAGAGGTGTTGCCAAGTACACCAGGGAAGAGGCCTCGAGGGCTAGAGTAGAGGCAGAGTTTGTGAGGACAGAGGTTGAGAGCTCCAAAGAGCAGGCGGAGGAAGAGACTTTTGCCGAGGGAGTGGCTAAGACCGAGGCTAGTCTCAAGGCTCAAGTGCCCGAGGTATGCAGACGCTACTGCTCCCAGACTTGGAATGAGACCCTCAACCAAGCTGGGGTTGAGGCCTCGTCTGAGCTTAGGAGGGCTGAGAGGGTGTATTATCCCCCCGCCATTCGTGAGGCTACCTCCGCTGACCCCGAAGCTGGCACCGCCTCTAAAGCGACGGACGAAGGCCAGGCCAGTGTTGCCAACGATCCAATGTCAACTGATAAGCCTGCTGAGGAGACTGGGCACCAAGGGACATTGGGAAAAGAGGAAATCAGTAACCCAGCAGTGCCCCAGGACGTGGTAAAGCTTCCTGCTGACTCCCAGGCTGCACCCGCCGAGAAGGAGTCCTCCGAAGTTGACCCTCCGAGCCAGGATCTCGAGGCGTCAGATGAAGCTTCTCGGCAGACCCCCAAGGACAAGCTGCCTATCAAGTTGAAGAAATAGGCCATCTTGTCGGGCTATCTTATTTCGTCGACCGGGTCCATGATGGTCTCTTTTTCTTTTCGTTCTATTTTTTGTCTTGGTGATACTGTAATGAAACTGTGTTGTTGTTGTTGTTGTTGTTGTTTTTTTTTTTTTATTTTTTATTATGGTGTAATATATCCAATCATCTGTGTTTATTTCTTTAAACGACACGTCCCTCTATTTATCTTGCTTTAATACTTTGCTCAATAATCAGTTGATCCTAGCAGTGTGCTAGTGCTTGGATAATTGAAAATGCTTGCCGAGCCTAAGAGGGCGTTTCAGCACTTAAAATGCTTTAAGCGATGCTCATGGGCTAGCTATCATTTTGCATCTTTATCGAAGTAGGCGGGGGCAAGTGATCCGAGACACTAGACTCCCTTCTGATTGCATTCGCAACTTAGTTGAATGCTCTCGCTTCGTTTTGTTGAAAGTAGCTAGTTTAGCATTTAGTCTTGTGAAGTAACTAGTTTCCCCATAGGTTTGAGTCCGAGGACCATGCAAGACCTTGGTTCTGTCTAACACTTAGATTCTCCTGTAAATAACTAGTTTTCTCATAGGTTTGAGTCCGAGGACCATGCAAGACCTTGGTTCAGTCTAGTACTCAGGTTTTTCTTGAAGTAGTTAGTTTCCCCATAGGCTTGAGTCCGAGGACCATGCAAGACCTTGGTTCAGCCTAACACTTGTGTTCTTCTGTAAGTAACTAGTTTCCCCATAGGTTTGAGTCCGAGGACCATGCAAGACCTTGGTTCAGTCTAGTACCCAGGTTTTTCTTGAAGTGGTTAGTTTCCCCATAGGTTTGAGTCCGAGAACCATGCAAGACCTTGGTTCGGCCTAACACTTATGTTCTTCTGTAAGTAACTAGTTTCCCCATAGGTTTGAGTTTGAGGACCATGCAAGACCTTGGTTCAGTCTAGTACCCAGGTTTTTCTTGAAGTGGTTAGTTTCCCCATAGGTTTGAGTCCGAGGACCATGCAAGACCTTGGTTCAGTCTAGTACCCAGGTTTTTCTTGAAGTGGTTAGTTTCCCCATAGGTTTGAGTCTGAGGACCATGCAAGACCTTGGTTCAACCTAACACTTTGTCGTCATTGTTCGGGGCGAAGGAACTTGTCCTCAATGCTGGAATGTTCGCTTCTAGAGCAATAACAGTCTCGGCCTTGCCTTGCCTTGCCGAGGAGGGACTCCTCCTTAGACTGGGCAATTGGCCCAATATTGACCTAGACAAGGGCAGCTTGTCCCTCTGCATTTACGCTCGATGGTAACCCCGTTGCGCTAATCTTTTCGCCACTTCTGATTACGAGGTGTCCTTTGGCTGTTCGGGTTGTGTGCTTGACGTTTCAACATGTGAGGCACGCCCTCATTAATATCTTTGTGGATTAACGCAGATCCAACGGCTGATGGCCTCCTTGAAAATTGGTCAGGATTAATGTCGCTGGTAATTCTTCCTTTGAATTCCGTGCGGATTAATTCACACCAACTTTCGCCTTCTATATAAGGTTTTCTGGGGGAATTGTTCTTCCACACTTCACGAATCCTTGAGCTCAACAGGAACTCGAAGCCCCCAACCCTCTAAGCACCTCCGATAACCTTGCCAGGATTGTGATCAGGGCTTAGGGGAATGGGATGGCCCTGGATGAGGGCGAGGGCAAGGAAGCCAAGCCCCTTTCAGGAACCAGAGATGCCGCCCAGACCTTGGACGACGCAGTTGAGGCAAAGGAGGCTGGGGCCAAAGGTGTCCCTACCTTTCAATCGAGGAAGGAGGGAGGTCCTCCTTCCTCAATCGAGAGCCGTAGCGGTCGTAGATCGCGTCAGGCTTTCAACGCGGCAAGGCTTGGGCGTCATCTTGATGGTAGTGCGTCTGGCAGTTAGGAGGGAGGTCCACGAGGAACATAATATCTTTCTCCGATACGTGTCCATGCCTGCCCTTCAAGCTGGTAGTGATTCGCGCCCAGCTTACTCGCCGATGGAGGTTTGCAAGATTACGTTACGATTGGTGCCCGGGTGTTGCTGCCTCCAATGCTTAATTATCATGAGGCTAGGAGAGCATCAAGGGAACATCCTGGGATGGGGCCGTCAAGCGTCTCCACTTCTTCTCCCCTCTCGTCGCCGGTACCATCCATACGGGCTCGGGAGTTGTTGGTAGCCTTAAAACAAGCCTGCCTCAGCCTCCCTTTCCTACGGTTAGCTTTAGAACAAGCCTGTCTAAGCCTCCGTTTGTACATTTAGCTTTAGAACAAGTCTGTCTAAGCTGTTGCTTGTATTTTTAGCTTTAGAACAAGTTTGTCTAAGCCTTCGAGCGCATGATGTACTTTTCCTTCATTTAATAAAAAGGCTGTGCTGTTTACTTGTTTCATTCTCTGAATCTTTCATTTTTTTGCAACAATTGTTTCTTAAGTAGTTGCGTTGTTTTTTTTTTTTTTGTTTTTTTTTTAACGGGACTTGGAATTGGTGTCAGCGGCGGCGACGAAAATTTCGCCTAACTTTGTGCAAGCTAGCAACGTAGGGATAATTGACCATTGCACTTGCTAACGCACAAGTTCTCCCCACAGACGACGCCAATTGTAAGGACTGGGTTTGAGCACTTCTACTGTTGAGTGAGTGGACTCAAGCCCAGCTAGCCCAATACAATGAATTTGTAGAGAGCGGGTTCAAGAACTAGGCCTTAGCACGTGGACAACGCCCAATGTGATATTCGCCACCCTCGAACGTAGACGAACCGGAACTACCTTAGAAAGTCTGTCCTCAGCCCGGTCCGAGGAGCTTGGCAGTCGTAGTTATCCCATCTGAATGGTCCCCCATCTCCAGAGAGATTTCTTACATTATATATCCCCTTTTAGTTGATCTTAGCCCTACATTTGTTGACCAAGCAGGTCACTACTTAAGTGCTTGTCCCATCAGCCGCCTTCCCCCTCTTTCTGCGGGTTGCAGCAACCAAGGTTGCACTGTTCAGGGGTCATTTCCTCATTAATACGGCCAGAACGTTAGCAGTGGGCATTTAATGTGGAGGTGATAGTTCATCCTGGTCTTGCTCTTCCACCATGCTTTCATGGCTGACACGTCGTACTTGTTCTTTCGCTTTAGATGACCTGGAAGGCTACCTTTGGTGGCCCGTTATTTCCTCCTCCCATGGTCTCGGTTGGTCGAGGACAGGGTTGTCCTCGGCAAGGTTCCTGGGCAATTCGGACTTTCGCACTTCGTTCTTGAGCGTTTCTTCCTCCTCGGCATGGGCCTTGGGCCTAGTATAAAGTGGGCCGAGGTTACCAAATTCTTTCTATTTACTCATTGTTGGAATTTTTTTTTTTTTTTCAGAGTCAATAGTTTTTCCGTGCATCGCACAGGTTAGCGACTAGTAATAATAATAATAATAACTATATCATATGACATAAAGTTGGAGAATATAAATAAAACAAAATAAACATATTATTGATGTAAATCATCCAATAACCAAGTTATATAGTCTAAAAGTCTTGAAACAACATATCTCATAGAAATTCAAAATAATTTGTTTGCTTAATCATACCCTAGACCATAGCAAAATTATTTAAATCTCCAAATACAACTGATGATTAAAATCAATCAGGTGTTATTGTTGTGATATTGGTCGCTTGTGTTCCATGCAAACCACCATCTCTTTATCTCTTTCTGTCTCATCACTATCTCTTTATCTCTTTAATCTCAACTCTCAACACTCATCTCATGGCACAAGTCTTACTTCATCTCTTTAGTCTTTAATCTTTATCACTTTATGTCTTTATCAGTTTATCTTTTCAATCTTCAGTACTTTAGTAATTCGGTTCAAAGTCTTCAGACTTCAAAGTTCAAACTATTTAGTGACTTCAGTAGTTCAGTTTAATCTTTTTTCATAGATACACATGGTATTTTTTTTTCATGCATCCGCAGGTTAAAAAGATTAACCTGTACAATCTATTAGTTTACACGCTTTAAGAATGGTTCATTGCATATCCGGTATTTTACTCCAAACCATTCTGGATAATACTTTGGTTCACAGATTTCAGGGTTCAACTAGTGGTTTGGTATGGATTTAATAACTATATTCACACAACATTGAAATTTCTTTTGATCTTCATGTCATTTTAAAAAAATAAAATAAAAAAATTTTATTTAAAGATGAAGATGTATAAAAGTTAGTGGATTAAATTTGATGGAAAATGCTAGGCACACAAAAAAGTCCACAACTTACCATGTGGCACTTTGTGAGTGGTGGAGGTAAAATGGCGAGTCCACATATTCAGTCATTTTTTAGGTTTCAAGGGTATTTTGGTAATTTTTAGTTTTAGAGTGTATTTTGGTCAATTTTTAGGTTTCAGGGGTATTTCAGTCATTTTTTAGGTCTAGGAGTATTTTGATCAATTTTTAGGTTTTGGGGGTATTTTGCTCATTTTTTAGGTTTCAGGGGTATTTTGGTAATTTTTAGATTTAGGGGGAGTATTTTGGTCTTCTTTTAAGGTTTATGAGCATTTTGGTATTTTTTAGGTTTAGGGGGTATATTGGTCATTTTTTAGGTTTAGGGAGGTATTTTGGTAATTTTTAGTGGTTTGGGGGTATTTTAGAGTTAGTGATTTGTAGAAATGATACTTGAATCATAATTGTGTCTAATGGGGTACTTAGTTAAAGCCTTGAAAGTTCAATATGGGTATGAAACACCCTTGAACATTTAGACCCCAAATTATAAAATATTAATTCAAGCTTATAATCAAACAATTAATGTGCGGAACATGAACATAAGCCAATCACAGAATTGATAACTAATCTAAGCCAAATATAAACACATCCATAGCAGTAAATATAAGGCAAAGATTAAGAGAAGGAAGATGCAAACACACGAACAACACACGATGTGTTATCGAAGAGGAAACCGAAGTCCTCGGCGTAAAACCTCTCCGCCGCCCTCCAAGCGGTGATAAAATCCACTAAAGAATATAGTTGGGATACATGAACAGCAGAAGACCCTCCAAGCCTAATCTACCCAGGTACCTAAGCCCTCCAAGCTTCTTGCTCCAACGAGGTTACGCCAAACCTATTTCTTCTTTAGCTTCCCGGATTCCGCTACTAGACCGTAGCATCAACCAATGTATATTGGTTCCTTCCAAACTGCTTCCCTCAGCACCAAATGAACCTTCTCACAGACGTGGGTGTGGTAAGATAAGAATTTGGTAAAAGACCTCTCAAGGGTATGACAATGGAGAGGAAGAGAGTAGAGGAATTTGTAGAGTCTCTTAGATGAAGATTGGGGAGGAGGCAATCTTGTTTTTCTCTAGGGTTTTCTCTCACAAAATTCTCTCTGGAAGCTCTCTCAATTTAGTGGGTATAAGGGTCTATATATAGTGAGGTGAGAAAAGAATACGAAGAGACAGTTTTTGCCAAACAGGGTAAATTGGCGGCTTGGTCTCGCGGCTTGTCCAAGTCGCGACGTAACGGCTTGGCCAGCCTGGGACTTTTGTCCTGTAGTGCGACAGCTGGCGCGACCCTTCAGCTTCCCTGCGTGCATCTCACGTGCCTGAAGTTGGCGACTTGAAGCCGCGAGCCACCCGCGAGTCCTAGCCGCGAAGCTCTGCTTCTTTGCACATACTTGAGATTTTCTTCACATCTTCTCACACACTACCCTTACAATAATCTCACCTAAATACAAGGTTATTAAGTGCTTAAATTACAAGCAAATTTGCACGGAATAAAGCCAACAAGATGGTTAATAAATTTCAACCTTACAAGCCTAATAAACATTAATGATAATTGAGTTTAATTAGGTTAATATCCATTTAAACCAATTAATAATTGGGTGAGTTTGGGTCTCATTTAAGTGGATGAGTTTGGGTTAATTTTTGCCTCCCCTAGTTATTATCTAGTCATATAAATATTGTGGTTCAGCTGAGTCCATATCCAATTATGAATCTACTTGGGCGATATACTAAGAATATAAAGATTTAGGCTTGGTCCCACCATGACTAAGTGAGGTCGCTCGGCTGGACCAGCGAAGATATATAGTAACAAGATATAACATTAGATTATAAAGCAAAAGTACTTTGCAAATATCAATAATTTCCGGCCACAAAACTGTTACAGGTTTTCTATACAGCTTCTACCATAGAACCTTTCTCCATATGTTCGTGGGATTTTTCTCCATGATCTGCTACTGTGGAACATTTCCCCACTTTCGGGCATACATTGAGCTTTTGTCATTTCTTTTATGGCTACAGGATCTGCATATAAACAAAGTCTAAAGCCCAAAAGGTATCTCATTGAATACAATAATAAGCAAAGTGGGTTAGCGGTTATCTATAGTGATGGAAGGATAAATACTTTAAATTTAGGGTATCAACAAGATTATAATAGGGTAATGATTGGAAACAGTTTCTTCCCCATAGTTTATTTGCATAGTATTTATTATATATATATTTGAGCTTAGTGTTTATTAAAAAAATATAATTTTTGGTAATTTTATGTTAAATGTCTAAAAAAAAAAAAAAAAAAAGACTAAAAGCTAGTTTTTTATTACCCAAAACAAAATTAAATGTTAGATGTGATAGTCATTAGTCATGGTGCTGGTTTATGTGATTCGTGCGCAACATTTAAAAAATAAGTATAAGTAAAGGAAAAATTATACAATAAAGAAAGGATAATTTCAAGATTGCAATTATAAACCTTCTGTGTTTACCTTTAATGTGCCACCAGAAATAAATAAAGCATCAAACCCCCGATTAGAGAGAGAAAGTTTCAAATCGGATAAATAGCTATATATAAAAAGAAAGTGTGGTGGTTTGAAAAAGAAGGCCGGAAAATTGAAGGAAAAATGGTAGGACAAGAATTACAGCTGACTTAGCCAAAGAACAAATCTGAAATCTCGAGGTTTTTTTTTTTTTTTTCTTACCCCTCTTTTTTGGGTTTCCAAATAATCCAGGTTTAAGTCACTCATAATGAGGTTCAAATTACAATACTTTCATTGACTTCATGCCGTTTAAATTTTCCAGCTATACCATATTCCTAGTGTCTCACCACCCTCATATACATTTGAAGTTTTGCTTTTAGCCACAAATTTCACAATAATATACATTAGAGATCTCACCAAAATTTCTTACAATTGAATCTAAATTAAATAAAAAGAATCGCTCTTAAATAGAGCCAGCTTTTCATTTATCTACGTCAATTTCATCAAGAATACAGGATTAAAAACGATAAAAGCAATTTTCCTCTTTCTCGATTGTCATTTCCTCATAAATTTATAGTGGCATGAGCCTTCTGTACTTGAAGAACCACACAAATGCAGAAAAAATGATGGCCCCAGTAACTCCAGTAATTATAAGGACCCATTTAAATGCACCAGGGTCATCAAATAATGGTATTGAAAAATTCATACCGAATATCCCCGCTACCACACCAAAGATTGCAACAACAAATGTTGCAGTTGTGAGTAGCAGCTCAAATTGGATCAGCTGGTTCCGAACATTATCCTGCAAGCAAAAATTTCCTATCAATTTCCAATTTCCTATCAACTTAAAATCTTTTCAGAGGGACCATTATATATCCCAAGCTAGTATGCCGGTAATAAAAGATGTCATTGGGCATGAGGACTTGGGCAATGACATCGTCATAATTTGTAATAACACAAACTGCCGTCTTCTTTTGCCCATCATTATTGACATGTATGCATTAAGACTAATATCACGTAGGGTATTTTGTGCTGTCCTGTCTACTTTATCAACTTATTAGATTTTAGAACACACTTCTATATAAAGAAATGGGAACAAAAAATGAACTTAAAAAAATAATAATAATAATACCAGCTGAATGTTGATGAAATCTTCTGTGTCATCAATGTACTCCTTCAACTGAAACAAGAGGAAGAAAATGATTTTAAGTCACTTCATCCTACTCGGGAAGAAAAGAAGTGAAAAGATTAAACAAAATAAATGCCACACATACCGATGTCAACTTGTTCAGGGTGCTATCAATGACAACAAAATATGCTTCCAACAACATCTCAAGCTCCTCTATACTTTCCGTCGCACTTTCTGAACTCCTCATGCTCTCATGTCGGCTCCTTGCAATGCTCAAGCTTTTCTCAAGCTTCCGGGCTTCAGGGGGTGAAGAAACAGGAGAAACAGGAGCAGAAATAGATGCACAATCGGTTGATCTGTATCCCATCACAGACTGATCACCATAGAATGATGTCTCCATCCTCTTTTTCTTCTCAGTAAGATACATTTCAGCCATATCTCCATCATCATCCATGAGCTGCTCTATTTCATCCCTAACCTAATAGATATAACTCAAAAACGAGAGCAAAGGAAAAAAAAGAAAAAAAAGAAAAAGATGGCTATCATTTGGTTGCATACAATAGGAAGCAGTTAACAAAATATTAGGGCTGTCAATGGATTTGGACAGGATTTGAAACCAACCTTTATAAGATTTGATTAGCATATAATCTGATTTCAAAGTTTAAGTTTAAATTTCGTTCTAAAGATTCATAATCAGATTAAATTCAGAATTGAATAGATTTGATCCAATTAAGATCTAAATCTGATTAAAATTCCAAGCACAACAAACATATTCCAAGAAAAACCTATCATCAAGGTACCAATACATAAACTTATATATTGATATGATAATGATAAATGGTATTTTTAACCCAAAAAAAAAAATTATATAATTTAACTATATTACAAAAATTCATAAGTAAATTGTATCCACATTTTGTACTTATAGTCAGATTTGAGTTTGATAGCACCATTTTGTAAATCTACCATTTGAGTTCAACTTTAGTATATAATTAGATCTTTAATAGGATCCTGTGAGATCTGTCCCTAACCCATTGACAACCATAATTGAATATACAGTACCTTCTGAACTCTCCGAGTCAATGCAACGAGCCTGCTTTTCAATCGACGCACACGTTCCAAATTTAGTGTACTGATCTTTGATGTAAGTTCATCTAATAGTGGATATGCTTCAATTTCTAATTCTGCTGCCTTCAGAAAATTCCAAATATCAAATGAGTTACTAATTCGCACAGGTAATCAACTTTATAACCAGGAAAGATTCTCAAAAAAAATTAAAAATCTTTAAACCAGCAAATACATGATGAAACAAGCTAGGATACCTGAGTTAACAAAGAGCATAAGAAGTTCCACAGACAAACAGATACGATTCTTCATATAAGTCAATAGTTTTCAATCTTTCACAGCCTAATTTTGGAGAAACTTCAATCAAATTGTCATTCTACTTGGCATTTTATCTCTCCATCATTTTTACTCTTGATTAAGATTTTGTACATGTCCATATTTGTGTCTGTGTTTTTGTGCATGAGAGGATAAAAATTTAATAACAAATTGAGCGAAAGGGTTCTGAGCTCCTTCGGAAAATTGAAGAGAGAAGATTTTGGAAGCAAAGTACAAGTGTAAGTCAAGAGTCAACAAAGTAATCAGGAGGTGAACAACTCTGCTTGAAATATATACCACTTGAACACAAGTGTCATCATCGAAGTTTTCACGGAGACACTTCCAAGAAGCACAAACAACAGAAGACCTTAAAAGGAAACGTTTAATCATTAAAACACAGTATACAATAATCCAAAGCCTGCCAATAATAAGTTTCGAAATAAAAATTATTATCCATGCTGCCTATTTGTTCCTAAATTTTGATTTTTACTATCTTCTTTTTTTTTTTTTTTTTTTTAATATCATCTTCAAGGTAGGATTTGAACTCATGTTTCTTTACTTTTTATACTGGACAGACCAATACACCTGTAGGAAAAATAAGATATAAAAAATATGTTCCATGCTAAAAGGCTCTCATTTGCATAAGGTATAAAAGCCATGCATCAAAGACAAGTGGTTTGAACCCAGGGGGTTGGCCAAGTTGGTTGGGCTCTTGGTCTCAAAGTGCTTGTACTGGGCTTGACTAGGTGTGCTCCCTAGTTCGAGTCCTGCTACCTGCACTTTGAAAAGAATTTTCTGGGCCAGTGCTTTACCCCCCTTCGTGGGCCCACCCGGCACGAACAGTGATTAGTCTCTGGTTGATAGTCTTGAGGAAACACTGTGGGAAACCAAAAAAAAAAAAAGACAAGTGGTTTGTGACCAAACTATTAGGCAACTCTCAACTCCTTCAGACTTTTCTCTTTTTTGACAAGTAATAAACCTATTGAAAGAAAAGATTACTTCATCTTCACAATGATGGACACAAAGTATCATAAGATATTACAACAAATAAAACCAAAAAACAAAGTGAGTGTTGGAACTCCAAAATAAAGTTACAATGTGTAAAACCCCACATCTGGGACCAATCAACCTAACTGTAGATTTAACAAGGATTTCAATTGATCCAACAATCTCTCCTATCCTCAAAAGTGCGACTATTATGTTCCCTCCATACTAGCAACATCAAACATAGAGGGGAGTAATATTCCAAACATCTGAAGAGTGCTTTCCAAACCAATTCCTCCGTCAAAACAATAGATAGCTACTGTTGGAGCACCACCCACTGAACCCCAAACACCTTAAAAAGTTCACTCCGCGAAGCACAAGTAGTCTTGCAATGAAGCAACAAATGGCCAACCATTTCCCCACTATAACAACACATGCAGCACCAGCCAACTAGATAGAGACCCCCTCTTGATGAGGTTATCTTAGGTAAGAATCTTACTCCAAGCTGCGCTCAAAACAAAGGACACCCTCTTTGAGGCCTTAACACACCATATACTCTTCCAAGGGAATGAAGAAGACTTAGTACCTCTAATGGCCTTATAGAAAGAACGAACATCAAGCTTTCCACTCCAATTCAAATGCCATTGCAATCTACGCCTCCCTCTGCCCCAGGCACCTTTGAATAAATAAGATCTAAAAAGGAATTCACAGTCAATGACCTCAAGGCCTCTCTGACAACTGAGCAAGCAAACAGATTAGGGTACAAATAGTTGTCCACACCATCAGTCGTGCCAAAATCCGGCAAATGTGCCATCACCTATCTCAAAGCATACATAATAGAAGAAATTATCCAAACTCTCTATACTCCGCCAAAGACAATACCCATGCGTCCCTCTACTTGATTTACTACTCCAGCCACCCCCTTACACCCCATATTTCAAGGCTATCACTGGGTGCCACAAGTGCGTTACTTCATGCCCAAATAAAACACCTAACCATTTTCCTAGTATGGCTTGATTAAAACTCCCTATCTTCCTAATCCCCAATCCTCCTACCTCAATGGAAGAACAAACAATATCCCATGCAAGCAACAGATATTTGAACTCATCTTCTAAGACATCCCACAAAAAATTCATCTGAGATTGCTCAAACCTATTTGCCTGATGCATGAAAAGTAAATGAGGAGAGGAAATATGTAGGTAAGCTCGAAAGCGTACTCTTCAACAAAGTAAGCCTCCCACCCTTTGACAATTATAATTTTTTCAAACAAGAAAATCTCCTTTCCATCTTCTCGAGAATAAGATTCCATACTGAAATTACCTTAAAGGGTGCCCCCAATGGCATTCCCAGATAAGTCATAGCAAACTCTAGATTTTCCAACATAGAATATCTGCCAGTTCCCCTTCAGCGACCACTTCACTTTGACCTACGTTGACTTTCAACCCTGAGACAGCTTCAAAACAAATTCAACACCACTATAATATTCAAAAAAAATTTCCCTATTTGCATCACAAAATAGTTTAGTATTATCAACATATAAAAGATGAAAAATACTTATCCCCTAAGCTGTGTCCGGCCCTACTCAAATACAATAAATAAAACCACCCTCCTCAGTTTTCTTAAACATCCGGCAGAACACCTCTATGACCAGAATAAAGAAAAGTGGTGATAAAGGTCCCCCCTGCTTTAGCCCCTGAGAACTACCAAAAAAAACCAGTAGGGGATCCATTGGCCATAACTGAGAAGTGGATAGTAGAAATATAGGCATTTAAACACCTCCTCCACTTATCCCCAAAGCTGTTCAACTCAAAAGTAAATTAATTTCTCCTTCAGACCTCTCAAAATAATTGTCTAGGAACCTCATTATCTTGTACTCACAGTCTCCATTTTCCCTCATAACAAGAGAACCTTTTGTTTCCCCTACATACTAAAAGGTTCAATTCCATACATGCTGCAACTTGTTTGTGTAATCTCACCTTAATTTTGAGCAAAATTAAGACATGAACAAGTATCATTCTCAGTAGATGTATCAGAAAACCCTTTGTAATTTTCATGCCCATAAGGAAATGCTTCAAAACAAAACTAAGGGAAAAATAAAAAAGATATTGGTTCATTTCATAAATTTTAGCCACTGATCTGTAAAAAATTCATCAAGTATCAAACCCTAGCATGATACACAACATTTCAGCCCAGTAGTACTATGACTAATAGAACCGGAGGGCTATCTACCAATTCCTGGAAAGCCCATCCATGTATAACTTGGTAGATCTTCACATAGAGGTTCACTGGAAATTTGGGGCAGTGTGTGTGTGACAATAAGCCTCACAAGTAATTACATAATCACACAAAATGGCACATTCATCTCTTCAAAATTTAATGTCAGACATTTTCCCTCTTGGCAAGATACAAGTTCCTTCCCAAACCTTAATTACAAAAACACTAATAATTCATGTCTACTCACCAAGAAACCTTTGCGATATCTAATAAACAATAACTACCTTCAAAACATTCTCAAAGGCACTTGAAGCACTTAAAAATGATAGGGCCTTCAAGGGATGAAAATATATTGTTATGGAGTTGAAGCTTCAAATCCTACGGTCATTATATGGATGGATAGAGGGTACTTCTTTTTCTTTTTCTAGTTTATTGGAATTCATATACCTCTGAAGTTTTCGAAGATAGTTTCTTTTTGGCATTTATCTTGAATACATCCCATTTACTAGGGTTGCACCCCATTTTGCACTCTTTTAATGAATTTATTACTAGGGTTGCACCCCTTTTTGCACTCTTTTAATGAATTTATTACTAAGGTTGCACCCCTTTTTGCACTATTTTGATGAATTTATTACTTATATAAGAAAAAAGGGCAAAGCACCAAGGTCATACTGCCCAGACCCATTTAATGCTAGCCACTATAAG
Organism: Quercus aquifolioides; assembly: GCA_019022515.1. Classification (NCBI taxonomy): domain Eukaryota; kingdom Viridiplantae; phylum Streptophyta; class Magnoliopsida; order Fagales; family Fagaceae; genus Quercus; species Quercus aquifolioides. The sequence continues at coordinate 38,994,533 of CM032328.1, read as the reverse complement.
ATAGAAAAGAACATTTTGCACCCTAGTTATTTTGTCTGCCAGACTGTCAAGAAGACGACAACCCTCAAAATTACATAAGTTCTAATGAATAAATTGGCTCAAAGACTATCATATATATGAGTAAAAATCCTTGATGTACTTCCAGTATTACTGAAAAAACCAAGGTTCAGCTTTCTTTGACAATCGTAATTGTCTCGCTAGAATATTGATAGGTATTAAGGTTGTAGGCAAACAACGCTTGAGGCATAAAATAGAAACACGGACACATGAATAACTCTCTCATTAGTAATTATGCCATGCCACAGCTAATATCATTTGATATGTTTAGTCCTCCAGTGTGGTTGAAGCTAAAGAATCATTGATCAAATAATAATTGAAGCCACAATAGACAAGGGTTGACAGGAGATTTAGTTAATGGATACAAGAGTATGAAACTTTGTAAGTAGTTCATGAGGCAAGTTTCCTTTCTCAAGCAAAAGCCTTAATCTCCCTATTCTTGATTCCATTAATTTTTAAGAAAAAATGCATAGATTTTTTCTTCAAAATGGAGAAAAAAATATGTGAGTGCCAACACCCAAATCACATCAGGTATGGACAATGAAGCTATGCATTTACCAGCCTCATCCAGTTTTTATTTTTTTGGAACTGAAATAAAGAAATTATGTAACCTCCTTTAACATGGTATATTTATAGTAAGTTTTACTTAAAATTGATTAACTTAATTCTAGCATAATAATAAGGATATTAACTTAAATGTTGAGTTAGGCAAGTAATGACTTCAGGAATCTTACAAGCGCAATGCATTTAAAAATTATATAATAAGAGTAAGTGAATTTATAACCATAGATATTCAATGAGACCTTGCTATTGCTAAATTGCTGCAAGTTCCAAAAGCTTAAGTTGATAGGAAATGGCATATTTAATCACTAACAGTTTTTCTCACTCCCCATCATGTGTGGGCCTAAATTCCCCAAATTTTAATTTTTAAATGGAAAGTAGAGTGGAGACATGGTCCAAACTAAGGACAACTACTCTAATAGCATGATAAACAACTACTAGTCCCAAAAGTTTAATCTACTAGTCCCTTCATTTTCTTATATGATCTCGTTGTAACCTTCTAGATACTTTTTGTTCATTTTTTGAATAAATAATACTACTTACTTATAAAAAAAAAGGGAGTATTTAATCACTTAGTTATTTTTTTTATTGGTGGTTACACACACCCAGTGGGTCTTGAACCCACAACCTCACCCTCCATCGCATTAATATTGAGCTACAACTCATTGGCACTAACCATTATTCTAACATGAAAATGTAAAACCTTTGATAAGGACATCTTAGCATGCTACTTTAATCTTTTTGGAGATGTCTTTAGCAGAGGTAAATGGCATAATCTAATGTACATTTTGCTATAATAGTCAAGAGAAAGGACATATTAATGAAGGGAAAAGTTATGGCACCATTGGACTTAGGACAAATCTGGAGACCTGCCTACAACTGTTTATGTTTTAGGAAATAAACTTGGCTGCACCACCAATTTTGTGCAATGTAACATTGACCCTCAAAATGTGTGCAAGATGGATTTCAGACAAATTACTACATGGGATATCTTATGCACCCATGAAATGTTGGGAATCATATCAACAAAGACGTACCAAACAGACATTTCCAACAAACAAAATAGGAACAAATTCTAATTCTTTAGAAGTTTCCTACAAGAAACTTTTAATATGTCAAATTGCGAGACATTATTTCATAATGAATAAAATGTCCCAACTTAATTTAATTTAGGCATTAAGAATATTGCATTATTTTCATAATACATTAGTCAATGTCTCTCCTAAGAATTGCAAGTACACAAACCTTCTATATACAAATGTAGCTGTACAGCTGTACCTGATACATAAATCCAAGTCCATCTTATCTAAAATGTACACTAAATTCTCCAAGTAACAATAGTCATGGTAAAACAGCCACAGAGAGAAGTTGGATGCAGTTAGTACTGCTTTATAGCTTGTAAAACACAGTTGGGAGAACAGACCAGGAATCAATCAAACATATTTCATCAAGAGTACATAGGCAACCACACACATCATCTTTCCAGAATAGCTTGTTACACACATGTTCTGATATTTTTAGAGAAAAATTCTTAGAAAATGTCTTTATGTTGTTGCCATAGTCTACTGAGGCCCAATGACTTGGGGAACATTTTCAGAAAATAAGTCTTTTAATCATATCAGTAAGCAATTATCATGACCAAAAATGTAAACACCCTCATATAATTTTTAATTCAAAAAAATGACAATGTTAAGGATGTTGAGAGAAAAGAGAGACAATGAGTAAATTACAAACTAGTGTTGTTCCTAGACAAACCTGAGAATCAAGAAACGTACAAGCAGCCTCCAGAGCAACTTCCAGCGCCCTAAACTCGAAAGGCAAATAGTCTGGTGATGTGCTCCCAAACACATTGTCGAAGCTTCTACTTCCCCTCCGTAGGCTCAAGTCAGCAGCATCTGACTGCCAGACCTCACCCACACCACTTGTCGTCAATCGCCGTTGTAGCTCCACCACATATTGCAACACATAACTATCTAGGGAATTCAATAGCAAAACCTCATCGGCAGTGATAATACATCGAATCTGCTCCAAATTTATAACAATAGCCTTCTCTCTACCAAGAATCGTTGAGGGGTAAACAAATAGGGGATCAAGCAGGCGTAGATCACGGGCAGGAAGGTCACAACGCCGCATCATAGTGAATTTGTCAACCTCAATGACTTGTGAATTCCCGGATGCATCAACACGAATCCAAGATCGAAGGCCTTGGCCCCGCTTTTTCAGGCCCAAAACATCCATACCTTGGAAAGGTTGCCGGCCAGGGGCTGAAGATCGATAAGCTGCATCTCTAAGGTTTATAGCTGACTGAGGTTTTGGAGGGAGCAGGCGTTCTTTGAGTTCCGCCATTTACATGAGCTTTAACTGCTGCAACACATGAAAAAAAACTGACAAAACAAATGCACCAATTAATTTTACAACTATGGTTACCATTACAATTTGCAAATATAAGATTAAAAAATCATAGAAAAACGGTACTTCCTTGCCTTGACTAACAAATATCAATGTATTGGATTATCTAACTTGTTAAACAAATTTTTAGAACAAGCCAATATAATGCCATTGCAGACATTGCCAACATAACTAAACTCAGCAATTCTACATACATTGGGGAGGTGAGAATTGTGTCAAAACCAGTTACCATCTAATTCAACTTAGAAAAAGTAACTCACTTCCCCAAAGTCCACAAAGTTAATAAAACAAAAAAATAAAATGGCAAAGACCAAAACATAGTTAAATTAATATTTCTATTCTCAAATACAAGACAAAGATTTGTCTAATTCCCAGTTTTTAAGGTTGTTTTCGTGGCATAAATTGAGACCCATATATGAAAAACCCATTAAGCAGCTAAGCATAACGTAATATTGAACTTGTCCCACTGATATACTACATATGATTACAATCTTCTGGAGTTATAAACAACAACATATATAAAAGAAAGAAAAAAAAAATCTTAAATTAAAAGCTTAATACAAAAAGAGAGAAAAAAAAAAATCAGAAAATCAAGAATCAAATTTAATCCATGCTCCATCATCTACAGCAACGTACAAACTGAAATTAAAAATAAAGAGAGAGTAAATACCTGGTGCAAAGAATGAAAGAAGAAATTAGAAAGGGTGTGTTAGTTGAATTACAGACGTTGATGATGTTGCCGATTGATTGATTGTGAAAAATTCTGTAGGAAAAAACATCAAACAAATATTAAGATATAAATATATAGACGCAAAAGAAAGGCGTAAATAAGATTTCATTTACCAGACAGAGAGAGAGAGAGAGAGATTATTGAAGTGCTGTGAATTTCGTTGGTTTGGCAGTTGGCACCTGGCAGAAAGGAAGGAAAGGAAAGGAAGGAAAGAAGGAAGGAAGAGGAATCAAAAGAATTTTTGCGAATGGGACTCTCCTCTACTCTCTGCTTCAAATGATTTTAATAATATATGAGCCTAATCATCTTTCTAAACTACAACAAGCAAAACGACCCCAACACCCAAAGCAATATTTATCAACAAATTAAAAAAACACCGAAAGCAATCATTTTACAAACATGACCTACTTTTATCTCTTTCTTTTCTTTTCTTTTTTTTTTTTTTTTTTTAATTATTCCATCCATTCGTGTTATAAGTCTAATTAATATAAAAATGACATAAGATAGTATTTCAACTTATAATGTTCACTTTATAACAATTGTTCTTTATTATTTGTCTATCAAGTCAATGTATCAAGTTAATTGTTTGCTTCATAATGTTTATCCCACATTAGTTGTGTGTGTCTAGTGTCCGCTATTTATAACATCAATCTACAACTACAAAGGTTAAGTCATTTTGTAGTTATACTTTAGTTATGTAATGTATTATAAACCCGAATTAAAACACTATTATTATTTTCATACGTGTTTCTAATAAGTATTACTATTTACTCAAAAAAAAAAGTCTTTGTATCAAGATAAAAGCACTATTTTTAACTCACTAACGAAAAATGACTACGTGACAAACAGCTTTTGAAACTCCCACAATTTTTCACGTCAGCACAATATTAAAAAATAAAAATAAAACTTTCTTCTATCAAACCCACGGCAGCCCCTTTTGTCATCTGTTTCTTTCTTCTATCTTTTAGTCACGCTTCACTTTGCTCCTCTCTCAAACCCTAAAACGCTAGCCTTATCTGTCTCCACTCCAATCATGTATCTTCTCCACTATTTGGGTATTGGTCACGTTTCCCTGCCACCGGTATTCCCCTCCCAGTTGCTTCTCTGCCTTCTGGCTTTCAAGTATTCTTAAAAAACACACAGGTTGAAACTTGGTGTACTATCATCGTATCTGATGCATTAAATTTGTCCCAAACGTTTAAATTTATCATCAGTTTTATATTATATATAGTTTTTGTGATCATACATTGAGTTTACTTGAGTTGCTAATCTTTGTTTGCGTCTGAATAAGTCTTGAGTTTAACTGATCTAATAAGTTTTTCATTTTTGAAATTCAGAATATATCAGGAAACCATAAGAGAATCTGACAAAAGTGGGAATCCACATAAGGAAGATGAAGACAAGGCACAGGGTTTCTTCGAAAGTGAATGATAAGGTATCAAGGTTGGGTGTGCATGTGATGGGTTCTGACATATTCGGCTCTTAGAGCTCTGATTGTTTGTGTTTGTGCATAAGTTCCTCTTATATGGTTTGATCATCATCTATCCACTTTGTTCTCTCTTCAAATTCTCATGTGTGGCTGTCTTTGTGTAGATCTGCACTAGCAAAAACTTTGGCAGCTAGGAACAAACAATGTTTTGTAAATAGTCCACAGGCCCTTCTGCTAACTATGGTGCATGTTCCTCTTAGTAGCTGTTGTATCTTCATTATATTGGTTGAAACTTGGCTATATGATGTTTTTAGAATGACTTGACTATTTAAATTTTATATGACTTTAAAAGGTTTGCTTCTCAGTTGAATGCAATTCAGCTGTTTGATAAAATTCCTCTTTCAAAATATGCACAATACACGTCTAATATGAGTGTGTATATTGTGTTTGTTTCTATGCTTTTAAACATGCATCATTGTTTGTAGTGTGAAACCCAGTTAAAATTTTCACCATTTCAATCAATCTTTTTTGTATATAATAAACACACAAGATAGTCTAAAGAATTACATAAAAATTATTACTTTTTTGTTTGATAAGTTGTGGTATTTTATTAATGGAAACGATTAATATATGCTCAAGATAATGAGCATGAGCACATCGTAGCATTAAAAAATTCTGCTTAAAAAGATTGCTTCTTTCAGCTTTATTCTACAATGTTTTATATTCTACAATGTTCTGTATATATATAATTATAGGTTATTTTTGGTAGTGTAATTGGGATTCAGCCATCTTTATATAGCTGTTGGGTATGATTTTAAAAAAAAAAAAAAGATTCTATTGATCATTGACAGAATGCAACACCTACTCTTCTAAGTTTATGAAAATTATTCTGAAGGAAAAATGTCAACAAAAACTTATTTCTTTCAGTAGGTTAATTACTTACTTTCAACAAAAATAATTGTCAACAACTTGCTTTAAATTATCCGTGCATCGCACGGATTAGCGACTAGTGTGTCTAAATTTTAGTGGTTGATGTGGCCACATCAATGCTTAGATGAAAAAAAAAAAAAAAAAAAAAAAGCCACATCAAATTTTAAGTACATATTTTTCTTTTTTTTACCGATATTTTTTCCTTTTCTTTATTTCTTCTTTTAATATTCTTACAATTGTTTTATCCATTTAGAATTGCATTTTAATTTTCTCAATATTATTTTTTAATTTCTTGCTAACCAAACAGAATTTCATTCCAATTCATTTCTTGCAATTTCTTGATAACCAAACAATAATCTAGTCCAACAATTCCAGAACCACATATCACATTATTTCTAACATTCAATTTGGCTTTCAATCACTATGAATATTATGCAATCGATCATCAAGAAGGATAAAATTAATTCCATAAATTTCACCTAAAATCCTAAATGAAAACTAAACCCCAAACCCAGATTCCCCATAACCATTCGTCTAGCACTACAAATCCACCACGGAGCTCGATCCATGGCCACGGATCGACCATGACTCCTCTAACCCGGATCTCTTTGTCTCAAGCTCGACTCGTAAGAACCCAGCCCCTCGCCGCTGCTACCTTGTCAAGTGTCGATGAGAGACTGGTGGAAGAACATAGCTGACACAATGGAGTAACGAGATGCGTGTGATCTGGCCATGAATAACAGATAACAAAAGATTAGAGAGAGAGAGAGAGAAAGAGAGATGAAAGCTTAGAGATTTTTTGGATAACCATATGAAAGCTTAGAGATGAGCTTGAGCAAAAATAAGAAGAAGGCAGCTGCTATTGTGGGTTTCTAAAAAAAATTGAAAATCTAAAGAAAAGGAAAAAAAAAAGGGTAAAAATAGAAAAATACATACTTAAAAGTTGAGGTGGCTTTTTTTTTTTGCCATCTAAATCTTGATTTGGCCTTATCAACTATTAAAATTTAGACACATCAGTATCTAATTTAATATTTTAATATTAGCTATACCAACTGTGCAAATCGTTTTGCTACATAGACATTTTCCATTAGTGAGTTAACGGTAGGAACCAAACTGACTGCAAGTTAATAATAGCAAGGACCAAATTGACTGCTATCAAAATGTAGGAACCAAATTGACTGTAACTCCAAAATGTAGGGACTAAAATGGTATTTTAGCCATGTATCAATTGATTTTTAGCTTAAGAGAAATAACACTTCACCAATAAATTTATATAAAAATTTATTAACTCCTTTTTTTTTTTTGGAGGAAAATTTATTAACTCCTTAATTTTGAATTGTGATTGGTATTAAAAGCTATGATTGCGTCTAGTAGATATTCCATTTCCACCTAGTTACCAGGTGTACAACGTTTAATAATAGCTTTGTTATTAAGTTTTTAATTTTTAGAAAATGCTAACGAGTGCCCTTAGGGCACTGGTTAATAATCCATTTAAAGAAAGTTTTTATGGAAAATGAAAAAAAGGTAATTAATATTTTGACAGCTTTTTTTATTTTCCATAAAAGTGATATCAAAACTTTCTTAAAATGAATTATTAATGAGTGCCCTAAGGGCACTCGTTAGCATGACCCTTAATTTTTTATCAACAGCTTTTCAATCCACCACTCTTTTGTTCTTATCATTTATTATTATTATTGTTATATTGAGTTGTTCTTTAATAGGTTTTAAATCCATGCATCGAGCAATGTTACATGGAACTTTTGAGCTGGTACCGAAGCTCCCTTTGCATGATTTCTTGATCATAGAAAAGACTTTGTGTTGCAAGAACTTGAGCAATGGTGTAAAGCTCCAAATGTAGATTGGATGGTGGTGGCAAAAAGAAATAATATCTGAAGGGATCTCAATGGCTTACTTAACCAAGAGGAGGTATAATAGCGGTAGAGATCACGAGTGTTGGCTAACTGAGAGATAGAAATAGAAGATATTTTCACGTCTTTGCTTCTCAACAAAGGAGAATTGATGAGATTATACGGCTTCAAGGTCCTCATAAGCAGTGGGTAGGTGATAAAGATGATCTAGAGCCAAGAGTGTGTTGATACCCAAAATTTGAGGGTTCTGCCAGATCAAGAAGAAGGAGGTATGTTGATCTATAAAAGTATCCAGACCAACAAAACATGACAGACCTAGGAATGGGTGAACCTTAAATAAGGAATGCCAAGCCCAAAAATGGGTAAACCTTGAATAAGGGAATGTCATGTCTAAGAATCGACCCACGAATACGAGATGGATTTTTATGGGTTAGGATTGGGCCTTAGTGGGTTTTAGGTCATAAATTGATCGACAGGAAAGCGGCACGATAAGAAACACGTCATAAGTGGGTCAACCTGCATAAACTGCACACGTTTGATACCTCAATTTATTTGTGTCAACCCAAAAAGACTCATTTAATACAGTTGGTTTAACTCGTATAACAAATAAAAATTCATTTTATTTTACATTTATCAAAAGCCTTTTATATCCAACTTATATTTTGTTGAGGTCCAAAATATTACAAGTAATGTGTCAAGGCCCAAAATATTACAAATTTAAGAAAAAGAACCCATTTGGGCCTTCAAAGAAGGGACAAGGCCCAAATCCGTCAATCAAGGTCCACTTAAGATAAGTGAGAGGAGGTCCAAACCCATGAATGGGCAAGTTTTGGGCCTTAGAAAATAAAGAAAAAGGAAGAAAGGAAGTTCAGCCTATCCCTTGTGAAGAAAACTTGCTGGGGAGCCCAGAAAGGGATTAGACTAGGATACCTGGGGATTCCAAGAAGCCCGGGATCCTCGAGATATGCAGAAAGAAGTCAGCTGGGATTAGGATAGCTCAAGGGAGCATGCTCATAGATGCAATGAACGAAGGTGGATGTGTCCCATCAGCCACCCATGGTTCAGAAAAAAGCTGATGGCTTAGGAATCAGCACTCCAAAAGAAAAAGCCTAGTACCTCGGGGAATGAAGAAAGGTGGACCATGAAGGAAGGTGGCTGGGAATCTTTCAGCTTGACAGAGAAGAATCTGTCCATTTAGAGAAATGACAAAAGGTGAAACAGCCCAAAAGGTGAATCTGAAACGTAGCATCTAAGAGCTTTGGAAAAAGGGAATTGAAAGTCAGCCCCTAGGACCTCCCAAAAGGGGAAGATCAGCTGGGGACTTTTGGGGAGGAAACCTCAAAAGGGGAAGTAATGAGAAAATAAGGAAGGGACCAGCCACCAATGTTGCTGACACAACATTAGTTCTGGTACCCAGGGCAATAAATGGAGGGAATCAGTGGTACCCCAAAAACCTTAGGGAGGCACTATAAAAGGGGATGGACTCAACAGCAAAAACCAGTCAACAATGGTGAATTAGAGTGAAAAGATCCTTTAGAAAAATCCTTTAGAATTCAAAAAAGGGGAAAAAAAGAGGGGAAAACTCTGTGAAGGATCCTAGACATACATTAGAGGATACACTTGGATTCAAAGGGATTCAAATCTCACAAGTCTTAGAAGCCTCAAAAAGCTATTTAAGTTTGTGACTTTTGAACTTATTTGGACCTTGTAACACATCCTAGTGGAAAGAGGACCTAATGTATTTAAATTACCTTTTGTTGTTCCTTTATTGTTTTCTACTATACAATACATATATATTTTGTATGTATGTGATGTAGGATCCATGTTTTGTGCACAACTTGGTTCGTAATCAGCCTAATATAGCTGAGGTGAACCAAGGCTAGTTCACCAAACCACAAGCATAAGGCCTAGGATCCCTATCTCTACTCAAGCCTAGGTACTGTAAAAAAAAAAACTCACATTGAAAGGCGATTCCGCTGGGGACTGGGCAAAGAAGAGGGAAGAAGCAGTCTCTTTGTAGAGCATGGCTCCAAGGCCAAGGAACAGCAAAGGTACCAACGTGCCACCTGCGGCATCAGAGCTCGTGGGAGAAAACGAAATGGCTTTTAGGCAAAGGAATGAAGAGCCCTTGATAGAACACGAGGTTATCTTAGGGCAAAGGCGTGAGGTGCGAGGACCAGGCCCCTTGGCCCAAATGGCTAAAATGGTGAAGGACCTTCAACAGAAGATTTGTCTCCTCAAAGAGGCAAGAATTCAGGAGATTCGAGATAATGCTCTTCCACTGGTCAACAAGGAAAGGGTTCAGCCAGAAGGAGGATCAGCAGTAGAAGGGAGAGCCAACCCCCAATATCTCACCTTAGCAGACGTGAATGCCCTTCTTGAACAAGAAAGATAGAAGCTCTCGGGGATCCCTAAGCAGTTCTATCGAGATCCCCCGTTCCCAGCAGAGCTCCTCGGCAAGCCTTACCCCAAAGGATATGAACCCCTAAAGTTCCACCCGTTCGATGGAAGGAATGGGAGTGTTGTAGAGCACGTGAGCAGATTCATTCACACCATGAGACCTTATGCAGGGGACAAAGAACTATGTTTAAGGGAATTTGCTAAGTCCCTAGTGGACAGAGCATACACTTGGTACACTACCTTGAGGCCCGAGTCCATCAAGACCTGGGATGAGATGATGGAGAGATTCTGTGCAAAGTACTACCCAAGTGAAGATAAGGTCACTTTCTAGAGCCTTTAGATGGTGAAGCAAAGGCCTGGGGAGGATCTCGTCCAGTTTATTAAAAGATTTGAAGATGTCTTTCTAGATTGTTATGGAGACCATGAAGAGAAGGAGCTTGTGGAGCCCTGTATATCCAACATGCTCTTTGATTACAGATTTAGTCTAGAGAACTTATGCATAACTCAGTTTGTCGACTGTTGCAAAGAACTAAAAGGACATCGTTAACCATAAAAACAAAAAGGGTACCAGTTTCCCAGGCCATGATAGCTTCAGTGGGAGAAAAGAGAAAGATGACTGAGGAGCCCCCTATGATCCCGTGCACTCTGAAGGAGCTGAATCACGTCCTAGACAAATGGATCGGGGATGGAGTCATCAAACCATTCACTGTGTCCAGACCACCCACTGAAGAAGAAAGGAAGAACCCCCTATTTTGCAGAATTCACAACTATGTCAAGTGAATGTTCAAATAGTGTATAAAATACTATAACGTTTAGACCCCCAATTTACAAATTACCAATTCAAGCTTAATATCAAACAATGTATGTGCGGAAAATGAAAATAAGCTTATATCAGAATTGATAAACAATCTAAACCAAATAAAATCACATCCACAGCAAAAATTAAATGGCAAAGATTAAGGGAAGAGAGATGCAAACACAAGGACAACACAACGATGTGTTATCGAAGAGGAAATCGAAGTCCTCGGCGTAAAACCTCTTCGCCGCCCTCCAAGCGGTCAATAATCCACTAAAGAATGAAGTTGGGATACATGAACAGCAAAAGACCCTCCAAGCCTAATCTACCCAATATACCTAAGCCCTCCAAGCTTCTTGCTCCAACGAGGTTGCGCCGAACCTTTGTCTTCTTTTGCTTACCGGATTCCGCTATAACCCATAGCATCAACCAATAACCATTGGTCCTTTCCTAACTGCTTCCCAAGCACCAAATAGCCTTCTCACAGATATGAGTGTGGTGATAAAAGGATTTGCGTAATGAACCTCTCAAGGATGTAACAATAGAGAGGGTGAGAGTAGAGGAATTTGAAGAGTCTCTATGTGAAGATTGTAGATGAATCAATCTTGTTTTTCTCTAGGGTTTCTCTCTCAAAATTCTCTCTGGAAGCTCTCTACATTTCGTGGGTATAAGGGGTATTTATACTTGGGTGAGAAAGGAATGCGAAAAGTCAGTTTTTCCCAAATTGGGTGGTCTGGCGACTTGGCCTCACGACTGGACTGAGTCGCGAGTTAACGGCCTGGCCAGCCTGGGACTTTTATCCTGTAGTGCAACAATTGGCGTGACTTTTCAGCTCCCTGCATGCTTCACACGGGTGCCAGTTTTGGCGACTTGCAAGCCGCAAGCCACCCACGAGATCCAGCCGCGAGTCTCTGCTTCACTGCACAGTCTTGAGCATTTCTTCACACTCTCTCACACACTACCCTTACATGATTCCCACCTAAATACAGGGTTAATAATTGCTAAAATACAAGAAAATTTGGCATGGAATAAAGTCAACAGAATGGTTGATTAAATTCAACCTTACAATCTCCCCCTTTGGCTATTTCGTGACAAAACCCTACAACAAACTCTAGACTTAACGCGTGAGTTGGGAACAGTTGATCAAAACTCACTCACACCTAACTCTAGAATCTGTGAAACTCTTGAACCATGAGAACAAGTATCTCTTGAAACACAACAACACAATATGATCATTGTATGCAGAAAACTTGTAATGCATATGGAGCAGGCACAATGCGATCAAACAAAATGGAAATAAGTAATAAACCAAGGCTTGGCCAAAAACGAACAATCACTATAAATAGTGATCACAATGCTCATTCACACATGGAATGAACATCCGGACATGCAAGCTAATAAGCTCAATTACAAAGTATCATTTGCATGTCCAACACTCAACCAATGCAATAACACAAGGTAATTGCATTAAGGATAAAAATCCAACAAAGGGCACAAGAGTGATGTACTTAAAGAAAATGCATGACATTTAACATCAAGTACTTAAGCTACAAAGCATGGGTACAAAAACCTTAACAGCTTACAAAAGCAATAGGTACAAACCAAAATACTTTAAATAGCATAATATAAATACACAACATAAATCCTAATTTTCAACATCAATACTCCCCCTTTGATCAAGCTCTTCCTCCCCCTATCATATCACTCTCCCTATCATGAATCATAGGAGCTGTGATGAACTTGGAACATATATACTTGTAACCTGAAACACTTGCACAAAGCACATTAGACCCTCAAGATAGATAAAACAAGTAAGGACAAGTATAATGTAACAAGTAAATTGCGATCAACATGTGAAACACGATCATACACCAAAACAGTCATATAGAAATGACAAAACTCTCCGGTATACTACTTTAGAGTATACTGGTGAGAAAAGGATTTGGGTAATGAACCTCTCAAGGATGTAACAATGGAGAGGGTAAGAGTAGAGGAATTTGAAGAGTCTCTATGTGAAAATTGTGGATGAATCAATCTTGTTTTTCTCTAGGGTTTCTCTCTCAAAATTCTCTCTGGAAGCTCTCTACATTTCGTGGGTATAAGGGGTATTTATACTTGGGTGAGAAAGGAATGCGAAAAGTCAGTTTTTCCCAAACAGGGTGGTCTGGCGACTTGGCCTCGCTACTGGACTGAGTCACGAGTTCAAGTCGCGAGCTAACGGCCTGGCCAGCCTGGGACTTTTGTCCTGTAGTGAAACAGCTGGCGTGACTCTTTAGCTCCCTGCATGCTTCACACGTGTGCCAGCTTTGGTGACTTGCAAGCCGCGAGCCACCCGCGAGATCCAGCCACGAGTCTCTGCTTCACTGCACAGTCTTGAGCATTTCTTCACATTCTCTCACACACTACCCTTACATGATTCCCACCTAAATACAGGGTTACTAATTACTAAAATACAAGCAAATTTGGCACGGAATAAAGCTAACAGAATGGTTGATTAAATTCAACCTTACATCAAGCATTCCACCAAGGATTGTTAGACCCTCCGAAGGCTTTTTCACAGGAAACTCAGGGAGGGGACCCTGGAGCTTACCCAACGGGAACCAGAGGTGCAAAGGAATCTTTTTGCCCAATCATAAAGGAAAAGGGGTGGTAGCTGTGGTAATTCATGGGAACCTAGCTGACGCAGAGGCAGAGGAGTCAGAAGGATCCTTCCATCCAAACATAGTTAGGACCCTTCAGAAGAACCCCCAAGTTCAGGTCATTATTCAACGAACTGGGATTTGGGCTAGAAGCAAGGAGGATTGCGACAAAGTCTCTCATAAGCATAGCAGCAGATTTAGGGGTGAAGTGTTTCACGGCAGAATCTCACGCGTGGGTATAGGTTAGTTTCAAGAGAATTTATGGTTGTTTCAGCGAGTTTTAAGTGCTTGTTATGGGAATGGGTTTACAAAGGAGTTTGGTTTTTAGCTTGAAGTTGAAGATGAAAGGATGTATGAAAATTTTCTTAGAGTTTTTCTCTGGGTTTTATTAAGAAGTTTTTTGAATTTTCAAAGAGAAGCAACAAAGTGAAAGGGTTTTTTGTTTTTTGTGCTTAAAGATTTGCAAATTTAATTTCTGTGATGTTGTCTTTAAAGATTGGTAAATTTTAATTTTTGTGGGTTTGTATTCTTGTCATCGAATTTTCTAGGTTTGTGTTCTTATGTGTTCATGTTTAAGATCCAAATTCATGTGTATTTTGGTTTTAATTCAATTTTTTATTTTCTTAAAATGGATAAATTAATTTTTATAATCAAAGGTATACGTGAATGCAGATGTGTCTTTTTTAATTATTATTTTATGCTGACGTGGCATTCTTTTTATTAAATTCCAAGTAGTTTGTTTTTAATATTATTTTATTGGCTACGTCAACATTTTGTCTGGCATGTATGATATTTCCGTTAGTGAAATAACAGTAGGTTCCAAAATGGAATGCATTTTTATTTTGGGGACTAAAAGTGGAAAAATATAAAAGTAGGGACTAAAATGGCAATAGGGTCAAAATATAGGACCAAAAAGGTATTTTCGCCAATAGTTAATTTCATTTTTTTTTTTAATTTCAACATGTCCTCACTCCCTCTCACTCTCAAACCTTAAACCACTTGCTCCCTCTCATTCAGTTCGCCTCTCTCTCTCTCTCTCTCTCTTCAATGTGTTTAAGTATTTGATGTTATTATTAACTTTCTAATTGTATGCTTAATAAGTATTTTGATGCTATGAGTTTGTACTAAATTTGTTGTTTATTAAATTTATAACAATATTAATCAAGTGCTTTTTTTATGCAGTTTAAATGGATTGAATTTGTGTTGACCCAATCTGTTTAATTTTAAGTGGGTTGAAATGTGTCGTGTCACATTCATATCAACCCAACACGAACCATTTATTAAGTGTGTCAAGTGGGTCATGTCTTGTCAACTAACTTTATTAACAGGTCGTGTTAGGGTTGAAGAGTCATGACACAATTAATAAATGGGTCAGGTTCAGGTTGAGCCATTTAGCCAAATACCCCTTGTGGATGCCCCAAAAACAGAGAAAGACTTGTTTAAGGGCTCCTTTTTGGTTTATCGCACATTGGGTCTTTGGCGACGTGTCTCTCTTTGTATGCATGTATTTCTATGGTGAGGTGTATGTGTATGTATGTGTGTGAGTTTATTTTTCATATTTTATTTTTAGAAGTCATGACTAATCCTTGGTTTTGTATTAAGTGTGATGGGTCACCTATTTGTCTAATTCTTTTTAATTACCTAATTAACTAAAACCAATTCAAGGGTTATTAGTTAATTAAGGTAAACCAAAGTCTCGAGCCAAAATTTTGGACTTGGAAATTCAGTTACGGGCAAGGAAGATGTTAGCACACCACATATCCAAAGGATAATACCCCATTTTAATTTTAATTCCAATTAACTTTTTAATGAAAAAATTAGATACATGGCATTTGGTTTTTGAAAATATTTTTGTGTATATATATATATATATATATATATAAATATGCAAGTATTTATTTCAAAAAATTATTTACAAACAAAGCATGTTAAATTATATGTACATAACGTGTGAGAATTATTACGTTGCAAAAATAATACATATAACTTAAGATATGATTATTATTTATTACATATTTAGCATGTGAATATATACAACATAAAATAAAATAGGGGGAAGGAAAGATGTCACCTTTTACAAATTTATTCTCCATTTTCTCATTCTCATGCACAACATAATGAAACAAAACATTAGCGCAAAAGGGCAGGGGGGAACATGCTAGCTTGAGTGGTGTCTATTGGTTCAATAAAAATGAACCACAAACACAAACCTCTAAAAGAGTGCAATTCCAAAGATTCAAAGTAATGAACATGAATGAAAACCTTGAAAACTTACCTTTGAAAAGATGAGCAATTTCTTTTAGGAAAACTCAGGACTTTTAGAAAAGGTTTATTTGGCTTACCGCTTTTTGGGAAAAAGGACTCCTCTTTATTTTACATGAAAAATGGGTTTTCTTGGGTGGGAAAGTGTTGATCTCAAGGAAAGTGAATTTGGAAAATAAAAGCATTTTTATAAGAAAAGAGTTGGGTTTTTTGAGAAAATGGGTTCCATGGTTTTATTGAAAAACAATGTTTTTCTTCATTTTTTAAGATAGAAAAGATTTGATAAGAGTTTTCCATGCCTCGCGGTGGTCGAGCACCCATTGCAGCAACGCTCGTGCCTTAGTTAGCTGCGGAGCTTGGGTGCTGTGAAAGAGAGTTTAAGAAAAGGTTAATCTTTGGTGTGTGACTGAATTGAGTCAAGTGTAATCTATTATTACCAAAGGTAGTGAAGTTGCCACCAATCATTGGGTTTTTTTTTTTTTTTCTAAGGTGTGATTAGTCACCTGACTCTATTTGATTTTATTACCAATCCTAGGCTAAGAAAAATAGTCATTTTTCCTAATCTAATACGGATAGTAAAAAGTCTTGATTCTTGAGTTCGGAAGTCTAGTTACGTATGGGGAAGGTGTTAGGTACCCCATAATGCCCGTTTGGAAATAGTTCTTTATTTCGGTAAAATCTTAATTTTCAGACATTGGTAGTTAAAAACAAGCTATTGGCATTAGCTTTCGGGGCTTTAAAAGAATTGGGGTTTGAGGTTTGATTTTGGAAAGGGGCGTGGCCTTTATCAATGCTTTGCTAGCACATTTGGAATTGTTGCCAAATGTCCACGACAAAAATCCTGCAGCATTTCATGTCAAGTGCGTCATAGTACACAAAATACTATTCTCACCAAGCTTTTGCTATGAGAATAAGGCAAAAAGATGCCCCATTTTCACTACAAAAATCCAACAAAGTTTTGCGTTTGGTGCGAAATGGCGCATTGATAGGGTTTCATGTCTATGTATACGCCATGCGTCAGTATGTTTATACTAAGGCAAGTTGAAGCTCACCAAAGCATTAAACACATTGAAGCATGTTGCATACATGGGGAAACCAATGTCACTAGCTAACATGGATCGAAGGCAATCACACCACGACAATAATGCACACAATGCAGCATGAATATGCATCTACAGCAATCGCCTTGAATGCATACCCACACTCTAAGGTCAAGAGCACCCATGATCATGAGAGGGGTACCCTCCTAATCACGTGAGTCCATCATATAGAGTGCATGACCATCTTTAAACAAGCAGATATATATATATATATATATATATATCAAGCATGCACAATGCAAGCACACAAAGGAGGAAAATAAACTAGGCATTGCTAATGCCACAAGGGTATGGCCTAAGCATGGTACAAGAAAAGTAAAGATTAGACATTGCCATACCTTAAGTGTAGACACCTCATTTTGTACCTGGTTAATAAGCTTTAGTTCCCGGTCCTAATGATGAGCTGGACTAGTCTACAAAAGGTAATTGAAGTTATTTTGATAGTTTGGAAGTAATCACAACTCAAAAGTGCTTAAATCGCTTTGAAAACGATGCTGAAAAATGACATTTGCTCACTCTTTTGACCATAACTTTTGATCCACAAAGAATTTGTAAGAGAATTTTATTTCATTGAACCATATACATCTTGCACTTCAATTTGAACATAAATTTTGCCTAATTTGAATTTATATTAAGTGTGTTATGTCCATTTGAAGTCGGGCCATCAAAGCTGTTAGGAATTAGGGTAGTGGAAGTATGCGTACACATGAATCAAGTGTGTGAGCGCACATTATAAAGATGTGTACGCAGGCCAATTTTTTGGGTTTCAAAACTTCAATTTTGGGCCCCCAAAACATCATTCTTTGATGTGGGCCGACCCCTAAACCCCTAAGAACGTCAAAAACCCTCTAAATTAGTCTGTAAACCCTAGTTTGAGCATATAAATACAAGCTTATGCCTCCAAACTCAAACCCTAGCTAGAGAGAGTTGATTTTTCACCTAGACTCTTTTAAAACTCTTTCTTTCTCTTAACCTTCTAAATACATAAACATGAGCACATTCTTTAAAACCTCTCTCTAGTGTTTATTCAGATAGAAACTTTAGGTCCAAAAATTTAAAAGACATTGGGAGCACATATTTATTTGATCAAATTTTATTTTAGACACAGTAACACTCCATTTTCAAAAAAACTTCCTAAATTCATTGGGTTTCGATCACCTACCCCTAGTTGCCTAAAGGAAGTTGACACTGTTGTACTGAAAGACATGGTTGTGGGCGCAATGAGGGGGAGTAAGCCTCGGCTGAGTGGATCGGGGTGGAGAAAAATGGAGTTGCCACCTAGTTTTATGGTCTAGGAACCATGTATAGAGCGCCCTTTTTTGGAAGGACTGGTCTAGAGTTTAGGTATGGAGATGGGAAGGTGTTAGGAACCTAACCCCACCCAACCCATAAGTCGGCCTCTACTCATTATGTTCCAAATCCTAATCCCATTAAAGGGTCCTCTAACATATTATTTTAAACTCACACACACTAACATGCATCTAACATCCAAACATGGCATATGTCTCACACTCATCCATAGCATAAAACCCTACCATTCATCTAGCAATATATATCCAAGGGCAGTAAGCACATCACAAAACAAAAACATTGACAAGGCATTAATCATCAAGCATATTCATCATGTTCATCAATCAAGAAATCTCATCATGTTCACCTACCAATTCAAATGCATGTTCATGCAATTATGCATGATTTACCTCACTTACTTCATAGCACTACAGCACCTATGCATCAATGCATGTTCATGTGATTCATCAAGATTATAAACCCCTAATCATCAATTCAACAATTAAAGCATGTGAAACATGTTATTCTACTGACCCTAATGCTAAACATGTGAAAACTAGATTCAACAAGACCTAAACATATGATTTAAACAAAACAAAACAAAACTAATAAAAAATTCAAGAACCCTAAATTTGCGTTTCTGGGGATGAGTATGCATGCGCACGTAGGCATCAAGTATACATACGCGGGCATGAAGCACGCACACACATACATGCCTAAAAACACAGCTTTAGAACAGTAAACAAAACGATAATTTAACAAACCTTAGCATACTTCTAATACAAAAACTAAACTATCCTAAACTACCAACAAAGATATCAAAGATAAACAAAACAACTGTTCCTAAACTTGCATTTGATTTAACAACAAACAAAAACAACACTTAACACATTAAAACATGTTCAACAATATATCCAATCGTTCAACTCTCTAATCAAAACATAATAAGACACAACAAAACAAAATTAAAAAAAGCAAAACATAATTCTAAGCATATATAACATGTGAATCAAATTAAAAACAACAAGAACACAAGTTATAAAAAACCATAAATTAAGGAAGAGTCATGGAGAGAGACTCACCTTGCTTATGGAACACAACTTAGTTGATATTTAACTGGCCCCTCACATTTATCTCACCTTGCGTAGACTTGTTCTTATATATCTCCTCACATTTATTTTTGTGTTAAAAAGATTTACAAACGTCAATCTCTAAAAAGAGAAAGAGCTGAAAAAGCCTTACTTCGAAAACTAGTTTGACTAGGAAAAGGTGGAGCAAAATGTATGGTGCCAAAGCCAAAGGCTTATTCCTCAAAGAAATATAAAAAATTTCATGGCATCGTTGCTCAAAAATTGAGTTCTATTAATCAAAAGGTATGAAAAATGGAAGTCAAATGAAAAGCTTTCAATCAATGTAAACACTTTGGTAAGGGTTCATATATGTTCATTTCTACTAGTGATATAGGTCACTTGACTTCGTGCTATTTGTGTATGACTTGATTGAATTGATCATTGAAGCTTCATACTAGACTATGGACTAGTTCATACTTGATTCACACACACAACACACAAGTCTAATGTTCAATGAATGCCTATTCATTTGTGTGATTGTACATGTTTAAATGTGATGTGTGTGTGCTCAACCATATGTGAATCAAATAAAAAAGATCTTTGTTCATTTTATTTGCTTTTGGAAGTGATTTGTATCACCCATGTTTTTCAAAGTTTTTCAAGTTGATTTTGTGTGAAAAACATGTTTTCTAAGTGTTTTCGCGACTTATTTCGCGAGTAAGCTCAGTCGTGAGTTTAAATGATCCAATTCTCAAGTTTTTCAATTTCGGATAGAGAGTTTCACGAGTGATTTGCGACTTATATCTGACTCGCGAATTCACAAGTAATTTCACAGGTTACCGAGTCGCCAAATTTTTCGCAACTAGTTCGCGAGTCAGCAACTCACAAAATGCCCAAAATTAGCTTTTTAAAGGGCAATTCGTGGGACATTTGTTTTAAACTTCTCTCATCTTCTCCAAAACCCTTATTTCAATGTTTCTACATCAAAGCCCAACTAAATTCAATTGTTTTTCATTCCATTAACATCTCTAAGGTAATCTTTAATTCTTTTCATTGATTTTGCTCTTTAGATTATGTTTTTGGGGGGTTTTGTGTTCATGGTTGGGATTTTCACCATAGGGGATGGGAAAACTTAATTTTTGTCAAATTTTTTGTATGGGTTTTGTTTCTTTTGAAGTTTTGCTCTGGATGTTGGCCCCTTGTGGCAAAAATAACACGTATTAAGAGTAGATTTTCACATGTTAATGCATTGTTCATCATATATGTATAGTGTGTGCACACTAAGTGTTTGATAAAATGCCTCTATGGTATTTTTTTCTTCCTTTTGGACTCTGATGAGTACCAAATTTTGGGGTTTGACATTTTTATTCATATTTAACATGTTTTGATCATTGGTTGTGTGTTTTACACACTTTTCCCCATAAGTGCTTGTTCATGCATTGATCATGCATTGCACATGCACACTTGATGCACCCTCATGCACACACTTTTGCTACCCTTGCCATGCCTTGGTCTATATCTTGTTTCCATATCCTTAGCATGTCATGTTTTTCTTTACTCTTTGTAGCATTTTTCTAAGATATTTTGTCTTTTGTTTGAGCTTCATTTTCTCATTCATCTTGTACCCTTTATGCATCTTATCCTTGTTCATATCTTCTTTTCTTTACATCATTTTTCTTGACCCCTTTGTCTATTCATGTCAAAAAGGGGGAGAGTATACTAGAAAGTATACCGGAGAGTTTTGTCATTTTTATATGACTCTTGTGCACATTCTTAGGGGGAGAAATTCTATTTCTTGTGCACATTCTTAGGGGAAGAAAGCCATAGGGGAGATGCACGTACCAAGGGGGAGAAGACTTTTCATATAAGAAAACCTTTTTTTGTTTGTTTTACATTATGTGTGTTTTCTTGTTTTCCTTTATGGTGTTTTGAGTTACATTTAGTATCTATGCTTTGTTGCTCTCATCGTATCATGTTTGTGTGTTGGACATGCATACATCCTTATGCTATTGTGCTTTATTGATTGCATGTCCGGATGATCATTTGCTTTGCTATATGATCATTGTAGTCATTTCCATATGACTGTCATGTGTTTGATCAAGTTGCTTATATGTTTCACATCATGTTTACTTGATCGCATTTTTACTTGTTACATTATACGTATCCTTTTATTACTTGCTTTACCTTGAGGGTCTAATGTGTTTTGTGCAAGTGTTTTAGGTTACAGGTATATATGTTCCAAGTTTATCACAAGTTTTAGATTTAGGTGTGAGTGAGTTTTGCCATTGTTCCCAAACTCACGTTTAAGTCTAGAGTCTGTTATAGGGTATTTTTGTCACGGAATAGCTAAAGGGGGAGATTGTAAAGTTGTGATTTACAACTATGTTTTATGTTGGCTTTATTCCATGACAAAAAGTGTTGTAATTGCAATAAATTATTTCCTTGTATTTTGTGGGATTTTGTTGTTGATAGGCTGAGAATGTTTTGACCCCTTTGGTAACTTAATCAAATTAATTAGCCAAGTGAAATTAATTAGATTCAATTACATACAATGAGTTGTTAGGATTAGTGCCCTTAAATCCTATTGTATGATGCTATATATATTATTATGTATGACATTATGTATGACTTAATGTTGTGATTAATAAAATTGTTTTATTATTATCTATGATAATGGTAACATTAATATTTGGACATTATCATATAGTCTATGAGATGCATTGTATGTGATTTATGTGAAAATTCACAGAAGATATAAATCACAAGTTCTTTATAAACTCAGAATGTTAGTTTGTAGTCGGTGATGAAATTGGGCATTTCATCTGCGAAGACTATAACATATCAACTAAGATGATTTGTCTTGATCATGGAAGTGAAAACTTCTAGTTGATATGTTGATATGTTTTAAGAGTTAAAACATATTGAACTGGGCTGCTGTGAAATTTATTATTCTCCTAACGACTGTCAAATGAATAATAAATCTCACGACTTATATTTACATGAACTCTTAATCCTGAGAGAATAATGGACTTGATCATGGAATGTAAGGTTGCTTTGATATATTAGGAGTGAGACCTAAATTAACGGTCAAAATCTCAGTATATTGGGCAGCCACATTTAGTGTTGATGGAACATATATTCTCAAGAAGGAATTCATAGTCTCTTAACGGAGATATAAAATATTCTCTTGAGATAAGTTTAATGGGTTCAGTTATTTAGAGAGTTAGGCCTAACCACTTTAGTAAGAAATTACTAAAGTATATATTTATGAAATTGGATTTCATAAATATATGATAAATAACTTAAAAGGATTAAAATGGACATGAATTTTCTGTTAGTGGGTTGACGACAGGGACTAAAATGGACATGATCATTTTCAGTGACTAAGTAGGCGCAAAATCAAGTTAGGGACCAAAACAAGATTGGGCCCAAAATGTAGGGACCAAAAGTGCATTTTCGCCTATATATATGTGTGTGTGTGTGTCTATTTGTTTAAAGATGGTCATGCACTATGTGTGATGGACTCACATAGTTAGGAGAGCAACCCTCTCGTGATCAAGGGTGCTCTTGAAACTCTACCGAATTTTAGCCGTAAAAATGGGGCATCTTTTTGCCGTATTCCCACATCAAAAGCTTGGTGAGAATAGTGTTTTGTGTGCTATAACGCACCTAAGGCGAAATGCTGCCGGATTTCTGCCATGAAAATAAGGCGAGATGCTGCCAGATTTTCGTCATAGAAATTTGGTAACAATTCCGTATGTGCTAGCAAAGCATTGATAAAGGCCATACCCCTTTCCCAAATCAAACCTCAAAGCCAAAATTCTTTCAAAGGCCCGAAAGCTACTGCCAATAACTTGTTTTTTAACTGCCAATGTTCGAAAATTAAAATTTTATCTAATCAAAGGATTGTTCCTAGACTGGCGTCGTGGGGTGCCTAACACCTTCCCCACACATAACCAGACTTCCAAACTCAAGAATCAAGATTTTTTACCATCCATGTTAGATTAGGAGAAACGACCATTTTTTTTTAGCCTAAGACTAGTAATAAAATCAAATAGAGCTAGGTGACCAATCACACCTTAGAAAAAATCCAATGATTGGTGGTGACTTCACTACCTTTGGTAAATATATGTTAAAATCAATGTGGGCGCAACCAGTTTTCTCCCTTTTAAAAAAAGGCCGAGGGGAGTATGCCTTGGCCGAGTGAACTCGGGTGGAGAAAAGATGGAGGCACCGCCTAAATTAGGTCAGGAACCATAGATATAGCACCTTAATGTGGAAGGATTGATCTTACTATTAGAGTATGAGTTCGGAGTTTAGGTATGGGGATGGGAAGGTGTTAGGCACCCAACCCCACTCGACCTATGGGTCAACTTCCACACATTGTGTCTTATGTCTTAATCTCATGAAAGACATGTTCAATATTGCATACTAAACTCACACACACACACTAGCATACATATAAGCATACAACATGGCATTTCATCCCAAACCCTAACATACATCTATCATGTCATAATCAAGGCAGCAAACAAATATTCATATTATCTCAACAGAAGCTTAGTCAAGGCAGCAAACATATATGGCAGAAACATAAGCATGTTAGAATCAAACAAGCATGTGATAGGTATCCTAACATTAAAACATATTATTCAACCAAGCATGTTCATATCCATCATCAAAGCACAAGATAAATGCATGCTCATGTGAATGCATGCCTTACCTCACTTACCTTACTGTATCACAGTACCCATGCATCAATGCATGATCATATCACATGCATGTTCATGGCATATCAAAGATCTAATTGAAAGGACATCCTAATCTAACATATGAAGAACAAACAAACACATAAATAGAGAAACGGAGGATTAAGAAACATAAAATAAGACAAAACAGAAGCGTATTGTATAAACAGAATAAAGAAACAAGAGCTAAAAGGTTGAATCAGGGTTTTTGGGCATAAGTATGCATACTCATACACAGGGCCTGCATACGTAGCCCAGTTGTATACGTACGTATACTTTGAGTATGCATGTGCATGCAGAAAGAATGCATATGCATACACGCCCTAAAACCCTAACCTAGAAACAGAAACAAAGAAAAACATAGTAGAACTTAAAAACTATAAACCTAACAACCTACCATGCTTTAAAATAGAAAGCTATTAAACCCTAGACTACCTAGACATATTAAAACATAAACAAAACAAGAAAAACAGACAAAATACATAATTAAAATAAAGAACAAAAAAGGAAAAGGTTAGAACTCAGTACCTTAAACACAAATTGATTAGTAAACTTCAAAACTCAAAGATCAAGACCAGAAAAGGTCTCAATCAAAAGAATATTGACTTGAGGATGTCTTGTGAAAAACTCCTTCTTTGATTCACCATTTCTAGTGAATCTTAGGTTTTCCCTTAAGATTTTCTGTGTGTTTTGAAAAGGTACCATGTATGGCTTTTTATATTGAGAAAATGGGGGTTTGGAACGGCTCCCAGACGATCTGGGATTCATTCTAAACCTTAGCTTTAATGCAAAAAACTTGTCTTTCATAGGTTTTAGAACCCTAACTTGTGTACGCATGCATGGAGTATGCGTACACAAGTCTGGAGCATGCATACGCATACACGTGTCTGCTTACGCATGCCCTAGGGTTTCCGTGGCCTTTATTTTCTGAAAATAGTTTTATTCAGATTATAAGAGAGTTATATTTTCCATAAAAACCTTCCTCAAGTCAAATTCAATCTAATTTAGAATTTTACCATCATTGGGGAATGGGGACCCAAGTCGTAAGGGCTACAAAATGCGGTGTCTACAGATCCTCTTTTGATTCATGAGCACCACTAACGAAATCAAAAGAATAGGAGACAAAAAATTTTGTTTCGACGTACAACTCGGGCCTAACCTATGCACACAACACATAACACACATACATGGGGCGGGGTGCAACTCTGCAGAGTTACGTGGGGATTTGTATGTCCGAAGTCCCATCTTTGTTACTTGGGAAATGAGCAATGATAGGTTCACTATCCCAGAACCTGTTTTGCCAATTGCAAGCAAAAGGCGAATGACTCATTATCCTAGAGTCACCAAAAAAGAAAAACAAACACGGCCAACCGCCATAACCATCAACCAAACAAACAAGGTGCTCTTACGAGCTTAAAAGGATACATCTCTGTGGTGTCCATTTAGGGCTCTTGCCTCAAACTTCTCCGGGTGGCTTGCGCCTCTAGGTAATACCCGTCTTCCATCTCCATCTCTACCTGTTCCGGTGAAGCTGTTGCCTCGAGTTGACCTTGGTCTCTATCTCTATCTCTACCTCTTCTATTGTGCTTGCATATTCAATTTCCAGAGGATATGTGCACAAATTCTGGCTTGCATAGGGTCTATGCTTGCATATTCAATTCTCAGAGGATATATGCACAAGTGGCCTTGGTGTTTTGACTTACAAGGAAGTCCTTGGTGAAAGATCCACTAAGAAGAATGATTTGCTGAGGAGTGTGTTGGTGAGCCACGGGGGAGCCTTCTTGATAATTTTTGACCTACAAGGAAGTCTTTGATGGTGTGTAGTCCACTGGGGAAATTTTTCTTCTCCTCCTTCATGACTCACTAGGAAACTTGTGTTGATTCCACTCACGAAGGGGTTTTATCAACTCAATGGGGAAATTTTCTTCACAACTCTTGAGGGGGTTGTCCTTGTGCCTTAAACCTGTGGGGGAGTCCTTCTATGATACTGTACTTTATTGGGGATTTGGCTGATGATCTTAACCTACAAGAGAGTTTCTTTAGGGATTTCTGTTCCGCCAAGGAATGTTCTTAATGCTTTTAACCCATTAGGGTATGTTTTGAGAGTCTATGTCTTTTACCCAACTAAGGGTATTTCTGTCATTTTTGGATGCATTCTTGAATTTTCTTTTGCACTTCCTACCTTTTGGGAACCCATCGGGGATATTTGGAATTTTTTTAAAACTAAACTACATGTAGTTTAGCCATTAGACCTTTCCGCCTCTTTAAATTTTTCCAATGGTTGCCAACCATTTCTTTTCTTTTCTTCTTATTTCTCTTCATCTTCCTCATCTCTTCACATTCTCTCTAACTCTCCAACTTCCTGTTTTTTTTTTCTCTACAAATACTCTGTGCCTCTCTCTCTCATTTCATCATAATTTGATCTTTTCCTATCAAATTATTTCTCATCCAAAACTCTATTTCTCTCTCAAACTCTCTCATCTTTATGGCACCCAAGTCCAAGAAAAGCTCCTAAGTGATTTTCGTTGATGTGTTCAACCTCACCTGCTGGAATGGGGCTGTGAGGTTGAATGAGTCCCCTTCATTGATCCATAGGCCACATGATCATCTTTCAGAGAGTGTACGGACTGGATTTGTAAGTTTTTCAAACTTTTCTCATTTTCTCATTTGGGATGAGTTTAGATGAAAACTTGACACTTTAGGAGGGGTAGGAACATATTTAGGATGAGTTTTGATCAAAATGTTGCTGAAACTGTCGAAGAACACTTCTCTGTCTATGTTCATGCGTACGCTAGTATTGGCTTGCATACGCAGCTTGTATCCATGCGTACACATACTTGACTCATGCATATGTAGGCTCCATTCATGCATACGCGTCTATGTTCTTCAATTTACATGGACACATGATCTAACTTGCGTACACATGTGGCGTATGCATGTGGAGTTCCTGCATACGCAGACGCGGGCCCGTATGCGCACACTGGCACTCAAAAACCCTATTTTGACTGTTTTAACTCATTTTTCACTTATTTTCTCATCCAACTGCAATTTTAATGCTATATTTTCATCTTTTTGCAGATCTTGTCCGCCTTCACGGGTAGGGGCAGCACCAACCCTGTTGCTGCATGGTATAGGGTCTTGATAAAGGAGACAAGAGGCCATATACTCGCTATGGGCTTTGAGCCTATCATTCGTTTGCTGTTAAAGACCTCTGCTAGCGCCATTTTGGTGTAGTCCTTGGTTGAGAGGTGGTTAGATACTACTTACACCTTTAATATTGCTGATCGGGAGATGACGGTGACTCTTCATGACTTTCACTAGATGACCGGCCTTAAGTGTGATGGGATGCTCATCAACCTGGGGGAGGCGTCAGGCATTGTTGATACCATATTTTGTCTATCCTCGATCTGCGTGCCGGACCCCGAAAAATCCAAAAATATCATTTTCACTCTATAGGACCATTAGAACATCTAGAACGACGTGGCGCAACCCGTTTGGGCACCAGAGCACCCAAAGTATGTTTTTCCACTAAAATGACCAAAACACCCCTAGTTAGCCCTAGGTTTGACCGAAGGTCAAATGAGGTCTAAACTTTCGCAAATCAACATTTTTCACAATTTTACTTCAAACCTAAGCTTCTCGGAGGGTTTTAGCCACTTTGACCAAGTTTGACCTGAAGTCGATCTAGGGTAGGCTCAAAAATCCTAATTTTGATCCGGTTGTCAAAACGAGTTGAAACAAATTCCATTGTGAAGATTATCAAACTCTCATTCCAATGACTACTCATGGGTTGAAATCGGAGTTAAAATGGCCGAGATATCATGAAAATCGGGATAACGCGCCAATCAATGCATTGCAGACTTCTGAGAGCCATAACTTTCGATCCGACTGTTGGATTTTCAAGATCCATACATTTTCAGAAAACAGGAAGTCAAGATCTTTCCAGGGTGTTAGGATCCATTCATTTTGGGGCCTTTCGAGGCCCACGACCCTACAAGGGCTGCTGCCTTGAAAAACGTGCCCAGGGCTATAAATAGCCCCAGGCACCCCACAAACAAGGGACACTTTTTTTTTTTTTTGAAATTCGCCTTTTGCCCAGCCTCCCTACACATTTTTTCTCTCTTCCAAATACCAAAAAACACCCAAAACACACATCAAAGCTTCTTGATTCTTCTCTCTTCACCAAAAACACAAGGTATTATTCTTATACCCAATCTTCCTTTCCTTGGTTCTACACTTTGGATTTGAGGTTTAGGGGTGTGGATGTAGCTTTTCTAGCTATCATCCACACTCCTAACCTTCTAAATCTTTTTCTAGCTTTTATTTTGCTTTTATGCCTTAATAACATGATATATTGCTTTCTTTAGCATGTTTATTTTCTTTCTTTGTGTCTCTAGCTTAAATCTCCATGCTTTTTATGCCTTTTTCCATGTTTCATGCTTAGATCTACATCTTTACACGCTTATATGTCTAGATCTACATGCCCAGGGTTTTATGCCATGTTTTCCTGCGTTTTATGCCTCTTTTAGCTCTAGGATGACGTTAGGGTTACATGCTCACATGCTTGTATGACGTTGTTGGCTATGCCTTGCTTGGATCTGTGTGTCTTACATGTTTATTTCCATACTATATGGTTAGATCCATGTCTTCACATGCTTATATGCTTGGATTCATGTTCTTCCATGTTTATGTGCTAGGTTTCTACATGTTTATGTTGGAAAATTTGGTTTTGTATCTCATACAAAACACACAGCGGAAACAACAAATATGGATCTATTTCATTCATGATTGATAACATGCACTATGTAAATTTCAAAATTTAAGAACAAGATAGTGTACCTTGGTGCGGTGAAATTCAAAACAAAATATTATAAGTACTTGGGAACACTTTTAATCTTCACTCTAATTCCACTAACGCCCAAGAAGTGTGGTCTCTCAATCAGTACAAGGGAAAAAAAATAAGAGAGTGGCTTTCTCTTATACATACACACCATTTCACAATGATTGCTCTCCCACAAAATTATATATGTTTCTCCCTTTATATCTAACTGATTATCCAATTGGGCTAGCCTTTTGGGCCATTCCAATTGGGCTTAAGTGTGTGGCTTGGAGTGGAACCAAAAAGGGACCAATAAGACACTAGATCCAATGAGCTTTGGGCTTTTCTGTCAACTCTTGACAAGTCCAAAGTTACCATTAATCATATTTAATACCACTATATAAATATAGGTGCACTCTAGGCCTTATCTATAAATTATATCCCAAGACTTTATTGTACATGCAACTCCTTCATAAAATATTCGTAGTAATACAAAGTCATGAATGTAGACTACCACTTTGAAGATTACTACATCTTAATGCTTGAGTACCCGGTTTAATCCTTTAAGTTATTCATCATATATTTATGAAATCCAATTCCATAAATATATACTTTAGTAATTCCTTACTAAAGTGGTTGGGCCCAACTCTCTGAATAACCAAACCCATTAAACTTATCTCAAGGAAATATTTTGTATCTCCGTTAAGAGACTATGAATTCCATCTTGAGAATATATGTTCCATTAACACTAAATGTGGCTGCCCAGCATACTGAGGTTTTGATTGTGACTTTAGATCTCACTCCTGATATATCAAAGCAATCTACACCTCATGATCAAGTCTATTTTTCTCTTAGGATTAAGAGTTTATGTAAATAGAAGTCGTGAGATTTATTATTCATTTAACAGTCGTTAGGAGAATAATAAATCTCACAGTGGTCTAGTTTAATATGTTTTAACTCTTAAAACATATCAACATACCAACTACAAGTCTCCACTTCCATGATCAAGACAAATCATCTTAGTTGATATGTTATAGTCTTCGTAGATGGAACGCCCAATTTCATCACTGGCTACAAACTACGTTTTGAGTTTACAAGGAACTTGTGATTTATATCTTCTGTGACTAAATCACATACAATGCATCTCATGGACTATGATAATGTCCCATTAGTTCATTTATAGATAGTCTCATATAATTAAACAATTTAATTATTTATGACATGCCAATAAATTGGATTTTAGGGCATAAAACCCCAACATTTTACTTGTATGTTTCTATGTCTATATGTCTAGATCTATGTTCTCATATGCTTGTTCGCTTGGATCTATGTTCTCTACATGCTTTATGCCATATCCCATATGCTTATGCGCTCCATGCCATGTTTGCGTGCCTAGGCCTAGGCTATGTTTGTCATGCCATGTGCTATTGTAGCCCTTTTGTTGCTTTGTCTTTCTTTATTGTGTTTTGGCCTATTGGTTAGGACCCGATCTAGACCCTATGGTCTTTGTCATCGTCCATATACCTTGGCCCATATAAAAGGGTTTGGATCCCCCCATTTTGTATGTCTATGCTTGTTTGCTTCCATGATTTATGCTCGTGTTAGCCTCTCTTGTTCTAGGCTTTGCCACGCTTGACGCCCTTAACGGGTTTGTGGTTATGCGGTTACATCCGACGCCCATAAGGCCTTGTTTGGATATAACCATTTGGGATGCATCACCGAATGCCGGGTTGCTCTGCGCGTGCCCTTCCCTTTTCTGCTCCGTTCGATGATATGCTTACCATGCTTTGTAAAGTTGTGATTTACAACTATGTGTTTTGTTGGCTTTTATTCCGTGCCAAATTTGATTGTAATTACTTTCAATTATTTATACCCTGTATTTGTTGTGGGAATTGATGTAAGGGGTGTGTGATAGAGAGTGTGTGAAGACTCAAGCAAAGTGGAAGCTGATGGAATCTCGCGGGTATGTCGCGACTAAGCTTCCCGCGAAGTGAAGCATGTGCCTTGCACATGCTGGAATGCGAAGAGTCAGGACAGATGGAGACAGCTGTCTTTCGCGAGTATCTCGCGGGTAAGGCCTTCCCGCGAGACACCCGCGAGACATGCTGTTCTGCCAGCTTGTACTGACTGACTCACACATTCTGCACCTATCCTATATAAACCCCCATTATCCACAAATGTTGAGGAATGCTTCAGAGAGAAAACCCTAGCCAAACACATTTGCAATTAGAGATTGTCATCCCCACCTTTCTCTATACACTTGCTTGTGGTATCTCCTCAACCCTTCCCTCTCCATTTCCACACTATTGAGAGGTTGATAGCCCAAACACTTACCACACCCTTTGAGAGTGTTGAGTGACGTTTTGGTGCTGCTGGGAAGCATTGGAAGAAGCCAAGGATGGCAGATGCAACATGGAGCTTGTTGCGGGATCCGGAGAACTAGACAAGACACGGTTCCGAGAAGCCTTGTTGGAGTAGGAGCTTGGAGGGCTTAGGTGCATCGGGTAGATTAGGCTTGGAGGGTCTTTTGCTCACTCATGTATCCCAACTGATTGTCTAGTGGATCGATTTCCGCTTGGAGGGCGGCGGAGAGGTTTTTCGCCGAGTTCTTCGGTTTCCTCTTCGAGAACACGTCTTGGTGTTTTCTGAGTTTGCATCTTTCTTCCCTACTCTTTTATATTCCATTATACTGCTGTGTTGCTTAACTTATGGATTAGAGTAGCTTATTGTTTATACGCTTGTGTTTACACGTTTCCGCACTTAGTATTAAGTTTGTGTAAAATCAACCAAGCCGTAATTTTAATTGGGGGTCTAAACAGCTCTTGTGTTTTTCAACACATTTTAGAGCTTTCATGCTTGTTTGTGCCACCCGTTGGCTTTCATTGCATCTTTACATGCTTGCTTACATGTCCATGCATGAGTCTTACTTGCTAGTGTGTCGTCCATGCTTCAACACAATGAAGTTATGGACATTCGATCCAAACCTGCATTTGTCCCCCGTAGACACCACCTTTTGTGTGCTTTCTTGCTTGTGTTGCCCTTTTGTTGTGTGTTTGCTTTCTCGCATGCTATGCTTGCCATGTTTATCTGCTTCATGCCCTTTTCATATGGTCTTTGTGAATTTTCCTTCCATTGCTTGTTTACTAGTTTCTTGTCTTTGCCTTTGCATGTACGCACATGGAGCGAGGACGCTTGGAGTTAGGGCATGGACTCCTAGGCGCAAGCAAAAAGGGCGCGAACTTGAGCATGTTGATATGATCCGAGCGACGGTAGCCAATAGGTTTAGGGGTTTAGTTTTTCCCTTTTGGTTATGTACTCCTTTAAACCCCTTTCTTCCTCCTCCGTTTCTCTCTTAGATGGGTTGCATTAGGTATATCATGCTGTGTACCATTAGTCCTCATCTCTAGAGTATGGCGACCCCTGTTTACTTTCCTGCACTTATATTTTGGGCCATGCTCTAAGGATGTAGGCATTTACTTTCCTGCTCTGCGTGCTTGCATTGTGCATGATGTATGTATATATATACCTGCTCGCCCCTTCTGGTGTGATCGTTATAGTCTGTGTCACCTAAGGCAAACGATGACTAATTTCCGCTGCAAAAGCAAGATGACATGTCGCCAGATTTTCGCTGTGGAAATCTGGTATTTTGCTCGAATGCCATAGGAAAGCATAGACTGGGACCACACCTTTTCAAAAGCCAAACCTCAAAGCCCCCATGTATGAAAAGCCCCGAAAGCCAATGCCAAAATCATGTTTTTTATTGCCAATTTCTAAAAATTAAGGTTTTATCAAAACAAAGGACTGTCCTTGGACAAGCGTTGTGGGATGCCTAACACCTTCCCCACACGTAACCAAACTTCCGGACCTAAGAGTTAAGATTTTTTTGCCATCCACATTAGATTAGGAAAAATGTCCTTTTTCTTAACCTAGGATTGGTAATAAAATCAACTAGAAACAGGTGACCAATCACACCTTAGAAAAAAAAAACCCAATGATTGGTGGCGATTGCACTTACCTTTGGTAATCACCTAAAATTTGGCCTAGATTCCTGCCATAACGCCAAAGGTAGACCTACCTTCCTCCACCGAGAGAGAGAGAGAGAGAGCACCCGAAGCTCCACACGAACAACACCATATATACACACATTTCGAGAGGGGCCCTCCAATGGGGTCCCGCACGCGCGGGAGTTGTCACCATGGCGAGTGGTTGAACGAGGGCCCGCGACAACGGTGGTGGTTTTTCCGCCTCATTCCGATCGAGGCCGGGCGTCGACAGCGGTGCAGTTGGGCATAAAGTTGCTCGGGAGGAGGTACTCGATGGATATGATCTGCTATTATGACATTGATACGGATTATAGGCCTTTCCCGCAGGTGACTCTTGATGACTGTGCTTGGATGGCTAGGGCCTTCTTGTTGTATATTATGGGGGCATATCTCTTTGCCAATGGGGGGAAGACAGTGTCCTTAAGGTGGTTATCCCTCTTCCGTGATTTCGAGGAGGCTCAAGAGGCCAACTAGGGCCAACCATGTCTGTCTTACTTATACTCTGCTTTGGACACACTCAACAGAGGGGCTTTGCGTCAGCAGGTGGGGCTTTGGAAGCTCCTTGAGGTTTGTTCTCTCATCCTTTCTAGCATCTTATAGTGTATGTGTTTACCATTCTTGTAATTGCTCTTATTCATATGTCATCTAGGCTTAAAAACTGTTCTTCACACTTTTGCAAACTGTATCCATATATGTACCTTACAAACTGTATCCATATATGTACCTTACAAACTGTATCCATATATGTACCTTACAAACTATCATCTTACAAACTACATTAATATCCATACCTTGCAAACTGTACCCATTCTTCTTGCAAACTGTCAACTTGCACACTGTCATCTTGCAAACTACATTTATATCCATACCTTGCAAAATGTACCCATTCTTCTTGCAAATTGTCATCTTGTACATTGTCATCTTATAAACTGTCATCTTGCAAACTGTTATCTTGTAAATTGTCATCTTGCAAACTATCATTTTTGCAAATTTTCATCTTGCAAACTTTGTTTTCTCTTTTCAGCGTTAGTTTGTGAAGTACAGTCTTATCGGTCGTGGAGTGAAGGTGGATCTGAAGAGCTTCTCCTCGGTTAGGACTCATTAATAGACTATCTTCTAAGAAGGTGAGTTAAACATTCATTTTTCCTTGTTACTTTCTCTTGCATGCCTGTAGGATTCTTCATCTAACCCTACGTGTTGTCACAAGTCATTTGGAGTCCATGGGTGGGTGCTCTTGTTGTTGTGGACCCAAACTTGGAGGTTGCCACCATCATCACTTCCAAATTTGAGCAGAAGGATGCCCCTTCAGACCATGCTAAAGATGAGTGTTGACTATACTATCATCGATCTCACCAGTAGAAGCCTCAACCTCGGACAAACCGGGCGGAAACCTCGGTCTATGACTGCAGTGCCTCTGAGTGCTTGGACTTAGCCCGACCCTATCATCGGCCTCCAAGTCAACATCTACATCAAACATGAGCTTCTCCTCTAACACCTCACCCCTTAGGGCTCCTCCCTCCTTAGTTTAAGGGAACTATGAAGAACCGCCTCCCGAGCTAGTGCAGGACTGAGACAAAGCACTAGCCATCTCCATAGAACACCAATTCCTAGTACAGTGTGTCGATGCCTGGCCTCGATCGTCGGAGCGGAAAACTGTTGCTGTCATCGGGCCTTCACTCGAACACCTGTCGTGGCGACTCCCACGCACGCGCTGGGCCCCATTGGAGGCCCCTCTCGAATGATGAGTGTATGTAGTGTGTGTGTGTGTGTGTGTGTGTGTGTGTGTGTGTGTAACAGTGTGTGGCATGGTTTGTGTGGGGCTTCGGGTGTTCTCTCTCTCTCAGTGGAGGAAGGTAGGTCTACCTTTGGCATTATGGCAGGAATCTGGGCTAAATTTTAAGGGATTACTAAAGGTAAGTGGAGTCGTCACCAATCATTAGGTTTTCCTAAGCTGTGATTGGTCACCTGTTTCTAGTTGATTTTATTACCAATCTTAGGCCAAGAAAAATGGAATTTTTCCTAATTTAATGTGGATGACAAAAAATCTTGATTCTTAGGTTTGGAAGTTTGGTTACGTGTGGGGATAGTGTTAGGCACCCCACATTGCCTGTCCAAGGACAGTACTTTGTTTTGATAAAACCTTAATTTTCGAAGATTGGCAGCAAAAAACATGGTTTTGGAATTGGCTCTAGGGGCTTTGCATGCATGGGGCTTTGAGGTTTGGCTTTTGAATGGGTGTGGTCCCAATCTATGCTTACCTAAGTTGTTCCGGTGAAATACCAAATTTCCATGGTGAAAATCCCGCAACATGTCACCTTACTTTCGCAGCGGAAAATTAGGCATCGCTTTGCCTTAGGTGACACGGACTGTGACAATCACACCAGGCAAGGCGAGCAGGTATATATATAACATCATGCACATTGCAAGCACACAGAGCAGGAAAGTAAATGCCTACATCCCTAGAGCATGGCCCAAAATATAAGTGCAGGAAAATAAATAAGGGTCGCCACACTCTAGAGATGAGGACGAATGGTACACGACATGATATACCCAATACAAACCATCTAAAAGAGAAGGAAATGAGGAAGGAAGGGGTTTCAAAAGGGTACATTACCAAATGGGAGAGGCTAGACACCTAAAACTATTGAACACAACCGCTTGGCTAGTAGCTAAAAAGCTACATCCACACTTCTAAACCCCAAATCCCAAAGTGTAGAACCAAGGAGAAGAAGATTGGGTATAAGAACAATACCTTGTTTTTTTGGTGAAGAGAAGAATCAAGAAGCTTTGATGTTTTTTTGTGTTTTTTTTTTTTTTTTGCTTGTAAGAGAGGAAAAACGTGTAGAAAACATTCAGGAAGAAAGCAAAACCAAGGGAGACCTTCTTTTTTTAGTCTAGAGGGTGCCTGAGGCTTTTTATAGCCCCAGCACGATTTTCAAGGGCCGCCACCTTTAAACCTCCTTGGATGGGTTTGATCTCAAAACTTCTGGAAAGATCTTGACTTCCTGTTTCTGAAAAGGTATGGATCTTGAAAATCCAACGGTAGGATCGAAAGTTATGGCTCTTGGAATTTAGTGGTGCATCGATTGGTGCGTTATCTCGGTTTTCTTGATATCTCGGCCGTTCTAACTCCGATTTCGACCCATGAATAGTTGTTGAAATGAGAATTTCATAATCTTTGCAATGATTGGTTTCAACCCAATCTAACGGCCGGATCAAAATTAGGGTTTTTGGGCCCACCTAGGATCAACCTCGAGTCAAACTTGGTCAAACTTGGTCAAAGTGGCCAAAAATCTCCGAGAAGCTCGGGTTTGGTGAAAAACCAAGAAAAGTGTTGTTTTGTGAGAATTTTGACCTTGTTTAACTTTTGGTCAACCCTAGGTTGACCAGGGGCATTTTGGTCATTTTATCTGAAAAATGCACTTTGGGTGATCTGGTGTCCAAACAAGTTGCGCCACATCATTCTAGATGTTCTTGCGGCCCCATGGAGAGAAAATAATATTTTTGGAGTTTTCAGGGTCTGGCACATAAATCGAGGCGGACAAAATACGGTATCAACAGTTGCCCCTTCTTTATCTGACATCTCGAGTGCAATGAGAGGTGTTGGATAAAGAATGTGATTTCGAATTTTATTGCCCCCAAATTTGCGTGTGGAGACTATTCACGGATCAAGACCGGACTTTACCTAGCTAGACTAATCTGCTGCAGCTACTTCTAAAATATTTTCTGTACACGTCTTTCAACTCTGGGAGAGGAAAAGGGTTTTTTTTTTTTGTTAGGGTTTGACCGGGTCAACATTGACTTGGTCAATGCTGCCCGTGCGGCCCTTCAAGGTGCGCCAGGCTGACCCGACTGCCCAACAAGGTGCGCTGGGCAGCTAGGCCACCCCAAAGGCCTATAAAAGCCTCATCTTACTCATATTGCACTCACATCTCACTTTCTTTTGACTTCCCACTTCTAAAAAATTCTCTAGAGCGATCTCGAGCTTAGCGGGTCTGTCTTTCAGCTTCAATATGCTATTTCAGTCTTCTCTGCACTTGAGGTCAGTATCTGAATTTTCATAAGCATATATTTTTTGTTGTGATTTATTCCATGTTATCTTAGGAAAATGCACTTTTATTTTTTTATTTTTTATATGAGTGCGTAAATATGTTGTAATCTAAATGCTGAAAATAAAATGTGGGATATGGGTAAAGGGACTTACCAGGTAGTCGGGAATAATGGAAATGTAAGCCTAGGGCGCGGCCGCTAGTTTACCCACTGTAGATCGGAAATCTTGAAAACTCTTTAGTGAATGTGAGCCTAGGGCGCGGCCACCATTTTTACCATTGTAGAATGTGAACATAGGACGCGGGCGCTAGTTTACCCACTGTAGATCGGGAGCTTGAACTTTTGAGTGAATGTGAGCTTGGGGCGTGGCTGCTAGTTTACCCACTGTAGAATGTGAGCCCAAGGTGTGGCCGCTGGTTTACCCACTGTAGATTAGGAACTGGACTTTTGAGTGAATGTGAGCCTAGGGCACGACCACTAGTTTACCCACTGCAGAATGTGAGCCTAAAGCGAGGCTGCTGGTTTACTCGCTACAGAATGTGAGCTTAGGACGCGGTCGCTAGTTTATCCACTATAGATCGTGTTAGGACATATGTGTTTCACATGCTAAGAACATATGTCTTACTTATTTATGTAAATTGGCTAATCCTTTGACAAAACGCACTTTACTTGTAATTGGGTAGATCTAGGTGTTTCTAATACTTCAAGAAACCATGTTTCAAGATCAAGTGTTGAAGCCATCAAGTCTGTCCAAGAAAAAGCAAGTTGAAGTGCAGAATTTTTAAAGCTCGACACCTCTCGATAGCTACCTCGACACCTGCTATCTGTCGAGATTTAAAAAGTCAGAATTCCAAATCTGATTTTCTTGGGATCCGTGAATATGTTTTTGGGGCTTCTTTTCTTCTAACCCTAAACATATAAAAGGATTATTTTAAGAGCCGTTTTTGTAGACACAAGTTGTATTATCATTGAGCAATCTCTGTTTATGCAAATTGTGCTCAACAGACGAAGTTCTTGACCTAGTTCATCCTTCATCAAGAAGTTGCTGTGTCTTTGCACCATAGGGTTTTGTAACCAAGCATCTTCCTGCTATTCATCACGTGGATGAACTGAAGAACTTTGCAGCCAACCATTCTTCCTCAAGTTGGTGTTCTGAAGTCGCGTACTGGGATCCGCGCATTGGTTAGTCACGTACTTGGGAGCCGTGCATCAAAGGTGGAAATTGTCACTACAGATCAAGTCCAATTGGGTATTGGGGTAAGGGTTCAACTGTAGGTTGGTAAGGTACTTGGGATTCCTTTCTTGTAACCGCTTGATTTGATAATAGTGGAGTTTCGGGAGTGGTGACCTGAAAATCACCCGGTGGGGTTTTTGCCGTTAGGGTTTTCCCCATTCGTAAACAAATCACCGTGTTATTTATTTTCCGCTGCATATTTAGTATTTGGTGATTTGTTTGTGCTTCCACGCAATTGCATGCTTAATTGATTAATTAAACAACTTGGCTAATTAATTAATTAATTAGGGTTTATCACAAGGGGTCATTCGAAGTGTGACCTAACAAGTGGTATCAGAGCAGGCACACTCTGATTAGGATTTAATCTTTGCTGTGTTGATCCATTGACCCCTGGTTTGTCATGGATAGAGGACAATCCTTAATTATACCTCCTTTATTTGATGGCACTAACTATGCATACTGGAAAGTACGCATGAGAGCTTTCTTGCAGTCTTTAGATGAAAAAGTGTGGCAAGCTGTAGAGATTGGCTGGACTAAGCCAACAGAACAACCGGCCGAGTGGGATGATGCTAAGATCAAGGCGGCCAACTTCAACAGCAGAGCGCTGAATGCTCTTTTTAGCGCAGTCACCAATGAGGAGTTCAAGAAGATATCCTCAACTGAAACTGCTAAGGAGGCTTGGACCATTCTCCAGACAACCTATGAAGGCACAAAGGCTGTCAAAGACTCAAAGCTTCAAAGGCTGACAACAAGCTTTGAAGAAATAAAGATGGAGGAGGATGAGTCGTTTGATGAGTTCTATGCCAAGCTCAAGGACATAGTGAACTCAGCCTTCAATCTTGGGGAAACCATCCCTGAACCCAAGATTGTAAGGAAGGTGCTCAGATCTCTACCTGAGAGATTTCATGCCAAGATTACGGCGATTGAGGAATCAAAGGATATAGACAAGATTCCTTTGACTGAGCTGGTTGGAAACTTGCAGACCTATGAGATAGGTTTATCTAGGATTGGCAAGACCAATAAAGGCAAAAGCATGGCCTTAAAGGCGAAGAGCAGTGATACAGATGAATCTTCCGATGATGAAGATTCTAAGATGAAGTCCTACATTACTCGGCAGTTCAAAAAGTTCATGAAGAATGCCAATGGAAGGAGCTTCGACAAGGACCGCAGGCAGTTCAGTTCTTCTCAGTTCAAAAGCCAAGACAAAGGGAAGAAGGATGCTAGGGAGGCCGGTCAGTATACTGTTCCAGCAGGACCAAAGTGCTTTGGTTGTCATGGGTTCGGACACATGAAACATGAGTGTCCTACATATCTGAAGAGCATTGGGAAAAGCAAGGCCCTTGCTGCAACCCTGAGTGACACTGAGCCTGAAGATGATTCCGACACTGAGGATGACGGAATCTTAAATGCCTTCACTGCCACAGTCAATCCTACTGAAGGGATTGTTGAAGAAGTGGATGAAGAAGAGCTGGTGGATTCAAAATTTGAGAAGATGGATGATCAAGATGACATCCATTCAGCCTATGAGAAGCTATACAAGCTATCTGAAAAGCACGAGAAATTATATAGGCTGGCCACCAAGAAGCTCAGTGAAGTGGAACTCGATCGTGAAGAGTTGTCCACAAAGTTTGATGAGGCGAATCAAACTATTGGAGCATTAAGATTTGAGAACAACTTTTTGGCTGAGAAGACCAAGAAGCTTGAACTGGAGCTGTTTCAAGTCAGAGCTCAACTGGAGAGGACCTCAAGTGCAAAGCTCGATGAGATGCTTAGCAATCAAAAACCTGCTTCGGATCGAACTGGTTTGGGGTATGGTATTTCTTTCTCTAATACTGCCTCTACTAGCAATACTGTTTTTGTTCCTGCTGCTAATAACATTGAAATTGAGAACACTAATGTTAAAACTGAATTAGCTAGTGAGAACTTAGACAAGGGAAAATCCATCCTAGGAGCACCCCCTAAGCTAGACAAGAAAGATGCTAATAACCCTAGGGCTAAGAAGGCTAACTCTCATAAGCCTAAACAAAAGAAGCAGCATCTTTGTCATTATTGTGGAGCTGCCGGTCACACTCGACCAAATTGCTATAAGTGGCTAGCCACTCAACAGAGCAATGGCATGATAGCATCTGGAAGCCAATCTCAGCTTCAATCCTCTCTTGCTCCTCTTGGAGATCTTCTGAAAGCCCTCATGTTCCTTTCGAACTTGAACGGTCTAAATTCTTCCCCCTCACCACCTGTTCAAGGATTCAATCAAAGGAAAGGTTCTTCCAAGGCATGGAAGAAAAAGGACTCTAAGTGATTTCATCACTTTCTTTTCCCTTCTTGTTTTTCTGTTAGTTGCATTGCTTGTGTGTTTTATTTTTCTGCTGAGTCAGTCTAGTTTTTGCTTTGCTTTGTTTAACATGTTTTTGTTTGTTTATTTTCAGTTTTGTTTATTTTGTTTTTGATATAAAAAATAAAAAAAAAAATTGAAAAATCAGAAAAATACAAAAACAGTGTGTGTTTTGTGTACTTTGGTATTTGTGTACCTTGGATGGCCATTGAAACAAAGTTTCTAAACTTTGTATCTTTTGTAGCTTAGATGAGCATCTCTATGCACAACTAAGCAAGTGAGC
The DNA here is from genome assembly GCA_019022515.1 of Quercus aquifolioides. Taxonomy (NCBI): domain Eukaryota; kingdom Viridiplantae; phylum Streptophyta; class Magnoliopsida; order Fagales; family Fagaceae; genus Quercus; species Quercus aquifolioides. Next base: position 38,953,483 of record CM032328.1, on the reverse strand, counting down.
TTTGTGGCTCTTGTTTGTGATGAGTAAGATTAGGTTATCTCTTTAAACTTAACACTCATATCACTCTTTTTGACGGGTAGGACTAGAAAATCCTAAGAGAAAGGCATTAATAACCATCTCACCACTGTTACCCGCCAATCATAGTATGACACCTGTATGCTTCGGCATAGCAAAAGTGCAGTGTCATAAGACACCTGTATGCTTCGGCATAGCAAAAGTGCAGTGTCAAAGACATTCGTATGCTTCGGCATAGCAAAAATGCGATGTCAAATGCTTAACATCTTGGGTATTTCTTTTCTCTCTTTTTATGCCCATACATGATATGCTTAAAAGAAAAATATGCAAAGAAAATATAAAGCAAAAAGATTAAAGATGCTTTAAATATGATTGCAAGCGTGTTTTCTAGGAGATGTGGGAGTTATAGGATGTACCTTGAAGGTGATAGTCCCCATCAAACAGTTATGATTGTGTGTGAGTTAAAAGTTATTTGCTCATATCTCAGATCGTCATAACATGTATACACATATGCAATCTTGCGATGTTTTTCACACACAACACGCAATATTCTTTGCTACTTTTGATACATGTGCAGGTACAATGTGATTTGGCCATCACAAGTGTTTACATATGCTAGTGTATGCTCACTAAACTGTCATAACTTGTTTTTGAAATATAAAATTGGTTAGACTTGTTTAGTGTGTGTGTGTGTTTTGCATGATCCTTGTGCTTAATTTCTTGTTGAGAGATGTTTTGAGAGGTTTATATGTTGAGTGGATTTGTTGGAAGAGATGTGTGTTAGATTGCTTTCATGTCTATGTTTTTCTCTTCTCGAAAAACTCCTTTTACTGAGGCTCGACACCTTCCTCGACACCTCCTCGATACCTGGTCATCTGTCGAGATTCTCAAGTTGTTTCTTATCGCAATCTCGACACATCCTCGACACTTGGTCGATCGATCGAGAAAGTTTCTGTCCTCTCGACAGCTTCTCGATACCTTGTCGATCGATCGAGATTCATGTTTCTGAAATTTGTCTTATTCCTCGATACCTCTCGATACCTTCATCTGTCGACGGCTTATTCCTCGATACCTTCCTCGACAGCATACTCGATACCTCTCGACACCTCAGCTGTCGAGAATTACTGAGGTGCCTATTTAAAGGCTGATCGCGATTCTGAACTCATTTTCTCGATTTCTCTCGATCTCTCCGTGGCTGTTCATCTCCTTTTCACTCTCCTTTCACTCAAATCCTCCAACCCTCTTGGATCTTGCTCATTCTTGCTTCAATCTCTTGGTAAGATCATCTTTTCCCTTTCATTTTCATGCATTTCATGTTTTGAAAACCTAGTTTTGGGATTTTTCATAAAAATTTGGGGTTTTTCAAAATTGCTAAGTTTTTATTGAAATTTTGGGTTGAGTTTGGACTTAAATGATTTTAAAATGTCATACATTGCATTTCATGTGCATTATAATGATATTTTCATGCATTTAGATGTGAGTACTTTGTTTATATGCTGTTAGGAATGGATTGGGCTGAGCCCATGATGATATTTCTGTTTTGCATGTCATATGTTCATGCATTCCCATGCATACGTACTCTTTGTTCATATATCTGTTATATTTGAACTGATTTGGGACTTTTCTGCTTGTCTCCCTCTCTATCTCTTTCTCATTCTTTTACGTTAGTAGTGTCTATGGCACCCAAACGTAAATCTACTCCTGCTCGGAACCCTCTGCGTTCTAGAGCATCTTCATCTTCTGATTCTGCTCCTTTTAACATTCGGTTCCGTGATGAAGCTGCCTCAAAGGCATTTACTGAGAACTTTTCTAGACGAGGTGTTCATTCGGAACGCCAAGTCATTCTGGCGGACTTCGCCGATACTGACCTTCCTTCTGTCATTCACAGTAGGGGATGGGGGTCACTGTGTGACATCCCGGTCACTTGCCCTCTCGTGCTGATACAGGAGTTCTACTCCAATATCCACGGGATTGATCTTTCAGTACCTCATTTTTCCACTCGCGTTCGAGGTATGCGCATCCCTGTCACACCGCAACTTGTTGCGGATGTGCTTAGGGTACCTAGGATAGAGTTTCCTGATTATCCCTCTTGTGAGCGTCTGAGGACTGTGTCCCAAGATGAGCTCATCTCTGCCTTCTGTCAGCGTCCTGCTGATTGGGGTGAGCATCAGTTCACTTCATGTAGGCCTTTTGCTAAAGGTCCTAGATTCATGAACATGGTGATGACTTTTGTTCTCCATCCTCTTTCTCACTATAACTCTATCACAGAGCCTCGTGCTCGATTTTTGCTTTCTCTTCTTGAGCACTTGACCATAGATTTCCCTTCTCACTTCATCCGGTCTATCATAGATGTTTATCTTGATTCGGCGTCTCGTGATAAGCTCATCTTTCCTTCTGCTATCACGCGGATTCTACGCCATTTTTCTGTTTCCTTTCCTGTGTCCGACCACTTCACACACATATCTGCCATAGATGCCGCTACCGTAAAACGTAGTGAGGCACAGTTGAGGTCGAGACAGCCTGGTGCCGCTCCTCCCTCCCGTTCAGCACCATCCAGATCTGCTCCATCTACATCTGCTCCTTCTTCCTCTTCGAGCGATGTATCCCTTGGTGATATTATGGCGCAGCTGCAGCGCATGGACACTCGTCTTGATACACTCTCTGCTGAGTTGTATCAAGTGAATGTTCGTGTGGGTCGTATTGCACGACGGCAGGCGACCATGGGCGGTTTTGCTCCAGAGGCTACTCCTTCACCACCTACTACAGTAGCTTCAGATTCTGAGGATGAGGATGATGATGAGGATGATGATGATGATGGAGATGCTAGCTCTGCCGATGAGATGTCTACATGACACTCTACCCTTTGTCACTCGTGACAAAAAGGGGGAGTAGTTTTGGGTTATGAGAGTAGTCATCTTAGGGGGAGAGTTAGTATAGGACATTTTTGATAGGGGGAGTGTTGATACTTTTGAGGGATGTAGTAAGGTTTGATGTATCTTTTCTTTTCTTATCTTTTTAGATACATTGTTCTTGTATATGAGGTCTTGTGACCAGTTTTACATACATGATACTTATTCTCTTATATATGTGGATGTATGTTTCTTTCACCTCTCTCTTCATGTGTTGTTTCTTTTCTATCTTTATACACATGTTCTTTTATTGTATGCAATCTATTTATTTCTGTTTCACACAAGATGCCTTGATGAGTTTTGTTTAAAGTGTTTCAGAAATACAGGTTGTTAAAGTCTACTTGCCATAAACTCTCTTCTTGCAAAGTTTTTCAAGAGTTTGTGTTAGGATAGATTTTATTGTATTCAACAAGTGAATATGAGTTGAGTGATTTATGACTTCTCTCATATGCTCATTTGTTTGTTGTGGTTTTGTCACGGATTGCCAAAGGGGGAGATTGTTAGGACATATGTGTTTCACATGCTAAGAACATATGTCTTACTTATTTATGTAAATTGGCTAATCCTTTGACAAAACGCACTTTACTTGTAATTGGGTAGATCTAGGTGTTTCTAATACTTCAAGAAACCATGTTTCAAGATCAAGTGTTGAAGCCATCAAGTCTGTCCAAGAAAAAGCAAGTTGAAGTGCAGAATTTTTAAAGCTCGACACCTCTCGATAGCTACCTCGACACCTGCTATCTGTCGAGATTTAAAAAGTCAGAATTCCAAATCTGATTTTCTTGGGATCCGTGAATATGTTTTTGGGGCTTCTTTTCTTCTAACCCTAAACATATAAAAGGATTATTTTAAGAGCCGTTTTTGTAGACACAAGTTGTATTATCATTGAGCAATCTCTGTTTATGCAAATTGTGCTCAACAGACGAAGTTCTTGACCTAGTTCATCCTTCATCAAGAAGTTGCTGTGTCTTTGCACCATAGGGTTTTGTAACCAAGCATCTTCCTGCTATTCATCACGTGGATGAACTGAAGAACTTTGCAGCCAACCATTCTTCCTCAAGTTGGTGTTCTGAAGTCGCGTACTGGGATCCGCGCATTGGTTAGTCACGTACTTGGGAGCCGTGCATCAAAGGTGGAAATTGTCACTACAGATCAAGTCCAATTGGGTATTGGGGTAAGGGTTCAACTGTAGGTTGGTAAGGTACTTGGGATTCCTTTCTTGTAACCGCTTGATTTGATAATAGTGGAGTTTCGGGAGTGGTGACCTGAAAATCACCCGGTGGGGTTTTTGCCGTTAGGGTTTTCCCCATTCGTAAACAAATCACCGTGTTATTTATTTTCCGCTGCATATTTAGTATTTGGTGATTTGTTTGTGCTTCCACGCAATTGCATGCTTAATTGATTAATTAAACAACTTGGCTAATTAATTAATTAATTAGGGTTTATCACAAGGGGTCATTCGAAGTGTGACCTAACAGATCGAGAACTTGACTTTGGAGTGAATGTGAGCCTAGGGCACGGTCGCCAGTTTACCCACTACAGAATGTGGGCCTAGAGTGCGGCTGCTGGTTTACTTGCTGTAGAATGTGAGCCTGGGACACAGTCGCTAGTTTACCCATTGTAGAATGTGAGCCCAGAGTGTGGCTGCTGGTTTACTCGCTATACAATGTGAGCCTAGGATGTGGCGCTAGTTCACCCACTACAGAATGTTAGCCCAGAGTGCAGCTGCCGATTTACCCACTGTAGAATGTGAGCCCAGGATGCGGTCGCTGGTTTACTCATTATAGAATGTGAGCTTAGGACACGGTCGCTAGTTTACGTACTGTAGAATGTGAGCCCGGAGCGTGGCTACCAATTTACCCACTGTAGAATGTTTGTAAGAATCTGCTTTCTTGTGAGATCATAAGCTTGACATAGACCTGCATAACATGTTTAGGAAAAAGTGTTAGTTCATCTGTAATGCCACTTAACTTATGGGCTTACGACTTGTGTCTAAATTTCTTGCTGTTTTGTAGGTCATGTCTCGGAGGGCTAGTTCCATGGGAGACTGGGGGAAGGCCCCCGTGTACGCTACATCCTATGAGGACTCTTCATCTGATGATGAGACCACTTCAGCTGGCGAGCAGGTGGCTCGAGTTCTGCATAACCATTTTGACCGTGGGGGTAATGACACTAGGTTGGCCGACAGTATCCCTATAAAGATTGATCTAAGAGGCGGCGTTCAGTTGAGACAGCCAGTGTCTCCTTTGAGTCCAGTACTAATTCCAGTTGGGCTTCCTCACGGCGCAGGCTGGCTACAGGGAGAGGGGCCTCTAGGGGAGTGATGCGAGCCGAAGATCTCCTCATTGACATAGAGGCTGATTTTTCTGGGGACGAGGTTTTGCCAAACTTGGGTGCTCGAAGGCGCAGTTTGAGACCAAGGTTCCCACCACATCAAGTAGGGGCCGATGCTCGTACTGGAGTTGTAGACGGCGGCATCAGAGACACTCACCTTCAGCACGGGCTAAAGGATCATCCTTCCACTCAGGCATGGAAGGGAGAGGTATGCTACATTTCTTCCTTTGTCATTTAGATTTCCGTTATATGCATGTGCTAACGGATAGCTTCTGATTTTGAATGTAGACAATATCCGGGGTTAGGTTGCTTGTGTTAGGATTAGTGCCCTTAAATCCTATTGAATGATGCTATGTATGATATTAAGTGTGATATTATGTATGACTTAATATTGTGTTTAATAAAGTTGTTTTATTATTATCTGAAATAATGGTAACATGAATATTCAGACATTATCACATAGTCCATGAGATGCATAGTATGTGACTTATGTGCTTTAGTCACAGAAGATATAAGTCACAAGTTCTTTGTAAACTCAGAATTATAGTTCGTAGTCGGTGATGAAATTGGGCATTTCATCACCGAAGACTATAACATATCAACTACGATGATTTGTCTTGATCATGGAAGTGGAGACTTCTAGTTGATGTGTTGATATGTTTTAAAAGTTAAGACATATTGAACTGGACCGCTGTGAGATTTATTATTCTCCTAAGGACTGTCAAATGAATAATAAATCTCACGACTTATATTTGCATGAACTCTTAATCCTGAGAGAATAATGGACTTGATCATGAAGTGTAGGTTGCTTTGATATATCAGGAGTGAGATCTAAAGTAACGGTCAAAACCTCAGTATGTTGGGCAGCCACATTTAGTGTTGATGGAACATATATTCTCAAGATGGAATTCATAGTCTCTTAACGGAGATATAAAATATTCCCTTGAGATAAGTTTAATGGGTTTGTTATTCAGAGAGTTAGGCCTAACCACTTTGGTAAGAAATTACTAAAGTATATATTTATGAAATTGGATTTTCATAAATATATGATGAATAACTTAAAAGGATTAAACCGGGTACTCAAGGATTAAGATATAGTAATCTACAAAGTGGCAGTCCACATTTATGACTTTGTATTACTACGAATATTTTATGAAGGAGTTTGCATGTACAATAAAGTCTTGAGATATAATTTATAGATAAGGCCTAGAGTGCAACTATATTTATATAGTAGTACTAAATATAGTTAATGGTAACTTTGGACTTGTCAAGAGTTGACAGAAAAGCTCAAGGCTCATTGGAGCTAGTGTCTTATTGGTCCCTTTTGGTCCCACTCCAAGCCACACACTTAAGCCCAATTGGAAAGGCCCAAAAGGCCAGCCCAATTAGATAATTGGTTAGATACAGAAGGAAAAACGTACAGAATTTATAAAGGAAGAAAAACATCATTGTAAAATGGTGAGTATGTGAGTGTGAGTCGCTCTTTAATTCTCCTTTTGTAACTGATTGAGAGTCCACACTTCTTGGGCGATAGTGGAATTGGAGTGAAGATTAAAAGTATTCCCAAGTGCTTCGATCTTTGCTTTGAAATTCATCGCTTCAAGGTACGCTCTCTTATACTTGAATTCTGAAATTTACATAGTGCATGTTATAGATTGAGAATGAAGTAGATCCGTTAATTTTCCGCTGCGTACATTCTTATTTCCTTCAATTGGTATCAAAGCGGTCTTCAATTTCCAATATGTTTAACATGTTTTGTGAGTTTTAGAATTAGAGATGATAGTTTCATATTGTTAGAAGATTATGTTTTAATTTTCTGCATGTTGTTGAAACTATGATTTGATGAAAACTGAAATTGATGTTATGATGTTGTTTAAATTTAAATTTAAGTACGTTAAATTGAGTTTTAAGGCTATAGCATCAATAGAATTCAGTTTTGACATCAATCTCTGTCTGTAATGTTCATACGTTGAATGTTTGTTCATGAAAAACGAAGAAAACTGCCTTAGAAAATTTCTGGAAATTCGAGTTTCGCGATTTTCGATCGATTGAAAATCACTTTCGATCGATCGAGTGAAACAGTGATCAGACTTTTTAAATAGATTGATTTTCAATTATTAGTCGATTGATCGAATTTATTTTTTCGATCAATCGAGAGGCAATCGAGTATCAATCGAACAAGTCAGGAGGTCAAGTTCGAATTTTTTAATTTTTTCGATCAATCGAGGGGCACATTCGATCGATCGAAAGAAAGAAAATCAGAAATTTTTCTAAGTGTTTTCACATGTAAAAGTACTAAGACTATGTGTAATTAGATTATGCATGTTTTGTAATTAAAAACCTTTTCTTTAAAACATCTAGTGGGAGAGAGATACAAGGGTTAGATCTCACGGCTTCCATTGTCGGTTCATAGTAGTGTGAGATATATACTTTGTCTTTACTTCGAGCTTAGCATTCCATGTGGAGAGTATTTATTTCATGGTCCTACAAGATTGAATTTCTTGGTTTATAGTGGTATGATCAAACACCTTGTCTTAGCCTTGAGCTTTGCATTTCATGCGAAGGGTGTTTTGTATCATGGTACTACAAAATAAGCTTGTTAAGGGGATGAAATGTGGCTACACATGATTCTAGACAATGGTATACACTAGACTAAATATTATAGTATCCTCTATGCTGAGTTCTTACTATCATTATTTAGAGGCCAAATGTATTACGGCATATTATTAGTGTTTGATAAGAGTTATCATGATAGCACTAATAATGAAAATAGTTCTCAATCAATCATAGTATTTTATATTCACTCTATGCTGAGGGATATTGAATATGGGATTAGGTTGTCGTTGCATATATTATATTATGGTTTTATTAAGGTTCCATACTATATGTTTATATGCTAAATTGGTAATGTCCAGTTAACTTATTATATTCATGTTTATTGTTTTCAGATTTGAACATGGCATCATTTAGCCCACTTGTAACTATTCTTAATCAAAACAAACTGACTGGATCCAACTATGTTGACTGGAAAAGAAATTTGGATATAGTTCTTACTACTGAAGAGCACAAATATGTGCTTACTAAACCATGTCCCAGCTTTCCTTCATTAGATGCTCCTCCTGAGGAAAAACAACGATATGATCGTTGGCAGAAATCTAATGAGATGGCCAAGTGCTACATCCTATCATCTATCTCAAATGTTCTACAGCATCAAATACAGGATGTAGAACTAGCTTCAGACATCATGCTAAGTCTGAATGAGATGTTTGGTGAGCAAGGTCGTTCTGCAAGGCAAGAGACCATGAGGCAAATTTATAATACCAAAATGGCTGAAGGTAGTTCAGTAAGGGAGCATTGTCTTACAATGATCTCTAATCTGAATACATTGGAAGTTTTAGGTGCCGATATTGATGGAGAATTCCAAGTGGATATGATACTCCAGTCGCTACCAGAATCATTCAAGGAATTCAAACTTAACTATAATATGAACAAAAAGATTTATACATTGTCTGAATTAATGAATGAATTGGTAGCGGCAGAAGGCATTCTTGGTACTTCCAATGTTGAAGCCAATGTTGGTGAAGCTTCTACTTCTCAACCTAAGTCGAAAGGCAAGGGTAAGAAGAAGAAGAAGAAGGACTTCACCAAGCAAGAGGGTAAACAAATTGCCTTAGGGGTTGCTGACAAAGGAAAGAAGCTCAAAGGAAAATGTTTCCTTTGTGGTGAGAAAGGACATTGGAAGAGAAATTGTCCAATATTCAAGGCTGTCAAGAATGAAGGTATGAATAATACATTCCTTCTAGAAATATGTTTGGTACAGAATCCCACGGATTCCTAGTGTGTGGATTCAGGTTGTACTAATCATATCTGCAATTCCTTGCAGGGGTTCCAGGAGACCAGAAAGCTTAAAGAAGGGGAGTTGTTTCTTACTTTGGCTGATGGGAGCAGGATTCCGGTTGTAGCTGTTGGAGTGTTTAATTTATGCTTTGAGTCAAGAGTTTTAGTATTGGAAGACTGTTTGTATGTACCTAATGTTCGTAGGAATTTAATTTCTGCTACATACTTAGGTAAACATGGATATTGTGTTATCCTTAAAGACAATGTTGTAATAAAGAAGGGTAAAATGTTTATCTGTTCTGGCAATATTGTGGATGGTCTTTATATTTTAACTCCTAATAAGCATGAATTATATAATTCTGAATTAGATAATGACTCTCATGTAAAATCATTAAAGAGAAAGTTTCCTTCTACTAGTGATTCATATCTTTGGCACTTGCGTTTGGGTCATATTAATTCAAATAGGATTCAAAGACTGATCAAAGATGGACTCTTAGAGCCCATGGACTTTGATAAATTTCCAGTTTGTGAATCTTGTTTGGAAGGTAAAATGACAAAACGATCTTTTAATGTAAAAGGTAGAAGAGCACAAGATTTGCTAGAACTAGTGCATTCTGATGTATGTGGTCCTATGTCAATCCAGGCAAGAGGTGGCTATGAGTATGTTATCACATTCACTGATGATTACTCTAGATTTGGTTATGTGTACCTGATGAAACGGAAGTCCGAAGCCTTTGAAAAGTTCAAAGAGTTTAGGGTTGAAGTTGAAAATCAATTGGGTAAACGCATAAAGGCCATTCGATCTGATCGTGGTGGCGAATACCTTCTTGGGGATTTTAAGGATTACTTAACTAAGAATGGGATTGTATCCCAATGGACTGCACCTGGAACTCCACAACAAAATGGTGTAGCGAAAAGAAGGAATATGACTCTTTTAGATATGGTTAGGTCCATGATGAGTTATTCAACTCTACCTATTTCTTTTTGGGGACATGCCTTAAACACTACAATGTATCTTCTGAATTTAATACCTTCGAAGTCTGTTCCTAAAACACCTGTGGAGTTGTGGAATGGGTGTAAACCTAGTATGAGACATCTCCATATTTGGGGTTGTCCAACACATGTGTTAAAAGGAAAGTCTGACAAGTTACAGTCTAAAACAGAAGTGGTTTTCTTTGTAGGGTATCCAAAAGGAACTGTTGGAGGTTTATTCTACAGTCATAAAGATAATAAAGTGTTTGTTAGCACAAATGCCAAATTCTTGGAAAATGACTATATGAATAATTTTACTCCTAGAAGTAGAATTGTATTATCTAAAATGAATGAACCTGTAAATGAACAACCAATGGATGAAACTAGGGATGATGTGGCTGTATTAGATACACCACAAGATACTACTCATGACATGTCTAGTACACAAGTACCTCGTCGTAGTGGGAGAATTGTTCAGCCTCTTATAAGATTCATAAGTTTAGGAGAAACTTATGAAGCTATCTCTGAAGAGGCTGAATCGGATCCCTACACTTATGAAGAGGAAATGAGTGATATAGATGCACATCATTGGGTCCAAGCTATGAAATCTGAATTAGATTCCATGTATTCCAATCATGTTTGGGATCTTGTAGAGGCGCCTAACGGCATTAAACCTGTTGGTTGCAAATGGGTTTACAAGAGGAAGAGAGGGATAGATGGAAAGGTTGAAACCTTTAAAGCAAGGCTAGTGGCGAAAGGAAGGTATTGATTATGATGAAACCTTTTCTCCAGTAGCAATGCTTAAATCTATCAGAATTCTCTTATCCATTGCTGCTCATTTTGATTATGAGATTTGGCAAATGGATGTCAAGACTGCATTTTTTAATGGCAATCTTGAAGAGGAAATCTATATGATGCAACCGAAAGGTTTCATAGCTAAGAACCAAGAGCATATGGTATGCAAGTTGAAAAGGTCCATTTATGGACTTAAGCAAGCATCTAGGTCATGGAACATCAGATTTGATCAGGCAATCAAGTCATTTGGTTTTGAGCAAAATCTTGACGAACCATGTGTGTACAAAAGACATTGAGATAAAGTAGTAATGTTCCTAGTGCTTTATGTTGATGATATTTTACTCATTGGAAATGATGTAGGGGTAATGTCATCGGTAAAGGTTTGGTTGTCAAGCCAATTTGATATGAAGGACTTGAGTGAGGCTAACTTTATTCTAGGGATCAAGCTTTTGCGAGATTGCAAGAATAAGATGTTAGGCTTATCACAAGCTGGATATATAGATAAGGTTCTAGAACGGTTTAGCATGTAAAACTCCAAGAAAGGATTACTTCCTTTCAGACATGGAGTTCCTCTGTCTGATGACCAAAGGCCTAAAACTCAAGAGGAAGAAGATTTGATGAGACAAGTTCCTTATGCTTCTGTAGTGGGAAGTCTTATGTATGCCATGCTTTGTACTAGACCAGACATCTGCTATTCAGTAGGCATGGTCAGTCGATATCAATCAAATCCAGGACCAAAACATTGGCAAACTGTAAAGCATATTCTCAAGTATCTACGGAGAACAAGAGATTATATGCTTGTTTACCGAAGCGATGATTTGATACCTACTGGCTATATAGATTCAGACTTTCAATCGGATCTAGATTTCAGAAAATCCACATCAGGATGTGTTTTCACCTTGGGAGGTGGAGCCATAAGTTGGCGGAGTATTAAGCATTCTTGTATTGCAGACTCCACCATGGAGGCAGAATATGTTGCTGCTTGTGAGGCAGCAAAGGAAGCTGTATGGCTCAAGAAATTCCTTTCTGACCTTGGTGTAATGAGAATGGAGCAAGTTCCCATCACATTGTTTTGTGACAATAGTGGAGCAGTTGCACAATCTAAAGATCCAAGGAATCATAAGAAAGGAAAGCACATTGAGAGGAAGTACCATATCATTCGAGATATTGTTGCTCATGGAGATGTAGTGGTAGCAAAGATTGAAAGTACATATAATCTAGCAGATCCATTTACTAAAGCCTTGCCTCAAAGGACTTTCGAGTCACATTTGGAGTGAATGGGAGTTAGATTAGTGCACAATAGTCTTTAGGGCAAGTGAGAGATTGTTAGGATTAGTGCCCTTAAATACTATTGAATGATGCTATGTATGATATTAAATGTGATATTATGTATGACTTAATATTGTATTTAATAAAGTTGTTTTATTATTATCTGAAATAATGGTAACATGAATATTTGGACATTATCACATAGTCCATGAGATGCATAGTATGTGATTTATGTGATTTAGTCAAAGAAGATATAAGTCACAAGTTCTTTGTAAACTCAGAATTATAGTTCGTAGTCGGTGATGAAATTGGGCATTTCATCTACGAAAACTATAACATATCAACTACGATGATTTGTCTTGATCATGGAAGTTGAGACTTCTAGTTGATGTGTTGATATATTTTAAGAGTTAAGACATATTGAACTGGACCGCTGTGAGATTTATTATTCTCCTAAAGACTGTCAAATGAATAATAAATCTCACAACTTATATTTGTGTGAACTCTTAATCCTGAGAGAATAATGAACTTGATCATGAAGTGTAGGTTGCTTTGATATATTAGGAGTGAGATCTAAAGTAACGGTCAAAACGTCAGTATGTTGGGCAGCCACATTTAGTGTTGATGAAACATATATTCTAAAGATGGAATTCATAGTCTCTTAACGGAGATATAAAATATTCCCTTGAGATAAGTTTAATGAGTTTGTTATTCAGAGAGTTAGGCCTAACCACTTTGGTAAGAAATTACTAAAGTATATATTTATGAAATTGGATTTCATAAATATATGATGAATAACTTAAAAGGATTAAACCGGGTACTCAAGGATTAAGATGTAGTAATCTACAAAGTGGCAGTACACATTTATGACTTTGTGTTACTACGAATATTTTATGAAGGAGTTTGCATGTACAATAAAGTCTTGGGATATAATTTATAGATAAGGCCTATAGTGCAACTATATTTATATAGTGGTATTAAATATAGTTAATGGTAACTTTGGACTTGTCAAGAGTTGATAGAAAAGCCCAAGGCCCATTGGAGCTAGTGTCTTATTGGTTCCTTTTGGTCCCACTCCAAGCCACACACTTAAGCCCAATTGGAAAGGCCCAAAAGGCCAGCCCAATTAGATAATTGGTTAGATACAAAAGGAAAAACGTACAGAATTTATAAAGGAAGAAAAACATCATTGTAAAATGGTGAGTATGTGAGTGTGAGTCACTCTTTAATTCTCCTTTTGTAACTAATTGAGAGTCCACACTTCTTGGGCAATAGTGGAATTGGAGTGAAGATTAAAAGTATTCCCAAGTGCTTCGATCTTTGTTTTGAAATTCATCGCTTCAAGGTACGCTCTCTTATACTTGAATTCTGAAATTTACATAGTGCATGTTATAGATTGAGAATGAAGTAGATCCGTTAATTTTCCGCTGCGTACATTCTTATTTCCTTCAGCTTGATTCACTTTTCTTCGGCTACTGTTTGCTCCTAGGACCCACCGGTGGTATGCAGATTTTTTTAGAGAGCAGGGATTAGAGGATTTCCTGCGGATCCCCCCATACACTATGAGGCACGGGATCGGAAAGGCTTTGGTACGGCAGTTTCATGCCGAGACAGGCACCTTTCACTTGAGCTGTGGGGAGTATGCGGTCCTCCCTTTTGATTGGACAGCTATCCTGGGTATCAGATTTGGCGGATACCCGATTCCAACTGATGACATGAGCTTTAAGATGGCCTGCGAGCTCTTAGGCATCCTTCTCCCATTGACTACAAACACGAGAGGATATTTTGGGCCAACCGCGTCGCCACAGATCTGCTCTGAGTGGCTACAAAGTAGCATCCCCTGGGGTTTGGCACCTACTGACATTCATCATTGGCGGTTCTTCCTGTGTTTTCTCGGTAGTTGGTTCTTTGGCAACAATCGATCAGTATTATCCTGCCAGTTGCTATGGGCCATAAGAGCAGTCTCCGATGTCGGGAGATATGACTGGGGTCCGTTACTTATGGCTTTTTCATTGCTTTCCTGAGGCGAGCTTCCCAGCAGGATTTCCAGAGTCTAGAGGGGTGTTGGCAAATTTTGACATGGTGGGCATATGAGTACATCCTAGCTTTGCGACCACGGTTCACGAGTTTGTCAGAGATAGTGTATCCTCAAGCATATGCTTGGGCTCTTTGTACGATCACCAGGGTTGTCCTGGTGTAGCCGGTCACTATCTCTGTGGCTTTAGATTGCGTCACCTAGGGTGAGATAGTAGTTTGCCCTTATGATAACTCACTGCTAGGGAGGTTGGAGCTTACTGTTGCTATAGGCCAGTCAAGGATACGACACTGGTTTTGGGCCCTGTCGAGTTGGGAATTTTTTCTAGCTGAGAGGACCTTCCACCAGGTCATGCTGGTTTTCAAGGTAACTAAAGATCCGCCTCCTCTTGGCTTGTCATTCGAGTCTGTTGTCCTGGATGACCTGGCTTACGTGACAGATTGTTTTGATGCCTACGTGGATACCAGCAGGGATTATGCCACTTGGTTCACAAAGTCCTTTACGGAGCCTATCATTGGAGATGTCCCTATGAGTGGGTGTAGAGTGCTGGGAGGCATTGTTTGTGCTTAGGTGGCCTTCGGAGCAGAGTGGAGAGTGCTTGCAGAGGATTTGTAGGCCAGAGTGACAAAGCTTGAGACTACTGCGGCCACTAAGGAGGTGTACATGCAGAAGGTGATTGCTCGAACATTAGCTCGGGAAAGGGAGCTCTGGCAGAGAGGTAAGGAGGCCTGAGCTACCATGGCAAAGACGAAGCAAAGCCAACTTCAAAGTGAGCTAGCCATGCTTCATTGCTGTACCATGATTTTGATGGGAGAGTTATGAGCGGCTCGTATTCTTGTTCCGCCTTCGCCTCATATTCTAGGTCATGGGCCCATTGTTCCTCCATACAAGTCCGGGTATTTGCTAGCTCCTCCAAGTCTGCCGGGCGGTTAGGACTCTTTTGCTCAAACTTAGAGGCCTTTTTAGGACCAGGGTACACTCCATGCACTTTAGGCAGTGCGGGTCCCTCTACCGGCCCTTTCACCGCTGACGATGACAATGATGATGATGATAACGATACCGTTCAGTATATTAGGGATGGCAATTTTCAGTAGGGTTGGCCCTTGTTGTAGCATGATGTAGCCCCTGCATGGGCATGTATGTATTCTTCATGTATCTTGTAGACATTGCCCCATAATGGGCCAGTTATGTATGTATATTATGTATTACCTCTTGGTAGGCCTGGACATGTGGAGGAAAACCAAAAGGTAATTTGTAGATGATTGTGGGTATAACAATCTATAACTCTCAAATGTATTTGCTAGGGTTTTCTCTCTGAAAAGCACTCTTTACAATTTGTGGGTAATGAGGGTATATATAGTGTGGGTAAAGAATTTGGTAAAGCAACTTAACTTTTTGCCAAACAGAATGTTTCGCGGGTACCTTTCGAGATGGCCTTTCTTGCGAAGTACTCGCCAAATGACAAGCTGGCATGACTCTTCAGCTTTTAGTCATGTGCTTCACACGTGGCCTTTTCGTAGGTTGCTTTCTCACGAGCTTCTCGCAAGCTAGTCGCAAACTGCACTGATTCATCTTTTGAAGCTTGATTCTTAACCAATCTCTCACACTCATCTCTTACAAATAAACCCACATAAATACAAAGAAATTATTGAAGAAATTACAATCAAATTTGGCACGGAATTAAAGCCAACAAAAGCTAATTGGAAATCACAACTTTATATAATGAAATTTGATTTCTTAAATATGAATAACTAAAATATTAAACCGAGACTCAAGGAATAAAATAATTGTTTACAAAATGACAGTTCATTATGACTTTGTTTACTATGAATATTTCATAGAAGGGTCAAATGATATCATATTAGAGTCTTGCGATATAATTTATTAATAAGGTCTAGAGTGCAATTATATTTCCATAGTGGTACTTGTTATATAATTAATGATAACTTTGGGCTTGTCAAGAGTTGACAGTTAAGCCCGAATCTCGTTGGATCTAGAGCCTTATTTGTCCTTTTGGTCCCATCCCAAGCCACACACTAAACCCCAATTAGGCTGGCCCAAAAGGCGAACCCAATTAGATAATCAGTTATTTATTTAATAAGAGTTATTAAATAAAGTAACTGCCAAGTTAGTTAAAACATACGTATGATTAAAAGAAGAAAAAAACAGTTTTTCTCTATAGTATCTTTGAACACACTTTTACAAAAGGAAAATCAAAGTACTTAATAACTGATTGAGAGACCACTCATCTTAAGTATCATGTGGAATTGGGATGAAGATTGAAGGTTTTCTCAAGTCTTATTTTTGAATTTTACTGCATTAAGGTATGCTTTCTCTTCTTGTTCTAGAATTCAAGGTTATATGTTATCTCTCATGAATGAAGTAGATCCTTGTGTTGCTTCTGCTTTGGGTTTTGTATGAGATGTAAAACCAATTTTCAAACAGTAAAGTCACCAGGAGGGTGGTACTCCCTTGTCATATTACAAACATACCCTCCATCTGAAGAGTTTTCAAACCTAACCTCATATGCAATACACTTCTTTGTTCTAGAATTCAGGGTTACATGTTATCTCTCATGAATAAAGTAGATCCTTGTGTTGCTTTTGTTGCGTGTTTTGTATGAGATGCAAAACCAGTTTTTCCAACACTGCTTTGTGTGAGGTTTGTTCTGGGCAAGGTTTTTGAGTTTCCTTTGTGGGACCTCTTTTCCTTGTTTCCTATGATTTGTGGTAATGAAATTTTCCGAAACAATCTTGCTGAATGCAATCTACAATGTTTGAAAAACTTAAAACGTGCAAGTCCAAGTGGAAAGCACGAACAAATAACAAACACACTCACAAAGAAGCCTATTTAGACATTTTCTCAAACACTTCGTACGCACTTAGTAATGTACTTGAAATTTCATATCATAGCCACTTCATACACTTTAAAAATCATGGTATTCATTTAAAGTTACAATAGCTGTTTCTAAGCATATTTCTTATTCATATATGTGTAAGACAGATTCACACCTTTAGATAATTGGGAAATTATAATCATTCGTAATGTTTGTTATCTTGTAGTTTCTTTGATATTTGGATGTAATCAAATTGGGGCAATTTCAATTCAAAAAGCAAGCAAGTACGGTTTGGATCTTTAAAATATTCAAAAAATGTGCATCCATATATTGGCTGTATGTATAACTATATAATCTTCGTTGGCCTTTTTGAGCTTTGAATTCTTGATATGGGCGTGCTAGTGAAGGTCTCACATGGGTTCTGATACCTTTTTTTCTTTATTGTATACTTTAAGCTATTCTCAACACTTTATTTATTTTTTCCTGCACTAAAGTAGGTGTAATATTTTCTTTTGGTCCAATGAAATCTAGCCCAAATAACACCTCCTCCCCTTGTAAGATCATGATTCATGAAGGAGGGTAAGGTTGTGGGTTTAAGAGTGTAATGTATTTTTTTGCTCCATTTTCTGCATGTCTATGTAATATTTTTTTTTCTTTTATTTTTTTTTTTTATTAATTGATTTATTTTGTGTAGTAGTAGGACATGGATTAATAGAAGCTGCTCAACCTGATTCAAACGAGCCTTCACAACCCATTGCTGCCAGTGCAAGACCTGCTGCCACTGCACATGTTGATATATAAGTGCATGAGTAATGGGAGCTTGGCAAACCTTCTTTATGGTAAGCTTAGAACCCTCTTTAATATCCATATCAAGATTTCTTAATAGTCTCAAACTGTGATGAGTATTAAGTGTTATGAAAAGGTTATTTTCTTTTTCTTTTTTTTTTGGAAAATTCAGTTAAGGTGATCAAATTAAATGGGAGAAGAGTTTATGAACATTACATGTTTTTCGGTAACTTCACAATCATTTGTATGATATGTAGATAAACAACAATCGGATTCTGCATAAAGTAGCTATATGATAGTAACTAATTATGTGCTAAAGTTTATAGTACTAGTTATTAGTCTTTTCATTCCCTTTTTTTTTTTTTTCATTTCAATCATCTGTCTGAAGCTGATAAATGAGCTCTTGAAGCATCTGTTTTAGGTGCTGCCCTGAAAATTCCTTTAGTGGGATGGGCAGGAAATGAGCATCAGTAACAAATTGCTTTTGGCTTGTTGTGCAGATCATTAGGAACCTACTTTCCATGTCACTTTGACTTTTATAATTTTATTTGTGGGGGACTTATATTTTTGATTGCATTCTTTGTATTTGAAGAGTTATTTGTGGATGAGTCTAGCAGCAGCAGGAGCAGAGAAGAACCATTCAATTGCTTCACTGCTGCTGCTTTGTTTTTTGGGGTCAGGGCAATTAAGTGGGCAGTGAAGAAGCTGAAAGCTAGTTAGGTAAGCTCTCTATCTCTCTCTAGATTTTCTCTCTTTTCTAAACACTACCTCATACAGACACACACACACTCTCTCTCCCCTTTGAAAGTATAAAATCAAAAGACTGGTGAGAGTGGCAGTGAGCGAGAGAAGTGTTTGTGTGTTGTGATGTATTGTGTATATAGTACTGTGTTTATGTTGTTTAGTTTAAGAGTTGAGTTGGGTTTGGTGCTTTGAGTGGATCCAGATCTCTGCTTCAAATACTGCACGTTCACTTGACCTTAACCTCTGACACCCTTATTTAAAAAACTCAATACCATGCATTTTTTTTTTCTTCTTTCTTTTCCCAGGCCAATTTGTAAGAAAATTCCACACTCTCAATCATGTGTTTCTTTATATACATGTTTGTGATAAAGTTGACATTTTTTTTGCAGGAAACTATGCAATATTGTCTCAAGAACTATGATATGTACTAAATATTTGAGTAGCTGAGGTTGCAGGAGAGGATGCATATAAACATTTGTTAATGTTTGTATTTTGTTGCATGTCTTGTTCATTGTTTAGTGCGATGCTTTTTCTTTTCTTTTTTTTTTTTAATTTTTTATCGTTTAGTGCTATGGGATGTTTGGAACCGTGTGCTTCTAGTGCCATGGGATGAGAATAGGTAGATCTTTTAGATAAGAATCTTTATGACTTTGAGATTATTATGATGTAAAATATCTTTCAAAATTGAAGTTTACATAATTAGCCTTCCTCCAATAGACTTTGATTCCAAATTTGAATTCCATTTTGAACTTAAACTTTGCTTTGGAAGGAAATAAATTAAGAGGGTGGAATAAATTCTGGTTACGTTTCCTAAATAAGTTGGGTCATTATCATTAATGAATTTAATGCCAAACGATTTTCTCTTAATAGTTAAATTTTAAATTGAATAAAATTTGGCAAGTGATAAAGTGTCATAAATATTGAGATTTATTCAAGTTTCCAAATTGGAAAGAGATTTGGTGATTTGGTCAAGTTTTCAAATTGGAAAGATATTTGGTAATAATGCCAATGTTATAGAAAATAACCCAAAAATAGCAAAAGATCCAACAGCGAGAAAAAAAAAAAAAAAAAAAAAAGGTAAAAATATCATTTTGGTAATTACATTTTAGGGTCACAATCAATTTAGTTTTTACATTTTGTTAGTAATTAATTTTGTCTTTATTATTGTCAATTTGCAGTCAATTTGGTTCATACCATTAACTCACTAACAAAAAATACTTACATGCCAAACAGTGTGCACAATTGATAGAATTTCTGCCGAAGTGGATAATAAATTAATATTAAAAAAATAAAACCTCAGCGTTTATATTCTTTTTATTTTTTAAAGCCACTGGACCATGTAATTAAATAATTTTTTTTAAGATACTAGACCATGTAATTAAATAACATAAAAAAGAGTTTAAAAGATTAAAATAATTCCTTGAAAAATTCAACTTCTCATTTTCCATTTATTTTTCTTAGGAAACAAACACAAACAAGCCTAGAAAATCATTTCCTCAAAAATTGGAATCTTTTATTTCCCCTCATCAAAATCACACCCTAAAAATGCTATCAAACGATTCAAACCCAACAAATACCCAACCCTCTGCGTCAAAAATAAACTTAGCAGTCAACACAACTGGTATCTGAGGCCCTATGCTTATATCCAATCCTGATTGAGAGAGAGAGAGAGAGAGTGGTCTAGTGTGAAACAGTGAGAAGGCTTGAGATCCAGCCATGGAAGCCCGGTGGTGGCAGGAAAGCTCTTTGAGCTTGTTCATGGAGAATGCGAAGAGACTAGAGAGAGAGATAGAGAGAGAAAGTGAGAAAGTTAGATGGGGAATTATTATGCACACCGTTTCTAAGGGTACAAGGCTATTATCAAGTTTAGGGGTGTGCATGGGTCGGGTTGGGTCGGGTTGAGAAGATTTTTTGACCCAACCCACCATGGTGGGTCAAAAAAAATTCAACCCAACCCAACCCATCACATAAGTCCAACCCAACCCACATGGGTCGGGTTGAACCCACGGATTTGACAAATTTTTATTATTATTATTATTAAATTTATTAAATATATTATATATAAGCACTTATAGTATATAATGTTATTATTAGTATATATTAAATTTACAGCTGATTTAAAAAAAAATTTATTAAATACATAATATATTTTAAATATATATTAAATATGGGTGGGTCGGGTCGGGTCGGGTTTGGCGGGTTTGTAATTTTATGACCCACACCCAACCGACCCGCTATAAAAAAAAAATTTTGTGACCCAACCCAACCCACCAAGCCTTAAAAACCGACCCAACCCGGCGGGTCGGGTCGGGTTTGGCGGGTCGGTGGGTTTTCTGCACACCCCTAATCAAGTTGATTTGGTTGTTTTGGTTTTGCCTTTGGGTTTTATTTTCTAGGTTTAGGCGTTTTTTTTTTTTTTTTTTTTTTTTGAGAAACAGGTTTATGCGTATTTGATTCCGTGTTTGTTTAGCAAGAAAAGAAAACAAAACAAATAGAAAATTAAAATAATCTTGTAATTTTTTTTTACCTCTTTTTTTATGTTTTTTTATTTATTTATTTATTTTTGAGAATCTCTTTTTTTTATGTTATTTAATTACATGGTCTAGTGGCTTTTAAAAAAATAATAATAAAATGCTGAGGTGTTATTTTTTTAATGTTGATTAAAACTTTTTAATATTAATTTATTAGCCACGTCAGCATCAATTGTGCCAACTTGCACACTGTTTACCATATAAGTATTTTTCGTTAGTGAGTTAATGGTAAAGACCAAATTGACTGCAAATTGAAAATAAAAGAGACCAAATTGATTAATACCAAAATGTAGGGATCAAATTGACTATGATCTTAAAATGTATGAACTAAAATGGTGTTTTCGCCAAAAAATAAAATAAAATAAAAAAAGAAGCCAACTCGACCCGAGACTTGAAAAACTTACCCAAATTTCATCAACATTTCGGGCGGGTTAGTTAACCATGCGGCCGAGTTTGATTTTTATTGGGTTGGTATGCGGGTGACCCCAAACTCGACCCAACCCAATATTTGCTCAGCCCTACCTTAAGGGATGGCATTAGGCCCTATTTTTCTTTATGTCTCTCAGCTACGGAGATAAAGATGAATACTAAAATAGTTGTGGATTGGATGACATATTTTCTTGTGCTAACATTTCTCTTCCATCTCTTATTTCAAAATGCAAGGATTTGGTGAGGCAAATTCCAAGTGTGAAAATCAATAATTGCTTTAGGAAGCTAATTAATGTGCTGATTGGTTGGCAAAGTCGGGTTCTACTTTACAAAAATATTTTGTGATTTATAATACTCCTCCCATAGATATCAATTTGTTTTTTTCTATATGATTATGTTGGTTTGTATTATGAGAGGTGTTGTAATAACCCTTACTTTGTTCCTTTATCTATAAATACTATATTACCGAAGCCTTTGACTTTTTTTTGCCACATTAACTTTGAAGCTCTCACAATTTTCCATGTTAGCTAATTATTTTATAAATTTTTTAATACCTATTTTCAATACCGTTCCCCCCCCCCCCCCCCCCCCCCCCCCGAGATACTTTTTCTCATTTTGTATCTCTCAGATGCTCTCATGGTTGAAGGCTCGCAGCCGTCTTCATTTGTCACTCTTTCTCTCATTTTCTCCTCAGTGTAGTACAACGCCTTTCTCTCAAACTTGGTCCGAAGTCGCTCACTCCAATCGCTCATACAGACACAGTTCCCGTCCGTGGTTCGTTAATCGTGAGAAACCGCTGCCATGAAATTTTGATTTGAGATGGCACCAAAGTGGGCGAGCCTCTTGGGGGGCGTGAAGAGTTAAAGGAGGAGGTTTTGGCTGAGTTGGGCAATTCTCCTTCACTCAATGATGCGACTGCAACTCAAATTAAGACTCAGAAGAGTTCTTCTTGTATTGAAGTTTCTAAGCTTATTCAAAGGTGTTGTGGTAAATGTTTTAATTGTTTATACACAAGTAAAAAATCTTGGTTTAATTGTTCTCATGAACTCTCTTATAATGACCATATAAACGACATAAGGGCCCAGGTTGCAATAAGGTTTCTAATTTCTAGATTACATTATTCTAAAAATTTTTAAGTGCTCAAAATTTATGCTTCTAGATATTAGCACCTATAGATCAACAAAGTTCTATTTCAATATTTCTTGGCTATATTTGCTAGGTGTTCAACAAAAGTTCTTCAGCTCCAAGAGCAACTGGTGTACATGTGTTGTGTATTTCTGTTTTATTACATTTATCTATGAAAATTGTTACTGGGAATGTGGATTTCTGCTTGATGCAAAATGGAGTCCACTGACTATGGAATTTTGTTACCTAAAATATGATTGTGTTGGCTTACCTGATGTGTGGTTTTGAGTTTAGCACTCTCTTGCTAATTTGAACTACGCAGGAACTGCATTATATGTACAGAAGTGTTTCCCAATCGGGAAAAAAAAAGTTTTTTTCAATCTTGACAAAGAATAGGGGCCGTTTGGTCAATGAGTTTAAACACTAGTGTTCAGTGTTTAAACACTGAACACTAGTGTTCAAAAATAAAAACACGTGTTTGGTAACATATCTGCGTTCAGTGTTGCTTGAAAGTTGTTGTTGAAAATGTGGTTTTTAAATGAGGCTTTTTGAAATCACTTGTGACCGCTTTTTAAACAACAAACAACGTTTTTCAAACACTGTGGAGACCACCTGATGTGACATATCTCTTCCTCAAATCAGACTCTCTGCCCTCATCAAATAAAAAAAAATTATTTTGTATAAGTTGTCAGCTTTTTTTTAAATCAAACACACCTACCAAACACATATTTATTTTTTTCGAACACTGAAATATGTTATTTAAACCATGATACCAAACATATTTTTTTTTGTTTTATAAACACTAAAACACATTTTTCAACAACACTTTTTAAACCACAATTTTCATATCTTTTTAAACAACAATTTTTGAACTCTATGACCAAACGGCCCTAGGTATTTCATTTTTTAATGACTTATTTTCATGTTATGAACCTTACAAAAAAATTGTTTTATCTTGTAAGGCTTATGAATTAGATCATTGAAATTCATAATTTGATACTAATCATTTTATTTTTCACATGGCAATATGTCTATGCATCTAATAGATAGAAGTTTCAGATCATTTTGCTCTTTTCCTATGCAGTAATTGTCATAACTCATAAGGTATCCTTAATCATTCAAAAGAGGATGTGTAAGCCAAATGTATATGTCTTGAATACTTATATATGTAACTTTATATGCTATTATGGTGATTTTGTTCTTAAGTTTTAAGACTTTTTAGAGATTTTGCAGCAAGTGTTTTGGTTCTAGGTTCAGGTATGGAGAAGGTGGTAGGTAATTTTAATGTTGTTAGTTAGGATACTGAGTAAAGGATAAGATTTTACAGGAGTTGTAGGCTAAGATTGCTACAATTGCAATCTAAAATTTGTTGCACAAGTTTCGAGTTAAAGAAAAATCACATTTGTTTTATGATATTAAATGGGTATAGATACGGGTATGAAAAAAAATTAATTTATAAATCATCATTAAATATCAAAGTTGGTGTATTTGTGGCTTTTGCTGTATTAGTTGATAGTCTGTTACAATTGTGGGGTTGTCAAATTATAAACTCATCATTAGATATCAAAGTTGGTGTGTATCAGGGGCATATTATCATACTTAAAAATAAAATAAAATAAAATAAAAATCTCCCATAATTCTCTCGTGAATCGTATAGTTTAGCAACTAGTTCGTTTATATGAAGCTCCTTCTTTACTAAAGTAGCCAAATAAGTGATAACTGATAACAATTGCGGACCCAATTAAAAAAAAAAAACTAGGTCATGTGAGCAAAATAAACGGAAAATTAAAACCACATTCATAACAAATAATAATAATAAAATATTCAATATGAAAGTAAAGTAATGGATAGAAAAACAAAAAAATGATTTGTTTCATATTAGCCAGAATTTAGTGGAATGGAGTGGAGATAAGGACAAGGTAGAATAAATGGATGATTTGCACCGGTTCAGTAATCAGAATAGTTCCGGACAAAACAAAACGGGATAGATAACATTGATATATACAGAGGATGAAGATTAAATATATACAATACAATAAGCATAAAGGCTTAGAACTAAGAATAGAAGGTTTAAATATAGGGATTAATATGAGAGGAATAGTCACGAATTCCTGCTCCTTCCCATCCCATCCACTCTTCCCACAGATCCCAATCAGGATCATCCATTCCTCTCATCGGCTCATCAACATCAATATCCTTCTCCTCATAGTACGACTCATACATGTTCGATACACTCGATTCCTCCCTCAAATTACTCATCACAACCTATCATACACAAATATACACTTAAATTAAATTAAAGTAAAATTTTTATTTTATTAAAAAAAATTATCAACCAATAAAACTAAATCAAATTCTACGAGAAAACACACAGCCTTGGTTGAAGGATAAAATTCTTTTTCTTTTTCATTTTCTTTCTATATTTATAGTTAACAAAGAATATTTATCAAAAAATAAAAAAAAAAAAAAGTTCACAAAGAATTGAAAGTGAGGACAAAAGGCGATGAGTAGGTGGCAGTCCCATCATGCCTCTTTGTTTTTTTTTTTTTTCAAAAACTATATATATATATATATATTTTTTTGTTTATTTTTATAGGGTATCACAATTATTCACAACACAAAATAATAATAATAATAATAATAATAGTGATTAAAATGACTCATGAACCATTGGCGGGCACGGCATTGACATGACCTATACCATTTCTGCTTAAAAGTCTGGGTGAGATCCTTTTTTTTTAGTTAAATAAACTTCTTATAATAATATTTTTATTGTTTAGATAAATTAATCAGAAAAATGACCTGACCAATCGAACATTTTTAATCCAATTTTATTTTGCTAGGAACCAATACAAAGCTTTTTAAGAGAAATTTTCAATAACTCTTCTTATTACAAAGTGATACTGTAGTTATTAATTTCTCAATACTATCGGAAAGGTAAGGTAACAGACATGTATATAATATCACAATTTCTTCGGATTTTTTTTTTTTTTGAAACAGACAGATATATGTATATATAATATCACAAATTTCTTATTAGATCAAATATCAATATTCAAGTGTAAGATGAGATTAAGCCAAAAATTACTAAGGAAAAACCAAACAAAGAAAAATAAAAGGATTGGATTACGTACATCATAAGCTTCATTGATTTTGTGAAACTGCACTCCACAATTGCTTCCTCTGCATACGTCCGGATGATACTAGTGCCAAAAAAAAAAAAAAAACACAATTTTAAATCAATCAGAAAAAGTTCTATTTAACATGAGAGAGAGAAAAAAAAAAAAATCAATCTTAAAGATCAAAATTTGAAATTTCATTTATATAAATAAAAGCCAAGGCGATTTTTTTTTTTTTTTTCTTTTGTCTATTAACAAAGAAAAAATCCTAACCAAACCTAGGATTTAACTTAAAAAAATCCAAACTAAACCAAGAAACCCAAGAACAAAAAAGAAAAAAACCTGCAAAGCAAGCTGTCTGAAAGCCTTCTTGACATCAGATTCAGAGGCACCAGGTTGGATTTTCAAAGTCTTGTAAGGATCAATCACAGAAGAAGCAGAACAAAACATAACCCTATTCGCCATCTTCTTCTTCCTTTGCCTATCTCTCAGCTTAAACCAAGAAGAAGAGGAAGAAGAAGAACACCCATTTCCACCAATAATTCCAGCAGCAGCGGCCATTGTTAAATAAAATTAAAAAATAAAAACTTTTTTTCAAAGCACAATACCACCAAATCTTCCTTCTTCTTTTTTTTTTTTTTTTTTTTCTTTTTGGCTTTAAATAGAGGAAAATTTTAGCAGGAAGGTTATTGCTTGGAAATGAATCCAATGGGAAACGGCAAATGGATTTTAATTAAATTCTTAGGGAGAGAGGTTTGAAGTTTGGAGTTTGAAATGGTGGGTTTCGAAACCAATGATTGTTGAATAGAATAAATTAATGGATAGAACGACTATTCAAACAGGGAAGCTTTATTTTTATAGAATATTGATTAGATCAGGGAAAATGTATGAGGTGGCACGGATGGAATTGGGAGGTCCTTATCCAATGGGTCAGATTTTAGATTTGTGGTTTCGTTTTTTTTTTTTTTTTTTTTTTTTAAGGATTTGGATGCTTATCTTTTGCTTTATTGGTCGTCCAGTCATACTTTTTTGGTTTATTTTGGGAATATTCTTTCTTTATTTTATTTTATTTTTTTTTTTTTTTTGATAGGATTCTTTATTTATTATTTATCTATTTCTTTTCCGCTCTAGCCCAACATAAACTACTTATTTGTTTTGCCCCTAGTTTTTGCCATTTTATATTTTTGATGCTTTGCTTGATTATTTTTCTTTTCCGTTCTAGCCCAACAGTGTCAATCAAGTAATTTTTTTAAAAACCATCTCTTCTTCTTTTTAGTAAAAATTATAGTAAGTCATTCATTCAATCAAGATACAACGGAAAACAATACCATAAAGTATGTGTATTTCATAATAGAACAAAAGTATTAGTCAGTAAAGGAAAATCAATACCATATAATAAAGAAACAAGTGCAACATGAAGACTTCTTAATAGGCCACCTATTTTAGTACCTATCAAATTACAAACAAAAGAATAACTATTCCAAATAGTAACACATGAATTTTAAAATATTAATATTAGTAAATAATACTTTGGTATAAATACTCTCTCTTGTTTTTTCTTTTACAATTCTATACTAAAGCCTTTTACCTTTAGGATAAGAAAAATGTGAAACTATTGAGATGATTTTTATTATACAAATTTTGTATAAGTTACTCAACCACATTATTTAAGGTCAAAATATGAATTCAATGATTTATTGCATATTAAATATTAATGTTAGTTTCTTTAAAATTTTCTCTTCTCCTCTCTTCCCGTGTGTGTTAAAATACTTAGTATTCTTAAAATAAAATAAAAATAAAAAATAAAAAAACCCACAAACAGTACTATTGAAAAACTCACATATCAAAACCCTTTTCTTAAAATTTAAGGAAATATTTAATTAACCTAAATGCTTATTGTAGGGTCAAGATTTGCGACCCAAACCCAAGAGATATGGAATATGAGCCCAACAAGCCCAATACAATAAATTTGTAGAGAATGGATGAAAGAACTTGGCTGATAGTGAACTAAACAACGTTCGACAAAGGGTTGAAAGATAAATAATTGCAAAAACAAACTTGAAACTTGAACAAATTGCTGTCCGAGGAGATAAACTTTTGTTTATATAATTTTGAGAGCTACAGTAAACCTTTCTTCTCTCTTCCTCTCTTGATTTTTCGATCCCCCCTTCATGAGAGGTCCTCTACATTTATATAGTTTTCTTTTTCCCTATCTTGACCGTACACTTGTTCTTCATCTAAGCATTCACTTGAGTATATGTCCCATCAGGTGTCTTCTTTAGTTCTCCATGATTGGTGGTAGTTGAGGCTGCACTGTTCAGGGGTCTTCTCCACATAAATGCGGCTAGAAAATTTGATGCAGTACATTTAATGCGGTGGTAGCAGCTTTTCCCTTAGATATTTCTCTGTTCTTATCATCTTTATACGTGCATGGAGTTCATCCTTATCGTTGGAACTTCCCGGAAGATTGCCCAAGCCATCCAAGTATTTGCTAGACGAGTACTCTCCGTATCCGAGAAGGATATACTCCTCGGACTATATTCCTCTATCACTTCCTTGCCTGGTTCCCCAGTCCGAGGCCTTTCCCAATCTTTTGCTCCTCCTCGGACGAACCCCTACTTCCATATAGGGTCCAGGGCCCAATATATAAATTTGGGCTTTTATCCCCACAATAGCCCCTCAAAATTTTAATTTTTCCCTCGCATCCGAGGAGAAAAAATAGGATTTTGATTTGCTGCAAAAATAAAGGCTAATAATGTAAAAATAACCTGAGTTTACACGCGTGGGAGCATAGATTTGGGCGCTTCATTATTGCTACTGTCGTTTCGGTATTTACGAAGCGCTATTAACTGCTCCAGGCGGCGCTATGCCTCTGGCATCCAACGGTGAGCCATTGATCAGACGGACGATATTTTTCTTCAAAATCTAGGCGGGATAATTGCCACTCATTTTCTGGCCCCTATATAAAGCTCCAAAGGAAATCATTTCTCCTTTCACAATTTCTCAAATTCTCCAGTGAACCCAAGCATTCAAACTTACAAAACCTTTCAAATCATAAGTATCATTTCTCCATAAATTCACAAGAATCTTACTAAAGACTTAAGGATTACTCCCCAACTCAGTTCGTGTAAGTTCCGGTTTCTTTGCACCCATCATTTTCTCTTCGGCCATCTCCCTCGGTCTTCAAACTCTCATTTCCCAGTTTTTGTTTTTAGAGTTTCCCTCTTTCCGCTTGTCCGAAATGGGTAGATTTAGGCATTTAGTAGATAGCCCCGCCCAGATAGAGATATTTAAAGAAATGTATCACATTCCACAGGGCGTACACTTGCGGTATTGTCCCCCAGAGAGACTACTAACCGACCGAGAAGTGGGAGAAGTCATAATCCCAGTCATAGCTTTCATAGAAGGGGGAATGACTATCCACATGGGTCGCATTACAAGAGACTACCTTCGCAACCATAGGCTTAGTCCCGACCAGTGTGCACCTAACGTCTTTAGGATCCTAGGAGCAGTCGATGCTTTAAACCAACATTTAGGTTTGGGGCTCACCTAGCTTGACGTAGTACATATGTACGAGTGTCATAAACAAAAGGGGGCGGGATATTATCTTAAATCTCGGTTCGACATCGTTAGGCTCATATCTTGTCTTCCCAAGTCTAACAAGGGGATAAAAGACGACTATCTAATCGTCTCGGGAGCGTGGCATGACGGTCTTCATTGCCCAACCCAACGAGGAGAGCCAGGTGGGATATCCCAAATCTAGGTTCCCTAGAAATAGATTTAGGATCTTCATCACTAGTGTTGTACCTTTTCTTCTTATATTCGTATTTTACTTTCTGATTGTTTAATTCTGTTGTGGTGTTAACAGATAAAAGGCACGTAGCTCCTCGGCTCAGTCTAACTAACGCTGCCGCGCTCAATTACCTGCTGAGATCAGAGATTTTTGTAAGTGAAGACAGGCAACTTCGTGCTGCACATCTCATTTTTGATTTCAAGCCTCTTTCGGACATATTTCAACCGGTTGGCAATGCGATAAGGCAGGGAGACCCTCGCATAAATCGGATAGACGTTGCTCGGAGAAATTTTTTGTCTCCGTTCAATCTTGCCCCTGTGCCACACCCGGTTCCGCAAGGTGTACCTCTGGTCGCTCCCCCAATTCAACAAGTACCCTTTGAAGCGGTAGCAGCTGAAGGAGTTTCCTCTTCATCCTCACTAGAAGAAGAAATTGACAAATTCCAATTCGAAGAAGAGGAAGTGCAGGGAGTAGGAGCGACTGTGATATTAGAAACAGAAGAAGAACCTGACAGATACTCAAGCGTTCAGGCCCCTGCCCTTGTAATAACTTGCTTAGAGGACTCCTCGGACGAAGAAATGGCTCCGAAAACCGACGGCAAGAGCTTAAAGGAACTCTTAAGGGGAAGGAATAAAGTACCCACCCCTCAAGAAGCCAACAAATCCAACCCTCCAGTGAACCTGCCT
Organism: Quercus aquifolioides; assembly: GCA_019022515.1. Classification (NCBI taxonomy): domain Eukaryota; kingdom Viridiplantae; phylum Streptophyta; class Magnoliopsida; order Fagales; family Fagaceae; genus Quercus; species Quercus aquifolioides. Next base: position 38,923,268 of record CM032328.1, on the reverse strand, counting down.
CCACCTCCTCCTCCTCCTCAGCTTCCTGCCGACCTCGGATTGAAACTAGCCTATGAACTGAGGAGAAAAAGGCAACACGAAGCCCTTGAGGAAGGCGAAGTGGGCCCTTCAAAGGGAAGAAAGCAGCAAAAGACAGGCAAGGACCCACAGAGCTTAAGGTCTTCTTCTGTTGAAAGCCAAGAAGACCTACTCGTGGCTGATGTGCGCCGAAGACCACGCACATGGTCTCCTAAGCTAGAGCTGGATGGTGCCCCTCTCCTTTGGGACACCTCAGTTAGAAACTATGGCGGGGGGAAAGCGGGTCTTATTGCTGAAGTCCAGGAGCAACCCCTCCTCTTGCCAAAGGACATGGAAGCCTATCGGCACTTCAACCAACAAGAACTCTTCCTATCCTTAAAGAGGGATTTAGCTATGGTAATTGGTTTGATCTACTCCACTAAGTAAACCACTGATCATTTTTATTTATTCATCTTTATTCTACTCTAAATTTCTCATTCTGTTATGCAGATCACCCAACAAATTTACGTGGCTGAAGAGTGGAACAAAGATGCCCGTAATGAAGCCAAGGCGGAGGCCTATCAAAGGTCCGAGGTGGAAAAAGCCTTAGGCAGCCTCAATGATGAGAAAGACAAGCTTTCTGAGAAGCTGAAAGAGGCCATTCAGCAGAGGAACAGTGCTGATGCTGGTCTCAAAACGGCAGAGAGGCAGGCCGAAGAACAGCGCAAGCAACTGCACATGACTGAAATCAATCTGGAAACGGAGAGACAGATGGTGAAGGATCTTCGTGCCGAGCTTAAGAAAGCTAGGGAAACTGCCCAACTAGCCAAGGAGGCGACTGAAGCTGAAAAGCAGGCCTCTTACAAGCTTGGAGTGGAAGAGACTCAAAACAGGCTCACAGAGGAACTTTTTGCGGTCTGTAGGGACTACTGTGACATCTCTTGGGGTAAAGCCCTTGATGCTGCAGGAGTTCCTGCAGATTCTATCTTGAGGCGACCTGAGAGCATCTACTATGATTCTGAGATTCGTGAGCTCCTAGGTCCTGACTCCTCCCACTCCGAGCAGGCTCCAGGGATGACCGAGCAGCCATTGGTGGACCAAGCCCCTCCTGCTTCCCTTGATGCGCCTAAGGAATCAGTTCAAGCTGGGAACCAGGAGCAGAGAGCCGAGGACACCCAGGACAAAGGCAAGAGTCAAGCCCAAGATGCTGTTGCCTCCTTGCCTAGTCAAGACGTTGACCCTCTTGGCCCTAAAACAGAACCTTAGAGACTAGGATCTTCATTGTTGTTCTGGTTTTGTTTTTCTTTTTTCTTTTTTTCTTTTTTTAGATGTAAAATACTCTTTCTCCGATTAATAAAAGCATTTTATTTATATATATATATATATATATATATATTTTTTTTTTATGCATACTATCTGATTTGTTATAATTGCGAATGGTTTTGACTTCATATTACTTTAATTCGAACTAGATCAATAACCATGCCCCGCTAATGATGCCAATAATTTTAGCAAGAACTAATGGTAAACTCAATGAACCATGGAAGAGAAAGATGTTTTTTAGGCTTTTCGATACCTACGTAAATCATTAAGTCTGCGTTTAATACTTACAACGAGCACTGTTGAATGTCAATTTCACCCAAATACGTGCTTCAAGAGCATTAGAGAATTTAGGATTCATTTAATCATCTGTGTAAGCTATAACAGTGTTAATACATAAAAACTGTGATGGAGTGTTAACTAACCCACATCATCTGGTCCGAGGACTACAGGCATGATTGAGTTTAAGTTTAAACACTTATAAGAACTGTAAGAGTGTTAACTAACCCATATCATCTGGTCCGAGGACTTTAGGCATGACTGGATTTAAGTTTAAACACTTATAAGAACTGTGAAGGTGTTAACTTATAAGAACTGTGAAGGTGTTAACTAACCCATATCATCTGGTCCGAGGACTTCAAGCATGACTGGATTTAAGTTTAAACACTTATAAGAACTGTAAGAGTGTTAACTAACCCATATCATCTGGTCCGAGGACTTCAGGCATGATTGAGTTTAAGTTTAAACACTTATAAGAACTGTGAAGGTGTTAACTAACCCATATCATCTGGTCCGAGGACTACAAGCATGACTGGATTTAAGTTTAAACACTTATAAGAACTGTAAGAGTGTTAACTAACCCATATCATCTGGTCCGAGGACTTCAGGCATGATTAAGTTTAAGTTTAAACACTTATAAGAACTGTGAAGGTGTTAACTAACTCATATCATTTGGTCCGAGGACTTCAGGCATGACTGGATTTAAGTTTAAACATTTATAATGACATCTTTAAGCAATAAATAAACATTCTGATTAAAGAAAAAGCTCGATTAATAATAATACCTTTTAAGGTTGTTTACATTCCAGGGACGTGGTATTACATGACCATCTAAATCTTCCAAAAAATATGCCCCAATGCCAGCCCCTGAGGTGATGCGGTATGACCCTTCCCAATTGGGTCCTAACTTTCCCCAAGCTGGATTTTTTGCAGTGCCCACCACCTTCCTGAGCAATAGATCACCAGGTGTTAAGGGTCTTAGCTTCACGTTGGCATCATAACCCTATCTGAGCTTCTGTTGGTAATATGCCAGTTGGACCATTGCATTTTCCCTCCGTTCCTCAATCAAATCCAAGCTCCCCTCTAGCAGTTCATTATTGCCACTCGGATTGAATGAACTGGTTCTCAACGTTGGGAACCCAGTCTCCAGAGGGATAACAGCCTCAGCTCCATAAGTCATTGAAAATGGGGTCTCCCCAGTAGACCTACGAGGCGTAGTTATGTATGTCCATAGTACGTGTAGTAGTTCTTCTACCCATTTGCCTTTTGCATCATTCAGCCTTTTCTTTAGTCCGTTTACTATGGTTTTGTTAACAGTTGTTAACAGCTTCCGCCTGTCCATTTCCTTGGGGGTAAGCAGGAGTAGAGTACCTATTTATGATCCCCAATTCACAACAGTAGCTTCTAAATGATTAGCTGTCAAACTGAAGGCCATTGTCCGAGATGAGTGTATGAGGAATCCCAAACCGTGTGACAATATTTTTCCAAACAAACTTCTTTGCATCCACATCTCTGATGTTAGCAAGAGGTTCGGCTTCAACCCATTTGGTGAAATAATCTGTGCCGACTAATAGATATCTCTTGTTCCCTATCGCCTTAGGGAACGGACCCACAATGTCTAAGCCCCACTAAGCGAATGGCCATGGGCTAGATAATGGATTAAGGACTCCCCCAGGCTGGTGTATGTTTGGTGCAAAACGTTGGCATTGATCGCACTTTTTCACATATTCTTGGGCTTCCATCTGCATGTTTGGCCACTAATAGCCCTGGGTAAGGGCTCTATGCGCCAAGGACCTACCCCCCGTGTGGCTTCCGCAAATTCCTTCATGTAATTCTTCAAGGATTGATTCAGCCTCCTCAGGGTGTATACATAGCAAATATGGACCTGAAAATAAACGTTTATATAATTTCTGGTCCTCGGACAGCCAGAACCTAGTGGCTTTTCTTCGTATCTTGTTGGCTTCTGTCTTCTCTTCAGGCAGAGTATCCTTCTTTAGAAATAAAACTATAGGATCCATCCAACTAGGTCCTGCCCTAACTTGGTGAACCCAGGCTGTCCCCTTTTTCACATCCGAGGGCTTGTACAAATCTTCCACGAGGATAACCCGAGGCAAATCTTGCGCCGAGGAAGTTGCCAGAGTGGCCAGGGAGTCTGCATGTGTGTTTCCACTTCTGGGAATATGCAGCAAAGCGAAAGATTTAAACCTTGGTTGAAGGTGTCTGACTTGGCTTAAGTACTCCTGCATCCTTTCATCCTTAGCCTCAAATTCTCCCTTCACTTGACCAACGACTAACATTGAGTCCGAGAACATCTCTACTGTCCTTCCGCCCATCTTTTGAACCATAGTCATTCCCGCTAGTAGAGCTTCATATTCGGCCTCATTATTTGTAGCCGAGAAGTCCAGCCTCAATGACTTTTCAATGATGATTTTTTTAGGGGATATCAGCACTAACCCCACTCCGGAACCTTTCTGGTTCGCTGCGCCATCCACGTATACTTCCCAATGTAAGGGGCCTTGTTGAGAAATCATATCAACTGATTTTTCATCCATGTCCTGTGTTGGCGTTACTTCTTCTAAATGGGGCTCCGTAAACTCGGCCACCAAATCCGCAAGGATCTGGCCCTTGACTGATGTGCGAGGCATGTATTTGATGTCAAAAGCCCCTAAGATTGTGCCCCATTTAGCGATCCTCCCCGTGTAGTCAGTACTTCGGAGTATAGCTTTGAGCGGGAGTTGGGTGAGAACAACGACTGTATGTGCTTGGAAATAATGAGGCAGCTTCCGTGTACCAAGCACTACTGCCAGGATAGCTTTCTCCAGTGGCAAATAACGAATCTCGGCTTCATGCAGCGACTTACTCACATAATAAACTGGCATTTGCACACCACAATCCACTCGTATTAACACCAAGCTTACAGCGTAAGGAGCTACAGCAATGTAGGCAAACAAGACTTCATCTGGCTCAGGACTGGACATGATTGGTGGTTGAGCTAGATAGTCTTTAAGTTGCTGGAAAGCCAAAGCACATTCTTCAGTCCACTCAAATCCCTTCCACTTATTGATCAAAGAGAAGAAAGGCCTACACCTATCTGCTGATCGAGAGATAAATCGGTTCAGAGCAGCAGCCATTCCAGTCAACTTCTAAAACCTCTTTGGGATTTCGAGGAGGTTGTAAATTGTTGATAGCCTTTATCTGATCTGGGTTGACCTCAATTCCCCTATGAGTGACCATGTAACCCAAGAATTTGCTTGACCCTACACCAAACGAACATTTGGATGCATTTAAACGCAACTTGTATCTTCTGAGAACTTCAAAAATGTTTCCAAGATCTCTCACATGCTCAGAAGCAATCTTACTCTTCACCACCATGTCATCCATGTAAATCTCAATACTTTTACCCAGTTGAGGCTCAAACATCCTCGTCATCATTCTTTGATAGGTGGATCCTACGTTTTTCAAACCAAATGGCATCACTTTGTAGTGGTAGTTCCCAATAGGGGTGACAAAGGCAGTCTTCTCCTGATCATCCAGGGCTAACGGTATTTGATGATAACCTTGGAAAGCATCTAGAAAACTCATTCGAGGATGGCCAACAGTTACATCCACTAGCTGGTCTATTTTAGGCATAGGGAATGGATCTTTAGGGCAATCCTTATTTAAGTCAGTGAAATCTATGCATACTCGCCATTTCCCATTCTTCTTCTTTACCACCATAGTATTCGCTAGCTACTCAGGATAAAAAACCTCTTTAATAGCTCCAGCTTGTTTGAGTTTTGTTACTTCCTCTTGCACTACGTCAGCGTGTTCCTTGGATGGGCGCCGAGGAGGTTGTTTCTTAGGGGTGATTAATGGGTTGACCTTCAGATGGTGACATATGAATTCTGGATCCACCCCAGGGGCTTCGTAAGCATTCTAAGCAAATACATCGATATTTTTCTTAAGAAATTCTATAAGCTCTTCCTTCTCCTCAAGAGGTAATTGAGATCCAACTTGAAAGAACTTCTCTGGATTATCTCCGATAGTAACTTTTATCAAATCTTCACACCTCGTACCCTCGGCTGAATCATTGATGTGCAGTGCCAGGGGTTTTGATTGCTATAAGTCCCTTCCAGAATGGGTCGAGGACTCAACTTCGAGCTTATGCTGGATAGCAGCCACCAAGCATTGTCTCGCCATAGATTGATCTCCCAGGATTTCATTAACCTGACCTTCAGACGGATACTTAACCTTCTGATGCAGAGTAGAGGAAACAGCCCCCAGCGTATGAAGCCAAGGTCTAGCCACAATTGCAGTATAGGGCGAATAAGCGTCTACAACAATGAAATCTACCTCTACTACCTCTGTACCAGTCTGCACGGGTAATCGTATTTGGCCCTTCGGGATAACAACTCTTCCTTCGAAGCTCACCAGGGGAGAACTGTACAGAGTTAAGTCATCAGGTTTTAAGTTCAGTCCCTTATAGAGATCAGGGTACATTATCTCTGTTGCGCTGCCCTGGTCCACCATTACCCTCTTCACATCATACCCTCCAATTCTGAGGGTGATTACTAAAGCATCATCATGGGGTTGGATGGTTCCAATCTTGTCTTTGTCCGAGAACCCTAAAACTGGTGGAATACTCGCTTTAGCTCTCTTCGGATCGTGATTGACGTCTCCTGTGGGCAGACGGGCTATCGACATTACTCTAGATGGCCAGGATCCTGTTCTCCCTGGTGCGGCGAAGATGATATTGATAGTTCCTAAAGGGGGCCTTGAAGAATCATCCATTCGGGGCTCCGAATTCACCTGACCTCCTCGGCCACTAGAGTGATGTAAGAGTTTTTTTTAACTTACCCTCGTGGACAAGCTGTTCCAAATGATCCCAAAGACTTTTATAATCTTCTGTGGTATGTCCATGATCCTGGTGATACTGGCAGTAGAGGTTATGATTACGTCTCTCAGGATTTCCTACCATCGCCTTCGGTCGTTTGAAGAATGGTTCATTTTTAATCTTTTCCAAAACTTGATGGCTCTCGGAATACCGCGTTGACTGCTTGAGGATTCGCCGATCCAGATTGTCCAGCAAAATCTCTTCGCGGTTTGTTGTTATTGTAACGGTCCGACCTGAAATCCCTCATCTCCTGAGGGATAACCTTGTCCTTTCCTTTTCCTTGCTGCTGATCTTCCTCAACTCTTTTATACTTGTCAATACGGTCCATGAGCTGACGCACGTTAGTAACAGGCTTACCAGTTAAGGACTTTCTTAACCCATGCTCGGACGGAAGGCCGAGTTTAAATGTATTAAGGGCCACCCCATCAAAATCGCCTTCCATCTCATTGAACATCTCCCAGTATCTGTCTGAGTACGTTTTCAAGGTCTCGCCCTTTTGCATGCTCATGGATAGCAATGAAGCTAAGGGCCGAGCGACTCTTCGACAGGTGACAAAACGGGAACCAAATGCTTGAGTGAGCTCTTTAAAGGAACTAACAGAATCTGCTTTCAGGCTGTCAAACCATCTCATCGCAACTGGTCCAAGACTGGAGGAGAAAACTTTGCACATCAAAGCTGCATCCTTGGAATAGACAGCCATCCTCTGGTTAAAGTGGCTCACATGCTCTACAGGGTCCGTTCTACCATTATAGATAGTGAACGTCGGCTGATGAAAATGACGAGGAAGCCTTGCCTCTTCAATCCTACGTGTGAAAGGCGATCTGAAAATTTGGTTCAAGGTCCTGCTCATAGCATCGTTCCCTACGCCTCCATGTGATGGACTTTGAGACTGCCGTTTACGATGATGTTCTTCTTCATAGGAAAAGGATTCACTAACCGGTGTTCGAGATCTCCGTTTATAGGTGACGTCTTGCTCGTCGTCAGAATCATCATCAGAGTACGAAGAAATCCGCTTTCTCTTTGCGTGGCGCAACTCCCTTTTCAACCGGTTAATCTCTAGTTGCATGTTTTTATTATTCTCTACATGAGACACGTGACTTCTTCCTTGCGACTGGCTTCGGTCAGTATGCGTAGCATGTACACTACCGTCACGATCATGTCTTTACTCCAAGTTGAGAAAAGGATCGACGTGTTGGGATGCCCTGGATTCTGCTGGTTGTTGCCCTGGTTCGGCCATCGTCAACGGTTGCTTCCACTCTCGCTCAAGCTCTTCCCACAGAGGGTGCCAATTGTAGGGTCAAGATTTGCGGCCCAAACCCAGGAGATATGGAATATGAGCCCAACAAGCCCAATACAATAAATTTGTAGAGAATGGGTGAAAGAGCTGGGCTGATAGTGAACTAACAACGTTCGACAAAGGGTTGAAAGATAAATAATTGCAAAAAAAAACTTGAAACTTGAACAAATTGCTATCCGAGGAGATAAACTTTTGTTTATATAATTTTGAAAGCTACAGTAAACCTTTCTTCTCTCTTCCTCTCTTGATTTTTTGATCCCCCCTTCATGAGAGGTCCTCTACATTTATATAGTTTTCTTTTTCCCCATCTTGACCGTACACTTGTTCTTCATCTAAGCATTCACTTGAGTATATGTCCCATCAGGTGTCTTCTTTAGTTCTCCATGAGTGGTGGTAGTTGATGCTGCACTGTTCAGGGGTTTTCTCCACATAAATGCGGCTAGAAAAGTTGCTGCAGTACATTTAATGCGGTGGTAGCAGTTTTTCCCTTAGATATTTCTCTGTTCTTATCATCTTTATACGTGCATGGAGTTCATCCTTATCGTTGGAACTTCCCGGAAGATTGCCCAAGCCATCCAGGCATTTGCTAAACGAGTACTCTTCGTATCCGAGAAGGATATACTCCTCGGACTATATTCCTCTATCACTTCCTTGCCTGGTTCCCTAGTCCGAGGCCTTTCCCAATCTTTTGCTCCTCCTCGGACGAACCCCTACTTCCATATAGGGTCCAGGACCCACGGTATAAATTTGGGCTTTTATCCCCACACTTATGATAAAAGGTTCGAATTTGGAATCCTAATTATATAATTGATGTTGACAATTGACCGACTATTGTTTTTAGTGTTTATTATTAAAAAGGAAAAAACTTGGATAGTTGCTTAAAGAAGTTACAGAATTAATTATATCCACTAGTCTAGACTCTAGGAGTAGGATTCGATAATATCTCTTAATCCAAAAAAAAAAAAAAAAATTCGAATTTTATAAGAGTGAATATGAACACTAGATGAAGTTTTTGTAATATTAAGTTATTAACATACCAATGTGTATGTATTAATATATATATATTTGTGTGTGGAGAATGTGTCTATGCATTAATCTCATTTCAAAAGAATCATTCATATGAAATGATTTTATTATTTAATAAAATTTATCAATATCAAATTAGGTGAAGGGACTAGGGAGGAGCAGCTTTACTAATGACCTGTTTGGAAGTTTAGAGAGTGAGGAGAGTAGAGGAGAATGATTATCCTCCACATTGTATAGATGTTTTTAAAATTAAGTAAGCGAGAGAAGAGTAATTAGTCATTCTTCTTGTTTGAATGTTTTAAAAATTATGATAGAAATGAGAAGAAATGATTAAATATTTTTAAATAGACAAATTTACCCCTATTTGAAAATGGACTTGCAACATTGGTCTATGATTAATTTGTTAGATTAAATATTTATGACTATAACATGTAATATTTTTTTTTTGATAATTTTTTTTTCTGATGTGAATTAAATAATCAACATTGGTCTATGATTAAATTTTTTTTTTTTTATTATACTAAAAAAAAAAAAAAAAAACCATCCTTAATTGATAATTGAAATAAGAAAAAAATTTGCAAAGAAAAGATTTGCTTCAGGGCTAGTACATGGTGTTATGCAGGACGTGCCTCATAATTTCTGTGCCACACCGTTCTCGTTCAAGTTCATTTTCAAAATCATCACTTTCTTCACCTAATTCAGTAGATAAACAAAAAGGTATTTTTATTGAAGATGATGTGGCAGGACCATCTTCCTCTAATCAACTATTTGATGATGAAACACCAAATTTGACCAAACAAGGCTCCAGTCATAGAAGGTTGAGGAGCCAATATTTCTGTTTTGGTGCATCAGGTCTCTCTGTGAAAACCCCAATAAGCAGGCGGCGACAAGGTCAGAGTTACAAGCGTCCTGTAGTTTCAGTAGCTTGATTCATTTGAGGGGTATTGAAATGATACAGGCCCCTCAAATGCAGAAGGGAAGTAACTATTTGAAACCATGCCAACAAAAAAGAAATGCACTGACTTAGAAAAAGGATCAGACCAGTCCTCTAGCTGGTTCCTGAAGTTTAGAAATTAGGCGAAAACCACATTTTCACGCGATTCTTACTTTGGTCCCTAACTTTTTTTTTCACCGCTTTTAGTCTCTATCCTGGAAAATGCCTCTCGTTTTAGTCCCTGCCGTTACATCAGAGACGGAAAATGCACACGTGGCAAACGGATGGTACTGTTGACTGACGTGGCCATTAAAATAATAAAAAAAAAATATTATTTGGCATTAAAAAATTTAAAAAATTATTTTATTAATTTTAACTAAATAAAAAATTAAAAACAAAAATTTATATGAATTAAGATCTAAAAGTATCTTCAACAAGAACACCAACTCAAACTTAAAATCTCAAAATTGAAAACCAAAAATCACAAACCCAGAAAATAACCCCACCACCGCATGCACCCCAGCAACCACCAACAACAACAACAAAAAAACGAGACCCAAACACCAATCCGGCCACCAAAACATCAACCCACAGCCACCCAAACACCAAACCACCATTGATCCGGCCACCCAAACACAGATCCGGCCAACCCAAACACCAACCCGGCCACCAAAACATCAACCCACAGCCACCCAAACACCAAACCACCATTGATCCGGCCACCCAAACACAGATCCGGCCAACCCAAACACCAACCCACAGCCACCCAAACACCAAACCACCATTTTCGGCCACCCAAACACAGATCCGACCAACCCAAATACTACCAACCCAAACACGGCCAACACAATGACAGATCCGGACATCCTATGATGGATCTGGCTGTTTTCGTCAACACTGAGAGCTGGCTCGGCTGCGGCTGAAAGCCGGCGCGCCGCCACTGTTGGTAGGAGGAGGGTCGAATCAAGGCCGCTAGGGCTCGCTTCACAAGATCGCCTTCCACGCTGCCGATTTGGACGAGGGAGTTGGTCATCGCCGATCTACGAGTGTTGAGTCTGTTCGGCGGAGCCGAGTGTGAGTGCGAGTGGGAATCGAATGAAGGTGCTTTCATGGTGGAGATCGTGGGTCTTGGGTTTTGGGTCTTTGGTCACGGAAATCGTTTTGTAGATCAGTGGGTTTGGGTCATGGTGGTTGTGGGGGTGAATGAGGGTGGTGGATGATTGACGTGGTGGTGGGTCTGCCTTTCTCTCCTCTCTCCAGCTCTCTCAACTCTCACCATGTCTCACCCTCTCTTTTGCTTTGATTTCTGAATCTCAGCTCTATTGGGTTTGATATTTTGTTGCTTTTGCCAGGGGGTTTATGTGTTGTTCTAAATGCTTAGATCCCTGTTAATAGTTCAGAAAATATTGTTTTGAGCTTGGAATATTGATCTTGTTCTTATTTAATTTCTTGTTCATGTTTATTCTGATGTGGATCTTATATTTAATTTTGTGATCTTATTTTTTGAGTTATTTGTGATTTTTGGTTTTCAATTTTGAGATTTTAAGTTTGAGTTGGTGTTCTTAGTGTTCTTGTTGAAGATACTTTTAGATCTTAATTCATATAAATTTTTGTTTTTAATTTTTTATTTAGTTAAAATTAATAAATTAATTTTTTAAATTTTTTAATGCCAAATAATATTTTTTTATTATTATTTTAATGGCAACGTCAGCCAACAGTACCATCCGTTTGCTACGTGTGCATTTTCCGTCTCTGATGTAACGGCAGGGACTAAAATGAGAGGCGTTTTTCAGGATAGGGACTAAAAGCGGTGAAAAAAAAAGTTAGGGATCAAAGTGGGAATCGCGTGAAAATGTAGGAACGAAAATGTGATTTTCGCCTAGAAATTATTAGCATGTTTGCCTATTCAATATGTAGAAGTTATGTACTTGTTCTTCAATACTGGCTCCAGAATTATGCTTCATTCTGTATTGGAGCTGATTAGCAGAATAAAAAATGTAATATTCTGTATTAGCATGTATTTATCTGTTATCCTTATCACAGATTAAGCAAAAACTACAGAAAATTTTAAATTTTTCATTGAACAGAATTTACATCAAGCAAACTACAGAAAATTTTAAATTATTCCAAATTTGAGGAGAATGACAATTAACCATTCAGTCATAAATAAACCCAAAAAGAGCATAAAAGTTCTAGTAGTACTCATGGCATTACATTCTCTTAAACCTGCAGTTTCTTACAGCAAGCCTAAATTTGAAAGATTAAACAAACCATACGATTCAAATACTAATTTGATTGAAGATCCGTGAAGGAGCTCCAGGTGACCCCCAAAACTGATGTATTCGCATTTGGAGTTGTTCTAGCAGAACTTATAACAGGACAACGTGCACTTATTTGTGACAGCAAGGAGGCTAACAAGATGAAATCACTAATTACTGTTGTGAGTGAACAATTTCTTTACTCAAAGGATTGAATGTTTCAAAAAGTCATTGACACAGATAGAACTTAAAATTGAAGCAAGTGACTAGGTCTAGGTTGAAGTGGAACCCAAATGAGATACTAAATTTGACTCACTGAACCAACAAATTCCTGGCAAAATTAACTCTACCTACTGAATGTTTTCTAAACACATGCTCAACTTTACATATTCTCAAATCCATTAAATTCATATATAATTGTTAAATTACATGTTTATGCAAGTGCTTTCACTGCTATCAATCAAACAATCAAACAAAAATCTTGAATGTCAGATTCATGCGGAAATATACATATAATCATATTATATTCTCCATAGCTTCTTGGTCTTGCATACATAACTAGATACTACTTCTATCATCACAGCCAGACAAGCCACTTTAATAATGATGCACAAGCTAAGTTTTGTTTCCATCACATGACCAGATTAATAAAGTTTTCCAAGATGAACACCCAGAGGATGCTTTGGAAGCTGTCAAGGCTTTGCCGGCTATATTGTGGCACAAAGTTAAGGCAATAGGGCCTCAGCATATATATATATATATATATATATATATATATATGGAGCACCGATATATAATTACCCAATAAAAATCACAAATACAAACCAATCATCAAAGACCTGACCATAAAATCAAACTTACCCAGTATACACAATCACAAAGACCTAGTTCATCCATATATCACGAACTAATAGGATTGCAAGTGTTTAGAGAAAAATAAACAAGAAACACAGATCCATATATAGCTACAATCACCATTGAGATACAAATTTATGCAAGTTCACAATCTAGACTCACTCAAGCACTTATAAGAACATAGTTATTTGATTCAACTCAAAAGAAACCCATGAAACAGAAATTAAAACAGAGTTTACCTTTGTGAGAGAATGCTAGGTGTGAGAGAGAAGAGTGAAAGACAGTCCAAGAGTGAAGAAGTCGAGAGAGAGAGAGAGAGAGAGAGCCAGCGTGAGCTTCAAGAACTGAAAGAGTTTGACCATGGTTTTAAAAACCGAACCGGTCATCGAACCGTTTTTTTTGTAATTTTTGGTTCAACCCCAGTTTTTGACCGGTTTTTGGCCGGCTTTCCGGTTGTTGACCGGTTTTGAGGCTTTTAACCGGACCGGATTGGCCTTTGTTTTTGTTTTGTTTTGTTATAGAACATTGTAATTTTGTTAATATGAAAGGGCAAATTGGGCAATTCATTTTATTAAGTATTTCTCTACTTTACTCTTGCTCCAAATTTCTTCAATTTTGAGAAATTAAAAAAGAGGGGTTAGAAGTAATTAGAACCCCTCCAAATTCCTTCCCCTTATTCCTTAAAAAACATCAAAATAAGGTAATTTAACTTACTCTCCTTCACTTTACTCTATTTTCCCTCCTACACCCAATATCCAAACAGAGCATAAAGTTGCCGAAAAATGATAAGAAATTTGGGGATGAGAGGGGTAGAACTAGAAATTTGTATTAAAAAAACAAACAAAATAGGAAAAATATGCAAACAATGGAGGGCATATGAAAATTGAATACATGGCATTTTGACACTACGCCGTCCAAGACAAAGAGATGCGAGGAAGCTGCCTCATAAATTTTGGGATATGTTTTTTCATTTTTTTTTTTTTTAAAAGTAGAAAAGTACTAAGTCTGTTGTCTGTGAGTATTAATATTATATTAATAGATGATATAATATCTGGCTTTTCAGATCTGAATAAAAACAGTCCCTTTTGAACCAGCGGATAGGTCCATAATAGCACTCTACACGTGGTTCCACGCATGCAACCCAGCAGCCCAACTCCGACTCTTTACACTTTGTTTGGTTGCAAATGAGGGACGAGAAAAGAAATGAGTAAAAGAAAGGGAACGTGAGAGAAAAGAAAAGAAAATAATTTTTTAAAATTTTTTAATGTCTAGAGCCTCTCATTGGTACTGGACGGGCTCCTCTCCTTTCTAATTCTTCCAACAGAGAATTTCAACAAGGGAGAGCTGGATATGCGGCTGACTTCGTTGAGCAGGCTCTACTTCTTCCCCGAGACATGGAGGAGCTTCGGAATTTGAAGAAGCATGAAGTGTTCCAAGTTCCCGTGTTCGAGCTCCAAACTCGTATCCCTTTTTTTTTAAGGCAAAAATATAAAACTGATCCTCTAACTTTCACATTTTTTCATTTCAGTCCTCTAACTTTCAGTTTTGTCAATTCAGTCCTCTAACTTTCAATTTTTGTCAATTCGGCACTCCGTTAAACTTCAGTTACCTGCTGCCGTTAGACCCACTGAAACGACACCGTTTTGCTTTTTTATTTATTTATTTATTTTATTTTTTATTATATAATTCGTAATTAAAAGAAAATAAGAAAAAATTGAAAAAAGAAAAAGAAAAAGGTGGAACGACGTCGTCGTTCTCCTTCCCCTGAATCAAAACAAGACCAAGAAAGACCCAACTCTCACGAAACCAGTTTGGTGATTGATGATTCCATTGCACCCACACCCAGAGAACTCGATCTTGTACTTCTTGGTCATATTCGGATACAGAATCCCCTAATTCCAATCATTCCTTTGCTTCACTTCCTTGTCAAAGAGTATATATACACCTCCGCCACTCCTTCCTTCCCCAGCGGCGTGCCGGTCCTCGATCCCAAATGCTCCACAAGGTTCTTAAGATACATCTCGGTGTAAGCCGGATTAGCCTCGACCTCGCTCGCGTCGGCGCCGAAGCTCGGCCACCTAGTCTTGACCACGACCACCGGAGTATTCTCGTAGCCGGCGACGGCCATGGAGCTACCACCGCGTCCACCATCATGTCAATGAGGTTCTGGTACCGGACGCCGGTGATCAACTCAGTCTCTCTCTCTCTCAAAGTTACACGGGTTAGGGATTTGGGTCTTTCTTGGTCTTTGCTTTCTTGCTTTGGCTTTTGCAGTAGGAGTGAAAACTGAAAAGTATAGTACAAAGATTTGGGTTTCTTTGTTTTGTTTTGATTCAGGGAAGGAGCCCTTTTTTTTTTTTTTCAATTTTTTTTTTCTTTTAATTCTGAATTAAAAAAAAAAAAGCAAAACGGTGTCGTTTCAGCGAGTCTAACGGCAGCATGTAACTGAAGTTTAACGAAATACCGAATTGACAAAAATTGAAAGTTAGAGGACTGAATTGACAAAACTGAAAGTTAGAGGATTGAAATGAAAAAATGTGAAAGTTAAAGGGTCAGTTTTGCATTTTTGCCTTTTTTTTAACATAATCTCTTGTTCTTCCTTTTATATATATATATATATATAGGCAGTTCAAGTTTCCTACGTTGCTGAAGAGTGGGTGGACCATGCCATTTCCAAATCCAAGGAAGAGGAGTCATGCCAAATTGCCGCCACTAAGGCTTAGACTGACGTTGAGAAGAAATACAAGGACTCCTACTTTAAGTTAGCTGAAGCCGAAAGGAAAAGAAAAAGCGCTGAAGCTGCCTTGGAGGGGTGTTAAGAGACGGGCTGAGGAGCAACGTGGTCTACTTCGGAAAGTTGAGGAGGAGTTGGCCATTGCTAAAGAGAAGATTGAACTCCAACGGAAAGAACTAGAAGGGAAAGAGGCAAAACTGACCAAGGCTTAACAAGCTGCCTATGAACTAGGGCAAAAAGAGACCTCGGCCAGCCTTACCCTCCAAATGAGAGATTTAGGTCGAGAGTTCTGCCCCCAAGTTTGGGCTAAAGCTCTCAATGCTGCTGAGGTGGACTCATCTTTGGAGCTCAAAGATCCATCAAAGATTGTCTACCCTTCTGCTCTTAGGGGCGAGGCCAGCTCGTCCACCCCAGCGGCAAGCTCTACCGAACCAACTTCTCAACCTCTAACTGAAAAGGAGAGCCACGATAAAAGGCCACTAGAGAAAGGGGACAAGGCTAAGGAGTAAAAAGAAAAACTCTAGAGGATAGGATAGGCCTTTTTAAATCTTTTGTAATAGGAGCTCCAATTTTGTAATTTAGCTTACTTAGTAGGCTTTTCTACCTCTCTTTTTTGTATTGTTTGTCCCATGATTATTGAATGATGAAAGTTCTACTTTTATCTGACTAATACTTGCTCGTATTTGTTTTTTTGGTTTTTTTTTTTTTGGTTTAAAGTGCATGTCCACCACACTATATTGGTTATAAGTCTGTTGATTCATTTCAAGTGTTAATTTACCCAAGGCATGTGATCCGAGGAATCGAACATGTCCGAGGTTCTGTTTAACATTTAGTCATTTTCTCCTTTTGTAAGAATTTACCCAAGGCATGTGACCTGAGGAGTCGAACATGACTGAGGTTCTGTTTAACACTTAGCCATTTTTTTTCCCTTTGTAAGAGTTAATTTACCAAGGCATGTGACTCGAAGAGTCAAACATGGCCGAAATTCTGTTTGTAAGAGTTAATTTAACCATTTTTCCATTTGAAAGAGTTAATTTACCCAAGGTATGTGACCCGAGAAGTCGAACATAGCCGAGGTTTTGTTTAACACTTAGCCTGAGCAAAATGAATAATACGAAGATGCTGGTAAGAGTAAAACTTTAAGAGTATGACAAAAATTGAATAATTTCAGTATGATTCATTAATAATAATATATTCGTAGGTTATTTACATTCCAAGGCCATGGGATAGTGTTTTCGTCCAGGTCTTCTAAACGATAAGCACCTATTCCTGCCACTGATGTTATACGATAGGGTCCTTCCTATTTAGGCCCGAGTTTTCCCCATGTTAGATTCCTGGTGTTCCCTACAACCTTTCTTAGGACCAGGTCCCCTGGAATGAACGCCCTTGCCTTGGTGCTTCTGTTGTATCCTTGTCTGAGCTTTTGTTGGTAATGGGTTAGTTTAACAGCAGTAATCTCCCTCCTCTCTTCAGCCAAGTCCAGGTTAGCAAAAAGGAGCTATTCGTTTTTGCTGCTATCGAACTGGTCAGTTCTTATCGTCGAGAAACTCGTTTCTAAAGAATTGACTGCCTTGAAGCCATACGTCATTGAAAAGAGGGTCTCTCCAGTTGATCTCCTCAGCGTGGTACGATATGCCCATAGGACATAAGGTAACTCATCTACCCATCTGCCCTTTGCTTCATCCAACCTCTTCTTTAGCTCGTCCACAATAACCTTGTTGGTCGCCTCAGCTTATCCGTTGCTTTAAGGGTAGGCTCGAGTAGAATATCTATTTTTTATGCCTAACTCATAACAGTATCTTTTTAAAGCCTTGCTATCAAACTGGAGACCATTGTCAGATATAATAGTATGTGGGACCCCAAATTGTGTGACGATATTCCTCCAAACGAATCTCTTTACGTCCTGGTCTTGGATATGAGAGAGAGGCTCTACCTCGACCCACTTAGTGAAGTAATCAATCCTGACAAGGAGCCATCTTTGGTTTCCAGTTGCCTTTGGAAATGGCCCAACTATGTCGAAGCCCCATTGTGCAAAAGGCCGTGGACTGGTAAGGGGATTCAGGGTCCCTCCTGGCTGGTGAATATTTACGGCAAATCTCTTGCATTGATCGCACTTTCTAACATAGTTTTGAGCAAACTTTTGCATGCTAAGCCACCAATATCCTTAAGTAAGAGCCCTATGTGATAAAGACCTTCCTCCGGTATGACTGCCACAGATTCCTTTGTGGAGCTCTTCCAGTAATGCTTCTACTGCCTTAGGATGAACACACAACAGGTACAGCCTAGAGTACGATCGTTTGTACAATTTCTATTCTTCTAAGAGCTAGTATCGTGGTGCTTTTCTTCGAATTTTTTTGACCTCGGTTTTAACTTCGGGCAGTGTACCATCTTCAAGAGTGATACTATTGGGTCCATCTAGCTCGGGCCGACATGTATTGTACTTACTCCAATTGGGACTTGGTCCTCCTAACTGGATGCCACTAGGTCTTCTACCATTATAATCCTTGGTACACCTTCTCCTAATGAGGTGGCTAAGGTTGCTAACGAGTCAGCATGGGCATTCCTACTCCTGGGAACTTGCTTTATAGAGAATATCTCAAAGCTCGACTATAATTGTTTCACTTGGCTTAGGTACCATTGCATCTTTTGGTCTTTGGCCTCAAATTCTCTAGCCACCTGCCTTACACCTCTATGACCTTGCCTCAAAGTTTCTTTACTACATCTAGGTTCGCGTGAAGTGCTTCGTACCCCGCTTTGTTATTTGTGGCCAGAAAGCTTAATCTCAATGACCTCTCTATGGTTATGTACTCGGGAGATATTAGAATAATCTCGACCCTAAAACCCTTCTGGTTGGCGGCCCCATCCACGTATAATTCCCAGAGTAATGATCGTGTTGTCATCGTGATCGTCAGAATTCCTTTATCAGGCGTACCTCCCTCCTCGGTGCCATCCTTTTCCCTTCCCTCAGTAAACTCAGTAACCAGGTCGTCCAAAATTTGCCCCTTTACAACTGTATGGGATAAATATTTGATGTCAAATGCTCCTAACATGGTTCCCCACTTTTCTACTCTTCTTGTATAGTCCGACCTCCAGAGCAATGCTTGTAAAGGAAGCTGGGTAAGGACGATGACCGTATGTGCTTGAAAATAATGGGGAAGCTTCCTTGTGGCATGTATGATGGCCAAGATTGCTTTCTCCAAGGGCAGTTTTCTACCTCTTAAAGAGACTTGCACACATAATAAATGGGCTTCTACACCCCTGTATTTGTTCGAACTAGAACTAGGCTTACTACATGGGCTGTGAAATGTAGGCACAAATCTTCCTCATTCTCAGGTTTGGACAGGATTGGTGGGTGGGCCAAGTACTTCATCAATTCCTCAAAAGCTTTGTCACACTCCTTAGACCAAGCAAAGTCTTTCCATTTGTGAAGTAACTGAAAGAATGATCTACAACGATCAGCCGACCGAGAGATGAATCTATTCAAAGCCATTGTTATCCTAGTCAGTCGTTGTACTTCCTTTGGATTCCAAGGCAAGTGCAGATCATGATTGGCTCTAATTTGATCAGGATTAACCTTGATTCCTCGGTGGATGATCATGTACCCCAAGAATTTTCCTGATCCCACACCAAAGGAACATTTAGAACACCTATTTGCTCTTTACCACCATGTCATCTATGTAAGCTTCTACATTCTTGCCTAGTTGAGCTTCAAACATCCTCATCGCCATTCTTTGATAGGTGGAACTAGCATTCTTCAAGCCAAAGGGCATCACTCGATAGTGGTAGTTCCAAGTAAGGGTCAGAAATGTTGTATTCTCTTGATCTGGTAGCACTAGTGGGATTTGATGGTAGCCTTGGAAGGTGTCCAAAAAACTCATCTGAGGGTGACCGAACATTGCGTCAACCAGTTGGTCAGGGGAAATGGAAAGGGGTCTTGGGGAAAGGCCTTATTAAGTTGGTGAAATCAACACAGGCCTTCCATTTTCTTGATTTCTTCTTGACTACTACAGTGTTGGCCAACCACTTGGGGTAGAAAACCTCTTTGATTGCCCCCGCCTGTTTGAGCTTATTTACTTCCTCCTTTACTGCTTCGGCATGCTCCTTAGAAGACCGTCGAGACTGCTGCCTCCTCGGTGTTATGGCATGGTTCACATTAAGGTGATGGCAAATGAATTTCGGATCCACTCCCGAAGCCTCGTACATGATCCATGCAAAAATGTTTAAGTTATTTTTCACAAAGACCACCAATTCTTCCTTTTCAGCCAAAGGTAATTGCGCTTTAACTTGGAAATATTTATCATTATCTGATCCGATGAAAATCTTCTCCAATTCCTCACACTACAAACAAATCCTCACCGTGCTATCCAAACCTCTGACACTCCAACTATTGATCGCTATGATATATGGCTTAAATTAGGGAGATTCTTTTGCAATGACTAGTGCCTAATAGCCACCACCATGCATTGCCCAGCCATGGCCTGACATCCCACCAACTCCCTAACATGCTCCTCAGTCAGGTACTTCACTTTCATATGCAAAGTAGAAGAGACTGCCTCCATAGCGTGGAGCCATGGCCTTGCTAAAATTCCAGTGTAGGGGGAATAGGCATTGACCATAATGAAGTTTACCTCTACTATTTCGTTATCGGTCTGCACCGACAACTTAATCATTCCCTTGGGGGTCACGGTTTTCCTGTCAAAACCTACCAATGGGGAATTGTACTTGTTGAGGTCCTCAGGATTTAGTCCCAATCCCTTGTATAGGTCTGGATACATAATTTCAATCCCGCTTCCTTGGTCTACTATCACTCTTTTTACATCAAACCCCACAAATCCGTAGTGTAACCACAAGGGCATCGTCATGAGGTTGGAAGGTACCAATCTTATCAGTTTTTGAGAAGCCGAGAATTGGCTCCTACTCTGTCTTGATCCTCTTGGACTCTCTGCCCTCCTCTCCTACCCCGGGCTGAGGTGAAATGGTCATTATCCTAGATAAAGGGCTAGCTTGCTTGTTTAGTGCAACAAAAATAACGTTGATGGTTTCCAATGGTTGACATGGTGCCACCTCCCTTTGGTAACCCAATCCTGTTGGCTCCCCTTGGCCGGAGGGTTGATGTGTGAATTGTTTCAAATTTCTTGCCTTGACTAACTGTCCTAAGAAATCACGCAAGGTCCTGCAGTCCTCGGCTATATGATCTCAGTCCTGATGATACTAGTAGTATAGGTTTTGATTCTGCTTAGTGGGGTCCCCACCCATCTTATTGGGCCACTTGAAATATGGCTCATCCTTTATTTTCTCCAATACCCAATAAGTGGGTTCCTTGAACACTAAATTAACCGTCGGGGTGTTGTGTTGTGGAACCTAGTTGAAAAATTCTCTCCTTGGCCGACTAGGACCAAACTTGTTAGACTGAAGATCTCGCCGCTCGAGTGCGAAAACTTTTGCCTTCCCTTTTCCCTGCACTTAGTCATCTTCAACTCTTTTATGCTTGTTGATGCGATCCATTAGTTGATGTTTATTCCGAGCAAGCTTCATGGTGAGGGATTTCCTCAGGTCTAAATTCATAAGAAGCCCTACTTTGAAGGTTCTGACAGCCATGTCCTCAAAATCCCCATCGATCTCATTGAAAAACTCCCAATACCTATTTGAATTGGTTTTTAAGGTCTCTCCCTCCCTTATGGCCCTGGAAAGCAAAGAATCTAGAGGTCTAGGGATCTTGCTATAGGTCACGAACCTAGCCTCAAACGCCCTAGTCAGCTCCTCGTAGGATCCTATCGAGCCCTCCTCCAATCCATCGAACCACCTTATGGTGATGGGCCTGAGGCTTGAAGGGAACACCTTACACATACGAGCCTCGTTTCTAGAGTGAATGGCCATCCTTTGATTAAAATGGCTTACATGCTCCACCGAGTCAATCCTTTCGTTGTAGATTGTGAAAGTTGGTTGGATAAAACGATGGGGGAGCTTGGTCCTCTCAATAGGGTTCGTGAAAGGTGACCTAGAAATTTGGCGCAAGGCCTTGCTCATAGCGTCATTTCCCATATTCCTAGGGGTTGAATTTTTGTTCCTTCCTCAACGATGTCCTTCTCCACCTCCTGAACGAGAGGATGTGGTAAAAGATTTGCTTGGAAGGGTTCTGGATCTTTGCTGATAATTCTCCCCTTGAACTAGAGCTTTGGCTGGTTGAAGGGGTTTTATCTTCCTTGGTATGCTCTCTGCGCCGAAGTTGCCTACACAGATGATCAAATTGATCCACACGCTGAGAACCATAGATTCTTCTCTGTCACCCCTTCTATCACCATGAGCACCACTCTCATCTCTTATAGAGTTTGCCATTTTTACCACCACACAAGAGACCACAAGGAAAAAAATTCAAGGTGACCCGTTCCCATAAATGGCGCCAATTGTAGAGGAACAAATATCAGTTGCAAACCCTGAATGGGCAGAAAGTTGATTTGATATAGTTCGATACAATTAATTTGTAGAGAGTGGGTGTAGACACTGCATTTTGTACCCTTTACGACTTAGGCCCCCATTCCCTAATGATGTTGAATTCTAAAACCCAAGGTTGGTTTAGGGGCCAATTAGATGTTAAATTGACTTGAGAAATGTTAAAATGAAAAATATAACTTTTAATGAGAAAATAAATCAATATTTGGAAAAATAAGGCCAAGGAAATCCTCACTATGTGCACGCAAGAATCGACCTACGCACACAGCTTTCTACATGCGTATGCAGGCCCGATCTTGCGCACGCATAGCGAATTCCAAAAACTATACAAGGAAAGTTTTCTACATTAATTTTGAGGGTTGGAATGAATCCCACATCATCTGGGAGTCGTTCCAAACCCCTATTTTCACACTATAAGTAGCCTTACAGGTTATATTTTCAAAATGCACAGAAATCCCACAAGAAAACACTAAGATTCACTAGAAATAATGAATCAAAGAAGGAGTTTTTCACAAAACATCCTCAAGTCAATTTTCTTTTGATTAGGGAATTTCGGGCCTTGATCTTTGAGTTTAAATTACTAATCACTCTTTTATTGAATTGTGAATAGATTTGACTGAGGGGAACGGTCAAAAATCAATCTTGAAGAGCTTTTCTTTGAGGTATTAATCTAAACCTTTCTTTTCCTTTTCTTTTCTTTTTCTATGTTTTAATCTTTCTGTTTGCCTTAGTTTCTTGTTATAATATGCTTTAATATGTTTACCTAGCTTAGGTTTAGATGGTTGTGTGTTTTAAACTCATGTTAGGATGTTAGATTTATCGTTTTGAAGTTCTGTTATGTTTTAAGGGTTTTTTAGGCAGAAACCCACGTTCGCATAATCTTTCTTGCGCACGCAGGCTTGATTATGCGTACGCAGGGAAGTTCATGCGTGCGCATAAACTTGCCCAGAAACCCTAATTTTCATTTATCTATTTTTGCTCCTGCTTTCACATGTACGCTTCTGTATAGGCTCTTTTCCATACTTTTTATGCTTTCAAAGCTTCTATTTCACATGTTTAATTGCTTGTTTGCTCTCACATATTAGAATTAGGGTTTATCTTATGTTGTTTTATTTTAATGCTATGAACATGCATTCATATGCTCATGCATGATGCCATAGGTGCTAAGTTGTTGCAAGGTAAGTGAGATAAGTCATGCACTCGTAATGTACGTGCATTTGTGACATGACCTTGCTTAGGTTTGATGTTATGATTGTGTCCTTGATGCTTTGGTTGATAACATGATTTATCTTGTTTCCATCTTGATTCAATGATTCATATGTTTCTGCCTTGGATAAGATATGATGAAATGATGATAGTAACATGCTAGGATTTATGTTAGGAGATGCCATGCTAGATGAATGTTAGGATCTATGATGTGATGATATGCATGATTAGATGTATGGTAGGCTTTGCTTGATAAGCATGATAGATGTATGATTAGGTCTTTTGGGATGTTTGATGCCATGTTGATTGTTAGATATATGTTAGTGTGTGTGTGAGTTAGAATAGCAATATTGATTATGCTTTTAATAGGGTTAAGACATAAGACACAATGATGGGAAGCTAACCTTAGGGTTGGACGGTTTTGGGTGCCTAACTCCTTCCCAAGACCATACCTTAACTCTGAACACATATCTCTAGTAGTAAGATCAAAAGGTCATTCCTTGAGAGGACATTAAATATATGGTTCCTAAACCATTGCAAAAACTAGATGGCGACTCCCCCCCCCCCCCCTTTTGTGTCCACAGTGGCGAGTCCATTGGGGACTGTGAGTTTAATTCCTATGTGTCCTATGTCTTAACCTTAATAAAGGCTTATTCAATACTTGTTTGCACACACATCACATGGTTCTTTTGTCCCTTAACCTTGGTTGGTGATGAGTGGGAAGATGGAAGGCTCCATTCGAGCCCAAGTATTTCGAAGTTCATCCCACCAACTCACAATGTGTGCCATTGCCTATGATGGGCTTTAAGTACTTTAATGGTTTGCCACCAATCCAGAAAGGTTCACTTAGGCCCTCGGTTGGAATCATGGCCCACCTAGTTGTGGGTGGCCTACTTATCTATCCCTTTAGCCTTAGGGAGCCTACCCACTCTTAGAGAGATCCTAGATCCTATCAAAAGAGGGTACCCTTTTTATATCTTTCGTTTTTTCAACCATATATCTTGTGATCACCTAATTCTAAAGGACAAATAAAGATGTAAAAAATGGAAGGATGACCCTAAAGTTGTGGCATACCCTAAGACAAATGGGATAAAAGAAAAGAGGTTCTCACATGTAAGATTCTTATCCCTATATTCAAAGGTATGTCTTAACTTGAAAGGTTCATAAGACCATAGCCTACTATCATAAGCCCAAATCAAAAAGCCCTTTTGAAAAAAAGAGGTCTTTGGGCCTAAGATAACGAGTATGCTATGGACTTAGAATCCAAAATCCTACAAAGTTAATATGAATTTCCCTAATCTTGGGCCTCTTTGTTGTATGCCTAGGCCAAAAATGATGAGAATTTCATGGACTTTGAGAGGAAGGTTACAATATATTCTAGTTAGTGGGCTACTTCAAAAAAAAAAAAAAATGGTGATAATGAAATGAAAGGAGAAGAGCCCAAAGGTGATGAATATATTGTAAGCCCATGTTTGAGACAAAATGTTGAAAATCTCTAAGTACATTCTAATGAAAGCCCATGAGAGTAATGTGATAGACCGCCAAAATTAGGGTGCTCTCAAAAAAGAGATTTGGGTGCTTTTTAAGGGCACTTCTCTTTTTGGGTAAGTGGTGTGGAGTCGCCACTTATTTTTTTATACAAAAAAAGAAAAAAGAAAAAACTAAATACAAATTTACATGATTGAATTGTTCCATTCTCATTGATTGAATAAAAAAAAAATACAAACTTGATAAATTGAGTGTTACATGGCTTTGGGTCCTAGTTACAAACTACCAAAGATACATGGCGTTTTGTCCTAGTTACAATCTACCAAAAAAAAAAGATAAAAAAAAGAAAAAGATAAAGCCTAGGTCTACCTATCCAAAGACACTAAATTCAGAGGCTAGGTTACAGAATGGGAAGGTGTTAGGTATCCATTCTGCCCAGACAGAGTCTGGTCTTCTAGACTTTCATGACCAATGTACCCTTTATGCATGATATGGATGATATGTTGCATACATGACAAACTTAACCAAACTAAGTCACATAAATCTATTTATGAGGTGTCCTCTTCTTTTAAGAAAAATTCAGATCTGTTTTTGGAAATTAAAAAAAATTGATTTATAAAAAATTCAGATCCGTTTTAGTATAGGTCAAAAAAATTAGTTTTGGTGAAGAAAAATCAAATCTGTTTTTTAATTAAAAATTTAGATTTGTATAAAACCTTAAAAAGATAAGATCTGTTTTTGTGAATAAAGAAAAAATCTTTTTTGGAAGAGAACTACACTCATGAAATAAACCTACGCTACTTGCATCAAACAAAACAAACAAAACATCACTACTCATGACTTTCTTTCTTTTTTTCAAAATCTACTATGTTTAAAAATTCAGATCTGTATCTAAGGAAGATATAAATTAGTTTTTATGCTTAAAAAAATTCAGATCTGCATCTAAGGAAGATACAAATCTGCTTTTATGCTAGAAAAAATTTAGATCTGCATCTAAGGAAGATACAGATCTATTTTTGTATTAGAAAAAAATCAGATCTGCATCTATGGTAGATATAGATCTGTTTTTGTATTAGAAAAAAATTCAGATTTACATCTAAGGAAGATACAGATAAGTTTTTATGTTAGAAAAAAATTCAGATCTGCATCTAAGGAAGATACAGATAAGGTTTTGTATTAGAAAAAATTCAGATCTGCATCTAAGGAAGATACAAATCAGTTTTTACGTTAGAAAAAACTGAGATTTGCATCTAAGGAAGATACAGATCAGTTTTTATGTTAGAAAAAATTCAGATCTGCATCTAAGGAAGATGCAGATCTGTTTTTATGTTAGAAAAAAAATCAGATATGCACCTAATCAAGATACAGATCAGTTTTTGGTTTTGAAAAAAGAAAAAAGTGATAATGTGCAGATTTTTGAAATTCAAAAAGATAGATCATGACAATAAAAACATCAAG
Source organism: Quercus aquifolioides (assembly GCA_019022515.1). Taxonomy (NCBI): domain Eukaryota; kingdom Viridiplantae; phylum Streptophyta; class Magnoliopsida; order Fagales; family Fagaceae; genus Quercus; species Quercus aquifolioides. Next base: position 38,897,094 of record CM032328.1, on the reverse strand, counting down.
AACATATTTCAACAAAAATAAATATTGACCATACATGTTACGAGTATTAGAAATTAAAACTAAAATAAGATTTACTCATGCACCATCAAAATGAAAGAAAAAAAAAAAAAAAAGGCAAAGAAAGAACCACCTCTTGCATGGACGTGCTCTTCTTCTTGAGGGAATATTTTAGGGTTCAAAGAAATTTGTTCAATTATCTTTGAAACCTAAAATACCTTGCTTACAAAAATGAAATTCTTAAGGCTAGAGCCTCCAGAACGTCTTTAACGTAAGAGGGAGAATAATAGAAAGGAGAGTTAGAAAGAGGGGAAATCTGAGAGCATGAAAAAGTGTCTTGAATTTTGAGATGCATCCTCTATTTATAGAGGTTGGGAGGCTCGAAAAAATGGCTAAATGATCAGATTACGAACTGGGACGCATCCTTATCTCTAAAAACTCGAAAAGGATGAGTTTTATCTTGATCTAAGTGTCCTCGGGCCGAGGCCCGAATTTGTGCCAATTGGCACTTGAAAAGTGTCGATCGGCACTTTGAAAGTGCCGAATGCCAGAACTGCTTTTGAATTCTAGTCCATTTTGGACTCATTTTTTAAGATTTTTTGAGCCGGGACTTGCACTTAGGCTGCGTTTATTTCAGCTGAAAATTAATTCAGGAATTACTTTTACACCCTTGTGTGTGTTTGGCTCCAACAGAAAATATGGTCAAATGGAAAATCAATTACACGTTGACCGTAAAAACACACACTTTAGCCGTAAAACCAATGCAGCCCTCATTTTACTTTCAAATGATTTCCAGGACTCACAGAGAGAGAGAGAGAGAGAGAGAGAGAGAGAGAGAGAGAGAGCACAGGTAGCCACCCAGCCAAGCTCTGGCAGCCCAGATCGTGCCGCCCCCACCGCCCATATCGCGCTGGCCAAGCCTCCTCCTTTTTCTCTCTTCTTCTCCCTCTTGCTCAACGTTGCCGATTTGGCTGCCACCGACCACCAGCCCATAACACTCCACCCCCAAACCCACCCTCTGCGTAGGTGAGTTTCCTCCACTGTTTGAGTTTTATTTGAGTCTGACGACCTCACCTCACCTCCGATCCACACACCTCTGCCCAGCCATCACTCTCCCTCACGCCGGCAAAGCCATACCCGCCTCCAAAAGCCGATCCACATCCCCTCAAACCCATCTAGCCAAAATCCACCCTGAAACCCATAAACAACCTATAAATGTTTTTATTTTGATTTTTGGTTGTGTTAAAGTGTATATTTTGAAAATTTATGTTATAAAATTTGTTTGGAAGCTGAGAAAATGGCTCAGAAAATGTGAAAATTTTGTAGGAAAATGGCATTTTCAGAATGTTACCAAATACTAGAAATCGTTTTCTGGATTATTTTCCATTGCAGAACCAAACACCCGGATTTCATTTTCCTTACGGGAATTCATTTACCCCTGCATTCATTTTACACTCGGAATTCGATTTACATCAAACCAAACGTAGCCTTAGATGTGTTTTTAATCCACATTCTAAAAATTAAACTCTTTTTCTGATAATTCAGGTTTTTTTAGCAATGATTTTCTTGTAGATAAATACTCCAAAAAGTCTTGATTATCCTCAATTTTATTGTTATTTGATTATCCCCTTTATTCCTATGCAATTAAAGCCTATTTTTAACACTCACTAACAACTAATCACACAATTATTTAATTAATTTTAATTGTTTAGCCAATCAGAATTAATTTAAATTAATCATGCATGGTTGATTCTACCTAGACACAATGCATGCTGGCCGTGCAAACTTGATCATGCGATATCTTTCGATTCGACGGTTCGATTTGGAAACAAGGCATACTGTCGCAACCATTAGAATCTCAAGATCATTTTTAGATATGCAATGAACAAATTAATTCATGTAATGCAATCATGAATTTTGGGTACATGAATGGTCATTCTAGTCATCTTCCTTGATTAAATCATGGGTGCAAAATTGAGTGTCTACAAGTAAGATGAGAGAATTGTTGTAAATGGACCAAAGCCCAATGAAACAAAGGGCAAGGTTCATGAGAGGAAAGGGAGTGATTTTGTAATTGGGCTTTCATTAAAGTGTACTTAAAGACATTCTAAGAACATCTAAAAAGGAACCTTTTAATTGGGACATGAACTTAATGAAAAAGGGACTTCTTTTCAAGCACCATTGCACCACCAAAGTCAAGAAAACATGTCCCCACTCCAATTTGGATCCGAGAAAAGAACGAAAGGCATTTGGTCAAGATTAAGGACACACATCAAGAAGAATAGTTCCAAGTAAGGGAATCTTCTCAAGCAACAATGGTTGCTCCAATTAGTAATGAAATTGCACAAAAGATATTCAAGGCAATGGAAGAACAAAGTGGCACTCTCAAAAAGATGGGGAGTCACCTCACTAAGCTAGAAGAGGCTAAGTTGAAAAAGCCCACACGTGTAGAGGTTCTTGATGAGGAAGAAGGGGAAGATTGGGATGAAAGGGACAAAGTTGATTATGAAAGGAACAAGCAATTTAAAAATCTCATGACGGAAACCATAGCCGTGAGAGAGGAGATGGAGAAAATGCAACTAGCCTTTCACAAGGCCTAAGGGATGGATGGTTGTCTCTATAACATGGGGGGCATAAGCTCCAAGACTCCTATTGCACTAAATCCAAAGTTCAAGATTTTCGATGCGGAAAAGTTTGATGGAACTGGAGATCCAAAGCAACATGTTAGGAGGTACCTAAGCATTGCTGAAATGAAGGGGTTGGATGAGAAGCAAAGTTTGCATGCGTTTCCTCTCTCACTTATAGGGGAGCCTCAAGATGGTGCTATAGCTTGGATCCTAGTAAGACTAAGGTGTGGAATGAGCTAGTAGAGTTGATTATGGATCAATTCATCTTCAATACCATGATTGATGTGACTTTAAGAGATTTGGAGACCACTAAGCAAGGAGTAGGGGAAATATTCTCTGAATACATGACAAGATGGAAGGGAAAGGCATCTAGTATGGTTAATAGGCCAAATGAGAAAGATCAAATCAACATGATTATCAAGAATTTTTTTCTAGCATATAATAGTAGGCTCTTGTCATCACCTATTAGTTCTTTTGGAGAGTTGTGTGATTGTGGAACTAGGATAGAAGATGCCATCAACAATGGACAATTGGAGAAGAGTGAAAGCAAACCTCCAATTAACAAGACATATGGAGGAGGAGCAACTACCTAAAAAACTCCTAATCCCATGAATGTAAGTGCCATTATACCTCAACAAACCTTAGCCTACCTAGGCTTCACAAAGAAAGCCCGCCGAGAATTTTTCGACCTAGGAATGAGCCTTGCCCAAAGGATTCATCAAGCCTCTAGATCCCACACCTGTGCCTAATCCTGTACCTCCTACTTGGAACCTCAATGAATATTGTCATTTCCATTAGAAATCCAGCCATAAAACCGACAATTGCTTCTACCTCAAACACGAGATACAAGACCTCATAAACAATGGAACCCTCCCAAACCCCAATATCATCACCAAGCCTAGCATTAGGAAGAACCCTTTGCCTGATTATCATAGAGCTCCTCCTCCATATCAGAATTGGGTGCAAATCAATGAGATTGAATGAGATTGTTCAAAGTTGATAGAGACCGTGGAAGTTAATGCCGTAGAAGTCCAAGGAATGTGGGATGAAGAAAGCATTGGCTATGTGGGGATACTTCCCGAAAGAATGATCGAGCTAAAGAAAAGAGTCATAGAGGATAATGTGGCTAACATTACTACGAGTGGGAAACACTACAAACCATCCTTTTTGGAGAAGGATCATCCTGTTAGGGGACATAGGAGAAGGATCCAAACCCATGGAACCTAAAGGGAAAGAAGAGAAAGAGGAAGAAGATCGAGTTTTGACTCAATTGAAGAAGACTTAAGCTTATGTATCATATGGGGCTTGCTTATGGCTTCTCACAAGAATCATAGTCCTCTCTTGGATGCTTTGAATGGAAAAGAGGTACCCATAGAAACTACACCACAGGAAGTGCTATCCCTTATGGGAGTTGAGGCTCCATCTCATCCTTTTCTTGCCTTTTTTGATGAGGAACTTCCCCGCAAAGGAGCCACTCACACTAGATCTCTACAAATCACCATTGGGTGTATAGGCACCAAGGTTCCTATTGTATTGATTGATAATGGATCCGCATTGAATGTATGCCCTTTTAGGACTGCCCTTACCATTGGCCTAGACATGGAGACCATTATACCCTTTCCTTTGATTGTTAGGGCATATGATATTACCTCAAGGAAAGTTATAGGAACTTTCAAAGCTCCTTGCAAGATTTGCCCAATAGATACAATTGCGGAATTCCATGTCATGGACATCACTCCTAACTACAACCTTCTCCTAGGAAGGGCATGGCTTCATCCTATTAGGGCTATTCCCTCTTCTCTACACCAAAAGATAAAGATCCTATGGAAAAGAGGAATTGTTGTAGTGCTCGGTGATGATGAGATCTTAGCATTGGTTTGTGGACTTGAGGAAGGAGGAAATGAGATTTAAATGAGTGGCTTTCAATTTGTGAACATAGCTAATTATGGATTGAAGGATGAAAGGTATACTTCAGATTTGGTCCCATATTGTAGCCATGAGGTGATTGCAATAATGAAGAACATGGCGTATATGCTTGGTTTGAGTCTTGGAAAAGAAGGAAAAGGGGTGGTTGAATTCCCCAATTTCAAGACTCAACTGACCAAGGAAGGTTTGGGATTCTTTAAAGGCTGTGAGGGAATGAAGAAGACCTTGGTACCCTTAATAGAAACTTTGTGAAGGAAGGGGGAGACTTTCCTTTTTGTGGCTTTCCTGAACTTTGGGTAGGTAAGGATGGGAAGGTGTATTCGGGTTGGGAGATATTCTTCAACGAGAAGCTCACCTTCAAGGAGAAGCCTATGGGGGTGATCAACGAAGTTCAACCACCCATTGCATTACACACTAGGTGGATTACATAGATGCTGAAGCAATGGAGACTATGTTGAAGATGAAGGGGGACGTGTTTGCCATTACCAATGAGGAGCCAAGTGATCCTTCTGCCTTCATTGTGCCAGTCCTAAGGCAACTTAATAATTGGGTTGGGTTTTCTGAAAATGTGGGAAAGAAAGTGTGTAATGCAAGTCCTAATGTACTTTTCAACATTTTTAATAAGATGAATTTTGATTTGGCTTATTTTGATGTGTCCCATAATATTGAAATTCTACATTTAAATGATTCAAATGAATTTGAAAATAAAATTAATAAACAATTTGAATGGAAAATTGAACCTATGGAACCAACTTTTGAAACTCTTAATTTGGGCAATGATGAGAATCCACGTTTAATTAAATTTGGCTCAACCTTAAAGGAAAAAGAAAGAAAAGATCTCAAAAAGTTGCTCACCGAATTCCAAGAGGTGTTTGCATGGTCCTATGAAGATATGCTCGGTATTGATCCCGAGATAGCTCAACATCATATTGACACTCATGCTCACGTGGTGCCTATCAAGCAAAAGTTGAGGTGCATGAGAACCAAATGGTTTCTAAAGATCAAAGAAGAGGTCACCAAGCAATTGAAGGTAAGGTCCATCACACATGTACACCAAGCCTAGTGGATAGCCAATGCTGTGCCCGTGCCCAAGAAAGATGGGAAGGTAAGAATGTGTGTGGATTTTAGGGATTTGAAAGCTTGCCCTAAGGATGACTTCCCTCTTCCTTACATAGATGTTTTAGTGGATAACACAGCTGGTAGTGCCTTGATGTCTTTCATGGATGGTTTCTCGGGATACAACCAAATCAAGATGGTTCCTAGGGATATGACCAAGACTGCCTTCACCACGGAATGAGGAATTTATTGTTACACCATAATGCCATTCGGGCTCAAGAATGCGGGTGCAACCTACCAAAGGATGGCCATAGCCCTATTACATGATATGATGCACAATGAGGTAGAAGTGTATGTTGATGATATGATTGTGAAATCCAAGGAGAGAGAGGGCTACATCATTAACTTGAGGAATTTCTTCAAAAGGATCAAGGAGTATAGGCTGAGATTGAACTCGCAGAAATACACCTTTGGAGTAATCGCAGGAAAGTTGTTAGGCTTTTTGGTAAGTGAAAGAGGGATAGAAGTTGACCCATCAAAGATCAAAGCCATATTAGAAATGCCTCCACCCAAAAGCGAGAAGGAGATAAGGGGATTTTTGGAAAGATTGCAATACATCAGCTGATTCATTGCTAAACACACTTCCACTTGTAAGCCCATCTTCAAGCTCCTAAGAAAGAATGAACCTCATGAATGGAATGATGAATGTCAGAAAACTTTTGAGCTCATTAAAGAATATCTCCTCCATCTACCTATCTTGATACCCCCGATGCATGGGAAACCATTACTCCTCTATCTCTCTATCATAGAGGATGCGGTTGGAAGTATGCTTGCACAAGAAGATGATAATAAGAATGAGAGGGCCATATACTATTTGAGCAAAAGGCTCCATGATTATGAGACTAGATACACACCTATAGAAAAATTATGCTTTGCTCTCGTATGGGCTGTCCAAAAGTTGAGACACATTATCCTACCTTTCCAAATATGGGTAGTAGCCCAAATGGATCTATTGAAATACTTGTTTGAGAAGCCCGCTTTGAGTGGAAGACTATCAAGATGGCTGATCCTATTGGCAAAATTCGATTTGAAGTATATGGCAAGGAAGACTATCAAAGGGAGTGTCGTGTCTGGTTTTTGTGCTGAGAACCCCGTGGAAGGAAAGGATGGTAGAGAAGACTTTTCGGATGAGGATATTTTGGATATTGAGCTAGGGGCATGGAAGATGTATTTTGATGGAGTCGTTAACCAATATGGAAATGGGATAGGAGTACTCTTGATCAGTCCTGAAGGATCTCACATACCCTTAACAATTAAGTTGAACTTCGAGGCAACCAATAACATGGCAGAATATGAGGCTTGTATCGCCAGAATGGAAGCTCTCCAAGAGCTGGGGGTAAAAAAGGTCGAGGTCTTTAAAGATTCTGTAAAGTTGTTATTTACAACTATGTATTTTGTTGGCTTTTATTCCGTGCCAAATTTGATTGTAATTATTATCAATCGTTTATACCCTGTATTTATTGTGGGATTTGTTGTAAGGGTTGTGTGATAGAGAGAGAGTGTGAAGACTCAAGCATTTGAAGACTGAAGATTTCTCGCGGGTGTATCGCGACTTAGCTTCCCGCGAAGTGACACATGTGCCCTGCACATGGTGGAATGCGAAGATTCAGGCCAGGTGGAGACAGCTGTGTCTCGCGAGTATCTCGCGGGTAAGGCCTTCCCGCAAGACACGCACGAGGCATTCTGTTCTGCCAGCCTGTCCAGTATGTTTCACACCTTCTGTGCCTACACTATTTATACCCACATTACCCACAAATGTTGGAGAGGCCATTCAGAGAGAAAAACCCTAGATAGGTTTTCTACAACACACACACCCATCTTTTGAGAGAGAGCTACTCCTCCTTAGTGAGAAATCATTGTAGCCTCTTCTCCATCCCTCTCCCATTATCATACCTTGAGAGGAGATTTGTACCCAAACACAACCCACACCCATTCAGAGTGTAGAGAGTGTTTTGGAGTTGCTGGGAAGCATTGGAAGAAGCCAAGGATGGCAGATGCAACATGGAGCTTGTTGCGGGATCCGGAGAACTAGGACAAGACACGGTTCCGAGAAGCCTTGTTGGAGTAGGAGCTTGGAGGGCTTAGGTACATCGGGTAGATTAGGCTTGGAGGGTCTCTTGCTAACCCATGTATCCTAACTGATTGTCTATTGGATCGATTTCCGCTTGGAGGGCGGCGGAGAGGTTTTTCGCCGAGTTCTTCGGTTTCCTCTTCGAGAACAAGTCTCGGTATTTTCTGTGTTTGCATCCTTCTTCCCTACTCTTTTTTATTTCATTTTTACTGCTGTGTTGCTTTAATTATGGATTAGAGTAGTTGTCTTGCATATACGCTTGTGTTTACACTATTCCGCACTTAGTATTAAGTTAGTGTAAAATCAACCAAGCCGTAATTTTAATTGGGGGGTCTAAATTGCTCTTGTGTTTTCAACACATTTTCAAGCTTTCAGATTCGACTTTGGTTATAGCTCAAGCACAAAGGTTATGGAAAGTAAAGAAGGAGCACTTAAAGCCCTATCAGCAATATTTAGAGGATTTAACTAAAACTTTTGACTGAATTGAGCACACGATCATCCCTAGAGCTCACAATTAGTTTGTAGACACGTTGGCTACCTTAGCTTCCTTGGTTGAAATACTCGAAGGACTGTGGACATGACCCTTAGAAATTGAACAAAGCTATGGAATGATACACAAAGAGAAGGCCAAAGCTTCAGTCTTGATTATAGAGGAGGAATGGGTTCCTTGGTATTATGACATCATGAAATTATTGGAGTTGGGGGTATATCTGGATGGTGCCGATAAGAAAAGTGTCGTTTGATTAGGATGATGGCAATGCAATACATCTTATGTAGAGGACAGCTCTACAAGAGATCCTATGATGGTATACATCTTCATTGTCTAAAGAAGAAGAAGCCGAGAAAGTTATGGAAGAAGAAGTTCATCAAGGGATTTGTGGTCCTCATATGAATGGGAGAATGTTAGCCAAGAATATCTTAAGGATAAGGTACTATTGGAACACGATGGAGACCGATTATGTAGACTTTGCAAAGAGTTGCCACGACTGCCAAACAAATGCAAATTTGAATCATGTGCCACCTAGTGAACTATATAGCATGACCTCTCCATCGCCTTTCTCAGTTTGGGGCATAGATGTGATTGGAAGGATAGCCCCTAAGGCCTCAAATGGACACGAATACATCCTAGTGGCAATAGACTATTTCACCAAGTGGGTGGAGGCAGCCTCTTACTCCATGTTAAAAGCTAAGCATGTGGCTTGATTCATAGAGAATAACATCATTTGTCAGTATGGGGTACCCCAAGAGATCATCTTCAATAATAGTTCTTACTTTAAGGGAGAGGTTAGAACAATTATGGAACTGTACAACATTGAGCATCACAAGTCTTCACCATAGTGACCACAGACCAATAGGGCCGTAGAAGCAGCCAATAAGAACATCAAGAACATCCTAGTTAAGATAGTAGTGACATACAAAGATTGGGCCAAGAAGCTCCCTTTTGCCTTATGGGGTTACAGAACTTCTATCCTTTCGTCAATTGGGGTAACCCTCTACTCTTTGGTCTACAGTAGTGAAGCAGTACTTCCCATTGAAGTGGATATACAATCTTTGAGGGTACTAGCAGAAACCAAAGTCCTAGAGGAAGATTGTGTGAAACAAAGATATGAGCAATTGGCATTGATAGATGAGAAGAGAGCCAGGGCGCAATACCATGCATAAGGATACCAATAGAGGATTGCTACAGCATTTAATAAAAAGGTGAAACCTAGAAACCTTAAAGAAGGGGACTTGGTTCTAAAAGTGCTTAGAGATGAAACTTTTGATCCAAGAGGAAAGATGAAGCCAAGATGGTCTGGTCCTTTTATTATCAAGAAGATCATTTCAAGAGGTGCTACAAGAATTACAGATTTGGATGGGGAAGAGATGCTTCACTCAATCAACATGGATAGACTCTAAAGATACCACATTTGATAAGAAAAAAAAAGCCTATTATGTTGAAAACCCGAAAAGGCGGCCTAGGCAAAAGTTAAGGCAAAAGGACTCCACTAGATTGAAAACCCGAAAGGGTGATCTAGGCAAAAAATAGGGGCAAAGACCATGGGCATGGCAAAAATTCCTCAAAGGATGTCATAGGCAAAAATTACATGGCATGGAAAAAAGAAAAAAGAAAAAGAAAAAATGATGGCAATAAGCAAAGATAATAAATGGGCAGTTCTCTCATTACTCAAATTAAAAGATGATAGATTGTTTCTATAGGGGATTTAGGACATTCTGACCCTTTATTAAATTCATAAGAATAGACATGAGAATCATAAGTGTAGAAAAGTAAAATTTGGGACATATCAAGGAGGTCGGTCAGTCTTTCTTTCTTTTGATTGGACTTTTTGTAAGCTTTCTCAGCTATGTGAACCCACTTCATGACAGCCTTAAGTCATTTCTTATACCCTAAAGTTGGATGAAGCAATTGGAGCCTCTCATATGGCCATATTTGGAGGAGGTAAAAGAGAAGGAGAGAAGGCATGAATGAAAGGAAAAGAAAGAGAGAGAAAAATAAAAAAAAATAAGTTCAAAGATGATATAAGGAGCCTCAATGGGTTGAAAACCGAAAGGAAATCCATGCAAAAGTTAGAGGAATCCCGCTAGGTAGAAGACCTAGGCAAAAATTAGGGATTGAGAGAAAAGATTCATCCATTTTAACTTGATGGTATGAGAAGGTGCAAGGGAGAGACCAAAGGGCTCAAGGCAAAATTTAAGCACAGTGTTTCCAAGAATAACAGAATGACACAAAGTTTCCACAAGTTTGTAATTTAAGTACATACCCCAAATAAAAGCATAAATGTAAAGGATATTCTTAAAATACAACCCAATGTCTCAAACAAAATATAAAAGTGCAAGCATGTGTGCTAAAAAGAAAAGTAATAAAAGCAATAAAAAGAAAGTATGCTATGCTATGCTGTCTGCAAGATCATCAGAAACGCCTCTTCCTTGACTGGTAGCTCGGAGTCGACTCTGAACCTCCCGCATCATCACCGCCATCATTATCATCATCATCATCATCCTTACCATCCCTGCCACTGTACAGCTACCGGGAGTACTCAGTCAACTCTAGCTTGAGGTTTCTCGCAAGCAAAATGAGCTCCTTATGCTCCTAAATAGTAGGCTGAATTTTGAAGGAAAGGTTGGTAGAACAAGTGTTGGGGTGCAAGAGTAGAAAAGAAAGAGAATAAGGATGAAAGAGAACTCACCGCCTAGGTGCCTTCAGGAAAGAGGTAACCTGTGACATTTGTATTACGGACAATAGGGTGCTCCTGAGCAAAGCCACCAAGGCCGTAAGCATAGACCGACCAAGGCAAACGGGGAGGATCAATAAGAGCACTGGAAGCAGGGCCCTCTTGACATAAGTGTTTCATTTGAGTGTTACTAATGTACGAGAATGCAGATGATGACTAATTAAAGGAAATAAGAGGAGTAAGAACACATACTAGAATGGTAAGGGAAGGTATGAGGCGAGTCCTACTGAACTTGTCATAATCTAGCTCATGGTCATACTCCTCATCCGTCATGGAACAAGAGCAAGCATGAACATTAAAAGGTCTATAGGAACCTAAGACCCATCCTTCCCTGCCAACTAGCAACACACCCTCTCTACCAAGTAGATCATTTTCAATCCACCACCCTCAAAGGCCTGAGAGAGACTAGAAGCAACAATAGTAGCTAACTCTGAGCCTGGGTTCTCTATAGGGATAGCTCTAGCCCAAGGACTCCACATGATCTGTGACAACACATATGGTTAGAAAGAGAACCTTAAGAAGCACACAAATAGTGGAAAGCAGTATATGTTTTTGACTTACATCATTAGGAGACAGCCTGTCGAGATGAGCTCGAATCGAGGTGACCCTCCTCAAGTCCACCTCTGCCCCTCGAGCATTGAGGCCATACTCCATGACCCAGCGCTGAAAAGACAGGACAGTTTGCAAGATTCAAAAATAGCAGTGTACAAGATGACAGTTTGCAAGAGGTCATGGTATAGTTTGCAAGATGATAGTTTGCAAGGTTTAGATATGGTACAGTTTGCAAGACATAGATATGGCAGTTTACAGGGTAATAGTTTGCAAGATATAGGTATGAATGCAATCAATAGGAATATGGTTCATGGTCCTAACCTAGATGGCATGCCTCTTTTAGCTCTAGGATGATGTTAGGGTTACATGCTCACATGCTTGTATGATGTTGTTGGATATGCCTTGCTTGGATCTATGTGTCTTACGTGTTTATTTCCATGCTATATGGTTAGATCCTTGTCTTCACATGCTTATATGCTTGGATTCGTGTTCTTCAATGTTTATGTGCTAAGTTTCTACATGTTTACTTGTATGTTTCTATGCCTATATGTCTAGATCTATGTTCTCTACATGCTTTATGCCATATCCCATATGCTTGTGCGCTCCATGCCATGTTTGCATGCCTAGGCCTAGGCTATGTTTGCCATCCATGTGCTATTGTAGCCCTTTTGTCGCTTTTTCTTTCTTTATTGTGTTTTGGCCTAATGGTTAGGACCTGATCTAGACCCTATGGTCTTTGTCATCGTCCATACACCAAGGCCCACATCAAAAGGTTTGGATCACCCTATCTTTGTGTCTATGCTTGCTTACTTCTATGCTTTATACTTGTGTTAGCCTTTCTAGTTCTAGGCTTTGCCATGTTTGGCGCCCTCTGCGGGCTTGATCTTGTTTGGTTACAGCTGATGCCCACGAGGCCTTGTTCGGGTGTAACCACTTAGGATGTGTCTCCGGATGCCGGGTCGCTTCATGCATACCCTTCCCTTTTTCTGCTCCGTGCGATGATATGCTTGTTTGTGCCACCCGTTGGTTTTATATGCATCTTTACACGTTTGCTTACATGTCCATGCATGAGTCTTGCTTGCTAGTGTGTCGTCCATGCTTAACATAATGAAGCTATGGACATTTGATCCAAACCTACATTTGTCCTTCATGGACACCGCCTTTTGTTTGCTTTCTTGCTTATTTGCCTTCTCACTTGTTGGCTTGCTTTCCTGTTTCTTTGCTTGCCATGTCTATCATGTTTATCTACTTTATGTCTCCTTCATATGCATTCTACATCTTCTCCTTCCATTGCTTGTCTATTGGTTTCTTGTCTTTGCCTTTGCATGTACACACATAAAGCGAGGACGCATGGAGCTAGGGCACGGTCTCTCAAGCGCACGCAAAAAGGGGCGAGGAGTTTAGGAGTTTTGGAGGTTTAGGAGTTTAGCTTTTCCCTTTGGTTATGTATTTTTTTTAACCCTTTCTTCTTCCACCCCTTCTTTCTTAGATGGTTTGTATTAGGTATATCATGTCGTGTACCATTCATCCTCATCTCTTGAGCATGGCAACCCCTGTTTACTTTCCTGCACCTATATTTTGGGCCATGCTCTAGGGATGTAGGCATTTACTTTCCTGCTTTGTATGCTTGCATTGTGCATGATGTATGTATATATATACCTACTCACCCCTTTTCAGTATGATTGTTACAGTCCGTGTCACCTAAGGCCAAGCTATGCCTAATTTCCGACGCAAAAGTAAGGTGACTTGTCGCCAGATTTTTGTTGTGGAAATCTGGCATTTTGCTCGAATGCCATAGGAAAGCATAGATTGGGACCACACCCTTTCAAAACTCAAACCTCAAAGCCCCGAAAGCCAATGCCGAAATCATGTTTTTTACTACCAATTTCTGAAAATTAAGGTTTTATCAAAACAAAGGACTGTCCTTGGGCAGGCATTGTGGGGTGCTTAACACCTTCCCCACACATAACCAAACTTCTGGACCTAAGAATTATGATTTTTTTCCATCCACATTAGATTAGGAAAAATGTCCTTTTTCTTAACCTAGGATTGGTAATAAAATCAACTAGAAACAGGTGACCAATCACACTTTAGAAAAAAACTCAATGATTGGTTGCGACTCCACTTACCTTTGGTAATCACCTAAAATTTGGCCCAGATTCTTGCCATAACGCCAAAGGTAGACCTACCTTCCTCCACTGAGAGATAGAGAGAGAGCACCCGAAGCTCTGCGTGAACAACACCATATATACACATTTCGAGAAGGGCCCTCCAATAGGGCCCCACGCACGCGGGAATTGTCACCATGGCGGGTGGTCAAACGAGGGCCCGCGATGATGGTGGCGGTTTTTCCACCTCGTTCCGATCAAGGCCGGGCGTCAACAATACCAGAATGTACGAAAGATTATGCAAGAAAATGCTTTGAAAATGTAAGATTATACAAATAATTGATAAATGTAGAATCCATGCATATCAATATCTTATTTTTCCAAGGATACATCCTGTTCTAGACAGATCTTTTCCTTTTCCCATTGAGGTACATTTCCCATTGGCATGAGCCAGAACATCTTAAGCAGACCGTCGGGTTATGGCAGTATTGTAGATAGAGAGTGATCTCGAAGGTGTCTTCATATCTTGTCTTGGACGCTGGATCCTTTTAATCTTCTGGTCTTGAGCGGAAATTCAAATGGTCATGAGTGCAAAGGCTGAGGAGGAGCGTTCTTCCTGTCTTGATAGGCTTGGCAACGGTGGCATGTCCTCACATGTTTAATGCAATCACTTTCCATGGTGAGCTAGTAGTAACCGGTTCTCATTATCTTGCAGGCCAACAGGGGTCCACTAGCATGAGCTCCGAGTAAGCCTTCATGCATCTCTTCCATCAGATGATTAGCCTCAAAGGCATCTATGCATCAAAGTAGGGCAGAATTGTGGTTCCTTTTGTACAAGACTTCTCCACTCAAGAAAAATTGGTAGGCCATGTGCCAGATAAACTTCTTTTCACTGTTCGTTGCACTAGATGGGTATTCGCTGTTCTTGATATAAGCCTTGATATCATGGTACCATGGCTTTCCATCGGCTTCGACTTCGACACTCATGCATTCTTTGATGTTCATGCAATAGGCTGGAACGCCACGGACTTTTATTCGCAATTGCCACATATCATCTCCTTCTAATAACTTGACCATGCTAGGCAGGGTAGCCAAGGCATCTGCAAACTGGTTGTGTGCTCGAGGCAAATAGGCGAATGTGATGTTTCGGAACTTCGGAATCAAGCGGTTGACACATTTCTGATACGGAATCATCTTGGTGTCTCAGGCTTGCCATTTTCCTTCAATTTAGGAAATGATCAACACGAAATCTCTAAAGACGCTCAAGTCATAGGCGCCGAACTTTAGGGCCACTTGCAGGCCAACTATGCATGCTTAGTATTCTGTGATGTTGTTGGTGCAATCAAAATTCAGCTTGACTGAAATAGTGATTTACTGGCCCTTAGGAGAAACTAAGATTGCTTCCACTCCATTTCTAGTAGAATTGGTGGCTCCATCAAAATAAACCTTCCAACACCAAGGTTCCAAACTGTCTGGTTCTGGGTCTAGTGCCATGACATCCTCATCAGGGAAGAGGGATTCTGAAAGTTTTGGATCATTCAGTAGTTGGTCTGTTAGGTAGTCGGCTATGGCCTGGCCCTTGATGGCCTTTCTTGTCATGAACATAATGTCGAACTCGTAGAGCAACATTTGCCAATGGGAGATCTCTCCTGTAAGAGCTGCCTTTTCAAAGATGTACTTAATGGGATCCATGCAGGAAATGAGCCGAGTGGTGTAGTAGAGTATATACTATCGCAACTTGCGTGATGCCCACGCTAGGGCATAACACGTCTTTTCAATGGCAATGTAGTTGATCTCACAATTGGTGAACTTCTTGCTTAAGTAGTAAATCACCCTTTCTTTCTGGTTGAGCTCAACCAATTGGCCTAACATGTAGCCCATGGAGGCTTATTGTACCACTAGGTAAAGGATCAATGGACATCCCGACGTCGGGGGAACCAAAACATGAGGGTTCAACAAATACTGCTTGATCTTGTCAAAGGCCACTTGGCACTCATCTGCCCATTCTATCTTTGTGTCTTTCTTCAAGAGCTTGAACAGTGGGTCACATGTGGCAGTCAACTACGCTATAAAGCGAGCTATGTAATTTACTTTGCCTAAGAAGCTGCGAATTTGTTTCTCAGTTTGTGGTGTGGCCATGTCTCGAATGGCTTGGACTTTTGCTGGGTCCACTTCGATTCCTCTTTGGCTAACTATAAAGCCAAGCAATTTCCCTGAACTAGCTCCAAAGACGCACTTGTTAGTGTTTAGTCTCAACCTATACTTGATAAAGCGCTTGAACAGCTTTCTCAAATCTACCAAATAATCCCTGGCAATGCGGGATTTGGCAACCATGTCGTCCATGTAGACTTCAATCTCTTTATGCATTATATCATGAAACCAGGTTACCTGGCTCACTGATTAGTAGCACTAGCATTCTTTTAGCCAAATGGCATGACATCATATGCATAGGTTCCCCAATGAGTGGTGAATGTTGTCTTAGCTTTGTCTTCCTCGGCCATTTTGATCTGATTATAGCCTAAGAATCCATCCATGAAGGAGAAGAACATGTTGGTAACGATATTATCGATCATGGTATCGATATGTGGCAATGGGAAATTATCCTTGGGGCTTGCCCTGTTCAAATCCCTGTAGTTGACACACATGCATACTTTCCCATCTTTCTTAGGCACGGGAACAATGTTGGCGACCCAGTCTGAGCAGGTTATCGCGGTAAGAAAACCGGCTTTCAATTGCTTTTCTACTTCTTCTTTGATCTTTAAAATGATCTCAGATTTCATCCTTCGAAGGGCTTGCTGCACTGGAGGGCATTCAGGTTTAACTGGAATTCTGTGCATGACAATCTCAGTGTCCAACCTTGGCATATCTTGGTAGGACCAAGCGAAGATCTCTTTGTATTCCTTGAGTAGTGCTATAAGCTCATGTTTCAAGTCTTTAGGAAAGTTCACCCCAATCTTGAAAGGTTTTTTATTCTCGCCTTCGTCGGCAAGGTTAACCACTTTTGTCTCTTCTATGTTGGGCTTGGACCTTTCGCTCTCTCTGTTTAGAGCTTCCAAAATATCATGAGGCAAACTCATAATTTCTTCTAACCATTCAATATCATGCTCCAACTCTATTGTCTCATTCATGTCATCGATATCCTCGTTATGGCAACAAGACGATGTATCCGCTTGGGAATTAGAATAGATCCTATAGAACAGAATATATACAAGGAAACATAAGACAATCTGCACACACATATTCATAGAAAAGCAAATAAAGAGATAAATGCAAGGATTTCTTGAATAATACATTGGATAATTTCATTAATGGATTATAGATAGGGGGATAACAAAGTTCATGCCTTATAATGATAAAAAATGGAAACACTTTTTTTTTTTGGAAAATAAACTAGGAAAATGCAAACAAGGAATGCAGGAAATAGGAAATAAACATGCAAAACAAACTAGATATGCTATTCCAACTCTTTCGGGCAATTGGAGGACCCAACCACACGATGATGGAACATTCCTTACTCAGCCGGTGTAATCACGAAGCAGGGCTTGATGGTCCAATGGCCTACTGTCTCGCTTGGCACACAGGGCCTAATAGTAGAAGTCAGATCATCCCATGGGGATATGATGGCATTCATTAAGAATTCTTCCAGGGAAAGATGAATGAGACAAGCCAGATCTGATTGCCCCTCACATGATTCTTGTACCACTTCTGATCTGATGACCTCGGCCGGAGCTGGAAAAGTGACCCTGATGTGGGGAATAGACATCCCTTGGCCAATGCACTTCCTTTTCTTTCCTCTGGAAGCCTAGAAAAGTTATTCATTGGAGGGGTCGTAGCCTAGACCAAAACCTCCTTTGTTGTCCAGGAGTTCAATCAAAGAAGCCTTCCTTATCTTACGGTACTAAGGTCTTGGCCTAACTGATAGCCAAATTTGAGCATCTCCTTGGCAGCCATTAAAGTAACGGAGGGCCATGCCGACTCGAGTTCTGAAGCTCTGGAAATCATGGAGACTAGCTCGAAACTGTGAAAAGTTGCCTCCGGAAAGGTATTAGCACCAATGTAGGGGAGAGAAGTCTCCTTGAAGATAGTCAGGGGTTTTTCAGCCATAATATTGATGGGAACTTGAGTCTCCAATGAATGGTAGAAGCAACTGCACCTGCGGCGTGTAGCCAAGGCCTCCCTAGGAGCATATTATATGGGGAATCCATCTTGATGACTTGGAAGTTGACCATGAAAAACATGGGGCCGATTCCAATTGCTAATTCAATCTCGCCTTGCACCTCCTAGAGAGTGCCATCAAAGGCTCTAATGATCATGGTGGTAGGGCGGATAAGAGAAGTGTCCACATTCAAACGCTTTATAGTAGACATCAGGCAAACATTCAGGGCTGATCCATTGTCAATTAATACTTTAGAGATGATCATATCTTCACACTTTACCATAATGTGCTTGGGCAAAGTATGCTCTCTACCTTCTGGTGGTAGCTTATCATCTGTAAAGGAAATCTGGTTGGTGGCCAACACCGTCGAGACCATACCTTCAAAGGAAGATTCTGTGGCACATGTAGGAACACGTGTCTCTTTCAAGACTTTCAAGAGAGCCTTGCGGTGGACATCAGAGGATAGCAATAGCGACAAGATAGAGATCTAAGATGGCGACTTGTTTAGCTGCTGAATCACACTGTACTCTAAGTTTCTGATAACTTTCAAGAATTCCCTCTATTTTTTTGGTTGTGACCCTATTCCTGACGGGTTCGGTTGTACCCTTCCCAAGCTCTATCCTCCTCCTTTCAAGCTTCTTAGGAGTATAGCAGCGACCACTCCTAGTAAGCTCAGATAGACCTGAAGAGATATTGGAGCAGACCTCCTCTTTTTCGATTCGAGTGGAGATCAAGGACACATCATATTTCCATGGGACATGATGGCTATCTTCATAAGGGAACGGCTTCGGCATGTGGATGATAACGCCCTATTGAGTTTGCAAATTGGGTGCTATAGAGGACATTTTTGGATTAATGCCCATCGAACTTGGTAGAATGGCTTCAAGGGCCTTTAAACCAGATACCCCAAAGATTCTAGAGGTAGGCCTCGGCAGAATAAAAGGATCGAAACCTCGGATAGCGGGAACAATAGCCGTTCCCTCCTAAACTGATGATGAAATTGGCCCTGCGATCACAAAAAATGCAAGAACCAAAGGAGTGAATCCCTCGATGGTTGGTGGGATTTGCACTTTTCCTGAATTTGATACCCCTAAATTCGCAGGTGATTCTATGATCTCTTCAATGACTACTAAAGAGGGAGGTGCTGAAGTAACCTTACCAAGGCATTTTTGTAGATATTCATCCCAATCCTTCGTCGATCCAACTGATATAGCATTACAGCTGGTTCCTAACTGGGTAGTTAGAGGACATAGGCTGGCTGCAATGCAATCATCTTTTTGCATAATTTCCCTTTCAATCCAGATAATACCACGGTCGGCTAGACTCTGAACCTATGCTTGAAGCACTTTACAATCTGATAAGGCAAAATTATGGTACATAAGGCACCCCCGGTTAATCCGTCGGCTTCACTCAGAATGGAGCCTACGGTTCGTGCTGACGGGCTAAGCCATAAAGGGGGCTGACGGGCTAAGTTATAAAAAAGGCTGAAGGCCCTGAAGGGGACGGACCGTAATAGGCCGTCGTGGAGGGAGGTCCACGAAGAACCCTAAGGGGCTGATTCCTTCAGGAGGCCGACGACCCTTCCTGACTGAAGGGTCTAATACAAACTGACGGTCTTAAAGGCCGACGGGTATAATAAAACCATAACTTGGCCACCACGCATGAATGATAAAGAGATGACTTGCTTTCCACGTACAATGTTAGAGTCCTATAAGGAAAGGATTCCGCAATCTACACTCATAAGGACTCCTATAAGGAAAAGACTTCTACTCCAAGGAAGAGAGGTCCACCCTCTACTACTATAAAAGCCCCAATACCCTCATAAATCAAGGTACGCATAATTAACCCATCTCTAGCACTCTAGAGTTGAAACAAGTTCTAACTTGACCTTCGGAGGGTATTTGGCCGGCACCACACCGGTGTTCTCTGTTAGGTCTTCTCCTTTTTGTTGTGCAGGTGTCATCTCGAGGGTACAAGCATTGCGCAACTCACTGGTGATATTTTCGGCATCATCAGTTGGCGCCGTCTGTGGGAAAGAACGATTTTTTACGACTTGTAAGCCATATTATCGCTTCCCGGACAAAGAGTTGCATGGTACTTACTCGCTCGATGGCGACCACCAACAACATTCAAGGAGACGAACCAAGTCCAACTGCACTCGAGAGACAGGTGCAAACTCTCACTACTGCCGTGGAACGCCTCACTAAGCAGAACCACGATCTGGAAGAACAGTTACACCAGAAAAATGCAGGTCACGGCACTCAAGAGCAGGACCAAGAAGGCACCAGCGCTGATAGAAGAGAACGAGAAAGACAGGAAGGCAATAACGCTCCGAGTAGGCCGGAGCAACAGAATTTGAGCATGCCATCCCTCACGGATGCAACTCAACCACACATTGCCATGGAGATACAGGCAATAAAGGAGCAAATGGAGGTCATGATGAACGCCCTCAAGGGACGGGTGTCCAGCGACCTTGACGATCTGGTAAATCGCACCGACTCACCATTTACTGCAGCTGTGAATTCCTTCCCCCTACCACATAAATTTCGCATGCCACATATAGACAGTTACGACGGAGTGAAGGACCCATTGGATCACCTGGAGACCTTCAAGACTCTAATGCACCTTCAGGGGGTAGCGGACAAAATCATGTGTAGGGCCTTCCCTACAACGCTGAAGGGCCCCGCAAGGGTATGGTTCAGCCGACTGACGCTGAACTCCATAAGCACTTTCAAGGAGCTAAGCGCTCAGTTCACTACACACTTTATTGGGGGACACAGGTATAAGAAGTCCACGGCATGCTTCATGAGCATTAAGCAACAAGAGGACGAGACGCTGAGATCCAACATAACGCGCTTCAATAAGGAAGCACTATCGATCGACGAGGCCGACGACAAAATACTTGTAGCAGCCTTCACAAATGGGTTGCGAAAGGGCAAGTTTTTGTTTTCACTATACAAAAATGACCCCAAGACAATGTCGGAAGTACTCTACAGGGCCACTAAGTACATGAATGCTGAAGACGCGCTGCAGGCCCGGGAAGAAAAGCCAAGAAAAAGGGAGAGGCAGGAAGAGGCACGATAAGACCAAGGGCGAAAGAGGCCGAGGACAGGAGATCGAAGAGACGAAAGGCGTTCTAAACCCCCGGGGGGAAGGTTCACAAGCTTCACCCCGCTAACCGCCCCAATAGATCAGGTCCTAATGCAAATCAAGGACGAAGGGGCTCTGACCTTTCCTGGAAAGCTGAAGGGAGATCCTAGCAAGCGTTCAAGAGACAGATACTGCCGCTTCCACCGAGATCACGGTCATGACACAGCCGATTGTTACGACCTAAAGCAGCAAATTGAGGCCCTCATAAGACAAGGGAAATTACAGAAGTTTGTAAGCAAGGAAAGAACGGATCCACCACCTCAAGAACACCCCGCCCCCCGATGGGATAATGACCGTCCTAGACCTCCCATCGGCGACATAAGAATGATTGTAGGAGGAACGACTACCGGGTCATCCAAAAAGGCTCGGAAGACGTACCTCAGGATGGTCCAGAACGTCCAGCTGACGGGTCCAGTACAAAAAATAGCACGAAGAGAAAGCCCTATTATCGGGTTCTCAGAAGAAGATGTGCGGCATCTTCACCATCCGCACGACGATGCGCTTGTTGTCAGCCAGCAAGTTGGGGATTACAACTTGCACCGGGTGTTGGTCGACAATGGCAGCTCAGCAGACATCCTATACTACCCGGCATGCCAGCAGATGAAAATCGACAGAGAACGACTGATCCCGACGAATGCCCTACTCGTTGGTTTTGGAGGAACAAGGGTGTTTCCCCTGGGCGCGATCACACTGTCTATAACGGCAGGCGACTATCCTCAACAGATCACGAAGGACGTGATGTTCCTCGTGGTCGACTGTTCATCCGCCTACAATGCTATCCTAGGGCGACCCACCCTCAATTCATGGAAGGTGGCAACCTCGACTTATCATTTAATGATCAAATTCCCAACCGAATACGGAGTGGGAGAACTACGTGGAAATCAGGTGGCCGCACACGAATGCTACGTGGCTATGATGGAAATGGATGATCACCTCCAAGCCATGAGCATAGAAGAACATCGGAGTACGACAGAGCCCGTCGAGAAGCTTGAAGAAATACCCCTGGACGACTTCAGACCTGACCAAACAACAAGGATTAGGACCCTTGCAAGTCCCATGATCCAACAAACACTTACAGCCTTCCTCAAAGAAAATCGGGACGTATTCGCTTGGAGTCATGAGGACATGCCAGGAATAGACCCTTCAGTCATGGTGCATAAGCTGAATGTGTCACCCTCCTTTCCACCCGTCCAGTAGAAGAAGCGGGTGTTTGTCCCCAGAACGAGATCAGGCCATAGCTGAAGAGGTTCGCAAGCTGCAGGAGGCGAACGTTATTAGGGAAGTCTACTACCCCGACTGGCTAGCAAACGTAGTGATGGTCAGGAAAGCTAGCGGGAAGTGGAGGATGTGCGTAGACTTCACCAACCTAAGCAAAGCATGCCCCAAAGACAGCTATCCTCTCCCCAAGGGTCGACACTCTAGTAGACTCTACAGCTCAGCACCAGCTGCTAAGTTTTATGGATGCTTTCTCTGGTTACAACCAAATCAAGATGCATGAAGCCGATCAAGAGAAAACTTCATTCGTAACCAGCCAAGGCCTCTTCTATTACAAAGTAATGCCATTTGGTCTGAAAAATGCGGGCGCAACATATCAAAGGCTTATGAACAAAATGTTCGTGCAGCAGATCAGTAGAAATGTCCAAGTCTACGTAGATGATATGCTGGTAAAAAGCCGGAGGAAGGAAGATCACTTAGAAGACCTCAGGGAAACATTCGACACTCTTCGCTCTTAAAACATGAAGCTTAATCCAAGAAAGTGCGCCTTCGGGGTGACGACAGGAAAATTCCTAGGATTCATGGTTTCCCAGAGGGGCATCGAGGCTAATTCGGACAAGATCCGGGCTATAATGGAGATGGCACCACCAAAAAATGTGAAGGAAGTACAAAGCCTCAATGGAAAGATAGCAGCGCTAAATAGGTTCGTCTCAAGGGCAACGAACAAGTGCTTACCCTTCTTTCGCACACTGAAGAGATCTTTCGAGTGGACTGCCGAGTGCCAACAAGCGTTCAAGGAATTGAAAGCTTACCTCTCTTCCCCACCATTGCTGAGTCCCTCACAACCAGGTGAATAACTTTTTCTCTACCTTGCCGTCTCCCCAGTTGCCGTCAGCACCGCCTTGATCAGAGAAGAAGAGAGAGTGCAGAAACCTGTGTACTATACCAGCTGAGCGCTTCGCGGAGCCGAAGAAAGATATCCGCCCATGGAGAAACTCACCTTCGCTTTAGTTACGGCAGCACGCAAACTCAAACCATACCTTCAAGCCCACACGGTGATCGTCCTAACAGACAAGCCTTTGCGACGGGCAATGTGCAACCCTGAAGCCACAGGACGACTGGCGCTATGGGCCATAGAATTAAGCGAGTTTGACATCCAGTACCGCCCTCGAACCGCCATCAAAGGACAGGTCGTCGCAGATTTCTTAGCTGAGTTCACAAATGGCGAGGACAAGGGGCAGAAGAATCTCCTCTATGGAGCATGCATGTAGACGGATCCTCCAACAGGCAGGTTGGGGGAGCCGGCGTCGTACTACAGTCACCCGAAGGAGACACGGTCGAGTGTATGGTCCGCCTTGAGTTCCCTACCACCTACAACGAAGCGGAGTATGAAGCGCTGATAGCAGGGCTTGACCTCGCCAAAGCTGCAGGAGCCGAAAGAGTGGTCGTTTACTGTGACTCTCAAATCGTAGTCAACCAGATAAATGGGGATTATGAGTGTAAAGGCGAAAAAATGAAGAAGTATCTAGACCAAGCAAGGAGGAGGGTAAACGAGCTGAAGGCCGAAATTATACAGATCCCCCGGGGAGAAAACGAGCAAGCTGATTGCCTAGCCAAAGCCGCTTCAGCCGAACATATGGCCGCCCTTGGTAATGTACTCTCTTTCGTTCAACTCTCCCCACTTATAAATTCGGTCGATGTACAAGAACTTGGTCCCGAAAGTGACTGGATGGCGCCATTAGTTTCTTACTTAAAGAACGGCATATTGCCAGACGGAAAGGAAGCTGCAAGAAAACTGAAGGTCCAGGCAGCAAGATTCGTTCTGATAAGAGATGTCTTGTACAAAAGAGGCTTCTCCCGCCCCTACCTACGATGCTTAGGTCCTGAAAAAGCAGACTATTTCATGAGAGAGGTGCACGAGGGAATCTGCGGAAACCACTCAGGGTCGAGGTCACTAGTGCACAAGCTAGTGCGGACGGGGTACTTTTGGCCAACCATGCAGAAGGATGCCGAGGCTTATGTAAAAACCTGTGACAAGTGCCAAAGGTTCAGCAATGTCATCAGACAACCACCCGAAGAACTCACCCCGATGACGGTGCCATGGCCGTTCGCTCAATGGGGACTGGACATCATGGGGCCGTTCCCAATGGCAATACGACAACTGAAGTTTCTAGTAGTGGGCATCGACTACTTTACGAAATGGGTGGAAGCTGAAGCCTTGGCCACCATTACAGAGAAGAACGTACGGAGTTTCGTTTGGCAATGTATCATATGCAGATTTGGCATCCCTAGAGTCTTAGTCTCGGACAACGGGAAGCAATTCGACAACGACTCCTTCCGGGACTTCTGCTCGCAATTGGAGATACGGAACCACTACTCCTCCCCCGCCCACCCTCAAGCCAACGGACAGGTCGAAGTCAGAAACCGATCGTTGCTGAAGATTATCAAGACTCGGCTCGAGGGGGTAAAGGGTATATGGGCTGAAGAGTTGCCAAGCATACTATGGGTCTACAGGACTACGACAAGGACACCAACATGAGAGACACCATTCCGACTAACATACGGGAACGAAGCAGTCATCCCAGCCGAAGTCGGCCTCACAAGCTACAGGGTGCACAACCATGATGAAAGAAAAAATGACGAGGCCATACGTTTGCAACTCGATCTGGTGGACGAAGTCAGGACGGCGGCAGAACAAAGGCTCGCACGGTACCAGGACCGCATGGCCAAGCACTACAACTCCCGAGTCAGACACAGAGACTTCCAGGTTGGAGACCTCGTTCTAAGGAAAGTCATGGGCGCAGCAAGAGACCCAACCCAAGGAAAACTCGGCCCAAATTGGGAAGGACCTTACCAAGTCACGGCATGGCAAAAGAAGAGCACCTACCATTTGGAGACATTAGACGGACGGAAGTTACCATATCCTTGGAATGCTGAACACTTGCGAAAGTACTACCAGTAGAGACGACGACGTGAAGAACAACACCCCCTTTTTTCAGTTCACTCAGATTTATTTTTTACTTTTAAGTATTTACTACAATAAGCCCAAATGGGCAGATTTTGTTTTTGAACTACTTTTTATATAGATGCATGACAATAAGAGGAGTTTATTCAGAACTACTGAAGTTTCTACTTACAAGTTCAAATTCACAAAATGTGGACGACCACAATAAACTTAGCTATTAAGCTGACGGCCTAAATAAAAGACTGACGAAGTGGCTAAGTCCACAATAAACTCAGCCATTACGCTGACAGTCTAAAAGACTAACGAAGTGGCTAAGTCCACAATAAACTCAGCTATTAAGCTGACGGTCTAAATAAAAGACTGACAATTTGCCATCCACAAGATGAACAAAGTTATTAAGCTGACGGTATAAAAAGAGACGCAAATAAACTGACGAAGCTCAAAGTAAACTCAAAACCGACGGTTTAATAAAGTTGACGGCACTACTAAATTAAACGGGTCCATAATCATGATTCCGTTCCTTTGAATCATAACTTACAACTGGACAAGCCCAACATTAAACAAACTTCAAAAATAAAGGAACAACTAAAAATCCCCTAGCAAGAGGGCGACGACTTTATTAAACTGACGGAGTCGTAAACACATTAAATTACGGCAAGGCTGGCGACCTCAGCCTGCAGCTAAGAAAATAAATTTAGTTTACCAAACAAGAAAAAGAAACACTCGAGCGAATAACCATACATACATACTCAAAAACGACGGCTGCTAAGTATCATAAGCAAAAGTAAATTAATTTCAAATAGAAGCCCCAAAAACCAAGGGGGCACTTAAAAAACATTGTTTAAAACAAAATACAACAGTTACAAGAAGAAAAACTACGGCTGGGAAAGAGGAGCGTCACTTGAAACCTTTTTACTTCTCGGGTACAGGAGGGTCTTCTACGACAAGGAACTCCACTGATGGGTTGACGGGAGGATTCGCAGCAGGCTGGGCCAAAACAACTCCACTATCTCCATGTGGAGGCGAATCCTCTGGGTTGTCACCGCCAACAGTGACGACGTCATTAGCAGGCGTCATTGGCGGGGCGTCATCCAGGGTGATCCCAGATAGGTCCAGCTCAGGGAAAGCTGACGCTACTTGTCTAAGGCAGTCATCGAATCTCGTACCATAGTATCTACCACAGGAATCAATAAAAGAGTCTGACGCCTTGAATTTCTCCACCGCGTCAGCCCCTGCTGTCTCCACCTGATCACGAAGAGTCGTCAGCTCTTTCTCTAACTCGTCCTTCTGATGACCCGCCTCTTTCAGCTTTTGCTTTACTTCTTTCAGCTCGACGTTAAGAACACACATGGCCTCCTTGTACTGAGCCTGCTGATTTCGCATATTAGCATTATGTTTATTGACGCGAGTGATGACACCCTCCTTGGCCACACACCAGTCCTGAAGCGCCTTTATGCGAACCAAGGCCTAGAAAAGAATACAACCATCAGTCATTAAACAGGAAAGAGATGAGGGAAAAGCCATTTAAGAGAGACGGCTTACCCGTGTGAGATCAAACAAAGCTGACGCCCCCAGCTCCTCCGTCCCCAACAGAGCACAAGGATCTATGTCCGTCGGTTTTATAAGCGATTCTACTGCTTCAACGGCAAAGTCCTTGTGCGTCAACAGGCAACGGGGCCCTTCAGGACGGGACCAGAAGAAGTCATCACGCCCTTCCCTGCCTCGTGACCTGACTTGGGGGTTGACTTCTCGGGGAGCTCATTCCCAGAAGTGACGGCTGCCTTTTTAAGGGGACGGTTGACATCCCCGTCGGGTTTCCTTTTTAAAGAACCCTTAGTGACGGTTTGGGGGGTAGACGTAGATGTCATCTCCCCCTTTGCCTTCTTTTCCTCCTTCTGACGGGCAGCCGCAGCCTTTATCCGTTGCTTAGCTGCATCCATCTCTGCAAAAGAAACACATAAGAGGAACTGACGACAAAAAAAAAAAGAAAAAAAAAGAGAGAAAAGAACTGAAAATGACAGGACCATATAATCAAGCTACTCACGATGACGGGAAAATTCTTCTAACTTGTGAGCCTCAGGCGTCGGTTCAAGACCCCCGCAGTACACGTGAAAAGTGTCAAGAGTAATTAAGTCTCGACACGATCGCTCTTTTAAGGGAATCTCTAAAACCCGACGGATAAAATCTTCCTGCTCGTCGGTTATTAGGGGGCGAGTGTGGGCTGAAAAAGAAAAACAAGTTGACAACATTAAAACCATTCAAAAACAGATAAGTTATTACATGTAAAAATTGACAGGTACAAAAGCTGACGGCTAAAACCTGACTCCTTGACAAACGCCCAAGTATTATCAAAATAACCATGAGGTATCGTCTCCCATTCTTCTTGACGGCACACCCAGTCCGCCCCTTCAACAAAAAAGAATCTACTCTTCCAGGCTCTATTAGAATCTGGCATCTCAAACACCAATCTCAAATCCTTCTCCCTGACGGCAAAGTGGTACATCCCCTTGGAAGAAGAAAGGTGCCGGGGCCTGTAGCAATAAAAGAATTTGTCTAAGGAAAGTTGACGGTGCCCTCCACTTAGACGACCCCACAATATCTCAGCACCTATAAAGATCCTCCACGAGTTTGGAGCAATCTGACTAACGGACAAACCAAGAAAATTAGCCAGCTGACGGTGTAAGGTCGTCAGGGGCAGCCTGAGCCCCGCAGCAAACATGGCATCGTACATACCAACGTCTGCAGTTCTTTCCGTATAGCATTTTTCACCTTCCCTAGGGAGACGGATGGGAATATGGTCGGGGATTTGGAAATGGACACGTAACTCTTTAAAAATTTTGTCAGTCATTTTTGGAAGAAACTTATTTACGGCCCACTCCTTGGGAAGGATGAAGGGACGGTTACCTCCAGGACTCCCAGAAGTCCCTTCGCAAGATCCCTCGTTGCCTTCATCCCTGTCACTACCTCTCTCTCCTTCCACCTCAACTTCACTCTCCTCACCTACTACCTCCTCCTGACCTTCGTTTCCATGGCTTTCTACCTCCAAGTTAGGAGTTTGGGCTGACGTCTCCCTCTCTGACGACCAGGAAAAGCTCCTGGACTCACTACCTGAACGACCGACGACCGGTCACTTGACGCGTCACTCGACATCTGACTACCTACAAGTGACGGGTGTAATATAAGCACCTAGGATGACAACCTCACTTTAAAGAAATCAATTGAAATAAAGTATGTACAAAGAAAGAAAAGGAACTTACAAGTTTCTCAAAAAAGGTGACGGTTCAAGAAGTGACGATAGAAACGTAAGCTACAGGATTGACGGAAGGTGGGCGACGGATTTACTCTCTAGGAATCAGTAAAAGTGAAATAGGAAAAATGAGGAGAGGTGGACCCTATATATAAAAGGGAAAACGCATAGAAGACGAAGCGACGCCCTCATCCAGAAGCGGAGCCAACCCGAGCGCGCCACGTGTCCGAGCATTTAATATTGGCTGCTTGAGGTGTCACCTTTGGAATATTTCCTCTCTCCTGGCCAAAGTAACAGATAACGACGAAAGAATACTCCATAACCCGTCAGTTATAACTGACGGAGATATGGAGTAGGGGGCAACTGATAAGGCAAAATTATGGTACACAAGGCACCCCCGCTTAATCCGTCGGCTTCACTCAGAATGGAGCCTACGGTTCGTGCTGACGGGCTAAGCCATAAAGGGGGCTGACGGGCTAAGTTATAAAAAAGGCTGAAGGCCCTGAAGGGGACGGACCGTAATAGGCCGTCGTGGAGGGAGGTCCGCGAAGAACCCTAAGGGGTTGATTCCTTCAGGAGGCCGACGACCCTTCCTGACTGAAGGGTCTAATACAAACTGACGGTCTTAAAGGCCGACGGGTATAATAAAACCATAACTTGGCCACCACGCATGAATGATAAAGAGATGACTTGCTTTCCACGTACAATGTTAGAGTCCTATAAGGAAAGGATTCCGCAATCTACGCTCATAAGGACTCCTATAAGGAAAAGACTTCTACTCCAAGGAAGAGAGGTCCACCCTCTACTACTATAAAAGCCCCAATACCCTCATAAATCAAGGTACGCATAATTAACCCCTCTCTAGCACTCTAGAGTTGAAACAAGTTCTAACTTGACCTTCGGAGGGTATTTGGCCGGCACCACACCGGTGCTCTCTGTTAGGTCTTCTCCTTTTTGTTGTGCAGGTGTCATCTCGAGGGTACAAGCATTGCGCAGCTCACTGGTGATATTTTCGGCATCATCACAATCAAACAAGGCATGCTTGTCTTCACTGTCACAGAATGAGCAGATTCCCCAATCAAATCCTAGGGTTCCCATTCCCTTAAGATCAAGGTGGCTCTCTTGGACCTAGGCTCGGAGCATGGCCTTCCATGGGAATGATGGTTAGGAGAAATCCAGAACCTTTTCTTCCACTGTGATAATGGCATTCACATTCCCTTCCTAATGAGGAGGCAAAGGATTGGTGATGATATTCGGCGCAACTGCATTATCGAACTATATCAACTTGTTGTCTATGAGATCTTGGACACGGTCCATCAAATGGTAACATTCTTCCATAGTATGCCCCTCGACCCCAAAATGGTGTTCATACTTCTTGGACGGATCAAAACCAGGTGATGGAGGGCCTTCTCTGGGCCTGTAAAACATCGGGGTCACTAGCTTCCTTTCTAGCAGGTGAGCGAAGAGATCTGCCATGGGCATAGGTAACGAAGTGTACTTTCGGTTTTCCCTCTAAAGGGGATGAGGTGGGTCTGGCCTCCCTCTCTGATTAAAGGTTCGGTTAGGTGCTTAAGTAGATTAAACCTGTCGCTGATAAGTTCTAGCAGCTAGGGTAGCATAGGCAGAAGCAATACCCCTAAGCCTTTCTGATGCATTGTCAACCATATGAACATCGGCTTCCTTAGTCTTGTGGCCAGTCATTTTCTTGACTTATTGTTCAACCATGGAACTTAAAGACTCGAGACCCATGATCTTCTTGCTCCTAATACCCTCATTAATACGCTCCTCAATAAGGATGAGGCTAGCAAAATGAGTGACTTGGGTGCTGGTCATCTTCTCATAATAAGGAGGCTTGAGGTTGTCAATGAACCATTTGATCATCTCATTTTCCGTCATAGGGGGTTGCACCTGTGTGGCTAGCTCACGCCACCTCTGGGCATATTCTCAGAAAGACTCCCCCACTCTTCTTCTTTGTTCTCCAAAGGACTGTGCGGTCGGGAGCTATCTTGGTGTTGAACCTGTAGTATTCCAGGAAAGAGTTGGCCATTTCCCTCCACCTAGAGGTCTTTTCCAAACTCGCATACCATGTGGCCACAGGGCCAGTCAAACTATCAGGGAAAATCTGGCAAAGTAGAGGGTGATTATCTCCATAATGAGCCATCTTTCTACAGAACATGCGCAAGTTCGTGCAAAGGTCTCCAGTGCCATCATACTTGACGAACTCTAGTACCTTGACCTTGGGAGGCATAACGACCTGAGGGAAGTTGGTCAAATTGTCTAGATCAATGCTTCCATGGAAGCTAGAGCCCTCTATTATTTGAAGCTTCTCAGCTAGAGTTTCCACTTGGCTTTTGACTTGGCCATACCCAGATTCGAGGTTCTTGTCCTTAGAAGGATCTGTTTCTTGGTCATGGCCTAGGGGCAGTACATTGTGGCCTTGATCCTATACTGGTGGGGGCTGATTTTCACTCTTGGTTTGGGGACCTCCCTAACTGTGGCCAGAGGAGTTCTATCCTCCTCATACAACCAGCTGTTGCACCATGCGCATCAATTCTGACACTTGCTCCTTTAGAAGAGTAATTTCCTGAGAATTTTCCTCATGGGGGAGAAGTACCACTAGTAGACATCTCCCTCACGCGAGACCTAATGACGATGCGATCACGGCGTGGCGGTAGCATAAACTGTTATTTTTAACAATCTTTTGACCCTTGTAAAGAATAGGAGGTGACAGAAACGAGGTGCATTTGAAAATGTGGAAACACAACACCAAAATCAAGTTAGTTTATGCCCTTGCTATTTAATATGCACCTACCATTTTCAAAAAAAATTGGCTTTGCACCCTTGATCGGGTATTTATCATGGTGAGTTTCTCCTATGATGCAAAATTAATGCACGAGATTGGCAAGTAACCGAAACTTTCATGATATTCTCAATAATGTGGGAAGGGCCCTTCTTTTGATTACATGCTTGTACAATATTTGCTTTTACAACGCTAGGTTCATCAGCTTCGACAGTGGGCCTTTTACAATACAGGTAAATGTGAAAACAAGGAAAAACTTGGCTTCTGACAATGTGGACTTCTCGGGGAAGCTCTTGGACAGCATGGATCTCTTAGGAGAGCGCTTGGATTCTTGACATCTAGGACCTTTGGTAATCTTGACATATTGGAAATTTGGATCTCTTGGCAATTTGGATCTTAGACCCTCTTGGCCGCTTTGACATCTTGTGATCTCTTTGATGATTCAAGCTTCTGGACAATCTTTCTAGATCACTTCTAGGAAAGCTCTTGAACTCTTGATGCTTTGGAATTCTTGACAGTTTTTCAGCAGCATCTCCTCCTGAACAGAATTTCGGCTACTTGCCACAAATTTTATCTTTGCACAATTAGGTGACGGAACCAATTAGTGTATGCATGAATGCCCTTGTAGGGTTGTAAACCCTTAGGGGCAGGGTATGATCTAGCATGTATAAGCAATTGGGGTTGCTTTTCCTAGGGGTTTAATCATGGATGCTGTGCAAGCGGGATAGAAAAAACCTGGAGTAGAGCACAATTTCTTTGGTGCAAGCAAAAAGGGCGCACCTGTTACAAAACACTTTCCCCTAACCTCTAGTTCTAGAAGGGTATCCTTTCCTAGGGTTGGATGTTTACTCTTTGGGCTTTTCCTAGTCCTCATGGGCTCTAGGCTTGATCTAGTCCTCACAGTTTTGACATAACTAGGCCAACTGTATGCAAAGGCTTAACTGGTAGGTGGTTCCTATCCTAGAGGGGCTCAATTGTCATACCCCTCTCTTCATGGAAGTTGTAGGGCAGGATGGATCAAGGGGGCCTTTCCAACTACTCCTGTCCACCCATGGACCCAGAAGTGCCTACAAAGTCAGCCCCAGATCTAACTATGGGTTACACTGCTGATGCTTGTGTCTGGGCATTTGCAAATGGGGTGATGAAATCCCCAAAGATATGTGACTACGCTAGCAGTGCGGAGCTCGAGTTCGGCTAAAAAATGTTGTATATGTCATGCAATCCTTAATGAAGGAAAGTTGTAAAGCATGTGAGGAAAGTGGTAAAGCATGTGAGGAAAGCGGTAAAGTATGTGAGAAAAGTTGTAAAGCATGTGAGGAAAGCGGTAAAGCCCCATGTGAAAACACCTCAAAGTCTCCCTTACGAAAAAGGATTTTTTGGAAAAAGAATTTTTGCCCTTTTGAAAATAGTCTACTAGGATATAGTAGAAGCCTTTTTCAAAAGGAAAGCCCTGGTGGCTAATGCCAATTTCTGTGCTTTTAAAAGCCAATGTCCAAAGATTATGGTTTTATCAAAAGCTCTAAAAGCTAAACTCTCATCGATCCCCAATGAAGTCGCCAGTCTATCGACACCCGGCCTCGATCATCGGAGTGGAAAACCGCCACCGTCATCGGGCCTTCGCTTGACCACCCACCGTGGCAACGCTCCCACACGCGCGGGGGCCTCATTGGAGGCCCCTCTCGAATGATGGGTGTATGTTGTGTGTGTGTGTGTGTAACAGTGGTGGCGTGGTTCACGCGGGGCTTTGGGTGCTTTCTCTCTTTCGGTGGAGGAAGGTAGGTCTACCCTTGGCGTTATGGCAGGAATATGGGCAAAATTTTAAGGGATTACCGAAGGTAAATGGAGTCGTTACCAAACATTGGGTTTTTCTAAGGTGTGATGGGTCACCTGTTTCTAGATGATTTTATTACCAATCCTAGGCTAAGAAAAAGGGCATTTTTCCTAATCTAATGTGGATGGCAAAAAATCTTGATTCTTAGGTCTGGAAGTTTGGTTACGTGTGGGGAAGGTGTTAGGCACCCCACAACGCCTGTCCAAGGACAATCCTTTATTTTGATAAAACCTTAATTTTTGGAGATTGGCAGTAAAAAACAAGATTTTTGGCATTGGCTTTCAAGGATTTGCATGCATGGGGCTTTGAGGTTTGGGTTTTGAATGGGTGTGGTCCCAATCTATGCTTACCTAAGGCGTTCGAGCGAAATACCAGATTTTCACGGCAAAAATCCGGCAACATGTCACCATACTTTCGCAGTGGAAATTAGGCATCGCTTTGCCTTAGATGACACGGATGATGACAATCACACCGTGTTAGGAAATTTAGACCCCGGTTGATAGAATTAACAAGTTTTAAACCTAAGTTGTTAATTAGATTTATTATGAATAAAACTTGTTAAAACAAACAAACATCAATATCATGTCAAAATCATGCAGCGGAAAAAAAATAAATAAGACAAGATATGATGACCCAGGAAAACCAATGAAACAAACTAGTTTCACAGTAAAAAACCTGGGGGGAAACCTTCCCAAAAAGCAATCCACTATAGTAAAGAGAAGTTTCAGATCTAGTACAAAACCTTTGTCCCTAGACTCTACAATCCCCGTAGATGTACTCACAACAGAAACCTTCTACCGCTTCAGAACTTCTGAACTCTTCAATATATGAACGCCACCCTTTGATGATGCACGAATCCCAATACGTGACTAACCAATTGCGCGGATCCCAGTACGCGACTTCAATCACCAACTAGAAGAAGATTGTTGGCTGCAAAGTTCTTCACTTCATCAAGAAGCACTTGGTTACAAAACCCTAAGGCGCAAAGACGCAATAGCTTCTTTCAGAGAGAATAATGTATCGGTCACCTTTTGCATATATTCTCCTTGTATTCTCTTATGTGACGGCCTCTAAAATAAGCCTTATATAGGTCTAGGGTTGTGAGAAAAGAAACCCTACACAAATACATAAGCCTGGCCGAAAAATAAAAAATCTGAATTTTCGTAACCTCGACAGATAGCAGCTATCGAGGAGGTGTCGAAAAGGTGTCGAGATTTAATGATCTTGACAGATAGCAGCTATCGAGGAGGTGTCGAGGGGACAGGAACTTTCTCGATCGATGGACCAGCTATCGAGAAGCTATCGAGATTGCGATAAGCATCAGCTGAAGAGCTCGACAGATAGCCAGGTATCGAGGAGGTGTCGAGCAGCTATCGAGCTTTAAATTTCAGCACTTTCTCACTTGATTCTCGGACAGACTTGCATGGCTTTAACACTTGAACTTGAAACAAAGTTTCTTGAAGTATTAAAAACACCTAGAACTACCCAATTACAAGTAGAGTGCGTTTTTTCAAAGGATTATCCAACTACGTAAAATATATTGACATATGTTCTTAACAAGTGAACCACATATGTCCTAACAATCTCCCCCTTTGCCAATCCGTGACAAAACCACAACAAACAAATGAACATACGAGAGAAGTCATAAATCACTCAACTCATATTCACTTGTTGAATACAATAAAATCTATCCTAGCACAAACTCTTGAAAAACTTTGTAAGAAGAGAGTTTATGGCAAGTAGACTTTGACAACCTGTATTTCTGAAACACTTTAAACAAAACTCATCAAGGCATCTTAGTGTGAAACAAAAATAATAGATTGCATACAAGTATAAGAAACATGTGTATAAAGAAAGAAAAGAAACAACACATGTAAAGATAGGTGAAGAAAACATACATCATCATTTAAATATCAAAGATAAGCACAATGTATGTAAACAATGGTCACAAGACCCAAGGTTCAAGAAGAAGGAAGTAAGCACTCCCCCTAACAAGATGAACACATCTCCCCCTTACAGAGGCATGTATTACTCCCCCTAACTTGTAGAATCTTAAAGAAAGAAACCACAATTTCTCCCCCTTTTTGTCATGATTGACAAAGGGTACAAGAAGCTAGAAAGCTTCACCCGAGAAACATAAAGATGATCAAGGGGGTACAAAGAATCCATAAAAATGCATGAATGTAATGAAACAAGATGCTATGGATGACAAGATAATAGAAGGATGCAAAACATGTGAAAGACAAATCTCTCAACAAAAATGTTAAGCACATAGGTCCCAAAACACACACACACACTAAACAAGTCTAACCAATTTTATATTTCAAAAACGAGTCAAGACAATTTAGTGAGCATACATTAGTACATGTAAAAACTTGTGATGGCCAAATCACATTGTAACTGCACATGTATCAAAAGTAGCAAAGAATATTGCGTGTTGTGTGTGAAAAACATCGCAAGATTGCATATGTGTAGACATGTTATGACGATTTGAGATATGAGAAAATAACTTTAACTCACACACAATCATAACTGTTTGATGGGGACTATCACCTTTGAGGTACATCCTATGACTCCTACATCTCCTAGAAAACACGCTTGCAATCATATTTAAAGCATTTTAATCTTTTTGCTTTTTATTTTCTTTGCATATTTTCTTTTAAGCATATCATGCATGGGCATAAAAAGAGAGAAAAGAAATACCCAACATGTTAAGCATAGACATTGCAATTTTGCTATGCCGAAGCATATGGATGTCCTTGACACTGCACTTTTGCTATGCTGAAGCATACAGTGTCTATGACACTGCACTTTTGCTATGCCGAAGCATACAGGTGTCATACTATGATTGGCGGGCAACAGTGGTGAGATGGTCATTTATGCCTTTCTCTTAGGATTTTCTAGTCCTACCCGTCAAAAAGAGTGATATGAGTGTTAAGTTTTAAGAGATAACTTAATCTTACTCATCACAAACAAGAGCCACAAAGCTCACTTGCTTAGTTGTGCATAAAGATGCTCATCTAAGCTACAAAAGATACAAAGTTTAGAAAACTTTGTTTCAATGGCCATCCAAGGTACACAAGTACCAATGTACACAAACACACACTGTTTTTGTATTTTTCTGATTTTTCCTTTTTATTTTTTTTTTGAAAACTAAACAACCAAACAAAAATAGATAAACAACATGAATGCATGAAAGAAATATGGATGCATATGCATGAAAACATGATAGAAGGGTGCAGATGCATGAAAGCATGATTCCAAAAGCAGATAAGAAATCAAGCAAGAGAGTCCTACTTTAGATAGAAAGAATTAAAGCAGAGGACAAACAGAAAAGACAATTAAGTCTTAGGCTCCTTTCTCACCCACACAGCACGAGTCTTTGGCTGTGAAGATGAAAAGACACGTGTCCTAGTATGTCTACTAAAGGACATAGAAGAATTAGAATTCTCCTGAAATTGAGTTAAAAAGCTCAAAGCTTTTAATAACTCTCCAAACAAAGGTGTAGGTCCTTGAGAGGAAACCTGTGACCGTTTGGACAATTGCTTATGAGGATACAACTTAAAGCAATTAGGACGAATGTGTCCAGCAACACCACAATGATGACAAACATGAGGTCTAATAAAGGATTTAGAATTAGCCAGAACAATTGTGGATTTCATACCTTTATCACCTTTAGATTGTGGCACAAAGATAGTCCTTGATCCAGAAGCCGTGGACGAGGAGGGGCTGGAGGAAACAGCATATCCTAAGCCAGTCTTATCAGAACTAGGCTTTTGAGCACTCAAGACCTCATCAAGCTTTGCACTAGACATCCTCTCTATTTGAGTTCTAGCTTGACTAAGCTCAACCTCAAGATTCTTGACCTTCTCTTCAAATGAGGTGTTCTCCACAACAAGAGTCTCAACTAACCTTGTAGTCTCATCTAGTTTGACTAACAGATCAGCTTTTTCAGTTTTTACCTCATTAAGCTCTTTTCTCCAAAGATGAGAAGTCTTTTCAAATTTTATGAATTCAGTGCATAGCTTATGATCACTAGCACTCTCCACAATCACCTTATCGGTTGAGGCAGCAAAGGCCATAACGTGACGACATTCATCCACAAACTCATCAGAAGAGTCATCCTCAGTATCACTCCAGGTAGCAACCAACCCTTTATCTTTTGACTCATTGGTCTTTTCCTTCATGAGGTAGTTTGGGCACTCTATCCTCATATGACCAAAACCTTTGCACTCATGGCATTGGATGAGGGGTTTCTCATTCTTGCCCTTCCTAGAGGATTTAGGTTTCCTAGGAGGTTTGCCCTTATCCTTTTTCCTAAACTGAAGAAGCTTGATAATCTCATCAGTTATGAAGGTTAGATCCTTATCCTCATCTTCACTTTGATCTTCATCTTCAGAGTCCACAGTCTCTTCCTTTATACCCTTAAGAGCCAAGTTTTTGCTATTTCCACCTTTTCCCATTGAGCCTAATCCCATCTCATAGGTTTGAAGGTTCCCTACAAGCTCAGTCAAAGGAATTTTATCAATATCCTTTACTTCTTCAATGGCAGTGATCTTGACATGGAATCTTTCAGGTAAGGACCTAAGGATTTTTCTAACAATTTTGGATTCTGCAATACATTCTCCAAGGTTGAAAGCAGAATTCACAATATCCTTGAGTTTGGCATAGAACTCATCAAAGGTCTTGTCCTCCTCCATCCTTATTTCTTCAAAACTGCTTGTGAGTTGTTGAAGCTTCACAATCTTTACTGCCTTGGTACCTTCATAGGTGGTCTCAAGAATGGTCCATGCTTCGTTGGCAACTTCAGTGGATGATATCTTCTTAAATTTCTCATTGGTCACCCCACAAAACAGAGCATTCAAAGCCCTACTGTTGAAATTTGCCGCTATGATTGTTGCATCATCCCAATCCACCGACGCTTCCTTTGGCTAAATCCAGCCAACTTCAACAGCTTGCCATACCTGTTCACCTAGGGCCTGCAAAAAAACTTTCATACGAACTTTCCAGTACGCATAATTAATTCCATCAAATAAAGGAGGAATAAATAAAGATTGTCCTCTATCCATGACAAGTTGACAACAGGGGTCAATGGATCACACTTAGGAAATTAATCCAATCAGAGTGAACCCGCTCTGATACCACTTGTTAGGAAATTTAGACCCCGGTTGATAGAATTAACAAGTTTTAAACCCAAGTTGTTAATTAGATTTATTATGAATAAAACTTGTTAAAACAAACAAATATCAATATCATGTCAAAATCATGCAGCGGAAAAAAATAAATAAGACAAGATATGATGACCCAGGAAAACCAATGAAACAAACTAGTTTCACAGTAAAAAACCTGGGGGGAAACCTTCCCAAAAAGCAATCCACTATAGTAAAGAGAAGTTTCAGATCTAGTACAAAACCTTTGTCCCTAGACTCTACAATCCCCGTAGATGTACTCACAACAGAAACCTTCTACCGCTTCAGAACTTCTGAACTCTTCAATATATGAATGCCACCCATTGATGATGCAAGAATCCCAATACGTGACTAACCAATTGCGCGGATCCCAGTACGCGACTTCAATCACCAACTAGAAGAAGATTGTTGGCTGCAAAGTTCTTCACTTCATCAAGAAGCACTTGGTTACAAAACCCTAAGGCGCAAAGACGCAATAGCTTCTTTCAGAGAGAATAATGTATCGGTCACCTTTTGCATATGTTCTCCTTGTATTCTCTTATGTGACGGCCTCTAAAATAAGCCTTATATAGGTCTAGGGTTGTGAGAAAAGAAACCCTACACAAATACATAAGTCTGGCCCAAAAATAAAAAATCTGAATTTTCGTAACCTCGACAGATAGCAGCTATTGAGGAGGTGTCGAAAAGGTGTCGAGATTTAATGATCTTGACAGATAGCAGCTATCGAGGAGGTGTTGAGAAGGTGTCGAGGGGACAGGAACTTTCTCGATCGATGGACCAGATATCGAGAAGCTATCGAGATTGCGATAAGCATCAGCTGAAGAGCTCGACAGATAGCCAGGTATCGAGGAGGTATCGAGCTTTAAATTTCAGCACTTTCTCACTTGATTCTCGGACAGACTTGCATGGCTTTAACACTTGAACTTGAAACAAAGTTTCTTGAAGTATTAAAAACACATAGAACTACCCAATTACAAGTAGAGTGCGTTTTGTCAAAGGATTATCCAACTATATAAAATATATTGACATATGTTCTTAACAAGTGAACCACATATGTCCTAACACACCGGAAGGGGCGAGCAGGTATATATACACATACATCATGCATAATGCAAGCACATAGAGCGGGAAAGTAAATGCCTACATCCCTAGAGCATGGCCCAAAATATAATTGCAGGAAAATAAACAGGAGTCGCCACACTCTAGAGATGAGGACGAATGGCACACGACATGATATACCCAATACAAACCATCTAAGAGCACATAACCAAATGGGAGAGGCTAGACCCCTAAAACTACTAAACACAGCCGTTTGGCTTATATTGACATGCTCACATCCACGCCCTTTTTGCTTGCATGTGGGAAACTGTGCCCTAGCTCCATGCGTCCTTGCTCCATGTATGTACATGCAAAGGCAAAGACAAGAAACTTGTAGACAAGCAATGGAAGGAAAAGATGCAAAGAGCATACGAAAGAGGCATAAAGTAGATAGGCGTGGTAGGTATGGCAAGCAAAGAAACAAGAAAGCAAGCAAACAAACGAGAAGACAAATAAACAAGAAAATAAACAAAAGGTGGTGTTTGCGAGGGACAAATGTAGGTTTGGATCAAATGTCCATAACTTCATTGTGTTAAAGCAATGACGACACACTAGCAAGCAAGACTTATGCATGAACATGTAAGCAAGCGTGTAAAGATGCATAGAAAGCCAACGGGTGGCACAAACAAGCATGAAAACCATATCATTGCATGGAGCTGAAAGGTGGAAACGTATGCACGAAGTAACCGGTATCATGGTGATGCATCCCAAATGGTTACATCCAAACAAGGCCTCATGAGTATCGAATGTAACCACACAACCACAAACCTACTAAGGGTGTCAAACGTGGCAAAACCTAGAACTAGAAAGGCTAACACAAGCATAAAGCATTGAAAGAAGCAAGCATAGACATGCAAATAGAGGTGATCCAAACCCTTTGATGTGAGCCAAGGTGTATGGACAATGACAAAGACCATAGGGTCAAGATCGGGTTCGTACCGATTGGCCAAAACACAAGAAAGAAAGACAAAGCAACAAAAGGGCTACAGTAGCACATGGCATGACAAACATAGCCTAGGTCTAGGCACACAAACATGGCATAAAGCATGTAGAGAACATAGATCCAAGCACATAGGCATGTGAAAACATAAATCTAGACATATAGGCATAGAAACATGCATGTAAACATGTATAAGCCTAGCACATAGACATGGAAGAACATGAATCCAAGCATATAAGCATGTGAAGGCAAGGATGTAACCATATAGCATGGAAATAAACACAGAGACACATAGATCCAAGCAAGGCATAGCCAACAATATCATACAAGCATGTGAGCATGTAACCCTAACATCAACCTCGAACAAAAAGAGGAACAAAGCATAGGAAAACATGGCATAAGGGATAATGCATGTAGATCTAAACATATAAGGATGTAAGGATGTAGATCTAAGCATGAAACATGGCAAAAAGCATAAAAAGCATGGAAATTTAGGCTAGAAACACAATTAAAGCAAGCAACATGTTAGGAAAGCAATAAATCATGTTATTTAAGCAAAACGAGCAAGATAAATGCTAGAAAAAGATTTAGAAGGTTAGGGGTGTGGATAGTACCTAAAAAGCTACATCCACACCCCCAAACCCCAAATCCCAAAGTGTAGAACCAAGGAGAAGAAGTTGGGTTTAAGAACAATACCTTGTGTTTTTGGTGAAGAATCAAGAGGCTTTGATGTGTTTTTATTTGTATATTTTGTGCTTGGAAGAGAAGGAAAAACATGTAGAAGACATTCAGGCAGAGAGCAGAACCAAGGGAGACCTTTCTTTTTGTCTGAAGGGTGCCTGGGGCTTTTTATAGCCCTGGTACGATTTTCAAGGTGGCAGCCCTTGTAGGGCCGCCACCTTCAAACCTCCTAAGATGGGTTTGATCTTGGAACCTCTGGAAAGATCTTGACTTCCCATTTCTGAAAAGGTATGGATCTTGAAAATCCAACGGTTGGATCGAAAGTTATGGCTCTCGGATGTTAGCTGTGCATCGATCGGTGCGTTATCCCGGTTTTCATGATATCTTGGCCGTTCTAACTCCGATTTCGACCCACGAATAGTCGTTGAAATGAGAATTTGATAATCTTTGCAATGGCATTAGTTTCAACCCATTTTGAAGACCAGATCAAAATTAGGGTTTTTGGGCCCACCCAAGATCAACCTCGGGTCAAACTCGGTCAAAAATCTCTGAGAAGCTCGAGTTTGGTGAAAAACCATGGAAAGTGTTGTTTTGTGAGGATTTTGACCTCATTTGACCTTTGGTCAACCCTAGGTTGACCGAGGACATTTTGGTCATTTTATCTGAAAAATGTACTTTGGGTGCTCCGGTGTCTGAACGGGTTGCGCCATGTCATTCTAGATGTTCTCGCAGCCCCATGGAGAGAAAATAATATTTTTGGATTTTTCGGGGTCTGGCACGCAAATCAAAGGCAGACAATATACAGTATTAACACCGAGACCCGGCTAGTACTACCCTTACCAGAATATAGGGCTGAAACATGCAAGAAGAGAATGAGATTAAATTCATGATTAGGTGAAAGTAATGGTG
Source organism: Quercus aquifolioides (assembly GCA_019022515.1). Lineage (NCBI taxonomy): Eukaryota > Viridiplantae > Streptophyta > Magnoliopsida > Fagales > Fagaceae > Quercus > Quercus aquifolioides. The sequence continues at coordinate 38,855,283 of CM032328.1, read as the reverse complement.
AGAAAGTGATATTGGATGCACAATAGGATGAAATGTGACACGGGACATACAGTTGAGTTAAAAAATGACGAAGGATGATGTTAAAATTGAAAACAGATGAAAAATGAGCTAATATGCCTAAACTAGGGTTTTTGCCTGGTGCCATGTGTACGCAAGGCCTACGTATGCAGAGTTCTGCACGCATACGCAGGACGAAACCTACGTGCGCATAAACTGCAGAATAGATACACGCACGCAAGAGCAAGTTTGTGTACGCATGAATCCAGGCTGCGCACGTAAAAACAAGTCTGTGCACGCAGGCTCGAATCCGTGCACATAGGAATGAACACAGAAGGTTGTTCTTCAACATTTTCAAACTTTTCTCAACCAAAACTCAACCTAAACATGTTCCTACTCCTCCTAGAGTGTCAAGTTTCAATCTAAACCCATCCCAAATCAAAACCTATGCATTTATAGGCCTAAAAACAGATAAAAATGGAAGATTAAAGGAAAACTTGAAAAATGAGAAATGTTTGAAAAATTACTAATCCGGCCTTTGCGCCCTCCAAAAGGTGTTATTGTGATCTGTAGGTTAAGGGAGGAGCCGTTGTTAGCCTTACTGCTCCATTCCAATGAGTGAGATGGAAAGCATTGGTGGAGAGGATGTAAGAACTCTTTTTGGAGTTGGGTGCCATTGAAGGAGATGAGAAAATTTAAGAGAGAAATTAAGATTGAAGAAGAAGAAGAGAGTCAAATTGTGAGGGAATGAGAGAAAGGCAAAAGGCTTTTTGTAGCGAGAGTTAGAGAATATGAAGAGATGAAGGAAGATGAAAAGAGTGAAAAAAAAAAAGATTGTTAACCGTTGGAGATGAAAAGGCTAGAACACACCTGGTTGCTAAACTACATTTAGTTTAGGCCTCATTGCTAAACTACATGTAGTTTAGGAAAAAAAAAAATTCAGATATCCCCATAGAGTTCCTACAAGGCTAGAAGTGCAAAGGAAAATTCAAAAATACACCCAAAACTGACAAAAAGGCCCTCAGTAGGCAAGGAGCACCAAAACCCTAAGGTTATGTTTGTTAACAAATTTTTTTTTTCTATTTTCAAAAACTTGTTTTTGGGAATATAAAGAGAAAACAATTTTCTTGTATTTTTGAAATCAAAAACATGTTTGGTTAGTTGAAATTAAAAAAGATAGTTTTTTGAAGAAAGAAAATAGAAAATACTAAAATATGTTGTTATTAGGATTTGAACTCTAATGCTAACTCATTAAATGAAACAGATTCATTAAATTAAATGTATTTTTTCATTGACTTTTAAAAATTAGAAACTAAAAACTGCTTTTTGCATGTTTTTAGTTTCCTTCACAAATTGAATTTTGAAAACAATTTTTGTTTTTTTTTTTATCCATTTTGGGTTGCTAAACAAGTTTTTTAGTCTCAAAAATAGAAAATTGTTTTTGGAAACAGAAAACAAGGGGAAAAAAACAGTTACCAAACATACCCTAAAAGAGCCTCCCTAGTGGATCGAAAGCATCAAAAATATCCCCAGTGGATTAAAGTCATCCAAAAAAAAAAAAAAAACAAAAAAAAAAGTCCCCAGCGGATCGAAAGCATCAAAACATCCCTTAGTGGACCAAAAAATCATCATGAAAACTCCTCCATGAGTTAGGATCATCAAGTAAATCCAGTATCATAAGACAGATTCCCCCGCGAGTCCAAGGCATCGAAGCAGCTCCCTCGAGAGTTGCAAAGAAAAATTTCCTGGTAGAGTTTGGTAAAACCCCCTCGAGAGTGGAGTCAACATCAGTCCTCAGTGAGTCATAAGAAAGAAGAAGATAGTTATTCCCTAGTGGAAGAAAGTTCCCTAGTAAATAACACACCATCAGAAAATCCACAGTAAGCTACCCCCCCCCCCCCCCCCCCAAAGTGGGCCATGCACCATTAAGACTTCATGGTAAGTCAGAATCATCAGCAAAACACTTTCCAATAGAATTCAAGCACATATCCTACGAGAATTGAATATGTAGGCATGAAACCCCATACAAGTCAAGCAATCCTGAACACAGAACTTGTACACATATCCTTCGGGAAATGAATATGTAGGCATAGATCCCATACAACACAAAACTTTTGCACATATTCTTTGGGAGTTGAACATGCAGGCACATCATGTAGAATTCATGCACATATCCTACGGGAATTGAACATGCAAGCACGGTAGAAGAGGTAGAGATGGAGATAGAGACCAAGGTCACCCCAAGGCAAGAGCATCACCAAAACATGTAGAGATAGAGATGGAAGACAAGTACCACCCGAAGAAGTTTGAGGTAAAAGCCCCAGATGGACACCACAGATATATATCTTTTTAAGCTCGTAAGAGCACCCTTGTTTGTTTGTTTGTTTGAGCTCGTAAGAGCACCTTTGTTTTTCTTTTTAGTGACTCTAGGATAGTAAGTCACTTTCCTTTTGCTTGCAATTGGCAAAACAGATTCTGAGATAGTGAACCTGTCGTTGCTTATTTCCTGAGCAATAAAGGTGGGAATTTGGACATACAAATCCCACACAACTCTTTGGAGTTGCACCTCGCCCCATGTATGTGTGATATGTGTCGTGTGCGTCGGTTGGGCCCGAGCCATACTTCGAAACAAAATGTTTTGTCTCTTATTCCTTTGATTTTGTTAGCGAAGCACACGAATCAAAATAGGGCATCTGTAGACACCGCATTTTGTACACCTTACGACTTAGGCCCCCGTTCCCCAATGATGCTGAATTCTAAGACCTAAGTTTGGTTTAGGGCCTAATCAGATGTTAAATTAACTTGAGAAATGTTAAAATGAAAAATATACCTTTTAATGAGCAAGTAAATCTATTTTTGGAAAAATAAGGCCAAGGAAACCTTTGCTGTGCTCACATAAGAATCGGCCTACGCATGCAGCTTTCTGCGTATGTATGCAGGCCCGATCTTGTGCACGTATAGCGAATTCCAGAAACTATATGAGGCAAGTTTTCTGCATTAATGTTGAGGTTTAGAACGAATCCCACATCATTTGAGAGCCGTTCCAAACCCATATTTTCACACTCTAAGTAGCCTTACATGGTATATTTTCAAAACACACAAAAATCCCACGAGAAAAAACTAAGATTCACTAGAAATAATGAATCAAATAGGAAGTTTTTCACAAAACATTCTCAAGTCAATTTTCTTTTGATTAGGGCCTTTCCAGGCCTTGATATTTGAGTTTAAGATTACTAATCACTCTTTTATTGAATTGTGAATAGATTTGATTGAAGGGAATGGTCAAAAAACAATCTTGAAGAGCTTTTCTTTGAGGTATTAGTCTAAACCTTTCTTTTCCTTTTCTTTTCTTTTTCTTTGTTTTAATCTTTCTATTTGCCTTAGTTTCTTGTTATAATATGCTTTAATATGTTTATCTAGCTTAGGTTTAGATAGTTGTATGTTTTAAAAGCATGTTAGGATGTTAGATTTATCATTTTGAAGTTCTATTATGTTTTTAGGGTTTTCTGGGCAAAAACCCACGTGCACATAATCTTGTTTACGCACGCAGGCTTGATTATATGCATGCAGGGAAGTTCATGGATGCGCATGAACTTGCCCAGAGACCTTAATTTTTATTTATCTATTTTTCTTCTGCTTTCACATGTATGGTTCTATATAGGCTCTTTTCTATATTTTTTTTATGTTTTCAAAGCTTTTGTTTCACATGTTTAATTGTTTGTTTTCTCTCACATATTAGAATTAGGGTTTATCTTATGTTGTTTTATTTTAATACTATGAACATGCATTCACATGCTCATGCATGATGCCATAGGTGCTGAGTTGTTGCAAGGTAAGTAAGGTAAGTCATGCACTCATAATCTACATGCATTTGTGACATGACTTTGTTTAGGTTTGATGTTATGATCGTGTCCTTGATGCTTTGGTTGATAACATGATTCATCTTGTTTCCATCTTGATTCAGTGATTCATATGTTTCTGCCTTGGATAAGATATGATGAAATGATGATAGTAGCATGCTAGGGTTTATGTTAGGAGGTGCCATGGTAGATGAATGTTAGGATCTATGATGTGATGATATGCATGGTTAGATGTATGGTAGGCTTTGTTTGATGAGCATGATAGATGAATGATTAGGTCTTTTGGGATGTTTGATGCCATGTTGATTGTTAGATGTATGTTAGTGTGTATGTGAGTTAAAATAACAATATTAAGTATGCCTTTAATAGGGTTAAGACATAAGACACAATGATGGGAAGCCAACCTTAGGATTGGGCGGTTTTGGGTGCCTAACACCTTCCTAAGACTGTACTTTAACTCCGAACCCATATCTCTGGTAGTAAGATCAAAAGGTCCTTCCTCGAGAGGAAGCTATGTATATGGTTCCTAGGCCATTGCAAAAACTCGGTGGCGACTCCCCCTTTTGTGTCCATATTAGGGTTCCGAGGTTAGCTTGCGTACGCTTTAATGGTCGAGTTTCACGTTCAATCATAAAAACAACAATTAATTTGAGACAAAGAACAAGATTTCGATGTTTATCTCCTCCTCGGGCTACTTCAAGGATGTTTAGTTCATATATTGTTCAAATCTTGGTTACAGAATGTTGATACACAATATCTCTTTCTCTTTCTAATTTTTTCTCCCCTCATTCTAGAGGAATTCCCTTTCCTTATATATCTATTTGAGGTGCATCTCAACCCTCTACTTGTATAGCTAGTGATTTTCATTTAGATACTTGTCCCATCAGGGCTTTGGTGGAGGTGGTGGAATGTGCTGCAAGCTATGAGGGTACTGTTTAGGGGTCATTCCGCCATTAATGTGGCTAGCTGAGTTGGTGCAGTGCATTGAATGCGGAGGTGATGGGTACTTTATTTGGGCATCTTCCTTCTTCTTTACTTGCACGTTTCTTTCTTCTTCTTCTTTGGCATATAGTCCCTCGTTCTCGGTGGTTTGTATAAAACCTTCTGAGGAACCTTGCTCTTCGGACTCCTCGAATGGTCGGCTTCCTCGATTTCAAATTTGGTCTCTTACCTCCATATTGAATTATAACGATAAGGAGAATGGGACTCCCTTTTCCCCGGGTCGGGCCTACTTGGTGCTAATTTGTGTTCGGATTCTACCCCTCCCACAGTTAATAATTTTATGCACAACTTATATGATAAATATTATTTAAATATTATTTAAATATTAAAAATAATCTCACAAATATTATCAAAAGCGCAAATGAATGTGATAAGTACGGGTGGCAAAGTAAGCCCAAACCCATTTTCCCACCCAAACTCACCCTTTCTAATTAAACCCAAACCCACACATACCCAAAAACAATATACCCAAATTCAACCCATCCCTTCCCATAAAAAAAAAGAAAAAAAAAAGAAAAAAAGAAAACCTAGCCCTCAGATGTTTCAGTGTTTCACAAGGGTTTTCATTTTCCCTCATTTTCTCAGCCTCCCATCACGTTTTAATCGAAAACCCAACAGCTACAAAGTTTCGAAGATTCCTCAAATTTTAGTCATTTCTCTTAGATCTTCGTCTCCTTAGAAAGCTCAGCTGATAATTTTCAAATTTCAGTATTTTTTTCTTTCTTTATATTCACCACTTTGCACTGTCTGGTCTCTGAGAAAGTGAGAGAAAAGAAAGGAAAAATGAAAAATTGAAACTTTTATCACCTCTCTTCTGAATCGACCCAGAAGCCTCTCCTCGGGCTCATTGTCATCTACTGTCACTTGCACATTGTATGCTAAGTTGAAGTAGAGAGTGTTGGAATAGGCCAGAGAGGGATATATCACAGAGGACAATGAAGAAGGTAAAGAAGATGAAGTGTGTGGGTCCTCTTGGGCCACAAGTGAGACCAACCCATCTTTGGGTTTGTGGGTCTAAAAGGGAGTGAGTTAGGGTGGTGGGGTTTTGGGTGGGTTTAAGGGTAAGAGAAAGGAGAGGAAGTTGAAGAGAGAAGAGGATGAGGTAGCCATGGATGATAATGAAGAAGAATTCAAGAAGAATGATTATTTGAGTCTTTTTTTTTTTTTTTTGTGGGCCTTTTGATTTTGGTCTTATCGGGTTGGAATTTGGGTCTGGGTCTATGAAGTTGACCTGGTAATCTTGGGCTTGGTTCTTGCTGGGTTTTGGAGTTTGTATGTGAATTTGCCGCTGGGTTGGAATTAGTTTTGGTTTGGGCCTTTGTGGCTCTATCTATATTTTAGGCCATGTGATCTATATATGTAGTAAAAATAGGCCTAATGGAAGAGTAGTAGGATATCAGTCTTGTTGGGTCAGTAGATTTTGGTTCAATGGTTTACGCTTTGAAATCTTTTTTTTTTTTAAGAACAACTTTTTATAGATATTATATATATATATAAACAACTCATTTTTAAAAGGTTACAAAAAAATAAGTGTACCAGATGCACAAGTCTCTTTGAAAAGACAAACTTGCATAATTGCATTCATGCTTATACTTTGTGCTAGGAAGTTTGGTACAAATATCTCTATAATTAAGCGAATAGAATGAGAATATATTTTTAAGAAATATTTCATATATTTAATTCTCCTATGAGTTTAAAGAAAAGGAATATACTAATAACTAGTAGAAAATGCTATTGCACTATGTTTCTGTCTAACCATTTTTTTTAGTAGTGGGATGAATATTTATCTTTTAATAAAATAAAGGTAAAATATCAAATTTTTTAGTAGTGGGGGATGAATATTTTGGTAAATTTTTGGGTTACGGGGGTATTTTTGTCATTTTTTGGGTTCGAGGGCATTTTCGTCATTTTTGGGTTTTGGGGGTATTATGGTAATTTTTTGGGTTTCGGGGGTATTTTGGTCATTTTTTGGGTTTTGGGGGTATTTTGGTCATTTTTTGGGTTTCGGGGGTATTTTGGTAATTTTTTGGGTTTCGGGGGTATTTTGGTCATTTTTTGATTTGAGGGTATTTTGGTCATTTTTGAAGATTTTAGAGTACTTTAGTCATTTTCACTTTAGTGGCATTTTGGTAATTTTGATAATTGGGTAATTGGGTGGGTTGGGGTTTACCCATAATGATAGGCCAAAAACGTATTGACCCCTTATGATGAATTAATTGATTAATTAGCCAAGTTTAATTAATTAATCAAATTAACATGCAAACGCATGGTAGCACAAACAAATCACCAATTAAACTAAGTATGTAGCGGAAAATAAAATGACACGGTGATTTGTTTACAAATGGGGAAAACCAACACAGCAAAAACCCCACCGGGTGATTTTAAGGTCACCACTCCCGAAATTCCACTATTATCTCAACAAGCGGTTACAAGTAAAGGAATCCCAGTACCTTATACCAACCTACAGTTGAACCCTTACCCCAATACCCAATTGTTTTTGTTCTGTAGTGACAATTTCTCCTTTTGATGCACGGTTCCCAATACGTGACTAACCAATTACGCAGATCCTAGTACGTGACTTCAATCACCAACTAGAGAAGGTTGTTGGCTACAAAGTTCTTCAGTTCATCCAGACGATGAAGATCAAGAAGATGCTTGGTTACAAAACCCTACGGTGCACAAACACAGCAACTTCTTCACAAGAATGATGAACTAGGTCAAAACTCTGTCTCCAGTCACAATTTGCTTGAACAAACTTCGCTCAACACTTGTGCAACTTGTGTCCTCTTTAATAGCCCTTAAAATAATCCTTTTATATGTCTAGGGTTGTGAGAAAAGAAATCATAAACACATAATCACGGATTAGAGTCAAAACAGATCTGAAATTCTGTTTTTCATAAACCTCGACAAATGCCTAGCTGTCGAGCCATGGGGCTAATCAACTCTTTAAACCTCGACAGATGGCTAGCTATCAAGCTAGCTGTCGAGCTTTAATGTCAGGAACTTTCTTGGCTTGAAACTTGGACAGACTTGCATGGCTTCAACACTTGATCTTGAAACAAAGTTTCTTGAAGTATTAAATACATCCTAGATCTACCCAAATACAAGTAAAGTGCGTTTTGTCAAAAGATTAGCCAATTACATAAAATAGTGACATACGTTCCTAACAAGTCAATCACATATGTCCTAAAAATCTCCCCCTTTAGCAATTCGTGACAAAACCACAACAAACAAATGAACATATGAGAGAAGTCATAAATCACTCAACTCATATTCACTTGTTGAATACAATAAAATCTATCATAACACAAACTCTTGAAAAACTTTGCAAGAAGAGAGTTTATGGCAAGTAGACTTTGACAACCTGTATTTCTGAAACACTTTAAACAAAACTCATCAAGGTATCTTAGTGTGAAATAGAAATAATAGATTGCATACACGTAATAAGAAGCATGTGCATAAAGAGAGTAAAGAAACAACACATGTAAGGGTAGGTGAAAGAAACATACATCAACATATAAAGAAAATAAGTACAATGTATGTCAATAATGGTCACAAGACCCAATGTACAAGAATAAAAATTTAAAATAGAGAAAAGAAAAAGATATAAGTAATCCTCACTACATCCCTCAGATATCAACACTCCCCCTAACAAAAATGTCCTATACTAACTCTCCCTCTAAGAATGACTACTCTCATATCCAAAACTTCCAAAACTACTTTTTGTCACGAGTGACAAAGGGTAAGAGTGTCAAGTAGACATCTCATCGATAGAGCTAGCGTATCCATCATCATCATCATCGGAAGCATCATCGTCATCACCATCATTATCATCCTCAGCCTCAGAATCAAAAGCCACTAGAGGAGGTGGAGGAGAAGCCTCAGGAGCGAAGCCACCCATGATCGCCTGCCGCCGTGCAATACAGCCAACACGAATGTTCACCTGATACAACTCAGTAGAGAGTGTATCAAGGTGAGCATCCATGCGCTGAAGCTGCGCTATGATGTCTCTGAGTGACACATCACTCGTAGAAGAGGAAGGAGCGGATGTGGATGGAGCAGATCGAGAAGGAGCCGAACGGGAGGGAGGAGCTGCTGACCTAGACTATCGTGACCTAAACTGTGCCTCGCTCCATTTAACGGTAGCAGCATCTATGGCAAAAATGTGATTAAAGTGGTTGGACACTAGAAAGGGAACAGAAAAATGGCGTAAGATCCTCGTGATAGCGGAGGGAAAGATGAGCTTATCACGGGACGCCGTATCCATATAGACATCTAAGATAGAAAGAATAAAGTGAGAAGGAAAATCTATGGTAAGATGCTCAAGGAGGGACAACAAAAATTGAGCACGAGGCTCTGTGATAGAGTTATAATGAGAAAGAGGGTAAAGAACAAAAGTCATAACCATGTTCAAAAATCGAGGACCTTTTGCAAAGTCCGCGCAGTAAGTGAACTGACGCTTACCCCAATCAGAAGGGCGCTCACAAAAAGCAGATTTGAGCTCATCTTTGGGCATAGTCCTCAGACGTTCACAACCAGGGTAGTCAAGAAACTCTACCCTAAGAACACGGAGCACATCCGCAACAAGCTGCGGTGTGACAGCAATGTGCATACCTTTAACGCGAGTATGAAAGAGAGGTACTGAAAAATCAAATCCATGCATGTTGGAGTAAAACTCCTGTATCAGCACAGATGGGCATGTGACCGGGATGTCACACAGTGACTCCCAACCCCGACTGTGAATGACATTGGGTATGTCAGTGTCGGCGAAGTCTGCCAAAATGACTCGGCGTTCCAAATGAATGCCTCATCGAGAAAAGTTCTCCGAGAAAGCCTTTCGGGCATCCTCATCACGGAATCGGATATGAGAAGGAGTAGGATTAGAGGAAATGGATGCCCCAGAACGAAGAGGGTTCCGGGATGGAGCAGTTTTACATTTAGGTGCCATAGACACGACTAACGTAAAGAGAAAAGAGAGGGAGAGAGAGAGAAACAATCTGAAAAGTCCCAACAGATTTCAAATATAACAAGTATATTGAAAAGAGAGTACGTATGCATGAGAAATGCATGAACATGTGATATGCAATATAAAAAGCATCATGGGCTCAGCCCAATCTAATCCTACTAGCACACAATCAATTTGCACAAATCTAAATGCATGATAATAATGTTATAATGCTAATGTGATGCAATGTATGAGATTTTAAACTCATTTAAGCAAACACCCATTCCAAAATTTCAACAAAAACTCAACAATTTTGAAAAACCCCAAAAAATTTTCAAAAACCCCAAAACCTAGGTTTCAAAACATGAAATGCATGTAAATAAGAGAGTAGAAACATACCAAGTGAAGAAAAATACTTGAGAAAGCTTGAAAATGCTTGGAAAGAGGTTTGGAGTGAGAGGGAGTGTTTAGGGAGGTGGAAGGACGGATCTGTCGAAAGAGAGAGAGATCGAGAAAAGTGAGAAGGAAATCGCGCTGAACCTTTATATAGAAGGTCAATAAATCTTGACAGATAAAGGTGTCGAGAGGTGTCGAGATAGGTGTTAAGCAAAATAGACGTCGACAGATGTAGCTGTTGAGGATATGTCAAGGAACAGTTCAACAAAAAAGATAAAAGAAGCTGGATTGATCCACCAAGTGTCGAGAAGCTATCGAGGAGACAGGAGCTTTCTAAATCGATCCACCAGCTGTTGAAAAGCTATCGAGATTGCGATAAGAAGAAGTTGAAAAGCTCGATAGATAGCCAGGTGTCGAGGAGGTGTCGAGAAACTGTTGAGATTGCTTAAAAATAGTTTTTCAAGAAGAGAAAAACACAAATATGAATGCAATCAAGCATGCAACTCAACCAAAGATCCAATCAACATTTTAAGCTCTCAAAATCATCTCTCAACAACAATTTTAAGCACATAGATCCCAAAAATACACACACACACACTAAACAAGTCTAACCAATTTTATATTTCAAAAATAATTCAAGACAGTTTAGTGAGCATACATTAACACATGTAAACCTTGTGATGGCCAAATCATATTGTACCTACACATGTATCAAGAGTAGCAAAGAATATTGCGTGTTGTGTGTGAAAAACATCGCAAGATTGCATAAGTGTAAACATGTTATAACGAATTGAGATATGAGAAAATCACTTTAACTCACACACAATCATAACTGTTTGATGGGGACTATCACCTTCGAGGTACATCCTACCTATAACTCCCAAATCTCCTAGAATACACGCTTGCAATCATATTTAAAGCATTTTTTTTTCTTTTTTTCTTTTTTTTCTTTGCATTTTTTTCTTTTAAGCAAACCATACATGGGCATATAAGAGAAAGAAAAGAAATACTCAATGATGTTAAGCATTTGACATTCCAATTTTGCTATGCCGAAGCACACAAATGTTATTGACATTGTACTTTTGCTATGCCGAAGCATACAGATGTCATTTCATGATTGGCGGGCAACTGTGGTGAGATGGTTATTTATGCCTTTCTCTTAGGATTTTCTAGTCCTCCCCATCAAAAAGAGTGACACGAGTGTTAAGTACAAGAGATAACTTAATCTTACTCATCACAAACAAGAGCCACAAAGCTCACTTGCTTAGTTGTGCATAGAGGTGCTCATCTAAGGTACAAAAGGTACAAAGTTTAGAAAACTTTATTTCAATGGCCATCCAAGGTACAGAGGTACCAATGTACACAAAACACACACTGTTTTTGTATTTTTTTTTTATTTTTCAATTTTTTTATATGAAAAAAAAAAAACAAAACTGAAAACTAACCAAACAAAAACATGTTAACCAAAACAAAATAATGCACAAAACTAGATTGACTCAAAAGAAACAAAAACACACAAGTTATGTAAAAACAAAAACACGAAGAGAGAGAAGAAAGTGATAGAATCACTTGGAGCCCTTTTCCTTCCACACCTTGGAAGAACCTTTCCGTCTAGCAAATCCTTGATCCGGCGGTGAGGGGGAAGAATTGAAACCGTTCAAGTTTGAAAGGAACATGAGGGCTTTGAGAAGATCTCCAAGGGGAGTAAGAGAGGATTGAAGCTGATTCTGGCTTCCAGATGCGATCATGCCATTGCTTTGTTGAGTGGCTAGCCACTTATAGCAATTTGGTCGAGTATGACCAGCAACTCCACAATAATGACAAAGATGCTGCTTTTTCTGTTTAGGCTTTTGAAAGTTAGCCTTCTTAGACCTAGGGTTTTTAACTTCTTTCTTATCCTGCTTACGGGGTGCTCCTAAGATAGATTTACCCTTGTCTATGTTCTCACTAGCTAAATCAGTTTTAATAGCATTATTCTCAATTTCAACATTATTAGCAGGAGGAGCAAAACAGTAGAACTAGTAGAAGCAATATTAGAAGAAGAGAGACCATACCCTAAACCTGTTCGATCTAAAGCAGATTTCTGAATGCTGAGCATCTCGTCAAGCTTTGCACTTGAAGTCCTTTCCAGCTGAGCTCTGACTTGGAACAGTTTTGCCTCAAGCTTCTTAATCTTCTTAGCCAAGAAGTTGTTCTGAAATCTCATTGCTCCAATAGTCTGATTGGATTCATCAAACTTTGTGGAAAGCTCTTCACACTCAAGCTCCACATCACTAAGCTTCTTGGTGGTCAACCTATACAACTTCTCATGTTTTTTTGAGACCTTGTACAACTTTACATAGGCTGTGTGGATGTCATCTTGTTCATCCATCTTCTCAAACTTAGACTCCACCAATTCCTCTTCTTCATCCACATCTTCAACAATCCCCTCAGTAGGATTGACAGTGGCAGTGAAGGCATTCAAGATTCCATCATCCTCATTGTCGGAATCATCTTCAGGCTCGGTGTCGCTCAAAGTAGCAGCAAGTGCCTTGCTCTTCCCAATGCTTTTGAGATATGTAGGACACTCTTGTTTCATGTGACCAAAGCCTTGTCACTCAAAGCACTTAGGTCCTGTGGGAACAATGTACTGACTGTCATTCGTAGCATCCTTCTTCCCTTTGTCTTGGCTCTTGAACTGAGAAGAATTGGATTGCCTACGGTCCTTGTCGAAGCCTTTCCCATTGGCATTCTTCATGAACTTCTTGAATTGCCTTGTAATGTAGGACTTCATCTTAGAATCCTCATCATCTGAAGACTTATCAGTGTCACTGCTTTTGGCCTTCAATGCCATGCTCTTGCCCTTACCCAACTTGCTAATTCTAGTTAACCCTAGCTTATAGGTCTACAGATTGCCAACCAGCTTTGTCAAAGGAATCTTGACAATATCCTTTGATTCCTCGATCGTCGTGATCTTTGCATGGAACCTTTCAGGCAGAGATCTGAGCACTTTCCTCACAATCTTGGGTTCAGGAATGGTTTCCCCAAGATTGAAAGCTGAGTTTACTATGTCCTTGAGCTTGGCATAGAACTCATCAAAAGACTCATCCTCCTCCATCTTGATTTCTTCAAAGCTTGTAGTGAGCCTCTCAAGGTTTGAATCTTTGACAGCCTTGGTTCCCTCATAGGTTGTCTGGAGAATGGTCCATGCCTCCTTAGCAGTTTCAGTAGAGGATATTTTCTTGAACTCCTCATTAGTGACCGCACTAAATAGAGCATTCAATGTCCTGCTGTTGAAGTTTGCCGCCTTGATCTTGGCATCATCCCAATTGGCCGGCACTTCCTTCGGCTTGGTCCAGCCTATCTCAACAGCTTGCCACACTTTCTCATCTAAAGACTGTAAGAAAGCTCTCATGCGTACTTTCCAGTATGCATAGTTAGTGCCATCAAATAAAGGAGGAGTAATCAAAGACTATCCTCTATCCATGACAAATAGGGGTCGATGGATCAACACAACAAAGATTAAACCTAATCAGAGTGTGCCTGCTCTGATACCACTTGATAGGCCAAAAACGTATTGACCCCTTGTGATGAATTAATTGATTAATTAGCCAAGTTTAATTAATTAATCAAATTAACATGCAAACGTGTGGTAGCACATACAAATCACCAATTAAACTAAGTATGCAGCGGAAAATAAATTGACATGGTGATTTGTTTACGAATGGGGAAAACCAACACGGCAAAAACCCCACCGGGTGATTTTAAGGTCATCACTCCCGAAATTCCACTATTATTACAACAAGCGGTTACAAGTAAAGGAATCCCAGTACCTTATACCAACCTACAGTTGAACCCTTACTCCAATACCCAATTGGACTTGTTCTGTAGTAACAATTTCTCCTTTTGATGCATGGCTCCCAGTACTTGACTAACCAATTGCGTGGATCCCAGTACACGACTTCAATCACCAACTAGAGAAGGTTGTTGGCTGCAAAGTTCTTCAGTTCATCCAGATGATGAAGATCAAGAAGATGCTTGATTACAAAACCCTACGGTGCACAAACACAACAACTTCTTCACAAGAATGATGAACTAGGTCAAAACTCTGTCTCCGGTCACAATTTGCTTGAACAAACTTTGCTCAACACTTGTGCAACTTGTGTCCTCTTTGACAGCCCTTAAAATAATTCTTTTATATGTCTAGGTTGTGAGAAAAGAAATCTCAAACACATAATCACGGATTAGAGTCAAAACAGATCTGAAATTCTGTTTTTCATAAACCTTGACAGATGCCTAGCTGTCGAGCCACGGGGCTGATCAGCTCTTTAAACCTCGATAGATGACTAGCTATCGAGCTTTAATGACAAGCACTTTCTTGGCTTGAAACTTGGATAGACTTGCATGGCTTCAACACTTGATCTTGAAACAAAGTTTCTTGAAGTATTAAACACATCCTAGATCTACCCAAATACAAGAAAGTGGGTTTTGTCAAAGGATTAGCCAATTACATCAAATAGTGACATATGTTCCTAACAAGTGAATCACATATGTCCTAACACATAATAATTGGGTTGGGTTGGATTTGGGTTAGAAGCAATTAGTAAAATGTGTTTTAATGGGTAAATGGGTTTTATATACTCAACCCAATATGCCCACCCAAACCCACCCATTTGACACCCTTATAAGTATATAAGTTGTGCAGTATGATAATACTTGATTGGGATCATTTAGTGCAGTACATGCCTAGGATTATTGTAAATAAGGAGGTATATTGACAGGTGAATCACATTAAAGATTGGACAGTAGGGATTAAATCATCTCATATGGCTAGGGCTTGATTCATGAATATAAAAGGCAACACTTCAGTGCCGCAGCACTTCACAAAAGCAACGCTTCACAAAAGCTAAAAATTTGTCCTCTATTATCCACTAGAGTCTAGAACATCTTCTTACAAAGTGTTTCCAATGCATATGTTGGTTCTTCTAATTCCAGAGGCTACTTCATCCTTTGTACCATAGACAAATCTTGCATTATGTTTAGGAATAAAGGTTCGCCAATCGCCATCTCTCTCTCTCTCTCTCTCTCTCTCTCATGGTGTAACTGGTGTTCTACTTTTATGATTTGTTTTGTGTTGTGTGCAAGGACCTTCACCGACTGTTCCAAAACCAGTTAAATTGGGATGATTCAAGGTTTTAGCGATCGAACCAGCGATTTTTCGGTTAAAGCTGCTTTTTCCCTTAGAGCATTCTTATCAGGAGTGTTATAAATATTAAAATGCTATTTTTAGCATTTATAACCACAAAAACCTACTCCATCAAAGATGCCATATACTAAAAAATTTCACATTTTGCTGCAATGAGCTCTCGTGAGCTCTCATTTTTGAGAGGGCAGATGTTATAATTTTTTAATTTTTTTTCTGCTATGGGAGAGAGAATAAAAAATAAAAGATAAAGAATATTTAAATGAAATGGTAAAAAAATAGAAGTTTTGATGTTATGGGAATTGTAAAATGATGTATTAAAAATGCTATAAAGTTAAGTTTTTAGATGCTAAATGCTAAAATTTTTATAACTCTATATGAGAATGCTTTTATTTACTGTTATTAAGAATAACCGGACCGAACTAGTGTCCAGTCCAGTCTGATTATTAAAAGCATGAATTTTTGACCTATTAATATGGACCTATTAAAATGAGAGGCCCAAACATAGGCTATAAAAAAAAGCAAGACGTTGGCCAGATCCATCTCTTTCCAAGGCTTGAGAAACCAAAATAGGAGAACAAGAGACGAGAATTGGCCCGGATTGATTCCGGTAGCCCAAAGGGCTAAGAGAGTCAAGTCCACTAATTAGTAATTTTAACTTCTTCTTTTTTGAGAAACAATAATTACTCTAAATTATGCTATGTTTGGATGTTGGGGGAAGGAGGGGGAATAGAGTAGAGAGAGGGAGAGTAATTTAATTACCTTGTTTGGATGTTTTTTAAGGAAGGAGGGGGAGGGATTTGGAGGGGTTTGAACTATTTCTAACCCCTCATTTTTAATTCCCCCAAATTGGAGAGATTTGGAGGGAGAGTGGAGTATAAAAATGCTTGACCAAATGAATTATCAAATTTACCCTTACTATATTAAGAAAATTACAAATGAAAAGACTAATTATTCTCCTCCCCCTTACTTAATTTTAAATACATCCAAATAAGGTGAAGGATAACCATTCCTCTCTACTCTCCTCTCCACTACTCTCCTTCCCTCTACTCCCCTCTACTCTCCTCTCTCTCAAAACTTCCAAACATAGCATTAAGATAGAGCTTGTTACTTGTTTAATGATTAATTTATTCTTACATGACTACGGGTTTGATTTTGCTTTGCCTAACTTAAAGAAAAGATGATGCTTAAGCAAACAGGTCTTTTTCTAGCGTGGTTTAGCTGACTTGGTTCAGCCCTTGAGAGGATCAATTATTTAAACTCTATATAATGTGTATCTTCTTGGCTGTTATGTGCCATTTGTAGGATGAAGAATTGTGGTCTTATATGTTGATTTGTTCTTAGATATCATTGTAGTGTCTCATTATAGCAAATCTATCAAGTTGAATTTAATGTGGCGCAAATATTAGATATCACTAGTAATATGTCCGTGTGATGCATGATTTAATTAAAATTTAGTTATGAGTAAATTGAATCATATTAATAATTAGGGAGATTCTGGCATTTTACCCTTATTTTTAAAAACATTTGGCAATATGCCCTTGTTTCGAAACTATATAGGGGCGTGCCCCTGTTTCGATACTCGATTACCTTAAAATCGAGTTTCAATTAAATACTCGATTTTTAGAAAATCGAGTTATGCCCAATCAAACTTAAAAAAAAAATAAAAAATAAATAAAAAATAAAATTGCATGGAACTTGAGTTCCATGCAAAATTTTTTTTTTTAGTGTGATCGCCCAGGGAGCCCTATAGTGGCGTTTTTAAGCCCTATAGTGACATTTTAAAGCCCTATAGTGGAGTTTTCCTGCAAATATTTTTTTTATAAGTGTGATCGCCCCATACCATGTTTAGGGAGCCCTATAGTGGCGTTTTCCTACAATTTTTTTTTATAAGTGTGATCGCCTCATACCAGGTTTAGGGAGCCCTATAGTGGCCTTTTTAAGCCCTATAGTGACGTTTTAAAGCCTTAGTGGCGTTTTCCTGCAAAAAAAAATTTTAAAGTGTGATCGCCCCATACCAGTTCAGGGAGCCCTATAGTGGCGTTTTGGAACTTGAGCTCCATAAACTCGAGTTTCATGCATTTTTTATTTTTTATTTTATTTTATTTTATTTTTTAAGTTTGATTGGGCATAACTCGATTTTAAACCAATCGAGTTTTTCATTGAAACTCGATTTTGATAAAATCGAGTTTCGAAACAGGAGCACGCACCTAAATAGTTTGGAAACAGGGGCATATTGCCAATTTTTTTAAAAAATAAGGGTAAAATGCCAGAATCCCCTAATAATTAGTGTGTCACTTGAAATTTTAATTCTTGGTATAGATTATGCATTTATTGTATATTGTAAATTTATTAACATCTCAATTTCTTTTTAAATAGAAATAAAACAATAGGAATTAACATGTTATTTTTTTTTCTTTTTTGTCACACTTTCTTTGTAGCCAAAACACATCCACAAACTTAGAATCCCAATTCTGCTCTCATTTTTTCTACCAACTAAACAAAATCATCTAAAAACAATTCATAAAAAATTAATAATAATCAAATCAGTAAATCAAACTTTGCAACAAAAAAAAAAAAAAAAAAAAAAAAAAAAAAAAAGAAAAGAAAAGAAAAAAGAAAAAAGAAAAAGAAAAGTAGATAAGATTTGATTGACCATTCCATTTTTTAATTGTACCAATGATTATGTAAGTACAACTGGTTCTAAAAAAAAAAAAAAAGTAAGTGTTGAGGAAATTTTTTTTTGCATCGACGTTATTTTATTGGCAACCCATGCCACGCCAACATTATTATAGATTTTGGATAAGTATCCTTTAAAGCCCAAAAGAGCCCATATTTTACTAACTATATGAATTGGGCTCACATGACCCATAAGATCTTCACTTATAAGGTGGATTCATAGCCCACACTATTCTCTACTTCATCAATTGGGCTCATGACCTACAACATCATTAACATCAATGTATAGATCGGGCTTAAGCAATAAATCAAAACTCACAACCCATATTATATTTCTTATACTTATGAAAAGTGGCTTCTTCAACGAAAACCCATATCTACACAAAATAACATCAAAGCTCATGGCAAATTATCTCAATTTTGGCTTATGATCCAAGCTCATGAGTCTCATTGGGAAACTTTGAGAGTTGTGGTTTGGAGGGCCAGGAAGTATGTTCAGTAAATCTCTAGTAGTTCAAAATTGATAAAAGAAACATGTTGCCTGGCATGTCATATAACACTTAAAATGCTGATCAAGTAACTATTCATACATTCTTCAACTATTCTTATACAAATTTGGAAATATAACCATATTATTTCATATAAATTATATAACCATTTTCAAATAAATCTAGCCCTAAGACATGCCTAAATCTTATTACCTATTTCTATTTTCCAAAATATAAGAAATATATTTAATATCTGTTCTAGCTACTGTAATCCAACAATAAATGCAAGATCAGCCCAAATATTCTCTTCCAACTGCTAGATTTTAGCATTAAATACTTTTCTTGCTCTCCAAGATTTGGTCACAACACAAAGAGACCATAACTAGACCTCTAAAGCTTCATTAAATATTAACCAATTAGTTTATTACTTACTAAAATTATACTATAATAGAACCATGGACTAAACATCTAAATTTCCATAAGAGGAAACTTAATACCAAAAGCAGGTCCAACAATTGAAGGAAAGATATCTAAAGAACCAAAGATCCCATAAAAGATATCTTACCATTTTAAGTCAAATCTTTAGCCTCCATCTGCCATACTAGAAATAGAAAGATCTCATAAAAGAAATCTTACCATTATTAGCCAAGTCCAATAAAAATATGTTGAATATCCTCTTTTGTAGCATAACATCAGCCAACTAATCTCATCTTCTTCAGCCCTAAGCAAGAACAGAAATAGTTGTGTCAGGACAGCTGTTTCAGAACAGTTGCTGTGACAGCTATGTCAGGACAAGTATGACAGAATAATTGTGACAACACCTTAAAATTTCAAAAATTTCCTCTTTCAGCTAAAAACCAAAACCCACTAAAGAAAATATTTTTTTCTTGCTAAAACCATTTCATTTTTTACTGGTCTTCTCTCTGTAGACACCTCATTTTGTACCCGGTTAATAAACTTTAGTACCCGGTCCCAATGATGATCTTGACATATGTCAACCAAGGGAAATTAAATAGGTTCACAACAGTTTGGAAGTAATCACAACTCGAAAGTGCTCAAATCGCTTTGAAATCGACACTGAAAAATGACATTTGCTCACTATTTTGATCATAACGTTTGATCCACAAATAATTTTTGAGTGAGCTTTATTGCATTGGAAAGTAGACATCCTGAGCTTCAATTGGAATACATATTTTACCTAATTTGGACCTAAATTGGGTGAGTTATGACTGTTTGAAGTTGGGCTAACTGGGCACTCCGATTTTCTGGGTTTTAAAACTTCATTTTAAGGGCCCAAAACATCATGCTTTGATGTGGGCTGGCTCAAAGACCCTTGAGAATGTTTTAAAAGCCCCAAAAGCCCTAATTTTAACTTATAAATACTCATTTTATGTTTCCAATCAAAACCTTAGCTAGAGAGAGTGATTTTTTAGCTTCAATCTTCTCAAAAACCCTAATTCTCTTTTCCAAAACTCACACACAGCCCCTTAGCAAGTTTTTTACAAATTAAAAACCTCTCTTTAGTTAGTTTTAAGGAAAAAACTATTTTCCAAAATTGATTTCTCAAAACCTTTTAAAATTAAAGTTTGTTCTTGAGTTGTGATTACCTAAACTATTATGTTCTTTTAATTATTCTTGTCCTATCAATCTAATCTTTGTATTGTAGGCACTGAGGAGTTAATTAAACAAACTCTAAAATCATAATCTAAAGCAAGGTGAGTGTTCTTTCCATGGACTCTTCCTTTGTTTAATAGGATTCACATGAGTTTCTTAACATAGTTTTTATATTCGTTATGTTTGTTTGTTTGATGTTCATGATTATGTTTGATATGTTTTAATCTGATTTTAGATTGTTTATAATATGTTTTATTTGTTCTTGTTTTATTTTTTTAGTTAATGTTAGTTTAGTATAATTTTTTGTTCTGTTTCTTGTTTATTTGTTTATATTGATGTTTGTTTTGTTTGCTTCATGTTAGTTTAAGTGTTTAGGGCTCTAACATGCTTGTTTGATTTCTATTTTGATATCTTTGAATGATTAAATCTGTAAAAATGTAATTTTTCCGAATCTGTGCTAAAGGATGCGTACGCATCTTTGAATATGCATACGCATGGTTCAACCATCCGTACGCATGATCGAGTATGCGTATGCACCCCGAACCCAAATTAGGGAAAAATATTATTTTTATTTGTTTTAATTATTTTTAACATGTTATTTGATTCTGTTTGACTCTGTTTAGGTTAATATGTTTATGTTTAATTATTTGCCATGTTTAACTTTTGGCCATATTTAGTTTATTTAATATCTTTTCCATGTGTGTTTATATTTAATTGTCAACTTGCCATGTTTATCTTTTTGCCATATTTAGTTTATTTAATATCTTTTCCTTGTATGTTTATATTTACTTGTCAACTTTCCATGTTCAATTTAGTTTGTTTGATAATGTTTTATCTGTTTCCTTTTATATTGTGATCTTAAATATGTTGTGTGTGTTATCTCCTTAAGTGCATGATGTATGTTTAGGTTAAGGATTAGGGCTCTCTTAATAAACTCTTTAATTAAATATGGCCTAGCAACACATAATGGAGGCTAGCCCACAAGTCGAGCAGTCTTGGGTGCCTAACACTTGCCCAAGCTGTACCCAAACTCCAGACTCATAATCTGGTACGTGGATTCATGTATGTAAATGATTGACCCAAAAGGCCCAATATGGTACCTAGACCTAATCTAGGTGGCGACTCCATTAGTCTATAGTGGCGACTCCGTTAGGGAAAAAGATGAAGTTTGACTCCGACATGTTGTTAGGCCATAATTAAATAAAGATTTTATTAATTGAGTCCAGTCATGTTTTATTTTGTTTGCACACACTTCACTTGGTTCTTTTGTCCCTCTACCTCGGTTGGTGATGTGTGGGAAGATGAGTACGCTCCATTCGGGCTAAAATCTTTCAAAGTTCATTCCACCAACTTACAATCTGTTCCACTGCCTATGATGCGCTTTAAGTACATTAACGGTTTGCCACCAATCCACAGAGGTCTACTTAGGCACTTGGTTGGAATCATGGTCCACCTAGTTGCGAGTCACCCACTGATCTATCCTTTTAGTTCTAACGAGCCCACCCACACATATAGAGATCCTAGATCCTATCAATAAGAGGGTACCCTTTATATCTCTTGTTTGTTCAACTATATATCTTGTGTTTACCTAATTCTAAAGGACAAATAAAAGATGTAAAGAATTGGAGGATGACCCAAAAGTTATGGCATACCCTAAGATATTGGGATGAAAAGAAAAGGAGTTCTCACATATGAGAGACTTATCCCAAAGTCCAAAGGTATGTCTTAACTTGAAAGGTTTATAAGACCATAGCCTAGTTGCTATCATAAGTCCAAATCAAAAGGCCTCTTTGTCATGCCCCGAACCCAACTATAAAGATAGGCACGTGACAACGGCTGGACGCTTATAAAGTAAGCACCCTACAAGTGTGCAAGGCCCTCTTAGCAACTAAAATTTATCCTCAAAATTATTTCAAATAAATCCAAAATACCACAACAATTTCTTTATGAATAGATCTCCAATAAATCTACAGGAACAAAATCCAAACCTCATGTACACAATGCCAATTGGCCAAAAGATATAAGACCATTACAAGACCATCTAATCCCAAAATCACTAAGCTTCTTTCATGCTCACAACACAACAGCAAAACTCCCAAAACTTGCTATTCTTCACAATCTGAAACTAAAGGGGAAAAAGGGGGGTGAGTTGACAACTCAATAAGTAACCAAAGTCCTAATAAATTCTATCAAGCAAATAGATCTGTAAAATAACAAGTTGTATATAGATCAAATATTTTGAATCTTAAAAATATATCATAGATGGATTAGAAAATAATTAGTTTTCCATATGTCAACTCTATAATTTACAATAGTTTCCAAAAAAACATAAGCAGTTTCAAGGACTTAAAGCAGTATTCAAACATAATTCATATTCTTAACAATCTTTACAACTATGGTCATGCTATATCCCTGTGACTGGGCATCAGATCTAGAAACACGATAGGCTCGTGATGCCTCAGATAGAACTAGTTTCAATACCAAGGAATAATCCCATTGGCTGGGTATCAGAGTCAAAACATAGTCAAATTGTCTAAAATCATATATATCAAATCATAGTTCAAACAAAAATATATCTCATTCAAGTATATATATAAAATTATATATTCAGTAAATCAAATATATTTGTCATAATTCTTTATTTTTTACTTTAAATCAATGTAGCTAAAACAATTAAATAAAATGATAACAATTATAAACAATTTTCAGTAGTTAAAATACAGTAGTGTAAGCAAAATAAAACCAATTAGGATAAAGTTACTTACATCAGCTAGCTCACCACGAAAGAACTTCTTCCTAACACTTTCTCTAAAATCCTTAGATATCACCTAAACAATTTTAAAGCACCATTTACTCAATAATCAAATAATTCAAGAAAAACTTATAATGGTACCCGGCTAGAATAGACTATTAAAAATATCCAATAACTATCCACTTATCTCACACCAAAATTTCACCTAATCATAATATTTTTCTTTATACATATATTATTATTTTTTTCTGCCACAACTAAAGCCCTAGAGATAAGACCATATCTCCTATTACTATGTAAGCACATGGGCCACCCTCAAGTACGTGTGTTCCTTTGTTTCCTTTCTTCTTCTTCTTCTTCCTTCTTTCTTTTTTTTTTTTTTTTTTTTTTTTCACTATAATTCATGACTTGTTAGACTTCATTCCTGTTTGGGAAGCGCGTTTTGCGCATTTCCCAGTGGGTGCTTTTTTTAGTGGGTCCTATGCATTGTTCATAAGACCCGCAAGTAATTTTTTCAGCAAAAACAACTTTAAAACTGGGTCCCATGGCATTATTCACACATTTAAAAATTATTTTGCTACAGTATTTTCAGTTTTCAGATTTCAACAATAAGCAGTATACAAATAGACCCTTCATTGACTTCCTATTCACCCCTACCAAAACCAATAAACAAAATATAATAATAAAAAGAAGTTGAAAGATGCTTTGTTTCTTATTTTAGCCCTCATTTATACTGACACACTCACATCATCAATACGAGACTGCTACTGCATCGACTTTCCTATTCAACAAAAGTACAACTTTTAAAGGAAAAAATTGTGGAGAACCGGACCACCATGACCATTCCTAATTTTTCTGCAGATCCATCTATACTTAACGCAATAGTGGCGTAGGAAAAGAATAACTATTATTGAAACAGTAGAGATACCGAGAATATAATTTAATCCCTTCTTTAGTTAAGATCATAAAATTCATTAGATATTTAAATAGTTTTACTTCTTGGCGAAAATACCCACATAAAAAAAAAATACTCTAATTCCAAATAAAGCTTAGATTTGGCAAGAAAGAGATTTTTAGGCTCTTACCTCAATTGTGCAGTCAAACCTTCTCTACTTGAGTATTTTGGGTAGTCTCCTCTCTCAAAATATCTGTCATTATACGCTAACTTAGATTAGCTTATATATAGCTAGGGTTTCAAACTTATTTTCTAAAACCCCCTTGGTAATCTCAATTATAAAATTGACCCATAAACAAATTTACTTAAATACTCATCCTTTTAAATATTTTTTTTCCCGGGTATTACACTCTTGAAAAGGAGTACCTTGGGCCGAAGGTAGCAAATATGCTATGGATTTAGCATCCAACATCCTACAAAGTCAATATGAACTTCCCAAAATGATGAGAGATTCATAGGCTTTGAGAGGAAGGCCACAATATGTTCTAGCTAGAGGGCTACTTCAAAAAAAAAAATCTTCTGCAAATGTTTTTTTTTGGAAGTGGAATTTTCAAAGAAATCTTTTGCAAAGAAAAAAAATTCAAGAAAAAAAATGTTTTGTAAAGAAAAAATTTTCAAGGAAAAGAATTAAAAAAATATATATCTTTTGTAAATTTTTTTTTTCAAGAAAGGAATTTTCAAAAAGAAAAGGAAGAAAATTTTTCAAGATAAAAATAAAAAAGAAAAAAAAAATTGAAAAGAAAAATTCAAAAAGAAGATAAGAGATGATCCACAAAGTCATGATATACCCTAGCTTTTGGGTTGAAATTCAAAAATCTTTTTCAAAAGCAAGAGAGCCTAAGATCATGAGTATGTTATAGGCTTTATTGAAAGATGTTGAACCCATCCGTGCTTTGGTAAAGTTTTGAAACCCTAAAACCCAAAGATAGGGGTAGGCTCACCAAGAGCCCAATGAGGATTAAAAGATGAAATATTTTTGAACCAATTGGCCAAACTCTTTGAACTAAGGGCAAGGCCCATTTGAGAATGAAAGATAAAAATGGATCAAACTTTTGAAACTAGGGGCAAGGCCCTCATGAGGGGAGAGAGTGAACATTTAAGATAGGCTTTGTAATGGGACAAGTAAAAGATTTTGATGTGTTGAGATAAAGCTTGGTCATTTTTTTTTTCTTAAAAAGAAAATCCAAAAAATAAAGAAAAGAAAAGTTGTGGACTTCTAAATGTCATGGCTCATTTTAAATACAAGTTCAAACAAGTTTTTCATAAGAAAAGAAAATTTCCAAAGCATGATGGGCTTGCATTATAAATGGGGCATTGATCTTTATGTTTAAATTGTTTGATGAGATCATTTTTACAGGGTCAAATAGAGCAGAAGATGTGGACTAACCTTGCAAAATTCATGAACAACCTATGCTTAAGCCCAAATGAGGAAGAGAGGGCGAGATGAGTGACTTGTAATTGGATTCAAAGCCCAAAGAAAAAAAAAGAAATGAACATGAAAAAGAAAAAGAAATAAATGAAAGTTGGGCTTGGATTCAAATGAGGAAAGAAGAGAGGATGAGAGATGTGAATGGTGTAATTGGGCTTTAAGGATAGGGGAAAACATGAATTTTGAAAGATTGATGTAGCTCATTCTATTTCTAAGTCCAAGATAATGAAATGATGCAAGAGTTAGAATATGAATGAGGCATACATATAGTCCACAAGTTGATGCAAGCAAGAAAAGTTGATTAAGACGTTGGGTCCAAAATTCTAAAAGACATTGGGAGCACATGTTTATTTGATCAAATTCATTTTTAGGGACACTTAAGATAATCTCAAAGAACATCCCTAATCTTGTCAAGATCTACTCAATAAGGAAGATACCAAGAAGCAAAGAAAAGCATGAATGAAAGTATTGACATCATGATCAAGACACTTGCTCGCATGGAGGAGATAATGAAGAATGTAAGCACTTGACTAAAAAGGATTGAAGGAATGCATGGTCCACAAGCCGAGGATGTGTTTGGCAAGCCAAATGAAAGAACGAAAGTTGTTGCCAATGATACCCACAAAGCAAGAAGGGAATTTGATGACATTCACATATCATTGTTAGAGGCCCTTGTAATTATATCTAAGAAGGGTTACCTCAAGCCACTTGAACCTACTATTCTTCCAATTCCAATCCCAAGAACTTGGAACATTAATGAGTATTGTGCTTTTCACCAAAAGCTAGGACACAAGACAAATAATTGCTTTAGGCTGAAGAACAAGATTCAAGATTTGATTGATGGTGGGGTGATCACCAAGCCAAGATTCTGGAGATGAAGCAAGATTAAATAAAGGGATGTGCTTAAGAGATTTGTTCCATGATGTATCTTCAATTTGTCAAGTCTTTTAGAGTTTTTCCCTATGTTATGTTGTTGAGTCATTCCCTTGTTGTGTTGTTGAGTCTTTCCATATGTTTTGTTGTTGAGTCTTTCCACATGTTGTTTTGTTGAGTCTTGTTCCTTTAAATTTTCAAATCAATGTTGTTTCACTTTTAATAAAGATGGTCATTTAAATACGATGTGTATCATGAGATCTCTTTTTGCTAGTTTTGAAATGAATGAATCCTTAAACCTATAACATTGGTTAATCCAAATAAGGAATCAAAAGATGAGATTATCTTAGTACATTCGATCATAAAAAGCAAGCATGAAAGTGAGAAAGAGGGTGAGAGACAGAGAGAAATTTAAAAATAAAATAAAAAAGACTTCAATCAAGCGAGGAAGTATACAAGAATGAGAAGGTTGAGTGATGAGAGATTCCTTGAAGCACAAGACATGAGTGAGTTCAAAGATAGGAAAGAACAATTGAATGAATGATTTTTTTTTTACATGGATGACATTACATTGATGAGAACTTGATGAACAAAATGGCTAACCTAGGTTTGGAAAGGCTAAGCAATCAAGGCTGAAAGGATGAGACGCCAACTTTCTAATACATTTTTTTTACAATGAGAGATAATTTTCACTTGCTAACCCTGTCGAGCCTAGATGAATTCCTTCTTTATTCCCATGCCAAGAGATTACCCCCTACACTAGGGGCATGTTCTTAAGAGATGGTGATTTGAAAGGGTTACCCTTAACACTAGGGGCATACTCTAATATTGGAAATGATGAACTCTATACTAGGGGCAAATTTTGTGAATGAATGATAAAGGAATGTGATGATGATTTATAAGTGAAAGCATCCCCTTTCCCAACAAGGGGCATGGAAAAAGAAAAAATAGAGAGAAAAACAAAAAAGAAAAAGAAAAGGGGGAGATAAAAGAGGAAAGAAAAAGGAAGTGAAAATGAAGATAAGAATCAAAAGGGACAAGGAAAGAATGGATGAAAAAGAAGAAGACAATGCAACCATGAGATGAGAAGTAATCCTTGGCAATTAGAATACCCTGAGAAGAAAATTGAATTTGAGCCTCAATTACCCTTTCTTTCTTAAGCCTTAGAATCCCAACCTCGTTACTGTCCATAAACAAGTCATCTCGATTAGTTGAGCTTGTTTAGCCCTACAAATCTTTGAAAGCCTAGCCTTCATCGTGAAAAGAAAAAAAAGAAAAAGAAAAGAAAGAAGAAAGGCCTACTAGGTTGTAAACTTGAAAAGGCAGCCTAGGCAGAAGTTAGGGCATCATGATAAGAAATTAAGAAGAGCCACAAGGAAAATGGTGAACTTACTCCAACTAGGGCAAATCATGAATGAAAATGACAAAGTAATGAACATACAAGGGAAGATGAGACTAGCTCCAAGCTAAAATAACTATAATGTGGAGAAAAGTGAGTATACATGAGAGATGAGTTGATTGAGGATAATACAAGAAGAGAGAGGTGAGAAAAATGAGGTGTGCATGTTCAAATAAGGACAATGATCGAGTTTACTCTTCTCTCTCATAATGAACTTTTTTGGTCAAGTTTCAATAATGAATTTTTCTCTCTTTGCTCTCTCTAATTGTCCTTATTTGAACATACACACCTCATTTCTCTCTCCTATAAAGGTTGTTGGTCAGCATTGACCTGGTCAATGTTTGATCAATTGACCTTTGACCAAAAAAAACCTAGAGTTTCTCGCCCAGTTTTGAGGACTAAGTTAGAGAAATTTTCTCCGAATCAACTGCAGCAGCTCAACCTTGTCTGGTAAAACCAGTCTTGATACATGACCAGCACATTTTCCACATGCAGTTTTGGGGCAACAAAATTCGGAATCGTGTTCATTATTTGACACCTCTCAATGCACTTGAGATGTTAGATAAAGAAGGGGTCGTATTTTATCCGCCCTCGATTTGCGTGTTGGACCCTGAGAATTCTAAAAATATTATCTTTTCTCCACAGGGCCGTGGAAACATCTAGATTGACGTGGCGCAAACCGTTTGGGCATCGGAGCATTCGAAGTGTCGTTTCAGGCCAAACTGACCAAAATGGCCCTAGTCAACCCTAGGTTGAACGAAAGTCAAATTCGGTCAAAATTAGCCCAAAACGACATTTTTCATGTTTCTACATCAAACCTAAGCTATCGGTGGTTTTCGTCAAGTTTGACCAAGTTTGACGCGAAGTTGACTTTCGGGGGCACTAGAAATCCTAATTTTGATCTGACTGTCAGAATGGGTTGGGACCAATGCCATTGCAAAGGTTATCAAATTCCCTTTCCAACGAATATTCATGGGGCGAAATCGGAGTTAAAACGGTTGAGATATTTAGAAAGTCATGCAAAGCGTGTCAGCATGCTTTTCGTGACCATAACTTTTGATCCGACCATTAGATTTTCAACTTCTTCAGTGTTCTAGAAACTAGACATCTAGCGCTTTCCAAGGACCTCAAGATCAGTGAAATCTGAGTCTAGTATGGCCTTTAAATATGTGTCCAAAGTTGAACTAGGAAAAGGTCAGAATTGCTAATGTCACTTTTTCACTATAAATGACCACAAACCCCTCATTTTGCCAACCAAAAAAAAAAAAAAATTCTAGGCAATTTTGGGCAGATTTTCTCTTTTCTCTGTATAATTTCTCTATGAAACACATCCAAACACATTAAAACACCTTCAAATACCTTAGATTCTCATCTTTTCTCTACAATCTTCAAGGTAGTGTTCTTGCACACTTTGGATTTGAGGTTTAGGGGTGTAGATGTAGCTTTTTAGCTACAATCCAAACCCCTTTCTCTTTATTGCTTTTCCTCGCTTCTTTTTTATTAATAATATGTTTTTATTGGTTTTCCTAGCATGCCTTTATAGTTTATAGCATATTTCCCTACTTTTTGCCATGATTTATCGTTTTGATGTTGTCTGCCTAGCCTTCTTGGGCTAGGATATGTCTACTTTTCATGTTTGTGCTTAGATCCACATGTTTTTAGGCTCGTTGCCATGTTTATGCTTAGATCTACATGCCTATGTGTTCTTTGCCATGTTTTTGCTTTGATCTACATGTTAGTTCTTAGATCTATGTCATTATGCTTAGATCTATGTGTTTATGTGCTCCGTGCCATTCTTGTGTGCTTAGATCTATGTGTTGGGGTTTATGCCCTAAATCCTATTTATTGGCATGTCATAAATAATTAAATTGTTTAATTATATGAGACTATTTATAAATGAACTAATGAAACATTATCATAGCCCTTGAGATGCATTGTATGTGATTTATGTGATTTAGTCACAAGTTCCTTGTAAACTCAAAACGTAGTTTGTAGTCGGTAATGAAATTGGGCATTTCATCTATGAAGACTATAACACATCAACTAAGATGGTTTGTCTTGATCATGGAAGTGGAGACTTCTAGTTGATGTGTTAATGTGTCTTAAGTGTTAAAACATATTGAACTGGACCCCTGTGAGATTAATTATTCAATCAACAACTGTCACCTAAATAATTAATCTCAAGACTTCTAATTTCATAGACTCTCAATCCTGAGAGGATAGTGAACTCGATCATGAAATGTAGGTTACTTTGATATATTAGGAGTGTGATCTAATATTCACGGTCAAAACCTCAGAATGTTGGGTAACTACATGTAGTGTTAAAGGGTAGTGTTAAGGGAACACATATTCTCAAGATGGAATCCATAATATCTTTTTATAAAGATACGAAATATCCCCTTGAGATAAGTTTAATGGGAACTGGTTATTCAGGGCGCCCACTCTAGTAAGGAGTTACTAAAGTTTATATTTATTGAAATTGGATTTCAATAAATATGAATAACTAAAAGATTAAACCGGGTACTAAAGGATAAAATATTTGTTTACAAAGTGACGGTTCATTATGACTTTGTTTTCTATGGATATTTCATGGAGTGGTCAAATGATATAATTAGAGTCTTGGGATATAATTTATTAATAAGGCCTAGAGTGCAATTATATTTATATAGTGGTATTAAATATAATTAATGGTAACTTTGGACTTGTCAAGAGTTGACTAATAAGCCCAAAGCCCGTTGAAGCTAGAGTCTTATTTGTTCCCTTTGGTCCCATCTCAAGCCACAAACTGAAGCCCAATTGGCAGGCCCAAAAGGCTTACCTAATTAGATAATCAATTATATATATAAAGAGAGAAACATACAGAATTTTCATAATGTATGGAAATGGTGTGTATGTGAGTGTAAGCCATTCTCTTATTCTCCCTTGAATACATACGTGTAAATTGATTGAGGGACCACACTTCTTGGGCACCATGTGGAATTGGGATGTTGATTAGAGGTATTCTCAAGTCTTGGTTTTGAATTTCACTGCATTAAGGTACGCTTTCTATTTTTTGTTCTAGAATTCAAGGTTACATGTTATCTCTTATGTATGAAGTAGATCTGTGTTTGTTGCTTCCACTCTGTGTTTTGTATGAGATGCAAAACTAGTTTTTCCAACACTATGTTGGTTGCTATGCCATGTGCTACTTTAGCCTTTTTTTTTTCCTTTGATATCTCTCTTTCTTGCTTTTTGGCCATTCCAGTAGGGTGTAGATCTAGATCCTGTGGTCTAGGACTACATCCGTACACATAGGCATATATTAAAGGGTTTGGATCATTTCCTTTGCATGTCAATGTTTGCTTGCTTGCTTCTATACTTTATCTCTATGTTAGCCTCTCTAGATCTAGGCTTTGCCATGCTTTTTGCCCTCCGTGGGCTTGTGCTTGTGTGGTTATATCCGTCCCTCCTAGGGTTTGTTTGGATGTAACCACTTGTGAGATACACCTCTGTGGTGTTGGTGTGCTTGATTCACACCTTTCTTCATTTCGTACAATGTTGAGATGGTCGCCTTGCTTAAATTGCACCATCTGTTTGGCTTTCTTTGCTTCTTTGCATCTTTGCATGCTTGCCTACATGTTCATGCGTAAGTCTGTGTGTCATCCATACTCCAATCCAATGGAACTATGGACACTCGATCCAAACCTACATTTGTCCTCCTAGGACACCCCTCTTTTATTTGATAACATGTTATTTTCCCCTTCGTGTGTTTCACATGTTTGTTTCCCCTTGTTCGGCATCTTTTCTTAGCTTGTCTTTAGCATACTTTTCCTTCCACATGTTTCTTTGCTTGTCTGTTGGCTTGTTTCTTTTGTCTTTGCATGTACATGCATGGAGCGAGGATGCTTGGAGCAAGGGTGCGACCTCTTAGGCGTGTGCAAAAAGGGCAAGGGTGCAAGCAAGAAGATGCAAGCCCATAAAAGGCAATGATCAGTAGATTAGGGGATATAGCTCCTCCAGAGCGGTTTTCTCTTTCCCTCCCTCTAAGCCTTTTCTCTAGAGCATGTATTAGGGTCCCCTTCCAATTACCCCCTTTTATTTTCCTGCTCCTTGCTTGGGCCGCATTCCCTGGGCATGGCAATGTCTGTTTTACATTTCTTGTACCTTCCAATGCCATACCCGTGGACGGTGGCAATGTCTGGTTTACTTTCCCGCTTTGTGTGATAGCATTGGGCATGATGTGTGTGTGTATATATATATATATATATATATATATATATGCCTGCGTGTATGTGGGTGATTGTGCACTTTGCATGACAGACTCTCGTGGCTACGTGAGCGACCTTCTCTAGTCATGAGAGCTCTTGACCTTGTCGTATGGGTATGCGCTCAAAACAATTGCCGTAGGTGCATACTCTGTTTAGATTAGTGCCCTAGAATCCCATTGTATGATGCTATGCATGATATTATGTATGACATTATGTATGGCATGATGTATGACATAATATTGTAATTAATAAAGTTGTTTTATTATTATCTAAAATAATGGTAACATGAATATTCAGACATTATCATATAGTCCATGAGATGAAAAGTATGTGATTTATGTGAAAAGTCACAGAAGATATAAATCACAAGTTCTTTGTAAACTCAGAATTTTAGTTCGTAGTTGGTGATGAAATTGGGCATTTCATCTGCGAAAACTATAACATGTCAACCAAGATGATTTGTCTTGATCATGGAAGTGGTGACTTCTAGTTGATATGTTGATATGTTTTAAGAGTTAAGACATATTGAACTGGACCACTGTGAGATTTATTATTCTCCTAATGACTGTCAATTGAATAATAAATCTCACGACTTATATTTACATGAACTCTTAATCCTGAGATGATAATGGACCTGATCATGAAGTGTAGGTTGCTTTGATATATAAAAAGTGAGATCTAAAGTAACGGTCAAAACCTCAGTATGTTGGGCAGCCACATTTAGTGTTGATGGAACATATATTCTCAAGATGGAATTCATAGTCTCTTAACGGAGATACAAAATATTCCCTTGAGATAAGTTTAATGGGTTTGTTATTCAAAATGTTAGGCCTAACTACTTTAGTAAATAGTTACTAAAGTATATATTTATGAAATTGGATTTCATAAATATATGATGAATAACTTAAAGGATTAAACCGGGTACTCAAAGATTAAGATGTAGTAATTTACAAAGTGGCAGTCTACTTTCATGACTTTGTATTACTGCGAATATTTAATGAAGGGGTTGCATGTATAATAAAGTTTTGGGATATAATTAATTAATAAGACCTAGAGTGCAATTATATTTATATAGTGGTATTAAATATAATTAATGGTAACTTTGGACTTGTCAAGAGTTGACAGAAAAGCCCAAGGCCCATTGGAGCTAGTGTCTTACTGGTCCCTTTTGGTCCCACTTCAAGCCACATACTAAAACCCAATTGGAAGGCCCAATAGGCCAGCCCAATTAGATAATTAGTTAAATATAAAGGGAGACACATACATAATTTTTCATTAGAGAAAAAAGAGAGACACCATTGTGAAATGGTGTGTATGTGTGAGTGAAGCCACTCGATTATTCTCCCTTGGAAACTGATTGAGAGACCACACATCTTGGGCGTTAGTGGAATTGGAGTGAAGATTGAAAGTGTTCCTGAGAACTTCTGATCATTGTTTTTTAAATTCACTGCACCAAGGTACACTCTCTTGTTCTATATTCTGAAACTTACATAATGCATGTTATCAATTCTAAATGAAGTAGATCCGTTAATTTTCCGCTGCGTACATGCATATTTCCAACAATTGGTATCAGAGCGGTCTTCATTTTCGAATCTGTATAATATCTTTAGTGAGTTTTAGAATTAAAGAAAACTATTTTCATAGTTGTGAAAATTTTGCAGTCATTTTTCTGCATATTATAGTTTTTGAAACTATTGTTTGATTAAAACTAATTTTGATGTTATGATGTTGTTTAAGTTTGATTTTAACCATGTAAAATTGAATTTTAACACTTTAACATCAATGAAATTCAAGTTTTAATCTTAATCTCATCGTTTTTGATCATTAAGAATGTGTTTTGTTCATTGGAAACGTCAAAAACGGTTAACGGCTATTTTTAGGCTTTTTCGCGACTGGCGAGTCGCGAGATGAGTCGCAAGTGAGTCGCGAGAGCTTCTGGATGAACTCGCGACTGGGCGAGTCGCCAAAACGAGTAGCCAAAACTCGCGACTGGGCGAGTCGCCAAAATGAGTAGCCAAAACTCGCTACTCAAATGAGTAGACAAAAATTCTGACACCTGTTTGTTACATGTATAAAGAGCAAGGCTATGTGTAATTAGTTTATGTATGTATTAAACAATTAAAAACCTTTCTTTTAAAACATCTAGTGGGAGAGAGATACAAGGGTTGCATCTCACGGCCTCCATTGTTGGTTCATAGTAGTGTGAAATATATACTTTGTCTTTGCTTCGAGCTTAGCATTCCATGCGGAGAGTATTTATTTCATGGTCCTACAAGATTGAATTTCCTGGTTTATAGTGGTTTGATCAAACACCTTGTCTTAGCCTTGAGCTTTGCATTCCATGCGGAGGGTGTTTTGTATCATGGTACAACAGAATAAGCCTGTTAAAGGGATGAAATGTGGCTACACATGATTCTAGACAATGGTATACACTAGACTAAGTATTATAGTATTCTCTATGCTGAGTTCTTACTATTATTACTTAGAGGCTAAATGTAAAACGACATATTATTAGTGCCTGATAAGAGTTATCATGATAGCACTAATAATGAGAATAGTTCTCAATCAATCACAGTATTTAATGTTCACTCTATGCTGAGGAATATTGAATATGGGATTGGGTTGTCGTTGCTAATATTATGTTATGGTTTTATTAAGGTTCCATATTATATGTTTATATGCTAAATTGATAATGTCCAGTTTACTTATTATATTCATGTTTATTATTTTTAGATTTGAACATGGCATCATTTAGCCCACTTGTTACTATTCTTAATCAAAACAAACTGACCGGATCCATATATGTTGACTAGAAAAGAAATTTGGACATAGTTCTCACTACTGAAGAGCACAAATATGTTCTTACTAAAGCATGTCCCAGCTTTCCTTCATTAGATGCTCCTCTTGAGGAAAAACAACGAATATGATCGTTGGCAGAAATCTAATGAGATGGCCAAGTGCTACATCCTAGCATCTATCTCAAATGTTCTACAGCATCAAATGTAGGATGTAGAACTAGCTTCAAACATTATGCTAAGTCTGAAGGAGATGTTTGGTGAGCAAGGCCATTCTGCAAGGCAAGAAACCATGAGGCAAATTTATAATACCAAAAAGGCTGAAAGCAGTTCAGTGAGGGAGCATTGTCTTACAATGATTTCCAATCTGAATACATTGGAAGTTGTAGGTGCCGATATTGATGGAGAATCCCAAGTGGATATGATACTTCAGTCACTACCGGAATCATTCAAGGAATTCAGACTCAATTATAATATGAACAAAAAGATTTACTCTTTGTTTGAATTAATGAATGAATTGGTAGCGGCGGAAGGCATCCTTGGTACTTCTAATGTTGAAGCCAATGTGGGTGAAGCTTCTACTTCTTAACATAAGTCGAAAGGCAAGGGTAAGAAGAAGAAGAAGAAGGACTTCACCTAGCAAGAGGGTAAACAAATTGTCTTAGGGGTTGCTAACAAAGGAAAGAAGCTCAAAGGAAAATGTTTCCATTGTGGTGAGAAAGAACATTGGAAGAGGAATTGTCCAAAATTCAAGGCTACCAATAATAAGGGTATGAATAGTTCATTCCCCCTTGAAATATGTTTGGTACAAAATCCCACAGATTCCTGGTGTGTGGATTCAGGTTGTACTAATCATATCTGCAATTCTTTGCAGGGGTTCTAGGAGACCAGAAAACTTAATGAAGGAGAATTGTTTCTTACTTTCGCTGATGGGAGCAGGATTTCGGTTGTAGCTGTTGGTGTTTATAATTTATGTTTTGAATCTAGAGTTTTAGTATTGGAAGATTGTCTATATGTACCTAATGTTTGTAGGAATTTAATTTCTGCAACTTATTTAGGTAAACATGGATATTGTGTTATCCTTAAAGACAATGTTGTAATAAAGAAGGGTAAAGTGTTTATCTGTTCTAGCAATATTGTGGATGGTCTTTATATTTTAACTCTTGATAAGCATGAATTATATAATTCTGAATTAGATAATGACTCTCATGTAAAATTATTAAAGAGAAAGTTTCCTTCTACTAGTGATGCATATCTTTGGCATTTGCGTTTGGGTCATATTAATTCAAACAGAATTCAAAGACTGATCAAAGATGGTCTCTTAGAGCCATTGGACTTTGATGATTTTCCAGTTTGTGAATCTTGTTTGGAAGGTAAAATGACCAAACAACCTTTTAATGCAAAAGGTAGAAGAGCCCAAGATTTGCTAGAACTAGTACATTCAGATGTATGTGGTCCTATGTCAATCCAGGCAAGAGGTGGCTATGAGTATTTCATTACTTTCACTGATAATTACTCTAGATTTGGTTATGTATACCTAATGAAATGGAAGTTTGAAGCCTTTGAAAAGTTCAAAGAGTTTAGGGCTGAAGTTGAAAATCAATTAGGCAAACACATAAAAGTCATTCGATCTGATCGTGGTGGTGAATACCTTCTTGGGGATTTCAAGGATTACTTAACTCAAAATGGGATTGTATCCCAATTGACTGCACCTAGAACTCCACAACAAAATGGTGTAGCAGACAAAAGGAATAGGATCCTTTTAGATATGGCTAGATCCATGATGAGTTATTCAACTCTACCAATTTCTTTTTGGAGATATGCCTTAAATACTGCAATGTATCTTCTGAATTTAGTACCTTCGAAGTCTGTTCCTAAAACACCTGTAAAGTTGTGGAATGGGCATAAGCCTAGTATGAGACATCTCCATATTTGGGGTTGTCTAGCACATGTGTTGAAAGAAAAGTCTGACAAGTTATAGTCTAAAATAGAAGTGGTTTTCTTTGTGGGGTATCCAAAAGGAACTGTTGAAGGTTTGTTCTATAGTCATAACGATAATAAAGTGTTTGTTAGCACAAATGCCAAATTCTTGGGAAATGACTATATAAATGATTATACTCATAAAAGTAGAGTTGTGTTGGCTGAAATGAATGAACCTGCAGTTGAACAACCAATAGATGAAACTAGGGATGATGTGGTTGTATTGGATACACCATAAGATACTACTCATGAGATGTCTAGTACATAGGTGCCTCGTCGTAGTGGGAGGATTGTTAAGCCACCTATAAGGTTTATAGGTCTGGGAGAAACTTATGAAGTTATCTCAGAAGAGGCTGAAACCGATCCTTACACTTACAAAGAAGCAATGAATGATATAGATGCACATCATTGGGTTAAAGCTATGAAATCTGAATTAAATTCCATGTATTCCAATCAAGTTTGGGATCTTGTAAAGACGCCTAACGCCATTAAACCTATTGGTTGCAAATGGGTTTACAAGAGGAAGAGAAGGATAGATGGAAATGTTGAAACCTTTAAAGCAAGGCTAGTGGCGAAAAGGTATACTAAAAAAGAAGGTATTGATTATGAAGAAACCTTTTCACAAGTAGCAATGCTTAAATCTATCAAAATTCTCTTATCCATTGTTGCTCATTATGATTATGAGATTTGGCAAATATATGTCAAGACTGCATTTCTTAATGACAATCTTGAAAATGAAATCTATATGATGCAACCAAAAGGATTCGTAGATAAGAACCAAGAACATATGGTATGCAAGTTGAAAAGGTCCATTTATGGACTTAAGCAAGCATCTAGGTCATGGAACATCAGATTTGATCAAGCAATCAAGTCATTTGGTTTTGAACAAAATCTTGATGAACCATGTGTATACAAAGACATCAAGATAAAGTAGTAATGTTCCTACTACTTTATGTTGATGATATTCTACTTATTGGAAATGATGTAGGGGTAATGTCATCAGTAAAGGTGAGGTTGTCAAGTCAATTTGATATGAAAGACTTGGGTGAGCCTAACTTTATTCTAGGGACCAAGCTTTGGCGAGATCACAAGAATAAGATGTTAGGCTTATCACAAGCTGGATATATAGATAAGGTTCTAGAACGGTTTAGCATGCAAAACTCCAAGAAAGGATTGCTTCCTTTAAGACATGGAGTTCCTCTATCTGATGACCAAAGGCCTAAGACTCAAGAGGAAGTAGATATTGATAGGTTATTTAGACCCCTAAAACAACCAGACTGCGTAGCCTAGATTAATTAGCCAAGTTGTTACTTAGTCAAATTAAGCAATTCTAGGTTAAAACAATCAAATAATCATATCATGTATATAAAACAAATAAAGCAGCGGAAATAATAAAGAACACAAGATATGATCACCCAGGAAACCACACGGTAAAAACCTGGGGAGGATTTGACCCACCGATCCTCAAGGCATAACAGAATTCACTATGAAAGAATTGAAGTTCTTACACAAGGACTACAAGCTCCCCGCTCGACTTCCTAATGCTACCCACCAGTACGAACTTCCTGACACGACCACGCGCAGGCTCCGAATCCACGGACTACTTCTTTCTTGAATTCTTCAATCAGCTACAAGCTCCCCGCTTGCTATTCTTTTAGGTTCCAATGGTTGCAACTATAATGATCATCAAGATATTGACAACCCTAAGTTTATGTGAAGGAAAGCTCCTCAAAGATCTCACAAGAGATTCACACAAACAGAAAATATGAGCAACAATACAATATGGACAACCTTCAAAAACGTGGCTAGGGTTTTGTTTATATACCTAGGGTAAAAACATAAAACCCTAAACGTTTAATGAAGTAGGGCTGAGTTGGAAATTCTGCAGAATAATCAACCTGTGCGATTTTCGATCGATCGAGTCTATTCTTCGATCGATCGAGCCAGGCCAAAAGTCCCAAGTACTTCTGCAGCCACTCGATTCCAACTGTACAATAATAAACCAACTTTGAGCAAGCCTAAACAAGACTAAATACAATGTTTTGATCATGGTTTGCCAACATTACAAATTAGAGTTCTAAATACATAAAATCCTAAGACCTTAGAACCTAACAGATATGATAAGACAAGTTCCTTATGTATGCCATGCTATGTACTAGGCCAGATATTTGTTATTCAGGTTGCATTGTTAGCCGATATCAATCAAATCCAGGACCAAAACATTGGCAAGCTGTAAAGCATATTCTCAAGTATCTACGGAGAACGAGAGATTATATGCTTGTTTACCGTTGTGAGGATTTGATTCCCATTGGCTATACAGATTTAGACTTTCAATCGGATCTAGCTTTCAGAAAGTCCACATTAGGATGTGTTTTCACCTTGGGAGGTGGAGCCATAACTTGGAGGAGTGTTAAGCAATCTTGTATTGCGGACTCCACCATGGAAGCAGAATATGTTGCTGCTTGTGAAGCAGCAAAAGAAGCTGTATGGCTCAAGAAATTCCTTTCTACCTTGGTGTAATGAGAATGGAACAAGTTCCCATCACATTCTTTTGCGACAATAGTGGTGCAGTTGCACAATCAAAAGATCCAAGGAATCACAAGAAAGGAAAGCACATTGAGAGAAAATATCACATCATTCGAGGCATCATTGCTCGTGGAGATGTAGTGGTTGCAAAGATTGAAAGTGCAAATAATCTAGCAGATCCCTTTACCAAAGCCTTGCCTCAAAGGACTTTCGAGTCGCATTTGGAGGGAATGGGAATTAGATTAGTGTACAATAGTCTTTAGGGCAAGTGAGAGATTGTTGGGATTAGTGCCCTAAAATCCTATTGTATGATGCTAAGTATGATATTATGTATGACATTATGTATGATATAATGTACGACTTAATATGGTAATTAATAAAGTTGTTTTATTGTTATCTAAAATAATGGTAACATGAATAATCGGACATTATCATATAATTCATGAGATGCATAATATGTGATTTATGTGAAAAGTCACAGAAGATATAAATAACAAGTTCTTTGTAAACTCAGAATTTTAGTTCGTAGTCGGTGATGAAATTGGGCATTTCATCTGCGAAGACTATAACATGTCAACTAAGATGATTTGTCTTGATCATGGAAGTGGTGACTTCTAGTTGATATGTTGATATGTTTTAAGAGTTAAGACATATTGAACTGGACCGCTGTGAGATTTATTATTCTCCTAATGACTGTCAATTGAATAATAAATCTCACGACTTATATTTACATGAACTCTTAATCCTAAGAGGATAATGGACCTGATCATGAAGTGTAGGTTCTTTGATATATCAGGAGTGAGATCTAAAGTAACGGTCAAAACCTCAGTATGTTGGGCAGCCACATTTAGTGTTGATGGAACATATATTCTGAAGATGGAATTCATAGTCTCTTAACGGAGATACAAAATATTCCCTTGAGATAAGTTTAATGAGTTTGTTATTCAGAATGTTAGGCCTAACTACTTTAGTAAATAGTTACTAAAGTATATATTTATGAAATTGGATTTCATAAATATATGATGAATAACTTAAAGGATTAAACCGGGTACTCAAGGATTAAGATGTAGTAATTTACAAAGTGGCAGTCTACTTTCATGACTTTGTATTACTACGAATATTTAATGAAGGGGTTGCATATATAATAAAGTCTTGGGATATAATTTATTAATAAGGCCTAGAGTGCAATTATATTTATATAGTGGTATTAAATATAATTAATGGTAACTTTGGACTTGTCAAGAGTTGACAGAAAAGCCCAAGGCCCATTGGAGCTAGTGTCTTATTGGTCCCTTTTGGTCCCACTCCAAGTCACATACTAAAGCCCAATTGGAAGGCCAATAGGCCAGCCCAATTAGATAATCAGTTAAATATAAAGGGAGACACATACATAATTTTTCATTAGAGAAAAAAGAGAGACACCATTGTGAAATGGTGTGTATGTGTGAGTGAAGCCACTCGATTATTCTCCCTTGGAAACTGATTGAGAGACCACACATCTTAGGCGTTAGTGGAATTGGAGTGAAGATTGAAAGTGTTCCTGAGAACTTCTGATCTTTGTTTTTTAAATTCACTGCACCAAGGTATACTCTCTTGTTCTATATTCTGAAACTTACATAATGCATGTTATCAATTCTGAATGAAGTAGATCCGTTAATTTTTCGCTGCGTACATGCATATTTCCAACATAGTCATGCTATATTGTGTGCACGGTCATCGTGGTATGATTGTCTTGATCCACGTCACCAAGTGACATTGGTTTCCCCATGTGTATGACATGCATCAATGTGCTTGATACTTTGGAGGGCTTCGGTTTGTCACAGTGCGAGCATTTCAATACGTGCCATATACACAAACGCAAAACCCTGCCAATGCGCCATAACGCACCAAATGCGAAACTTTGCCAGATTTTTGTCGTGAAAATGGGGCATCCCCATTGCCGTATTCTCACATTGAAAGCTTGGTAAGAATAGTGTTTGGTGTGCTATGACACATCTGAGGCAAAGCGCTGCCGAATTTCTGCCACAAAAATACGATGAAATGTTGCCGGATTTTCACTGTGGAAATTTGGCAACGACTTCAAAAACACTTGGAAAGCATCGATCGGGACCATACCCATTCCTAAACCAAACCTCAGAGCCCAACATATCTAAGGCCCCTAAAGCTAAGGCCAATAGCTTGTTTTCAATTGCCAATGTCTAAAAATTATGTTTTTACCAAAACAAAAGACTATCTTCGGACAAGTGTTGTGTGGTGCCTAACACCTTCCCGCACCTAACAAGACTTCCCAACTCAAGGATCAAGATTTTTTATCCATCTGCATTAGATTAGGAAAAACGACCTTTTTCTTAACCTACGATCGATAATAAAATCAAATAGAGTCAGATGACCAATCACACTTTAGAAAAAACCCAATGATCAGTGGCGACTTCACTTACCCTTCATAATTTCCTTAAAATCGACTCAGATTCCAGTCACACACCCTAGTGGATATCTTGAATTCTATTGGATAAAGGGAATACCATCCATGATTTGAAAGTATCAGAAATAAAAATGCCCCAGTATCAAGATTGAGACTGGGGGCAATCTTGGGGCATTGAGGGTCATGTTTGGAGTAATGACTCAGGCATCCGCCGTTGGGATGAGTTCAAGAGGCTCGAAAAGTGTTCAAGGCAGTGATGCTCAAATGGTATTTAAAACCTGGGGTTGAGCAATTGAATATGTTGGGTTCAAGTCTTTTTGAAGATGCCTGGTAATTGTTAGGAACCCGGTGGTTCCTAATGGAGATTGATGGGAATTATAGGGGAATGGATGGGGATTGTAGGGAAATTGACTAAATTTAAGGTAGTCACCCTCCATAGAGAAAGAGAGAGATTAAGAGAGAGAGATGCACTAAGGCACTAAGAAATTGGTTTATTCTTCAATTGATATCTAATATTGAATTACAATCATGTATTTATAGGAGATTAGCTCTAATCTCATTGGCGCACATGGCCTTATCCTATTGGTTCTATTATTCCCCATGTGCATTAATAATTCCAACATGTGCTAAATGTGATTAACATGCTTGGAATTATACCTAACTAACTAACTACCTAACTAACTAAATCTCAATACAACAATTATTATCCATATGCTTATAGCATTCCTAACAGTAATGATTGAGAGAAGCTTGCATAGGTTGTTGCAATCTTTAAACCCATTTTTCTGGAAATTCCTTGGGAAGAAATGAATAACTCCCAAGGATTTTCTGAACTTTGAAAAGTTTGGAGGATTTGGAATCCTTATCATTTGAAATCTTTGAGGGTCATCATTTTTCCCTTCTGTTTCAATTGGTTGTGAAAACCAAGTTCAAAAATTTTGGAAATTCATTCATGATCATGAAAATCTAGTTGAATGCATGTACCACAAGAGAGGCTTGATAAGGCCATGTTTCCTATGTGGTTTATGAGTGTATGTGCTCGATGGCTACCATTTACCCTGAATAGGGAACATGTTCGCAGGAAAGGATTCTTGAGCAAAGTGTTTATGCTTCTCAAATGTATGGATGTCCCCCCTTTTTTTTTATCTCATGAAGGGAGAACTTGAATGATGTGTTTGGCTTTTTGAACTCTTTGGGTTCGAAGTAGGGATTGGGAGAGAACCCTACCCTTTTTAAGGCATGACACCTTGGCATATGCGGATGATTTTCTGTCATCAATGATTGACCAAATGTTCAATGTCCCATGACCAACCGATCTTCAGTGATTAGTGAGGTCTTTCGTTAGGTTATAACGTGGCCTTGGGGTTAATTGGGTGCTTGAAATAAAGGATGTCAAGCTCAAAACTTTCACATGTGGGTGATTATTTGGCACAAGCTCCATAAACTATGTAGTCGCTCTCAATCAAGGACTTTCTTAGTACCATAATGTAAGGATATGGTTTTCCTAGGCTTACAGGGGGATATTTTTGGCTATGAAATTCTTTGAAGGGTTTCCTAAAGTCAAGGATTACACTTCGTCAAGAATCTTTTTGGTTGCCTCTTAAGCTTGGCTATATCCTCAATTTGAGTTCATCTCTTGAACTTTGTTCATTTTCATTTTTTTGGGGCTTTCATTTGATTTTTCTTTGGCCCATGTCACTTGATTGTTTCGGGGTGAATTTTTTCTTTTGCCCTTTCTTTGCTTGGGGCTTCATTTCACTTTATTGGCCCATGACTTGGTCATTTGATTGATTTGGGCTCTTTTCTCAATTTTTTCAATTAGGGACTCATTTGATGAACTCAAATCTTGGAGGTCACCTAGCATGAGATTCTTGTAATCATCTAACCCATCCATATGTGGGGGGGGGGGGGGGGGGGGGGGAATCGTTGATTGGGTTAAACAAGAAGAGA
This sequence comes from Quercus aquifolioides, assembly GCA_019022515.1. NCBI lineage: Eukaryota > Viridiplantae > Streptophyta > Magnoliopsida > Fagales > Fagaceae > Quercus > Quercus aquifolioides. The sequence goes on along the minus strand of CM032328.1, from coordinate 38,811,792 downwards.
ATCCAACAAGCTCAACTGGGCTAGCAAGGGATATTTCTCTGCAAGCGGTACGGTAGTGGAATGAATGCCTTTCTCCATCATCCTGAGCGCTTACTTCTTAGCCTAAGGAGCTTGATTGCCAAATTATAAATTTTGGGTAATTTTTGAAAAAGCATTTTCATTCTGGCTCAAAGGGGCTATCAAGTGATATAATTGTTTGGATAGCTGAAACAAATGCCTCCATCATTTCAAATCCAATCAGTTGGTCAATGAAACTTGAACATATGGTCATTCAATGATTTAGGGTCCACATCAATTTTGGGTAGGGCCTTCCCAAAGGGTGATTGTCAATATGAGAATTGAATATGACACTTTGTAAAAGTGGTGAATAGTTTATGAATGCAAGGTTGTTGAGATGGGATATCATGAGGTGAGTGTTTGGGGATCACATGCCGCTCATCCCTAGTAAGACATAGCCACTTCACTCTAACAACTCTTTTTCCACAAAAGGTGTTTTGGCATTGACTTGCCACTCTTAAAAGATGCATGTGTTTCAAAACAAAAATTTTCATGATTTGATCTTTTGATTTGAATCTTTATGCTTTGATTTTATTTTGGAAAATCCTTTTTGAAAAATATGGACAAGATTGAAACAAACCTAAGCCAACCGAGATGAGAGAAAGTTTTGTTGGGATAGTGTCTGGGATGAGCTAACAAGGCCAAACTTGGGTTCGAATTTTTCCGATGGACGACATTCCCAATATCCAGGAGTTCATGCAAAAATCCACTTAGGGGATAGAGGTCTCCACCTAGCAAAGAGGTCTTAGATGATTGATTCCATGCTTGGCAAACATCTTGGGATGAAGATTTTCTCTGATGTGCGGTGAAGAATCTTGTGAAGTGCAAGCTTCATTTTCATGTTAATCGTTGAGATGACCTGTCAAGGCAACATGGCACATTAGGGACCTAAGAAAGGCAATATGAGAAGTCAACAAGAAGGGATGTTAATGCAATTCCCTGATATTTTGATGGGGCACTGTCACCCAAATGCTGAGGAGGAAAATGGCTCTCTAATTGTATTATCACAAATGTTCAGATGTTTTGTCGTCACTATTCATTTAAGCATGTGATGTGAGTGATTACTTGTCGGCTTGATTAAAGCATGTTCATTGTATCATTGAAGTAGCCGAAGCTGATTTCTCATGCATTCGAGAATTTTTAAGTGAATCACTAGGGTTGAGGTGGTCCCAATACCATTAGGAATGTTCCTGAAAAGGAAATGGACAAAGTTAGACAAAGACTTGGGTCATGGTAAGATTCGATAAAATTTGAGACATTTTGCATTTCTCCTTGAATATAGGCTTGGTTTGCCATTTTCTATTATCAATGTGGAAGTCAAACTTTGAGGGAATGCTTCAAGCAAGTTGCAGGATCATCTGATGATCCTGCAAAGAAATTGCGACTGTGGCTCTTGCTAAAGCTCAAGATGTTGTCGAGTCTATTGTCTAGAAGTCCCTTTGAAGGGGAGAGACCGTACAAAAAAAGCTACCCTAGTGTGGCATTTTCCATGTGTTGGGAAATTTAGACCCCGGTTGATAGAATTAACAAGTTTTAAACCCAAGTTGTTAATTAGATTTATTATGAATCAAACTTGTTAAAACAAACAAACATCAATATCATGTCAAAATCATGCAATGGAAATAATAAATAAGACAAGATATTATGACCTAGGAAAACCAATGAAACCAACCAGTTTCACAGTAAAAAACCTGGGGGGAAACCTTCCCGAAAAGCAATCCACTATAGTAAAGAGAAGTTTCAGATCTAGTACAAAACCTTTGTCCCTAGACTCTACAATCTCCGTAGATGAACTCACAGCAGAAACCTTCTACCACTTCAGAACCTCTGAACTCTTCAATATATGAACGCCACCCTTTGATGCACGAATCCCAATACGTGACTAACCAATTGCGCGGATCCCAGTACGCGACTTAAATCACCAATTAGAAGAAGATGTTGGCTGCAAAGTTCTTCACTTCATCAACAATGAAGATCTAGAAGCACTTGGTTACAAAACCCTAAGGCGCAAAAGACGCAGTAGCTTCTTTCAGAGAGAATAAGGGATCAGTCACCTTTTGCATATGTTCTCGTTGTATTCTCTTATGTGACGGCCTCTAAAATAAGCCTTATATAGGTCTAGGGTTGTGAGAAAAGAAACCCTACACAAATACATAAGCCTGGCCCAAAAATCAGATCTGTAAATTATGATTTCCATAACCTCGATAGATAGCAGGTGTCGAGGAGGTGTCGAGAATTTGTCGAGGGGACAGGAGCTTTCTCGATCGATCCACCAGCTGTCGAAGGTGTCGAGATTGCGATAAGAAAACACCTTAAGAGCTCGATAGATAGCCAGCTGTCGAGAGGTGTCGAGAAGCTGTCGGGCTATCTGTCTAGCTTTAATGAACACCTTTTCTTCACTTGTTTCTTGGCCCAATCTTCTTGACTTTAATACTAGACTTGAACAACATGTTTCTTCAAGTATTAAACACAACTTAGATCAACCCAAATACAAGTAAAGTGCATTTTGTCAAAGGATTAGCCAACTACATAAAATAGTGACACATGTTCCTAACAAGTGAAACACATATGTCCTAACACCATGGTCTCTCAATCATTCTCACAACTTGGTGAGATTTTTTTTAACTGAAGGGTGTGAGGATTCACATATCAAGTAACCCAAAGACATCCCAGGATACTTGGGGAAAGAAAGGATCTTGTTTAGGAAGACACAAAGGAATCACCTAGACTGCCTAAAGGTGAAAGAAGATTTTATTTGGGGAAGACCCGAAGGAAAAACCTACTGAGGCAAGCTTAAGAAAACCAAGTTCAAGCTGGCTGATATTGCTAGAGAGATGTTGGGTTCTTTTTACCCTTTTGGGATGCTTTAACAGAAGAGCTTGCAAGCTGTACGAATCAACTCCAACTTCTGGCTGAATTACGCTCCTAAACTTGCGGTAGCTAGCCCTCATGGATAATGTGGGGGCTACACAAGATGGATTTTTAGTAGTCGTATAGGAATGAGACCACTAAAAATCTGCCCCAGTATCATATTGGGAGCACCTATAGGCTCGGCCTTCTTCTGGTCCATATGGACGTCTTGTTGATCACTGATCTCACCAATTGCTTTTTTAATGCCTTAATAGAATTGGCTGCTGCTCATGTTTGAGGTAGGGAATCTGAGACCCTTGGTGGGTTCCCTAAAGGAAATTAGTCAACATTATTGAAGTAACAACTTAGGTTATGCATCTATTGCTTGATATTTGATAGGCCAAAGCAAATTCCTGAAAAGGAAATTCAAAAGAATAGAGGTTAGTAGGGAATCATGGCCTCGAAAGGATCTGACAAAATTATAAATACCTAGGCCCTCCTTCAATAGAGTGGCCTTATGCATCCTTTTAATTGTCCATTCTCATGTTCGATATAGGTGTCTCATGCTGATTGATTGAGATGTTGCATCCACAAGGTAACCAAAAGCATATTTACTGTGATCTTCAACTCCTTGGAGTGAATTCTTGAATGAGTTGCTCATGGCCCATGTATTCAGAAATGGTTCAACAAGTTTCTGTCATGACCATAACTAAGGTGAATTTCTGGATGACCCATCAGTCTTGTAGAGGCAACCCTATGTGAGATTTGCAAAGGAATCTATGACTCTTTTGCGGCCATTGACTTTGTCCCCTTATTACATGGGAGAAGAATTGAGAAAAATTATGCCCCAGTATGGCATTTTTCTGGTTCTTCGACCGCCTCTTGAAGATTCTCAATGGAGACAAGCCAAGACTTGGTTGGTCTTTCTGAGCCTAGCACTGGCAATACATTCCCTCTAAAAGAGATCTTGATCCCGTAAAGGTCTTTAGACTGGGCCGAGCTTCAACATCCTCCCTATTCTTAAGGTTTTCTTGAAAATTTCATGCAACTGGTTTACAACATCAACTAGATCTTGGGAGTGAAATCAGGGTCCCTTAACAAGCATTATAAGCGAAGATTGGCTACATATCAACTCGACCTCGAGAGCCCACCAACAGGTCATAATTCTCGCACTTGGAAGTGATGTCAGGGAAATTCCACAGTTTTTCTCAAATAATACTGACTCATCTATCTTCTACCACCTTTGGTTCAATGTGACCTCTTTGACCTCTTTAGTATGCATGCCCTAAAGGCTGATTCTGAAAGTCCTTTCTTCAATGCCAAGAATAGTCGAATACAAACTAATCATGAAATCATCTTGACAAGCAGTGGGGGGATTGGTCACCCTTAGGAGTTTATGCTTTTGATGGAAATTTCAGAAGAGTTAACTCCAAAGACTTTGCTAACATCAATCTTGATCATATGAATCAATTGGCTTGGATTGCGAAAGCCAAATCAAGGGCCTTCTTGGTAGCACTAGCCTTTTTCAGTCTATCATCTAAAGTGTGACGCAAAGGAGAATATCTCTAGAAGCTTCTTGTTCTTCAGACCATCCTCAGTTCATTCCCCTAGGGTTATGAGACTAACAAAACCCATGGACTTGGGTCCTGCTAATCTCCCTGTAGACTGGAGCATTAGACATTTTTGGGAATGTCTTGATCATTTCATTTTCAAGTTTTAGAGAGCACACTTGGGTGCCCCTTTCTCTTTTCATCTTTGAGTACTTCCTCCAGAAAGTTTCCCCATCCTTTTCTTCCATTTTTTATCAATTGAAATGTTAAGGAGCTACCATAATGTCAAGACAATGATGGTACGGGCATTCAGTAGTAACTCATGCTTATTCCTTTCTAATTTCAAATGCCATGTGGCAGTGGGTCTGACCAAATCATCTTGAAGAGCCCATATATGAACCGAGACCTCGGTTTGCAACTAGATGATGGAAACTAATTCCCATTTTGCATTCCCACCAAAGAATGTTGGCTTTTGACTAAAATGGTCCATTGCTTCCGTTCAGCGTTCGACTCACTCTTCATTGTTGCCACATATCCTTTTGTACAAGCTTGGAGATGCAAGGATCCCAAACTTCCCACATTTTGTCTCACACCTTGAGAAAGAACAGGATAGCGAGGAGTTGGGATTGCCATTGAGGTATTTTCATGGTGGAAGCAAAAAACCAAACCCATGTTAGTTTTATGTCCAAATGTTTTAAGCATGCCCCTATTTCATTTTGCAATTAAGGGGGAGAAGTTCCATGATTTGGACTTCTTGTCATCGAATGAGTTTCTAAAGTGATACAAAACCTCTCTGTGGCAAGCAACTGAACATTTGCATAGGTTTTGAAAAATCTTGGGATGAACCCCTTTTTCACAATGAAAATTTTAAGGTACAACACCATGTCCTTTTTATGAAAAATTTGGCACAATTTGTATAGCAAAGGTTCTTGCAACAATCAAAGCAAATACAAAGATCTTTTTCTGATACAATATTCACAATGATCCTTGGACAAAGAAACCAATTTCGATACAAAGGCATTTGATACAAGGAAAACAAAGTTTGATCCCTTTGGTGACTTTGAAGAAAAATTTGGCCTTTTGCCTGTCTCTATGGAAAGACTCGGTTGCTTGTCACCCAATTTATCATCTATACAATTAGGTGAAAGATATCAACAAATGCATGCATGTCCTTGTAGGGTCGGGGACCCTTAGGGCTCAGGTGGATACTAATGCATGAGCGGTTCTGGGACCGTCCCTTTTAGGGTTTCTCAATGTTATGCAAGCAGGCAAAGATCATACCTTCATTTGAGAATTGTTCCCTTGCAAACAAAATTCCTAAGGCCATGCTCTTATCATTTTCAAAATTTTGGCTTACACCCTTGAGCGGGTTTTTATCATGGTGAGTTTCTATAGTGATGCAAAATTAATGCATAAGCTTGGCAAGTAATTAGAACTTTCATATCATGCTTGAAATTGTAGGATGGACCCTTCTCTTTTGATTACAAAGAAAGTAATACTTTTACAAAATTTGGCTTTTTACAATGCCCCCAGAACATGGGCTATAGACAATGGCTCCAACAGTAGGACTTTTACAGTACAATGAAATTCAAATTTACAATGAAGAGGCTTTATTCTGAATGGTCATGCCTTCTCCAAGAAGATCTTAAATTCTTGGCAATGTCCTCCTTCGCGCGGAGTTCTGGCTGCTTGCCATAAATTTTATCTATACACATTTACATGGTGGAGCCATTAATGAATGCATGCATGCCCTTGTAGGGTTGGAAACCCATAGGGACCGGGTATGATCTAATGTGTGAGCAACGAGGCTACTTTTCCCTAGGGGTTAATCACAAATGCTATGTAAACAGGATGGATAGAACCTGGAGTAGAGCATGACTCATTGATGCAAGCAAAAAGTGCAAATCTGTAAACGGAAATTGGAAACTTTCCCCTTGACTCATTTTGAAAACAATCCGATGAAGGATATCCTACCCTAGGTTGGGATGTTCACTCAGATTTGGCTCTTCATAGTTCTCACGGGTTTAATGTAGTCTAGGCTAACTACATGAGACACGACTTAACTGGTAAGCTGGTCCTATTCTTAGGGGGGACCTTGATCATCTAACCCTTCCCTTCATAGAAGTTGTGGGATAGAGTAGATTAAGGGGGCATTTTCCACATAATTTTGTCCACCCATGGACCTAGGAAAAGCCGACAATTCGACATCCAGTAACTATCTAAGGTGTACGCATCCAACATTAGCCTTTAATGCTGAGTCTGTGTTCGACCTAATATGGGGGGTGATGTCACGCATTTTGAAATGAAAAGGGAAAGACTTTCCAAGCACAACAGATATAAGCATAGATAAAGGTGTAGCAAAAATTAAGTCTTACTACCCTAGGTTCGCACATGTGAAAGAAAGCTGTAAAGCATGATTTAGGAATACGATAAAGCTTCACATATACAAAAATACCTCAAACCCAGTTTTTGGAAAACCATTTTGAAAATCATTTTTGAAAAATATTTTAGAGTTTTGAAAATAGTTTACTAGGATATAGTAAAAGCAATTTTCAAAAAGAAAACCTCGAAGGCTAATGCCAATTTCAATGTTTTTGAAAGCCAATGTCCGAAGATTAGGATCTTATCAAAAGCTCTCAAGGCTAAACTCTCTAAGTGTCCTAGTGGAGTCGTCAGTCTATCGACGCCATGTGGCTGCTCGACCACCCATTGTGACAACACTCGTGCGCCTTTTCATCTATCTCAGGGTCGGTGTGAGAGATGTGATATGGAGGTGTGTCATACCTCAGGTGTGTGATTGGAATATAAGTTGATTTTATGAAAATTACCAAGGGTAAGTGAAGTCACCACCAATCATTGGATTTTTTCTAAGGTGTAATTGGTCACCTAACTCTATTTGATTTTATTACTGATCCTAGGTTAAGAAAAAGGTCGTTTCTCCTAATCTAATATGGATGGATAAAAAAATCTTGATTCTTGAGTTTGAAGGTTTGTTTATGTGTGGGGAAGGTGTTAGGCACCCCACAATGCCTGTCCGTAGACAGTCATTTGTTATGGTAAAACCATAATTTAAGGACATTGGTAGTTGAAAACAAGCTATTGGCATTAGCTTTCGGGGATTTAAATGTTTTGGGCTTTGAGGTTTGGTTTCTGAATGGGTGTGGTCTCGATCGATGCTTTTCAAGTGTGTTTGAAGTCATTGCCAAATTTCCGCAGCAAAAATTCAGCAGCATTTTGCCTTATTTTTGTGGCGGAAATCCAACAGTGCTTTGCCTCAAATGCGTCATAGCACGCCAAACGCTATTCTCACCAAGCTTTCGATGCAAGAATACGACAATAGGGATGCCCCACTTTAATGGGAAAAATACGGCAGAGTTTCGCGTCTATGTATACGGCGTGTATCGACATGCTAGTACAGTGAGAAGCTGAAGCCCTCCAAAGTGTTAAGCATGTTGATGTGTGTCGCATACATAGGGAAACCAATGTCACTTGGTGACATGGATCAAGACAATCACACCGCAATGATTGTGCACACAATATAGCATGAATATGCACCTACAGCAATCGCCTTCAGCGCATACCCATACTACAAGGCCAAAAGCTCTCATAACTAGCAAGGGGCACTCGCGTAGCCTTGAGAATCCATCATACAATGTGCACAATCACCCATATACAAGAAAATATAGATATACATACATCATGCACAATGAAACCACACAGAGCGGGAAAGTAAATCAGACATTGCCAACGTTCCAAGGGTATGGCCTAGCAAGGTACAGGAAAGGTAAAATAGATATTGCCATACCCAGGGAACACAGCCCAAGCAAGGAGCAGGAAAAGTAAAAGGGGGTACATGGAAGGGGACCCTAATACGTGCTCTAAAGAAGAGGCTTTGAGAGAGGGAAAGAAAAAACCACTCTAAAGGGGTTAGTCCCCCTAATCTACTGAACATTGCCCTTTGTGGGCCTGCATCCTCTTGCTTACATCCTTGCCCTTTTTGCTTGCACCTAGGAGGTCGCACCTTTGCTACAAACGTCCTCACTCCATGCCTGTACATGCAAAGACAAAAGAAACAATCCAGTAGACAAAAGGGGTGTCCTAGGGGGACAAACATAGGTTTGGATCAAGTGTCCATAGTTCCATTGGATTGGAGTATGGACGACACATAAACTCATGCATGAACATGCCGGCAAATGTGAAAAGATGTAAAAGAAGCAAAGAAATGTTGGAGTTCATGCCCTAAAATCCAATTTATTGGCATGTCATAAATAATTAAATTGTTCGATTATATGAGACTATTTATAAATGAACTAATGAGACATTATCATCATCTTTGAGATGCATTGTATGTGATTTATGTAATTTAGTTACAGAAGATATAAATCGCAATTCCTTGCAAACTCAAAATATAGTTCGTAGTCAGTGATGAAATTGGGCGTTTCATCTGCGAAGACTATAACACATCAACTAAGATGGTTTGTTTTAATAATGGAAGTGGAGACTTCTAGTTGATGTGTTCATGTGTCTTAAGTGTTAAGACATATTGAACTGGACCGCTGTGAGATTAATTATTCAATCAACAAGTGTCACCTGAATGATTAATCTCACGACTTCTAATTTCATAGACTCTCAATCTTGAGAGGATAGTAAACCCGATCATGAAATGTAGGTTACTTTGATATATTAGGAGTGAGATCTAATATTGACGGTCAAAACCTCAGTATGTTGGGTAACCACACGTAGTGTTGAGGGAACACATATTCTCAAGATGGAATCCATAATCTCTTTTTATAGAGACACAAAATATCCCCTTAAGATAAGTTTAATAGGAACTGGTTATTCAGGGTGCCCACTTTAATAAGGAGTTACTAAAGTTTATATTTATTGAAATTGGATTTCAATATATATGAATAACTAAAAGATTAAATCGGGTACTCAAGGATAAAATAGTTTTTTACAAAGTGACAGTTCATTATGACTTTCTTTACTATGGATATTTCATGGAGGGGTCAAATGATATCATTAGAGTCTTGGGATATAATTTATTAATAAGGCTTAGAGTGCAATTATATTTATATAGTGGTATTCAATATAATTAATGGTAATTTTGGACTTGTCAAGAGTTGACAAATATGCCCAAGGCCCATTGGAGCTAAAGTCTTATTTGTTCCCTTTGGTCCTATTTCAAGCCACAAACTAAAATCCAATTGGGCAGGCTCAAAATGCTAACCCAATTAGATGATCAATTTTTATTTAGTATAAGAGTTATTAAATAAAGTAACTACAAAGGTAGTTAGAATGTACGTATAAATAAACAAATAAAAAAAAAACAGTTTTTCTCTACAATGAGAAGAAGAAGAACTTTCTTTAATAATCAACATACATAAAAACTGATTAAGAGACCACTCTTCTCAGGCATCATGTGGAATTAGGATATTGATTAGAGGTATCCTCAAGTCTTGTTTTTGAATTTCACTGCATCAAGTTACGCTTTCTATTATTTGTTCTAGAATTCAAGGTTACATGTTATCTCTCATGAATGAAGTAGATCCGTGTTTGTTGCTTTCGCTGTGTGTGTTTGTATGAGATGCAAAACTAGATTTTCTAACAATTGGTATCAAAGCGATCTTCAATATCATGCTTGTATAACATGTGATTGAGTTTTCGAATTTAAGAAAACCATTATCTTTATCTTGGTGTTTCAAAATTCTGCAGTAGTTTTTTCTACATAATACAACTTGCTATTAACACTTGTTTGTTTATGTTTTACACTGGACGTACATGTACGATTGAATTGTTTTTTTATATTAAATGATGAACATGTACAAATGTTAGTCTAGTGATATATATTTATGATTAAACAGTATGTTAATGCTAGAATTAAAAAATTTTAAATTTATTCTTAATGAGATTAGGATTATGTTTTCAAGGTTTCTAGCATTATTATGGTTCTTGATCTTGATATTGAAAACCCTAATGTTTGATTTGTGAATCTTCATTCATAAAATTGAAAGGTGTTTTTGATGAACAATGAAGATGTTAAAAACAGTTACCAGAAAATTCTAAGAAAAATTTAGTTTTATGAGTTTCCATTGATTGAGAAATCCTTTCGATCAATCGAATGTTCTTTTAAATTGATCGAATAGGAATCGAGAATCGATCGATTCAAGCAGAAACTCTGTGACAAAATACTTCATTGTCTCAATCGATCGAGAATCCCTTTCGATCGATCGAATGTTCTTTTTGACTAATTGAATAGGAATCGAGAATCGATCGAATGAGATAGTGAATTTGTGATGTATTTCTTCATTTTTTTGATCGATTGAGGAAAAGATTTGATCGATCAAAGGTACTAAATTTTGAATTTTCACTTGCTTTTTGATTAAGTGTTAAAACTTTGATAAAAGGCAAGGTTGAGTGTGATGAGATTACACATGATTCTATATAAAGTGATTAATTTTTATAGTCCTTAAAAGTTAAGCATATTTATTAATCATTATCTAACTAAAAGACCTAATGAGATCAAAGATGTTAGTTAAATAGAACTCTTAGTCCTAAATTGTTTAAGACTTATCTTTTAAGAAACATTCGAATGAGATTGGAATTGTTGTATTATTAAAAATCCTTAATTTATTTTAATTAGAGATTTTTAATGAGATTAAAATTCTAATTAAAGTTATATAGTTTCTAATGAGATTAGAATACTTTATCTAGTAAATTAAGGATAGAGTTCTTTATAACTAATTTTTGATCCATTAGGGTTTAAGGAATCCTAAATAGTTTAGGACTTCCATTTTAGTTAGTGATTCTAATGAGATTAGAGTCTTCAACAAGTGCAAGGTTATTAGTTGTGATGGGATCACAATTATTTAGAGAAAAACCCAAATAATGAGTGGGAGTGCTGAAATAACCCTTTTGTTAAGTTTATTGTAATGTGAATAGATACTTTGTCTTGGCCTCGAGCCTTGCATTCCATGCGGAGGGTATTTACTTCACGGATTACATGATTAAACTTCGTTGTAATTACGCAAATGTTCATTATGCTACTGTGACGTGACTTAGTCAGATCGCATCAAATTTAAACAATTAAACACATTTGATGTGTAGGGTTAAAATTGTGATAAGATCATGATGATTTCAAGACAATCCACTTGTTTTAAAATTTCTAGTGGGAGAGAGATACAAGGGTTGGATCTCACGGCCTCCATTATCGGTTCATAGTAGTGTGGGTAAGCACCTCGTCTTGGCGTATATGCCTCGCGATCCCAAAGGACGGTGTTTACTTCATAGTACTATAAGATTGAACTTACTTGTTTGAAGTAGTGTGAAAAAGCACCTCATTTTGGCGTATATGCCTCGCGGTCCCCAAGGAGGGTGTTTTGTTTCATGGTACTACAAGTTTAAACACTATAAGGGAGATGAAATATGGCTACACATGATTCTAGATAATGGTGTACACTAGACTATGTGTAATGTTAACCTCCCAAAGGAGCTATGTCATTATTACTTAGAGGCTAAAGGAAGAGCGGCAAATTATTTTTGTTTGGTAAGAGTTACGATGATAGCATTAATAATGAGAATAGTTCTCACTTGATCATAGTGGTTGATATTCACTCTATGCTGAGGAATATTAATTGTGGGATTAGGTTGTTGTTGCACCTAGTATAGTATGGTTTTCGGGTTCCATACTATATGGTTATGGATGCAAAATTATAATGTCCTTGTATTTATGTTCATAGTCTCAAAATAAAGTTGTCATAATTTTTTTTTCTCTAACTACTATTTTCATTGAATCACATTAACTAAGAAATAATTTTGGACATGGTACTTAAAGAAGCTGAAGTACATAAATATGTTTCAATTCAACATTGTCATAATTTCCTATACATGATGCATTTATGGAAGATAGATTATGATGTGATCATAGTCTCCATTGAAATGCTAAAATGTTACATTGGCTTCTTTCTCATTTGTGCTACAACATGAGATGCAAGAGTTAGTACTAGACTTAGACTTTATATTAAGTCTAAATGAGATGTTTGGTATGAATCATATTGAGTGCTAAGAAAGGCCTAAGGAGTTCCAATTCTATATCATTTTGTGAAAATATTTTATTTTTAAATGAATTGGAATTCTTGGATGAAGAGTTTAAATGTTAATCTCGTATGGATATGATCCACAAGTCCTTGTTAGAATCATTTGATCAATTTAGATTGTTTTGAAAATAAGTAAATCCTTTTTATATTATTTGAGTTGATAAGTGAGTTCTACGCAACGGAAGACATCCTAAAAGCTAAGGCTAGGATCAATATGACTTAATTCAAATTCTTAGCTTGAAGCGAAAGGTAACGGTGGTAAGAAGAGGAATTATAATAACAAATAGTTGGACAAGCTAGTTGCCCAAGTAGTTGCCAAAAGGAAATTAGACTCAAAAGTATGACCAAAAAGAAAGTGTTTCCGTTTTGGTAAAGCTAAGCATTGTCCATGATTGTTTTCTAGATGCAAATTACATGTTTTACTTTTTAAAGAGAAAGTTTCCATCCTTTGGTATTGTATGTTTTGGCACTTATGTCTAGATCTTAATAATCTAAATGATATTCAAGATTGGTTAAAGATGGGCTTTTAAAACCATTATTTTGTTATATTCCCAGTCTATGAATTCTATTTAGAGGATAATATGATCTATGGCTCCTTTTTGTAAAGGAATGAAGTTCCAATGACTTCTTTAAGTCAGTGCATACATAAAGGAGGAATAGGGCTCTTTTAAAGGTAGACTATTCTAGAAGAAAAATGTCAGAATTTGTTGTAGGACAACTATAAAAGACATTTAGAAATGAGATGGTTGTATTAGATACACTACAAGACATTATTCTATAGATAACTATTACATCGGTACAATATCGTAGTGGGAGGATTATCAATTACCAAATAAATTCATACTTTTGGGATAAACTTTTGAAGTCATTCCACAAGGATATGAATTTGATATTCGGTCCTATGTAAAGGCAATAAATGATATGAATATGGATTACTAGATCAAGGTTATGTGAATAGAATTAGATTCTATCTAAAGTCTAGAACTTGTAGAGGCGCCTAGTGGCATTAAGCCTGTTGTTTTCAAATAGGTCTAGAAGAAAATGATATTGATAGATTAGAAGGTGTAAAACTTCAAAGTCAAGACTAGTGGTGAAAATATTTATTTAAAAAGAAATGGTTCGACTATGAAATTTTTTTTCACCAATAGTCAAGTTTGACTCTATCTAGATTCTTTTATTCATTATATTTCATTTAGATGAAATATGGAAATGGATATCAAGAAAGCTTCTTTTAGTAGCAATCTTCAGGAAGACATCTATATGATGTAACTAGACTTGTCCAAAGCAAAGAATCAGTAGTGTTTAGTATGCAAATTGCTCAAAGTCCATTTATGGACTAAAGCAAGCATCTGAATCATAAAATATCATCTTTGATCAAGCAATCAAATTGTTTGATTTTGATCAAGTATTAAAAGGCCTTATGTGTGTAAAAGCTATATAGAATAATAAATTTCTTAATGTATGTTGATGGCATTCTAATAATTTAGAATGATGTAGAGTTATTGTCATCAATGGAGTTTTTTGGTTGTTTAGTCCAGTTTGATATAAAGTACTTGGGAAAGACTGGTCACATCTTAAGAATTAAACTTTGTTAAAATTCAAAAATTAGGATGTTGGATTTATCTCAAACTGCTTAAATAGATTATATTCTAGCCAAGTATGGCATGTAATACTTCAAGAAATGATTCTTTCCTTTTAAGTTTGAAGTTCCTTTATAAAGGACTATAGTCCTAAGACATATAAAAGGAAGAGCATATTAAGACGGTTCCTTATACCATATCAACAGGAAGTCTTTATGCTATGCTATATACTAGGCTAAATATCTATTTTACGGTGGGCATGGTAAGCAAATATCAATTGAATCTAAGATCACTTAATTTAGTGGGAGTAAAGCATATACTCAAATATCTTAGGAGAATGAGGGATTATATGCTTGCCACCAAAGTGAGGTTTTGATAGTTACTGGTTGTACAAATACTGACTTGTAGTTTGATTGTGATTCATGAAGTTGGACTTCAAGATATGTGTTCATCCTAGATGGTGAAGATACACATTAAGCATAAGGATTATCTCATTAGAGAGATATGAGTACATGAGATGTAGTAGTAGAAAAGATAATTTACGCAATAAATCTGGCTGAAACTTGTTTCCAAACCTTGCCTTAGAGTGACTATGAATTACTCTAAAGGGAAATAAGTGTCGAATATATGGTAAATTGTCTTTGAGGGCAAGTGGGAGATTGTTGGGGTTTATAACCTAAAATCCAATTTATTGGCATGTCATAAATAATTAAATTGTTTAATTACATGAAACTATTTATAAATGAATTAATGAGACATTCTCATAGTCCTTGAGATACATTTTATGTGATTTATGTAATTTGGTTACTGAAGATATAAATCACAAGTTCCATGTAAACTCAAAATATAGTTCGTAGTCGGTGATAAAATTGGGCATTTCATCTGCGAAGACTATAACACGCCAACTAAGATGGTTTGTCTTAATCATGGAAGTGGAGACTTCTAGTTGATGTGTTGATGCGTCTTAAGTATTAAGACATATTGAACTAAACCGTTGTGAGATTAATTATTCAATCAACAACTATCACCTGAATGATTAATCTCACGACTTCTAATTTCATAGACTCTCAATCCTGAGAGGATAGTGAACCCGATTATGAAATGTAGGTTACTTTGATATATCAGAAGTGAGATCTAATATTGACGGTCAAAACCTCAATATGTTAGGTAACCACACGTAGTGTTGAGGGAACACATATTCTCAAGATAGAATCCATAATCTCTTTTTATAGAGACACAAAATATTCCCTTGAGATAAGTTTAATGGGAATTGGTTATTCAGGGTGCCCACTCTAGTAAGGAGTTACTAAAGTTTATATTTATTGAAATCGGATTTCAGTAAATATGAATAACTAAAATATTAAACTAGGTATTCAACGATAAAATAGTTATTTACAAAGTGACAGTTCATTATGACTTTGTTCACTATGGATACTTCATGAAGGGGTCAAATGATATCATTAGAGTCTTGGGATATAATTTATTAATAAGGCCTAGAGTGCAATTATATTTATATAGTGGTATTAAATATAATTAATGGTAACTTTGGATTTGTCAAGAGTTAACAGATAAGCCTAAGGCCCATTGGAGCTAGAGTCTTATTTGTTCCCTTTGGTCCCATCTTAAGCCAAAAACTAAAGCCCAATTGGGCAAACCCAAAAGGCTAACCCAATTAGATAATCAATTTTTATTTAATAAGAGTTATTAAATAAAGTAAATACAAAGGTAATTAGAATGTACGTATGATGAAAAGAAAAGAAAACAATTTTTCTCTACAATGAGAAGAACTTTCTTTGAGAATCAACGTACATAAAGACTGATTGAGAGACCACTCTTCTCGGGCACCATGTGGAATTGGGATGATGATTAGAGGTATTCTCAAGTCTTTGTTTTGAATTTCACTACATCAAGGTACACTTTCTATTTTTTGTTCTAGAATTCAAGGTTACATGTTATCTCTCATGAATGAAGTAGATCTGTGTTTGTTGCTTCCACTATGTATTTTGTATGAGATGCAATACCAAATTTTCCAACAAGAAAGCCAAACAGGTGGCACAAAGCAAGCAAGGCAAGCATATCAACATCACATGGAGCGAAGAAAGGTGTGTATCAAGCTCACCAACACCACAGAGGTGTATATCACAAGTGGTTACACCCAATCAATCCCTAGGAGGGATGGAAATGACCACACCAGCAAGCCCA
This sequence comes from Quercus aquifolioides, assembly GCA_019022515.1. NCBI lineage: Eukaryota > Viridiplantae > Streptophyta > Magnoliopsida > Fagales > Fagaceae > Quercus > Quercus aquifolioides. Next base: position 38,795,457 of record CM032328.1, on the reverse strand, counting down.
CGGGGGTTACAAAGCATGGTAAAACCTAGATCTAGACTGGCAAACATGGATATAAAGCATAAAAGCATGCAAGCAAACATAGACATGCATAATGGAAATGATCTAAATCCTTTGATATAGGCCTAGGTGCATGGATGTAGGTCTAGACTACAAGATCTAGATCTACACCTTACTAAAAGGGCCAAAATGTAGATCTAGACACATGAACATGGCAAGAAACACAAAAGAAATATACTCAAAGCTAAAAGTCATTCAAGCATAACACATGATTAAATCATCCAAAGGTAAGCATGAAACTATAAGCATGAACATCACACAAGTTGCAAAGCAAATATCTTAAATGAAGACGAGCAAAAAGTGTGGACTTAAAGATGATTAAAAGAACTTGGAAGTTGTTTGAATGACTTCAAACAACTTCCAAAGGGTTTGAGAGCCTCTTTGTAATTTTTGAAAAGATGGAGGGCTTTATTACAATTTTAGAAAGATTTGGGGCCAAAATGTAATTTTGTGGAAAAACTGAGGTCAAAATATGGATATTGGAAAGTTCCAGGTCAAAAGCAATTTTTGAGGAAGACCTGGGTCAAAATATGATTTTGGGAATTTTTGGGATTAAAACATGATTTTGGGAGTTTTGGGAATTTTTGGGATTAAAACATGATTTTAGAAATTTTTGGGATTTAAATGTAAATGTGCATGAACATGGATTAAAATGTGAATGTAGAAAATATCATGGCATTTTATTAAGTTATGGAAACTATGCATGGACTAATTTATTTAAAAGGTGGGCTGAACAGTTTACTATGCATGTGGGTTTAAAATCCAAAGTGTAGAGACCTGGGCCGAATACTATGCATTAAAACGGAGTGGGATTTAAATTAAGTGAAAGGGTTAGCAACCTATTTAGAATAAAAGGGCCGAATGTCAAAGTTCCAGCCTTGAACCTGGTCCAAGGGACCAAGCTCGTGGTTAAGCTTCATGCTACCCTCGGATTGGGCTTGGAACACACTTGGCCCAAAACCCACTTAAAGAAATAAGAAGGGATCCACTAGGGAACAGACCTAATCCCTCTCTTTTAACCTTTCTAAACCCTAGCTATACACCATAGCGTTTCTAAGAGCATTAGCATTGGTGGTGCTAAAAAGCCATATTGCTATTTTTAGCACCACCAATCACAAAAGTGGGGTTATAATGGTGGAGCTATAGCCAAAAGATTTGGCTTCTCAGCTACAGTGCAAAGCTAAAGATGGTAGTGCACTGTAGCTCAAAGGCAAAAAAAAAAATATTATATTTTAATTGATTTCTCTCTCTCCTTGTATTAAATTAATCTTTTCTCTATCTCTCTTTTCTCTTTCTTCTTCACATTCCTTCTTTCTAGTTTCTTCTTCACCGAACCCAAACCCAGCACTTCTCATTCGTTTTCTCTTTTTTCTTTTTTCTTTTTTTTCTTTTTTTTTTTTGCTTCTTCCTCCAGCCATTTTTTCTCTATTTTTTCTTTCTACTTCACCTTTCTTCTTTCTTCTTCCCTGAATCCAGCCCTTCTCTTCTCCCCTTTATTTTTTATTTCTTTCTTCCTCCAACTCCTCACCACACATCAGCCCCTGCTCACCAAGCCACCGCCGACCCAAGCCTGGTGGTCGTGGTTTTTATTTATTTATTTATTTTATTTATTTATTTTTATTTTTAAATCAGAGTGTGGGTGGTGGTTGTTGAGGTGGGTTTGTGGTGGTGGTGGTGGGTTGTTGATTGGGTTGTGTTCATGGGCTGTGTTTGTGGTCAAGGTCAGGATCGGGATAATGTTGAGGTGTGTTTGTTGGAGGATTTGTGAGTTTGTTGAATTTTGGTTGTTTTTATGTGTGATTTTGTTTGGTTTTTGAGATGATTTTGTTGCAAATTTGGTGGATTTGAGTAGTGGAGGTAGCTCTGGGTTATGGGTAGCAGGGTGGTAATGGTGGCCTGTAGGCAGTGGAGGTGGCTGTGGGTTGTGGGTGACAGTGGAGGTGGCTGGGTTTTTAGGTTTGCTAGTTCATCAAAATCTTCAGATGTGAGAGAGCGAGAGGCAAATAAAGTGAGTTGTGAAAGAAATTGAAAGTTCAAATAGCGTATAAAACACCAATGAACGTTTAGACCCCCAAATACAAAATTACCAACACAAGCTTATAATCAAACAATATATATGCGGAATATGAAATATAAGCTATATCCAAATTGGTAACATACTTTAAACCATAATTAATTACAAACACAGCAGCAATTAAAAGGTAAAGAGAAAGGAAAGAGAGATGCAAACACAAAGATAACACGGCAATGTGTTATCAAAGAGGAAATCGAAGTACTCGGCGAAAAACCTCTCTGCCGCCCTCTAGGCGGTCAATAATCCACTAGAGAATGAAGTTGGGATATATAAATAGCAGAAGACCCTACAAGCTTAATCTACCCAGTGCACCTAAGCCCTCCAAGCTTCTTGCTCCAACAGGGTTACGCTGAACCTTGTCTTCACTAGCTTACCAGATCCCGCAATAAGCCCATTGCATCAACCAAATGAATTGGTCCCCTCTGAACTGCTTCCCAAGCACCAAAACACCTCCTCACTGATAAGGATTTGGCAAATGTACCTCTCAAGGATACGTCAATGGAGAGGGTGAGAGTAAAAGAATTTGGAGAATCAAATGATAAAGATTGTGGATGAGTCAATCTTGTTTTTCTCTAAGGTTTCTCTCTTAAAATTATCTTTGGAAGCTCTCTACATTTCATGGGTATAAGGGTATTTATAGTAGTGTGTATGAGGAATGTGAAAAGTCAGTTTTCATCTAACAGGGCATTCTGGCGACTTAACCTCGCAACTGGAACGAGTCATGAGCCTGAGTCGCGAGCTAACTACCTGGCCAGACTGGAAGTTTTGTCCTGTAGTGCTCCAACTTTCGTGACCCTTCAGCTCCCCTGCACGCTTCACACGTGTGCCACCTTTGGCGACTTGCTAGTCGCGAGATCTAGTCGTGAGGCTCTTCTTGAGTGCACACAACTTGAGTTTTCTTCACACTCTCTCACACACTACCCTTACATAAATCCCACCTAAATACAGGGTATCTAATTGCTAAATTACAAGGAAATTTGGCATGGAATAAAGCCAATACATGATTGAATAGATTCAACCTTACAATCTCCCCCTTTTGCTATTTCGTGACAAAACCCTAAAACAGACTCTAGACTTAACATGTGAGTTGGGAACAATTGCCAAAACTCACTCATACCTCTAAAAACTGTGAAGCTCTTGAACCATACGAACAAATTTTTCCTGAAAACAATAACACAAGACGATCATTGTAAGCATAAATCTTGAAATGCATATGGAGCAAGCACAATGCGATCAAGTAGTAAAGAGTATAGCAATAAAGCATGGCTTGACCAAACAAGAACAATCACTATAAATAGTGATCACAATGATCATTCACACAAGGAATGAACACCCGGACATGCAAGCTAATTAGCTCAATGCAAAGTATCATTTGCATGTCCAACACTCAACCGATACAAAAACATAAAGTAGTTGCATCAATGATATAAAATCCAACAAGGGCACAAGAGTGAAGTACTAAAGAAAATGCATAACATTAACTAAAAGTATTGAGCTACAAAGCAAAGGTACATATAAAAAGTACTGAATATGAATTGAAAGATTTAAACCAAAGTACTTAACAAAGTGCTATGAAAACCCATAATTGAAACAAGATCCAAACATAAACAACATAAATCATAAACAACATAAACGAAAAGTGCTTAAAGTTTCTCCCCCTCAAAATGATGCTCCCCCTCAAGAGCTACTCCTACTCCATATCTCCCCCTTTTTGACTGGAATGGCCAAAGGGCTAGGGCTGTGGAGATCACATAACCAAATAAATTTCACAACCAGCGAAGCAAGGTCATCCCTACAGACATTGTAAACCATGAAAGCCACAGTAACATAAGAAACTGTCTATAAGACATTTTACCATGGTTATGATATGCACAACACAACATAAACAAGATATAATACTAAAAAAAAAAAACATGAAAATCATGTATTATGTGCAACATACTACTAGAACCAACAAAACCCAAACATCAAACTCAACAAAAATACCCATAAATCCTATTCAACATCACATTTTCAAATCTCAACAAAAACACAAAATCCAAGAAATCAATGGCTCGAAACATGAAATACTTTGGAAAAAAAAAGAGCCCATACCTTTTCTTGAAGATTGGTGAAGAAATGATGAAGAAAAATAGAGGTTTTATGAGTGAACACGGTGAGTTTGGAAGAGGGAGAGACGGACAAGACAATGAACGGCCACAAAATGCAAGGGAAAACTAAAATGTTTTTGAAAACTGCCCTGAAAATAACCTTCATTGCGCAAAACACGCGTTTTTCGTGATTGGAATGAGTCGCAAACAAGTCGCCAAGTCAAGTTGCCAAAAACCCGTGTGACAATTTTTGAGAAATTTGTCTAAGTGTTTTTCACGACTGGAAGGTCCACTCGCGAGTAAGTCGCGAAGGGAGTCGCAAAGCATTCTGAGTAAACCTTGCGACTGGAGCTTCCACTCGCGAACCAGACACCAAACTGAGTCGCAAAAATTCTAAAAACTCAGATTTTTGAAATTTTTCTAAGTCTTTTCTGCGACCGGGGGCTTGACTCACCAGAGAGTCACGAAAGCTTCTGAGTAAGCTCGTGACTGGGGTCTCGCAACTTGCTTGACCCGCGAGGCAGAGTCGCCAAAACAGAGTTGCACAGTTTTTGAAATTTTTCAAAACAAAAAAACTTTCCAAAAAAAATTAAAACACTCAAAAATATTTTTGTGTTTGATCAACATATGATTGAGTAAGTGCAACACATTTAAACAAGTACAATCACACAAATGAATAAGGCATTCATTGAACATAGACATGTGTGATGTGTGTGGGTACCAAAGTTGAGATAGTCCTTAGTCTAATGTGAAGGTTCAATGATCAATTCAACCAATACATACACAATTAGCACTAGGAAGAGTGACCAATCTCAATTATAGAAGTATGCATATATGACCTCCCACAAAACTTGATTACATACTTTTGAAGCTTTTCATTTGGCTTCATACACATCATAACATTTGAACATTTTGAATCAATACATCTCATTTTGAGATCGATGCCTGAAATTTTTTATATTTCAATTTGATGAACAAGCCTTTGGCTTTTTGGGCATCATACATTTTCATATAAATCGCTTTCCCCTTTTCCTAGTCGAATACTAGTATGTGCGACGGCTTTTGTAGCTCATTATCTCTTTTCATTTTGAGATTTACATTGGTTGAGCTCTTTAAGCAAAGATAAAAATAAAAGAGTGGGAAGATATATAGACACAAGTCTATGCAAGTCTCAAGATCAACAAAACCATTGACTAATCATTCATGACAAGTTTGAAGATCTATTTACAACAGTCACATAGATGTCAAGATTTTTCCCACAATAATAGAAGTGCATAAAGAACAAGCTACACTCATAAATGCACAAAGCCATTTGTATGAAGGTACAAGGCAAAACATACGTGTGACAAAACGCAATAATGTTGATCAAACTTTTTGGATTTTCTACTTTTTATGTGTTTTTGGATTTTTGACACAAAAACAAGTAAAGATTGATCAAAAAGTAAAAACATTCAAAGCAAATAACAAACAAACAAATTTTTTTCAAAACACTCTAGAATGATAACAATATGCACACAACCAATCAATGTCACAATACATAGGAAGTATTAATGCATGGACATGTTGTAATACTTATGCATGTGTACCCTTCTTCACCCACACGACACGTGCATTTGGGGTGATATCCCTAGAGGATTGGGTATTGTTGTGACTTTCAAACCTTCTAGTGAAGCTTGTTAAATAGGTAGTGAAGGCATCAATCATCTTCATCACATCCCTCATCTCCAGGATCACCTTCTTGACTTTTTGATTGCTCAGCAGTCCAGTTCCTTTTGCCATTTCTTGGTCCTCTTGACCTTTGAGCACTTGCATTCTTTAATGCTTGAAGCTTATGACATTTAGGTCTGGTGTGTCCTTGAATTCCACAATGATGGCAGAAATATTTAGTTCTCGAACCTCTTTGTGACTTTGGAAGTGATTTCCTTTTAGCCTTAGGTTTGACCACTGATTGGTTAGGAGGCTTTGTCAAAAACCGTTGGTCAGTCACATTCCACTTCTTCTCTGCCTTCACTTTCTCAACAGTAGTGATTGCTACCATTGGTTCCTTAGCTTTCACAAACTTCACATCCTTGGACATATTGGCACTCGAATTGCTCTCTCCGGTATATCCCAATCTGCTTTTGTCGGAGAAAGGTTTTTAATGAGTAAGCACTTCATCAAGCTTCTTGGAGGAAACCCACTCTACTTTAGCATTAGCTTGAATCACCTCAAGCTCAAGAAATTTGATCTTTGAATAGGCTTCGGTTAGCTCTCCATTCAACGTCTCAACTTCAAACTTAGTCTGCTTGTACCGCACTGTGAGAGACCACGCCCCCGGCCCTTTTTTTTTAGATGTTGGGCCAAACCCACGTTAATGGGTGGAGTCATGTTATTGCCTCTCAAAATGGAGGTTCGACTAGTTATATTTTCCCCTTTAGATTAAGGGTTTTACAATGGAGTCGCCACTTATTTAATTGTTGGAATAAATAAGAAAACCATAATTGAAAAATTCATCATTTTATTAATTTGAAATTGAATTTACATTGAACATAGGAAATTACATGGCTTTGGTCCTAGATACAATCTAAGATAAAGTACATGACTTTGTTTCCTAGTTACAATCTAGAAATTGAAAATTACAAGGATAAGCATTTGATCTACTAATCATTGATCTAAGTTCGGAGGCTATGTTACAAGGTGGGAAGGTGTTAGGCACCCACCTTGCCTGGTGAAACCGGTCTTCTAGACTATGGTGGCCAACATTCATATCACATCATCCAATATGTTATCAATCAATTTTCATGTTAAATTTAAAGTGTGTGCATGTGATAAACCCTAATTCAATTTATTAAGCACTTCATTTGGATTGAAAAATAAAATTCTAGTGAATGTGTGTGGATGGTGATAACCTAGATTCAAGGATTTGAAAGAATTATGAAACAAACATGTTTTTCATATTTTTGATGTAGATTTAAGATCAAAACTAGTGTTATGCATGAACATGTGATGAACAATCAAGAACATGTAAAGAACACATAAGAACATTTAAGAACATTCGAACATATTCAGGAGAATTTAAATAATCACTATCATGCTTTAATCCTAAATTCTCATCATGGCAACACAATAAACAAGTTAGGGAAAGGGATTATACCTTCATGCAAGATCCATACGGTGGAGGAGGAGACTCTTGGTGGAGGTCCTAAGGGTGGAGGAAAAAAGAAGAACTAGGAAAGGGAGAGTAAGTCTCACTCAATACCTTGAGTCTCGGGAAGACCAAGATATGACAAGACTACTCAACTTCACTAGAACTCAAGAGAGGGAAAGAGAGGGGGTTTTGGTGTCTTGGAATGAAGGAGAGGGAGGGTTTATATAGTAGTAGTGGAGGAAATATGAATGGAAGGCCATTTAATGAGGGTTGACAAGGATTATGAACCTGGACCTCATTTTAGCCTTGGGGAAAATCTGGTGCATTAAATGGAGAGATTGGTGAGAGTGAGGAGCAAGCCAAAATTCGATTTTCCCGTAGCTGCTGTAACAGCTTGTAGAGTCAACTTCGAAAAATCATATCTGACTCAATTCTTATCAAAATTGTCTCATTCTTGTGCTCAAATTGAAGCCCCGGATGTCTAGTTTCTGGGAAAATTAACCTCATTCACAGATTCAAAATATTCTGAGAGATATCGATGAAAATGTGAGCAAAGGTCATTTGTTAGAAAATGGTTTCAGCACAATTAACATTAATAGGTCCCAAATTAGCTCCCAATTAACATTAAATGGCTCCAATCACTCCAATTTCAGACTTAATTCTTTCCAAATTTACTCTAATTAAAAGATAATTGCACAAATTACTCATTGAATAATTAATGTTTAACTATCTAATTAATTAGGTATATGCAACCTCACCATAAAATGTAGTCCTAACCAATCAAATTATGACACGTCATTAATCTCAAATTGATTACACTTATAACCAATTGAAATCAATTGTTCATAATCACATATAGTCGGACTAAATTTGTGATAGTGCATCTCAGCCATTAAAACTTGATTTGATGATAACTTTCAATCTGGTGGTCCGATTAGGGCTTATGACCAGTCGATTTGATCGTTACAATATCAAGATCATTTTAGTGAAATGAGATTAAGGATCTAATGGCCAGAATCAAGATGCATATTTTCAAGGCAAAATTACCCTTTTACCCTCCATGTGAGGTTAAATACGGGTTGCAAAATGGGGTGTCAACAAAATGCCCCTCATTGGCAGAGCTTGAAAAGCGAATGTCAATGTATGAAAGAGACACCTAACTTTGCAATCAGTATTTAACCGTGGTGAATATATGATGCATGTAGATAAAAATGTAGATGGTCATGTTATGGATCAAAATGTGGACCGAATCTTGAGGGAGGATCAGGTCCAAACGTAGTTCATGCATGCAAACTTTTTTTTCTTTTTTTTTTTTTTTTTTTTTTTTTTTTTTTTTTGAAAACGAAATGAGTACAAGACATGCTTACCAGTGGTCACGACAAAATGAGGATTTTAGTCGTGATCTTAAATTTTGGACATGCTTCCCAGAGGTCCAATGGATTTAAAGTTTTGGACATGCTTCCCAGAGGTCCGTGGATTTGAAATTTGGATGTGCTTCCCAGAGGTCTGATGGATTTGAAGTTTGGATGTGCTTCCCAGAGGTCCGATGGAATTGAAGTTTGGACGTGCTTCCCAGAGGTCCGATGGAATTGAATTTTGGACGTGCTTCCCAGAGGTCCGATGGAATTGAATTTTGGACGTGCTTCCCAGAGGTCCAATGGTTTGAAGTTTGGACGTGCTTCTCAGAGGTCCGATGGTTTGAATTTTGGACGTGCTTCCCAGAGGTCCATGGATTTGAATTTGGACGTGCTTCGCAGAGATCCGATGGATTTGAAGTTTGGATGTGCTTCCCAGAGGTCCAATAGATTTGTGGAAGGTGATATTTGTGCCAATGTGTATGGGTATAGGTCCTTTACCCTAATTCCTGCAAAATAAATATCTTCAATTAGTAACAAAGTTATTCATTGAAAGAAATTGAACATACCAAGCCAATGCCCCTAGTTTAGGACATCTTGCATGTTTTGATGAATGCTGGGTGTGGATAGCTAACTTGCTGTTGCGACCACTAGAGAATATGGAAGGAGATCGCAATCTGCCATTTGTTTTGGAGATCTTTCATTTGAAGCTATGCTCAAGAGATTTATCCTTTGAAGCTTTGACTCTGGAGATTTTTCCATTGAAGTTTTCAAAATTTTTAATGAAGATTTGTTCATTGGAGATTTTTCCTATGAAGATTTATTCATTGGAGATTTTTCCTTGAAAAATTGAGATTTTTTTTCTGAAGAGTTATCTTGAAGATTTATCCTTTAAACATTTGAAAATTTAAAAAAAAAAAGATTTATTCATGGAGATTTTTCCTTTGAAATATGGAGATTTTTCCTTGAAGATTCATTCTGGAGATTTTTCCATTGTAATTTTGAAAAACTCTAATGAAGATTTGTTCATAGGAGATTTTTCCTTGAAAAATAGTTTTGGAGATTTTTCCTTTGATGATTTGAAAATTTTTAATGAAGATTTATTCATTGGAGATTTTTCCTTTTGAAGATTTGTTCATGGAGATTTTTCCTTGAAGATTTATTCTGGAGATTTTTCCATTGGATTTTTGAAAATTTTTTAAGAAGATTTGTTCATGGAGATTTTTCCTTTGGAATATGGTTTTGGAGATTTTTCCTTTGAAAAATGGAGATTTTTCCTTTTGAAGATTTGTTCGTGGAGATTTTTCCTTGAAGATTTATTCTGGAGATTTTTCCATTGAATTTTTGAAAATTTTTAAGAAGATTTGTTCATGGAGATTTTTCCTTTGGAATATGGTTTTGGAGATTTTTCCTTTGAAAAATGGAGATTTTTCCTTTTGAAGATTTGTTCGTGGAGATTTTTCCTTGAAGATTTATTCTGGAGATTTTTCCATTGAATTTTTGAAACTTTTCAAGAAGATTTGTTCATGGAGATTTTTCCTTTGGAATATGGTTTTTGATATTTTTCCTTTGAGAAATGGAGATTTTTCCTTTTGAAGATTTGTTCATGGAGATTTTTCCTTTGAAAAACGGAGATTTTTCCTTTGAAAATGGAGATTTGTTTATGATCAAAAAGTGAAGAAGATGAAGATGGACTAGAAATGATGAAGATTTATTTATGATGATTTTTTTTTTTTTGAAAAACCTATCCTTTGAATGAGAACAACTTTGGCTGGAAGTTGATGTGGATTGCTGGATAAGTCCTTGCTTAATTCCTGCAAAAAGATAATTTCAATTAGCAATGGATGTATTTATTGAAATGAATTGGAAGTACTTACCCAATGCCCCTAGTTTGGGGCATATTCCATGCTTAGATTGAAGCTGAATTTATTTGATGTTGTGACCATTGGGGTACATGAAAGAAGATTATGGTCTGCCATCCTTGGTTCCTGCAAAAAGGCTTTCTTTCTCTAGCTTGTTAGAAACCAATTATCGTGAAAACTTGCACACAATATAAATAGGCTAATGCTCCAAGTTTAAACATGCTTAATGTAAACAAATGGGCTTAACCTAACATGCACCCAAACAATTTTGTCACATTGTTTTGGCTTTGTTCTCCAAGGTTGTTTGGGTGATTGGGACCGGGCCTCTGCAAGGCTACCTACGTACCTCTCTCATAGAGGATCAGGTTAAGACGTAGTTCAAGAGAACTGGATTTTGAATGATTTTTTTTTTTGAAAAAAAAAAAAAAAAAAAATTTCCATTTTTTTTTTTTTTGGAACAAGATGTGATCCTTTGAACAACCATTTTAGCAAATCAAAGTGTTTAAGAATCAAACAAATCTCTTTGATTGGGAAGGATCAAGATCATTAAATTCATGTAATCAAGTTTGCTTCATCCTTTTGAACATCATCAAATTAAGTCTCCAAAGGCAATCAAGAAATGAAATGAATCATATTGTTGGGTGTAAACAAGGAGAATGCTTCAGGTTTGGAAGTTCTTTTGAGTCATTTTGAGGATTTGAGAATTTGAGAAATTTTTTCCTCGGACATATTATCCTTTGGGGTTTGACAATTTTAAGCACTTTTCCTTTTTAATTCAAGAGAAAAATATTGTTAGAGTTTAAGATGCGCCTACAATTAGCAAGACTTCAAGGAGGTCTTATTCATGGGTTGTAATGTAGGCCGGGTTTAGGTTATGAAATGAATGATATAAAAAGGCTCAAAATTCCCTATGATGTTCCCCCAAGTATGCATTACTCAAAAATCAAGTATTGGAGGAGTTTTCCCATTTCTTCTTTGCCATCTTCTCACTAGTCTTCATTGATCACTTGTATCAACATTTGTTTTTATACCTCTAGACTTTCATCTTGTAAAATCCTTTTCTTTTTAGGTTACATCTTCAAGTTTTCAATTTGCTAGGATTTTCCTTCTTTTTTTTCTTTGGCCCTAACTTTTGCCTAGACCACCCTTTTGGGTTTTTAGCCTAGCGGGCTTTCTTCTTCTTCTTTTTTTTTTTTTTTTTTTTTTTTTTTTTTTGGCCCTAGCTTTTGCCTAGACTGCCCTTTTGGATTTTCAGCCTAGCGGGCTTCTTTTTTCTTTTTCTTTTTTTTTGTCTTTTATCTCTTGATTGAATGAACTTTTTGGGGACCTTGCGCCTTTCTTGTTTTTCTCAACTTAAGTCATTTTGATGTGCTCTCTAGACATCTTTCTTGCTTCAATGCACTTGCACATTTTGTGCTTGACGAATCTTTTCCTTTTTTGATGAACTCTCTTTTAGATGAATCTTGTATTCCTCTTGGCATGATGAATTTTAGGCTCTTCAAACTTGATGCACACTTTTTTTTTTTTTTTTCATTGATGAAATTTCATTTCTCTTTTCTTGATTGAGTGAAAGCTTATTTTTCTTTGATGATCTCTTATCTTTAGCTTAATGAATTCTCTTCTTGTCTTTCATGTCCTCTATCAATTAGCTTCAAAGCTCAAGGTCGACTCCTCCTTAACATGAGATTTAAGCATACATACTTTGAATTTTCCCACCCTAGGTTTAGATTTTAGTGGGCTCATGCAAAAAAAGGCTAAATGTTTGAAGGCTCAAATGGGCTAGCAATGGATAATGAACATTATAGGTAATAGGAAATAATTTGGTTTAACCAAAGATAGCCTCCTATCCCTAGTAATGCTTGCTTGTAGGCACAGTGACTTGAGCTCTTTTAATAAATTCCTCTTAAAAGAAAAAGTATGAATGCTCTAATGATGTGAAACAAAAGACTTTTGAAAATTGGATCAAGTGCATGGATTCTTGGGATTTTCCGATGGATGGATTCTTTTTGATTGCCTTTTAAGACCATTTCTTCTTATATTCTAAGTCAAGTAGCAAAAGTCTTTACATGAATCAAATGAAATTAATCATTCCTTGGTACAAGTTGATTGCTCAAGCCTTTAAACATCAAGATTTAGAAAAAGTTTTGTCCAAGAGATCTTCATGTACCATTTTGAAAAAAAGACTTTAAAGAATCTTGAAATCTTTGAAAGAAAAAAAAAAGGGTCTTTTTGAAAAAAAAAATCACTAGGAAGTCCAATGCCCCTAGTTCAAAGAATTTTTTTTAAATGACTTAAGGGCTCAATGCCCCTAGTCCAAGGAAAATTTTTTTCTTTTTTTGGGAAAGATTTGGAAATCTTGAAATTTTTTTTTTTGAAAATATTTTTTTTGTTTTTTGTTTTTTTTTTCTTAATATATATACATGAACAAAGCTCATTAAATGCTACATGAAATTTTTGAATTCAAAGAAACATAGAAACATGGAATAAACAAACAAATTTTAAGCTTAACCATGATGTTGCAAACCAAATGTGGAGCGAGGCAAAGTTGGGCCACTTGCTTCTTTTTGGTCCATCTAGGATGCTTGAGACTTAGTATGCTTGAACCTTCATTATGATAAAATGGCTTGGGCTTGCACTTGGAAGGCTTGCACTTGGAAGGCTTGAACCTTGATTATGATCTTTTGATATTTGCTTGAAATGGCTTGGGCTTGCACTTGAAATGCATGCATCTTGTGAGCTTTTGGCTTTTGGTGTTGATCATGCGTATACACCTTTGATGGGCTCGAGTATTGGGCTTAGAATGATTCAAGAAACAATTTTCGGTTTCCATACCAAGTAGAGTTCAATCACAAGCCTTTGGGCTTGAGCTCATTCATAGCATACAAGGTTCAAACAATTATGATGGGATCAAGCGTTGGACTTGAGTCATCATGGTTCAAACAACAGCCAAACAAATGCATGATGAAATGCAATTTACATGGACCCACCTAAAGGTAGGTTCTATGGGTCATTACAACATGGGTAGAAGGTAGGTTAAAGGTTCCCACAAGCTAGGACGTCGTACCTCCCAACTTGTGACGCCAGGAGCGCCGCGTTGGTCCGAACGGTACAGTTTGTCCTTATGAACCATCATGGCATAACCAAGATGATCCTTGTCGCGGTGGGTGGTAGGTTCACCGCTGGGTATGTGAGTCTCAGGAAGACCACAATCCACAGTTAATACTACCGGGCTTCCGGGCTAGCACACAAATAAAATAAATTTCATTCAAGCAAATGATGCATGACATGCAAAATAATGACATATTAGACATGTTATATACAAAAAAGCAATGACATGGTTGGCCACCATAACCTAATTGAAGCTTAGCCCTCAATATCCCCAGCGGAGTCGCCACTGTGAGAGACCACGCCCCCGGCCCTTTTTTTTTATATGTTGGGCCAAACCCACGTTAATGGGTGGAGTCATGTTATTGCCTCTCAAAATGGAGGTTCGACTAGTTATATTTTCCCCTTTAGATTAAGGGTTTTACAATAGAGTCGCCACTTATTTAATTGTTGGAATAAATAAGAAAACCATAATTGAAAAATTCATCATTTTATTAATTTGAAATTAAATTTACATTAAACATAGGAAATTACATGGCTTTGGTCCTAGATACAATCTAAGATAAAGTACATGGCTTTGTTTCCTAGTTACAATCTAGAAATTGAAAATTACATGGAGAAGCATTCGATCTACTAACCCTTGATCTAAGTTCGGAGGCTATGTTACAAGGTGGGAAGGTGTTAGGCACCCACCTTGCCCGGTGAAACCGGTCTTCTAAACTATGGTGGCCAACATTCATATCACATCATCCAATATGTTATCAATCAATTTGCATGTTAAATTTAAAGTGTGTGCATGTGATAAAACCTAATTCAATTTATTAAGCACTTCATTTGGATTGAAAAATAAAATTCTAGTGAATGTGTGTGGATGGTGATAACCTAGATTCAAGGATTTGAAAGAATTATGAAACAAACATGTTTTTCATATTTTTGATGTAGATTTAAGATCAAAACTAGTGTTATGCATGACTATGTGATGAACAATCAAGAACATGTAAAGAACACATAAGAACATTTAAGAACATTCAAACATATTCAGGAGAATTTAAATAATCACTATCATGCTTTAATCCTAAATTCTCATCATGGTAACAAAATAAACAAGTTAGGGAAAAGGATTATACCTTCATGCAAGATCCATACGGTGGAGGAGGAGACTCTTGGTGGAGGTCCTAAGGGTGGAGGAAAAAAGAAGAACTAGGAGAGGGAGAGTAAGTCTCACTCAATACCTTGAGTTTCAGGAAGACCAAGATATGATAAGACTACTCAACTTCACTAGAACTCAAGAGAGGAGAAGAGAGGGAGTTTTGGTGTGCTTTGGAATGAAGGAGAGGGGAGGTTTATATAGTAGTAGTGGAAGGAATATGAATGGAATGCCATTTAATGAGGGTTGACAAGGATTATGAACCTAGGCCTCATTTTAGCCTTAGGGAAAATCTGGTGCATTAAATGGAGAGATTGGTGGGAGTGGGGAGCAAGCCAAAATTCGGTTTTCCCGTAACTGCTGTAACAGCTTGTAGAGCCAACTTCGAAAAATCATATCTGACTCAATTCTGATCGGAATTGTCTCGTTCTTGTGCTCAAATTGAAGCCCCGGATGTTTAGTTTCTGGGAAAATTAACCTCATTCACAGATTTAAAATATTCTAAGAGATATTGATGAAATGGTGAGCAGAGGTCATTTGTTAGAAAATGGTTTCAGCACAATTAACATTAATAGGTCCCAAATTAGTTCCCAATTAACATTAAATGACTCCAATCACTCTCATTTCAAACTTAATTGGTTCCAAATTTACTCTAATTAAAAGATAATTGCATAAATTACTCATTGAATAATTAATATTTAACTATCTAATTAATTAGGTATATGCAACCTCACCATAAAATGTAGTTCTAATCAATCAAATTATGACACGTCATTAATCTCAAATTGATTACACTTATAACCAATTGAAATTAATTGTTCATAATCACATATAGTCGGACTAAATTTGTGATAGTGCATCTCAGCCATTAAAACTTGATTTGATGATAACTTTCAATCTGGTGGTCCGATTAGGGCTTATGACCAGTCGATTTGATCGTTACAACATCAAGATCATTTTAGTGAAATGAGATTAAGGATCTAATGGCTAGAATCAAGATGCATATTTTCAAGGCAAAATTACCCTTTTACCCTCCATGTGAGGTTAAATACGGGTTGCAAAATGGGGTGTCAACACGCACTAGAAGACTTTTGTAATCGTGTTCTGCTCTCTTCATTTTCTTAATGGTTGCTTTAGCCACTTTTGCATATTCAACGGTCTTCTAAAGGAGCAAATTTTAGGTTTCTTGCAATCCCACTGTTCCTTTATCTTCCTCATCATCGGATTCCTCTACTATCCCCATCAACTCCACTAACACACTCAAATCATCTGAAGATTGTACGGGAGCAATGGTCATAAATGCGGAGTAGTTTCCCTCTCCGTCACAGCTTTCTTCCGAGTCTGAATTAGAAGAGTCTGTGTCACTAAAAGTAGTAGCATACACTTTACCCTTCCCTCTCAAATAGTTGGGACACTCCTTCTTGAGATGTCCATGACCGTTGCATTCATAGCACATGATTCCTTGAGAGGATTGAGAATCCTTCCCATCTTTCTTCTTGAAATCCTTTTTCTCCTTCTAGGAATTTTGGAATTTTCCCTTCTTAGCAAACTTTCCATTCTTTTTGAACTTCAAGAACTTTCAAAAATTCTTAACAAGATACGCCATATCCTTTTTGACCTCATCCTCATCTAATGAGTCTTGAGCTTCCACTCTCTCATTGATTGTCTTTAGAGCAAGGGATTTGCTCTTCCTTTGTGATGGTAGAGATAGCTCATAGGTTTGAACTTTGATCTCATCAAAGTCCTTTCTCTCTTCAATGGTAGTAACCTTTGCACGAAATCTCTCCGGTAATAATCGTAGAATTTTTCTCACAATCTTGGAGTCCTCCGTATTTTCTCCCAAGTTAAATTCCCAATTGCCACCTCATTTAGCTTCCCATAAAATGAGTCAAATGACTCGTCTTCACTCATCTTCAGCTCTTTGAAGCGTGTGGTAAGCATTTGCAGCTTGGTGTCCTTCACCTTTTTGGTTCCCTCATAAGTTGTTTCCAAAATTTGCCACGCCTCCTTGGAAATCGTAACATGAGAAATCTTGTGAAACTCATCAGGAGAAACACCACAAAAAATAGCATTTAATGCCGCAAGGGCTGCCTTATCCCATTCGGATTTGGTGGCCTCCAGCCTAGTCTGTCCTATATCTACAGCATCCCAAACACTCTCATCAATGGAACATAGGAATACCCTCATACGGACTTTCCAAAATGCATAGTTGCTTCCATCAAAGTATGAAGGAGCATTAAGAGATTGAGATCGATCCATCTCAAAAGGGGTCTAGGATTGCACTTAGGTAATTAAACCATAGCAAGTGCACCCGCTTTGACACCAATTGAAAGTTCAAATAGCGTATAAAACACCAATGAACCTTTAGACCCCCAAATACAAAATTACCAACACAAGCTTATAATCAAACAATATATGTGTGGAATATGAAATATAAGCTATATTCAAATTGGTAACACACTCTAAACCATAATTAATTACAAACACAGTAGCAATTAAAAGGTAAAGAGAAAGGAAAGAGAGATGCAAACACAAAGATAACACGGCGATGTGTTATCGAAGAGGAAACCGAAGTACCCGGCGAAAAACCTCTCCGCCGCACTCTAAGCGGTCAATAATCCACTAGAGACTGAAGTTAGGATACATGAATAGTAGAAGACCCCTCCAAGCCTAATCTACCCAGTGCACCTAAGGCCTCCAAGCTTCTTGCTCCAACAGGGTTACGCCAAACCTTGTCTTCTCTAGCTTACCGGATCCCGCAATAAGCTCATTGCATCAACCAAAGGAATTGGTCCTCTCTAAACTGCTTCCCAAGCACCAAAACACCTCCTTACTGATATGGGTATGGTGAGATAAGGATTTGGCAAATGTACCTCTCAAGGATATGTCAATGGAGAGGGTAAAAGTAGAGGAATTTGGAGAATCGAATGATAAAGATTGTGGATGAGTCAATCTTATTTTTCTCTAGGGTTTCTCTATCAAAATTCTCTTTGGAAGCTCTCTACATTTTGTGGGTATAAGGGTATTTATAGTAGTGTGTATGAGGAATGCAAAAAGTTAGTTTTCATCAAAGAGGGCATTCTGGCGACTCAACCTCACGATTGGAACGAGTCGCAAGTCTGAGTCGCGAGCTAACTGCCTAGTTAGAGTGGAAGTTTTGTCCTGTAGTACTCCGGCTGTCGTGACCCTTCAGCTCCTTTGCATGCTTCACACGTGTGCCACCTTTGGCGACTTGCCAGTCGCGAGGCTCTTATTGAGTGCACACAACTTTAGTTTTCTTCACACTCTCTCACACACTATCCTTACATAAATCCCACCTAAATACAAGGTATCTAATTGCTAAATTATAAGCAAATTTAGCACGGAACAAAACCAACACATGATTGAATAAATTCAACCTTATAGAAATAATAAAGAAATAATATTTAAATGAAGAGGCAAAAAAAAAAAAAACCACTGATGTTGGATGTTTTGTAAAGTAGGAAGGTAAAATGGATAAAACAATTATTTATGGTGCCAAATAGCTAAAAAAATAACTCCACCAATGTGGATGCTCTAATCTTCCTTCTCTTCTCTAAGCTTTACACTTTCACCCAACCTCCTGATGGAAAAATGCATGTGCGCAGTGGAAAATTAACAGATCTACTTCATTCGATATTGATAACATGTGCTATGTAAATTTCAGAATACAAGAACAAGAGAGTGTACCTTGGTGTGGTGAATTTCAAAACAAAGATTGTAAGCACTTGAGAATACTTTTAATCTTCACTCCAATTCCACTAATGCCCAAGATGTGTGGTCTCTCAATCAGTTATATGAAATGTTCAAGAGAGAATTCAAGAGTGTCCAACACTCACATACACCATTTCATGTTCTTACAATAAAAAATTTGTATGTTTCTCCCCTTACAACTGATTATCTAATTGGGCTGGGCTTTTGGGCATTTCCAATTGAGCTTTAGTATGTGGCTTGAAGTGGGACCAAAAGGGACCAATAAGACATTAGCTCCAATGGACTTTGGGCTTTTCTGTCAACTCTTGACAAGTTCAAAGTTACCATTAACTATATTTAATACCACTATATAAATATAGTTGCACTCTAGGCCTTATCTATAAATTATATCCCAAGACTTTATTGTACATGCAACCCCTTCATAAAATATTCGTAGTAATACAAAGTTATAAATGTAGACTGCCACTTTGTAAATTACTACATCTTAATCCTTGAGTACCCGGTTTAATCATTTAAGTTATTCATCATATATTTATGAAATCCAATTTCACAAATATATACTTTAGTAATTTCTTACTAAAGTGGTTAGGCCTAACACTCGGAATAACCATATCCATTAAACTTATCTCAAGGGAATATTTTATATCTCCTCTAAGAGACTATGAATTCCATCTTGAGAATATATGTTCCATTAACACTAAATGTGACTGCCCAACATACTGAGGTTTTGACCATTACTTTAGATCTCACTCCTGATATATCAAAGCAACCTACACCTTATGATCAGGTCCACTACTCTCTCAGGATTAAGAGTTCATGCAAATATAAGTCGTGAGATTTATTGGTCAATCGACAGTCGTTAGGAGAATAATAAATCTCACACCGGTCCAGTTCAATATGTCTTAACTCTTAAAACATATCAACATATCAACATATCAACTAGAAGTCTCCACTTCCATGATCAAGACAAATCATCTTAGTTGATATGTTATATAGTCTTCGCAGACGAAATGCCCAATTTCATCACCGACTATGAACTATAATTCTGAGTTTACAAAGAACTTGTGATTTATATCTTCTGTGACTTTTCACATAAATCACATATTATGCATCTCATGGACTATATGATAATGTCCAAATATTCATATTACCATTATTTCAGATAATAATAAAACAAATTTATTAATCATAATATTAAGTCATACATAATGTCATACATAATGTCACACTTAATATCATACATAGCATCATACAATAGGATTTAAGGACACTAAACCTAACACCTCCATGGCCAAGCCTCTCAAACTCCATCTCTGAGCATCACGCCACCACCACGGTGGTCCGACCCTAAATCTCATCCTCTCTATATTCTCGGCCTAGCTCTTTTACCTTCGAGGGTCTTCTGCTCTTAAACTCGAGCTTAATGGTTAGCCACCGAGGTCACCTATCTCCAGTCATCAACCACCACCACTCCACGATGGTTTACCCCTCAATCTCTCTAAATTCGAGCCAAAACAACTCCCATATCTGGTTTACCCTTCACTATCAACCACAAAACCCACTTTTGATCTACCACCTATGAAGGCACTAGACAGTCGCAGCGCATGACTAGCAGAACAAGGGTGTAGAGACTAAGGTAGTCTCGGATTAGCCAAACACTAAGGCAGTGGTGGCGCATGGATCTTCGCACGGTGGCACCGGAACAAGTGTGTGTGCAAAACAGAGGGTAAGAGCTTGATTTATGTGTTTGTGTGCTGAGTGTTGTGAGGTTTTGTGAGCTTGTAAAGTGTAGAGAAAGACATTGTAGACAAAAACCACAGAGTGTATTTGTGTGTGTGTGTGTGTGTGAAGCAAAGAGTCACAGAATATATACGTGTGTGAGAGACAAAGAGGTATTATGAAAGGAGAGAAATAGGGAAAAGGAAAGAGGGTTTAGGTTTTACCTAGTTGATGTACTCTCTCTGCTTCTATTTTCCTTTTTGTTCTCTCTGCTTTGATGCTTGATGGTGGTTGTTCTTGATGTTGTTGATTCTATTGATGTTGTTGTTAATTCTATTGATGCTTGGCTGAAAGGGAAACACAATAAGCAAGTTAGGTTCAAACTAAGCAAAACCCAAAAAAAATGAGTAAGTAAAATGAGAGAGAAGAAGCTCATGGTTGTGATTTTGTTCTCTGTTGATATTCTGAATCTACTTCCTTTTGATTTCTTTGCTCTTCAGGTTTTCTATGGGTTCAAGGGGCTATTTTTCTGGGTCTATTTTTTGGGTTCTTGAATAGGTTTAACTAAGTTTTCCAAACTGTCTTTAGGTTGCTTTTTTGGGTATTTTGAGGAGTTGTTTCTGGTTTTTCTTTTGGGCTAATCTCCTGGATCTGTTGTGCGGGTTTTTTGGATGAGAGAATGATAAGGGAGATGGGGGAGAGGCAGAGAGGCTACCCAAGCCGTGGGTCTATGTGTGTCTAGGGTATTGAGGTCTGTAGTGAGTATTTGTATGGGAGTATGATTGCTATTAAAGCACAAATCGTGTGTTGTCTAAGCATGCACTTTGAGCTGGCACAATACAGATGAGTCCAAAAAATGATATTTGGGGAATACTCTAGAAGTAACAATAAGTCATTTCTCATCAATTTTATTGCATCCCCTTTTTTTTACACTCATGAATAATCACATGACCCTAAACACGCTCAATAAAATGTTAGAACAATTAGACAAGTTCATCAAGAGATAAATATCATGGGACTGAATTAAAATAAAATGTAGAATTGTCGGACCCAATTAAAACTAGTGACGGGCACTTCTTGATACATCTTACTAATTTCCTACATCAAATGGCAATTCTGAGCATGTGCTAAGATTAATTTCTATCCTAAATGCAGGTCACCAGAGCAATCCTGCAAACTCCAATAATACATCAGATATGATCTTTTGTGCATCTCGAGAGGAAACAATTGTCAATTTAAGAAATAAAGCACATTTTAATGGCAAACTCGCAACTGGCAAATTTCTCACTTTCACAACAATTTGATCAACTCAAGCCTGATTTTTGTCTTTGGATATGAAAATGAAGATAATTCTAATATGGTTAATGTCACGTCAAAATAAACCGACGAGACCTTTGATTTAAAACTCGAATTCCCAACCAAATTTGAGGTTGGACAAAAGATGGTATCTACACATAGCATAGAATCAAGAAAGCAAACATAGACATGCATAAAGGAAATGATCTAAACCCTTTGATATAGGCCTAGGTGTATGGATGTAGGCCTAGACCATAAGATCTAGATCTACACCCTACCTAAAGGGCCAAAACACAAGAAAGAGATAACAAGAGATAGAAAGGCTTTAGAAGCACATGGCATAGCAGCCAACATGTATATCTAGTCACATGAACATGACATGGTGCACAAAAAGATATATAAGGTATAAAGCACTCAAGAATAACACATGATTAAATCATCCAAAGGCAAGCATGAACATCACACAAGTTGCAAAGCAAACATCTTAAAAGAACACAAGCAAAAAGTGTGGATTTAAAGGTTATTAAAAGCCCTTGGAAGTTGTTTGAATGATTTCAAACAACTTTCAAAAGGTTCGGGAGCCTCTTCGTAACTTTTGAAAAGGTGGAGGGCTTTATTGCAATTTTGGAAAGATTTGGGGCCAAAAATGTAATTTTGGGAAATTTTTTATCAAAATGCACTTTTGGAGAAAAATCAAGGTCCAAATGTGAATATTGGAAAGTTCCAGGTTAGAAAGCAATTTTGAGGAAGACTGGGGTCAAAATAATTTTTGAAAAGGTGGAAGGCTTTATTGCAATTTTGGAAAGATTTGCGGCCAAAAATGTAATTTTGGATTTTTTTTTTTTTTTTTTTTTTATCAAAATGCACTTTTGGAGAAAAACCGAGGTCAAAATGTGAATATAGGAAAGTTTCGAGTCAGAAAGCAATTTTGAGGAAGACTAGGGTCAAAATATGATTTTGAGAATTTTTGGGATTAAAACATGATTTTGGGAATTTTTGGGATTCAAAATGCAATTTGGCAAAGTTCACGGATTTGACCCAAGAATTAAAAGAAAAAGGGAAGGGTTCTGTCACGCCCCGAACCCAACTATAAAGATAGGCACGTGACAACTGCCACACGCTTATAATGTAAGCACCCTACAGGTGTGCAAGGCCTTCTTAGCAACTAAAATTTATCCTCAAAAACTAAATCAATTAAATCTAAAATACCTCAACAATTTCTTTATGAATAGATCTCCAATAATTTAATAGGAACAAAATCCAAACCTTATGTACATAATGCCAATTGGCCAATAAATATAAAACTATTAAAAGACCATCCAATCCCAAAATCACTAATCTTCTTTTCCCGCTCACAACAAAACATCAAAACTCCCA
Organism: Quercus aquifolioides; assembly: GCA_019022515.1. Classification (NCBI taxonomy): domain Eukaryota; kingdom Viridiplantae; phylum Streptophyta; class Magnoliopsida; order Fagales; family Fagaceae; genus Quercus; species Quercus aquifolioides. The sequence continues at coordinate 38,772,516 of CM032328.1, read as the reverse complement.
AAACTTGTTATTTTTCATAATCTGAAATTGGAAGGGAAAAAGGGGGTGAGCTGACAACTCAATAAGTAACCAAAATCCTAATAAGTTCTATCAAGCAATAGATCTGTAAAGTAATAAGATGTAATATGAGCCTTCAAAAATTATAATATGCTATGGGTTTTCAAAAATAACTAAAGAAGTTTCATAGTCTTAAAATAATAAGGTGCAAATAGATCACATACTTTAATCTTACAAATATATCATAGATGGTTTAGAAAGTAGTCAGTTTTTCATATATCAAAAGCTATAACTTACAATAGGTTCTAAAAATACATAAGCAGTTTTAATGACTCAAAATAGTTCAAATACTCAAACATTTTCAAAATTACATATGTAGTTTTAAGGACTTAAAATAGATCAAATGTTCAAACGTAATTCATATTTTTAACAATCTTATGAATATGGTCACGCTATATCCCCGTGATTGGGCATCAGAGTACCAATGAATAACCCCCATTGGCTGGGTATCAGAGTACCAATAAATAACCCCCATTGGTTTGGGTATCAGAATCAATTCATAGTCAGATTGTCCATAATCATATATATGAAATCATAGTTCCTAACAAAAATATATCTTATTCAAATACATATATATAATCATATATTCAATATTCAAATATATTTGCGATATTTCTATATTTTTTACTTTAAATCAATATAGCTAAAAAAAACAATTAAATAAAATAAATCTTATATTCAATGCTCATATATATTTGTGAAAATTCTTTATTCTTTACTTTGAATCAGTATAGCTAAAAACAATTAAATAAAATACATCATATATTCAGTAATCAGATATATTTGTGATAATTCTTTACTTGAAATAAGTAATACAATAGAAATAAAATTGTAACAACTGTAAACAATTTTCAGTAGTTAAAATTACGCAAAATAAAAGAGATTAGGATAAGGTTACTTACCTCAATCCGAAGCCTATTAAAAAATCCTTGCAGTTTCCCAAGACCAATCCAATGTAAACCTTTTAGCAAACTAAATAAAGAATTTACTCCAAACAAGTTTGTCACTTAGATCCTTGGACCTCAAATCTCAATGCCATCCAACACCATAGAGACAACAAAGCAAAGATGCTTTACACGTGAAAAGACTAAGTCCTTGGAAACCTTCAAATAATTGGTACTGGCTTCATCTTTTATCTATCAATAAGGAACCTTAATGACAAGTCAGTACTGCCTATAGTGGCCAACACACATCTAGTTACGTTGCCCTTAATAAGAATCATGGAATAAAAGTGATGTGCTTTTAGTTGTGAAATTTTGCTTAACTGGACATATACTGGTTGGCTTCTAAGATAGGAGAAAAGATGAGGAGGGGGGGGGGGGGGGGGTGGACGGCAACTCCTCTTAGAAAATCTTTAGGCATAAAAAGCAAAATCCTTAGGGTGGCTAGGGTTTACATGATACAATTAGGGTATAAATATTGCTAACTTCAATATCAAAAATTACTAAATTACCCCTAAAAATAAATCTCCTTTTTATTTTTATTTTTATTTTTTTTTGGGAACCAGTTATTATAGGTTCGAAGATGATAGGCCCAAGGTTGGCTCATGAGTGGCGACATGCGGACTGGGTTGGTGTTGTGCACCGATATGGGCTCAAGGCTTTAAACCGGATTGAGCCTCCTAAGATGGGTTGGTCCCAGCCCAACTCAAAACTCTTATACTTTCTAACCCTAGCCGTGTGTCATAGGGTCAATTTTTCTTTCAAATTTTCTACTTGTGATGGTACTAAGCCCCTGACTTAGTCTCAGCCAACACACCACACACACACTACAAGAACACTCAGAATAGGATTATTAAGGGAATTCACACACACACACACACACACACTGCACACATAGAATTTACCGGGCGCTAACCCCAACCTTTATTACTCAATATCAAGTACAAAGGAAGTCTGGAGAATACACGCGAAATTCTCTAAGCCAAAATTACACACTCTACTGTTGACAGCCACAACAGCCTAAGATAAATGCACATAAATAACTGTTGTGGCAGTTACTGCCAAGTAACTGCCTCTTTGTCCAGGACTTGCTGCCACATGTAGTCTGACTTAGAACATCTTCAACTGATGCTGTCTTGGCCTGCTCTCCACGTTTCCAGCCCCTACTCAGCAAGTCTGATCATCAGGAAAGCTAGGAACTGCCTGGTAATTGCTAGTAACTGCCGCTGCACACTCTGCACATGCTAGCCCATGTCTCAACACATCATGGGGCTTCCGCCCATGCTCCAGCAGCCCACACACACTTGTTCCATCACGTTTTAAAAGGCTTAGCCCCTACCCAAGCCCTTCTCATCAGCATCACAGCCCACATAGCATGCCCATTTGTAGCGCTTCAAGTAACTGTCATATGCCCACTCACACAAGTCCATGTATTATGCCAACACCAACCAGCCCAATGCCCTGCATAGCATATCATCATCACAGTAGCCCAGCACTACCTTGCACTCAAGCTACCAAGCCCACACATAAATTAACCATCAATCAAGCCACCAATGCCATGCACCATTTCATAGGGTTAGCACCACCTGTTGCTACCCAACATCAAAATCCATCTCTGCCTACCATGGCCCTCCTCTGCCATGGCGTTGGGGCATCATGTGGAGCAAGGTGCCTCCACATGCTGCCTCTCATCATGCTCATCATTCTAAATCCAGTAGGGAGACCGGGCTTGTCCCCCTGAAAGAGTAGTTAGGAGCTTCACTAGATAGGTGTGAGGAGCCATTGGTGTTTTGAGAAAACATAGAGCCAAGTGCCTGGCCTAATGTTGCCCAAGCACTCCAATTCCTCATGCCATCATAATCAGCAACTAAACCTCCTAACAAACCACCCCCGCCAGAAAAAGCCAACATCCTCGTCGGCAGGGTATCCTCAAATGCCTTCACCTTTTTCTCAAACTGCCATAATGTAGATGCCTTTTCCCAACTTGCCTCTGTTTCAATCGCCCATTTCCACTTCACTAAGTAGTAAGTTAACATATTTCCTGCCTTTCGATAACCCGTCACCTTCTTGTCAAGAATTTTGTCCACTTCACGATCAAAATGAACCATGACAGTAGGCGGGGCACGCCTTGCCTCATTCCTTGCAGGATCTTCTTCATCCCCATGATAAGGCTTTAAGAAGCTTACATGAATTTTTGGGTGAATTTGTAATCTTTCTGGCAGTTTCAGCTTGTAAGCCACAGCAACAACTCTCTTTACAATCTCAAATGGACCATCATATTTAGGAATCAAACCTCTGTGAATTGCCTCACCTCTAAACTTTCTCCAAATCTACGGAGTCAGTTTCAACAGCACCTTGTCCCCAACCTGGAACTCAAGAGGCCTCCTCCCTTTATCCGCATACTTTTTCATTCTCCTTTATGCTTTCAACAAGCTGTCTTGTGCCTCCTGCATTAGCTCTTGCTTGTTGATAGCAAATCTGTACGCTATAGGACACCTGCCCCCTGAATGCTGTTTCGCAATCTCATGAGGTGTAAAGGGCTGCTGCCCCATTTCTAACTCGAATGGACTCATCCCAGTTGATGAAGACTTATACAAATTGTAGGCAAACTGCGCAGAATCCAACAAGTCTAGCCAATTCTTCTGACTTGCAGTCACATAGTGCCTTAAATAGTCTTCCAACACAGCATTGATTCTTTCTGTTTGCCCATCTATTTGTGGTTATTAGTAGTAGAAAACTTCAACTTTGAACCCATCAAACCAAATAGAACAGTCCAAAATCGACTAGTAAATCAAGAGTCTCTATCACTTACAATATCTTTAGGTAGCCCAAAGTATTTCACCACATTTTTGTAAAACAAATCAGCAGCTACCTCTACTATACATGTACTTGGTGCAGCCATAAAAACAACATACTTTGAGAATCGATCAACCACTATGAATACTGAACTCATTCCCTTAACTTTTGGCAGACTAGTAGTGAAATCCATTGAAACCGAAATCCATGGACTTTTTGGTATAGGAAGAGGCTGCAGTAAACCAGCTTCCTTTTGAGTTAAGCCCTTGTCTTGTTGGCAAACTAGACAAGTCTTCACATATAGCTCAATGTCCAACTCCATTTTAGGCCAGTAATAAGAACGAGACAGTAAAGCATACATTCTATCTTTACCTGGATGTCCTGCCCATTGTGGATCATGAGTTTCCTTTAGCAACTCTCTATAGATCTTCCCATTTGGAACAAACAGCTTGCCCCCCTTGGCATACAACAACCCATCCTCAAGCCAATAACGCCTCATAAGGCCAGCAATCATGTCTTGCACTGGCTTCAGATAGGTAGCATCAAGCTCTGCACTTTCTTTGATCTTGTCCACAAAATTTGACTCCACTCTTGTCAAGGCAGCCACATACTCTTGTACCTGTTTGTGGCTAAGTGCATTTGCTACTTCATTATGCTTGCCTAGTTTGTGCTCCCACACCAAATCATACTCTTGCAACAACTCTTGCCACCTAGCTTGCTTGGGTGATAGCTTCTTTTGTGTGTTAAATAAGGTATTAGCCACATTGTCTATCCTCACCACAAACTTAGGCCCTAGCAAATACACCCGCCACGCCAACAAATAATGCACCACTACAATCATCTCTTTTTCATGAGCTGAACACTTTTGTTCTGCTTCATTTAACTTCCTACTCTTATAGCCAATAAGTTGTTTCTCTTGTACCAGCACACCACCAATTGCTTTGTCAGAAGCATCAGTATGGACTTCAAAGGGCAACTCAAAATCTAGCAGACGCAGCACAAGCTCACTCGATACAGCAACTTTCAGCTTCTAAAAAGCTTCTTGACATGCATCTGTCCACACCCATTTCTTGTCCTTTTTCAGCAAATCTATGAGAGGAGCAACTTTCTTGGAATACCCTTGGATAAAATTCCTATAGTAGTTAGCCAATCCAAGGAAGGATCTCAATTCGGTCACTTTACTTGGTGAAGGCCAATCAAGGATAGCCTACACCTTCCCCTCATCCATCATCACAATACCCTTCCTGACTTTATGCCCTAGAAACTTAATCTCTTGTTGGACAAACTCACACTTCTCTTTCTTAACAAACAATTGATGTTCCCTCAATTTGGACAGCACCTTCCTAAGGTGTTCCAAGTGATCCTCCAAGGATTCACTATATATTACTATGTCATCTAAGTAAACCACAACAAAGCGATCCACATACTCATAGAAGACATCATTCATCAAATTAAAGAATGTAGCAAGGGCATTTGTTAAACCAACGGCATAACTAAAAACTCATAAGAACCATACGAGGTCACACAAGTAGTCATAGGCTCATCCCCTTCAGCAATCCTCACTTGCCAATAACCTGATCTCAAGTCCAGCTTTGTGAAGTAAATGGCTTTGCTCAATCTATCAAAAAGGTCTTGAATCAAAGGGATTGGATACTTGTTCTTCACAATCACTTTGTTCAAGGCTCTTTAGCCCATGCACATCCATAATGAGTCATCGTGCTTCTTTTGGAATAGAACAGGAGCATCATAAGGATCCTTGGAGGGCTGAATGTAGCCTGTATCTAGCAATTCTGCCAACTGCTTTCTCATCTCAGCCAACTACATCGGGGACATTCTGTATGGGGCCTTCGAATGAGGCTTTGATCTAGGAACCAACTCGATCCTATGATCAATAGCACGCCTTGGTGGAAGGGTCTTAGGCAATTTTGTAGGCATCATATCAGCAAACTCCCCTAACAGTCCAGCCACAGTGTTAGGACATATGTGTTTCACTTGTTAAAGAACATATGTCATTCTTTTATGTAATTGGCTAATCCTTTGACAAAACGCACTTTACTTGTAATTGGGTAGTTCTAGGTGTTTTTAATACTTCAAGAAACAAGGTTTCAAGATCAAGTGTTGAAGTCATCAAGTATGTCCAAGAAAACAAGCTGATAGTGCAAATTCATTAAAGCTCGACAGCTGGCTCGACAGCTGCATCTATCGAGCTTAAGAAAGCTGTCTCAAGCCCGTAAGCTCGACACCTTCTCGACAGCTTCTCGACACCTCCTATCTATCGAGATTTAAGAAATTTAGAATTCTGATCTAATTTCTTAGGATCCGTGAATGTGTCTTTGGGCCTTCTTTTCTCCTAACCCTAGACATATAAAAGGATTGTTTTTAGGGCCGTCAAATAGTTCACAAGTTGCACAAGCATTGAGAAAACTCTGTTGAAGCAAATTGTGACCAGAGACGAAGTTCTTGCCCTAGTTCATCTCTTCTGAAGAAGTTGTTGTGTATTTGTGAAAGTTCAATATGTGAATAAAACACCCTTGAACGTTTAGACCCCAAATTATAAATTATCAATTCAAGCTTATAATCAAACAATTAATGTGCGGAACATGAACATAAGCCAAACACAGAATTGATAACTAATCTAAGCCAAATATAAACACATCCACAGCAGTAAATATAAGGCAAAGATAAAGGGAAGGAAGATGCAAACACACGGACAACACACGATGTGTTATCAAAGAGGAAACCGAAGTCCTCGGCGTAAAACCTCTCCGCCGCCCTCCAAGCGGTCAAATAATCCACTAAAGAATGTAGTTGGGATACATGAACAGCAGAAGACCCTCCAAGCCTAATCTACCCAAGTACCTAAGCCCTCCAAGCTTCTTGCTCCAACGAGGTTACGCCGAACCTATTTCTTCTTTAGCTTCCCGGATTCCGCTACTAGACCATAGCATCAACCAATGTATATTGGTTCCTTCCAAACTGCTTCCCTTAGCACCAAATGAATCTTCTCACAGACGTGGGTGTGGTGAGAAAAGGATTTGGTCAATGACCTCTCAAGGATGTAACAATGGAGAGGAAGAGAGTAGAGGAATTTGTAGAGACTCTAAGGTAAAGATTGTGGATGAATCAATCTTGTTTTTCTCTAGGGTTTCTCTCAAAAATTCTCTCTGGAAGCTCTCTCAATTTAGTGGGTATAAGGGTCTATATATAGTGGTGTGTGTTTGGAATACGAAGAGACAGTTTTTGCCAAACAGGGCTGGTTGGCGGCTTGGCCTTGCAGCTTGTCCAAGTCGCGAGTTCAAGTCGCGACGTAACGGCCTGGCCAGCATGGGACTTTTGTCCTGTAGTGCGACAGCTGGCGCGACCCTTCAGCTCCCCTGTGTGCTTCTCACGTGCCTGCGTTAGGCAGCTTTCCAGTTGCGAGTCAGCCATGAGTCCTAACCGTGAAACTCTGCTTCTTTGCACAAACTTGAGCTTTTCTTCACACTCTCTTCACACACTACCCTTACATGAATCCCACCTAAATACAGGGTTACTAAGTGCTAAATTACAAGCAAATTGGCACGGAATAAAGCCAACAAGATGGTTGATAAATTTCAACCTTACAATTTGCACCTTTGGGTTTTGTGACCAAGCATCTTTTTGATCTTCATCGTGTAGGATGAACTGAAGAACTTTGCAGCCAACCTCTCTTTCAGCTGGTGTTGAAGTCGCGTACTGGGATCCGCGCATTGTTTAGTTACGTACTTGGGAGCCGTGCAACAAAAAGGGGGAACTGTCACTACAGAACAAGTCCAGTTGGGTATTGGGGTAAGGGTTCAACTGTAGGTTGGTAAGGTACTTGGGATTCCTTTACTTGTAACCGCTTGTTGTGATAATAGTGGAGTTTCGGGAGTAGTGATCTGAAAATCACCCGGTGGGGTTTTTGCCGTAAGGTTTTTCCCCATTCGTAAACAAATCACCGTGTCATTTAATTTCCGTGCATAATTAGTTTATTGGTGATTTGTTTGTGCTACCATGCGTTTGCATGTTAAATTGATTAATTAAATAACTTGACTAATTAATTAATTGGTTTAATCACAAGGGGTCATTCAGTTTGTGGCCTATCACACAGTATCTGAAACTTCAACATACTTGTCCTGCTTCATCTCAATCAATGTAGCCAAGTAAGTCATCTCACCCTTCTTCAGCCTATGCTCAACCTGCATGGCTGAAACCATTGGTTCTTTCAGTCTTACTATTTCCTACCCCATGCCTAACAGGAACATAGCATGGTTGCTTCTCATCAAGGATCAACAATACTCCAAGGAATGGCAGTAAGGCTGCCTTAGCAGCCACTAGGAACTTATCACCCAGAATTACATCAAAGTCATCTAACTCCATGACTAGGAAATTCACCTTTCCTGTCCACTCGCCAACCTTAAACTTCACTCCATAGGCAATTCTCAACATAGGTTTTGCCACTGAGTTTACTGCCTTGATCTTACTTGGACACTTACTCACTTTCTGACCAAGTCGTTGGACCATCCAATCAGCAACAAAATTGTGGGTAGCACTAGAATCAAGCATCCCTTCAGCCCCATTCACGTTCATCTCCACTTGAATATAAGACAGACCCTTCAAATTACCTCATGCACGTAGTGCATTCAGTAATTGTAAGGGGTTCACTCTGTTGTGAACTTCTTCATCGGACTGCCCACCACCATCTTCAGCAACCATGGCATTAAGCTTCTCACGCTTTGGATAGTCTCTTGCACGATGAAGGCCATTGCAAATGAAGCAACCAGCATTAAGCTTGGGCTGTTCTTTGCTTGGTTGAGAAGTAGAACTCTCTCCTTTGCTCTTGTTACCCTAATTTTTCTTCTGCTTATCCTTCTTCTTACCATCCTTTTTCTGCTTCTCTTTGCCTTTGTCCTTAGACTTATGTTTTTCATCATCACCACTAGGCTTATTGAACTTGTAGTCCACTAAGGCATCTGCAGCAGACATGGTAGTAGGCACGTCACGTACTGCCTGCCTCTTTAACTCCAATTGTGCCCAAGGCTGCAAGCCAGACATGAAATTGAGTAGCTTGTCCTCTTCAGATATGTTCTTGATATCCAGCTTCAAATAACTGAATGGCTTGACATATTCCCTTACTGTAGTAGTATGCTTCAATTTCTTTAAGGCGACTATTGCAACCCAGGTAGTGTTGGTAGGAAACAATTGGTCCTTCAATTCTTTCTTTAAGGCTTCCCACGAGTCAATTTTCCCTCTACCAGCATCTGCATCATCTTCCACACGGGTTCTCAACCATAACTTGGAATCCCCTGAAAGATACATGCTAGAAATCGTCACCATCTCTTGACTAGGCACCCTGGTAGCCTTGAAGTACTGCTCTATATCCCACAGGAAATTCTCCAAATCCTTGGCATTCCTGATACCATTAAAGGGCTTTGGTTCAGGCACCTTCACTTTGGTGGCAACTTCCCCCTCCCTAGGCAGGCCACTCATTGCTCACTTCAACAGGGCAATTTTTGTTTCAAGTTGACGTTGGGCCTCACTTGCTGCAGGGTTCTGGGTGTCTAGTGCAGCAGCTAACACTTCAACATGATTCAAAACCATATCCCTCTATTCTACAAGATCATTCCTCACCACAGTAGTTTCTACAAAGAGAGCTTCCAATCTGTCACACACAGAAAGTTGTTCCCCGTCTTTAGGAATTCCGAGTATGTTCTCTAAGACAATCACCCTTGCCTTGGTGTTCAAAGACATGGCAACCAAGCTTTGATACCAACAGTCATAGGGTCAAATTTTCTTTTAAATTTTCTACCTGTGATGGCACTAAGCCCCCTGACTTACTCTCAGCCAACACACCACACACACACACTGCAGGAACACTTAGAACAGAATTATCAAGGGAATTCACACACACACTGCACACACAGTATTTACAGGGCACCAACCCCAACCTTTATTACTCAATATCAAGTACAAAGGAAGCCTGGAGAATACACACGAAATTATCTAAGCCAAAATTACACACTCAGATGTTGACAGCCTCAACAACCTAGGATAAATGCACAGAAATAACTGTCGCGGCAGTTATTGCCAAGTAACTGCCCCTTTGTCCAGGACTTATTGCCACATGTGGTCTGACTTAGGACACCTTCAACTGATGCTGTCTTGGCCTGCTCTCCACCTTTCCAGCCCTTACTCAGCAGGTTTGATCATCAGGAAAGCTAGGAACTGCCTGGTAATTGCTGGTAACTGCCGCTGCAAACTCTGCACATGCCAGCCCATGTCTTAGCACATCATGGGGCTTCCGCCCATGCTCATGCAACCCACACACACTTGTTCTAACACATTTTAGAAGGCTTGGCCCCTGCCCAAGCCCTTCTCATCAACATCACAGCCCACACAGCATGCCCATTTGCAGTACTTCAAGTAACTGTCATCAGCCGACTCACACAAGTCCATGCATTATGCCAGCACCAACCAGCCCAATGCCTTGCATAGCATATCATCATCACAGCAGCCCAGCACTCCCTTGCACTCAAGCTACCAAGCCCACACACAAAGTAACCATCAGCCAAGCCACCAATGTCATGCACAATCTTATAGGGTCAACACCACCTGCTGCTGCCCAACATCAAAATTCGTCTCTGCCCACTATGGCCCTCCTCTGCCATGGCCTTGGGGCATCATGTGGAGCAAGGTGCCTTCACATGCTACCCCTCATCATGCTCATCATTCTAAATCCAGTAATGAGACCAGGCTTGTCCCCCCCCCCCCCCCTCAAAGAGCAGTTAGGAGCTTCTCTAGATAGGCATGAGGAGCCATTAGTGTGTTGAGAAAACATAGAGCCAAGTGATTGGCCTAATGTTGCCCAAGCACTCCAATTCTTCATGCCATCATAATCAGCAAATGAAGCTCCTAACACCGTGTCTCTTAGCTCTCTAGAACCTTCCCTTTCTCTTCCTCTCTCATCTTTGAAACTTTCTCAGGCCGAGCTTTCTCAAATGGACCTTCGTGGCTGACGACTCAAGCTCATCACGTCTAATTAGTGCCGCCACTACAAGCGGTGGATTGCTCTTCATCACAACCTTCATCAAGTTTTCACTAATCTCTAAAGCTTTGCTCTCTTAATAGACCTCCATGCTTGACCACCGAGGTCCATCTCTCGTCACACCCACCCACGGTGGTGATTTAGTTCCTCAAATACTATCTCAGCCTAGACCCTTCTCTAATAAGTATGAGGTTTCCATCTAAACCCAAGCTCTCTCTCTAAAACTCTTTGGTCTAAACAGAGTGGAGCCTTTGTGCTCCTCCGTGGCAAGCCCCAGCAACTACCAACACAATGGCAGCTTCTGTCTGAGACTTCTCTTGGCCTTAACTCGAACCCAAGTCACCGAGTCTCTCTACTCACAAACCCAACAACTACTATTCGATCTACAAGCTAAGAGCGCCTTGAACGGCGCATGAACCATAAGAAGGTTATGTGGAGGCTAAAAGCCTCACGTGTCAACCACGATCTACAGCAGTGGTGGCACGTGGATTTACACACAATGGTGCATGGACTCAGAGATAAGCATGTGAGTGAGTGTGTACAAAATAGAGGGTAAGTGCTAGGTCCTTGTGTTTGTGTGCTCGGTGTTGTGAGGCTTTTTGAGCATGTAAAGTGTGTAGAGCAAGATATTGTAGAAATTAACCACAGAGTGTGTGTGTGTGTGTGTGTGAGAGAGAGACAAAGAGATGCTATGAAAGTAAAGAAATAAAGAAAGGAATGGGGGTTTCGGGTTTACCCAGTTATTGTATTCTCCGTTTTTCCTTTTTGTTCTTCTTTTTGCTTTGATGCCTGTGGGTTGTTGTTTTTTTTTTTTTTTTTTCATTCTAATCTTGTGCTTATGGATGCCTCCATTGGGGTTTAGGAGTTTAGCTACAAAGAAAACACCATAAACATGTTAGATTCAAACTAAAGCAAAACCTAGAAAAATGAGAAAGAAGAAGCTCATGGTTGTGTAGATTCTCAACTGCTTCTGTAACTTCTATTTCTCTATGCTTTACTTCTCTTTTTTTTTTTTCTGGGATTTTTGGAGGAAAAGGGGAGACCATGAAGGAGGGCTAGAGAGATTTCTTTCTCTACCTAAACCCTAGGTCTCCAAGGGATTTTTCAATGAATGAGCTCTGTCCTCTCTTGATAAGGAATGTGTGGGAGTGTATACGTGAGTCTTGCGTGGGAGTGAAGCAAGAATAGTGTGCTATCATGAATTGCGTGCTGGCCAAGCATGAGCTGGCAGTAGATATGTCCAAAATTGGCTACTTGGGGGAATACTCTAGAACCAAATACAAGGCATTTCTCATCAATTCACCATTCATTTCTAATACACACCAACAATCAACGGACCTTAAACACACTCAATAAAATGTTAAGATAGTTGGATAATTTCATCGAGTGATAAACATTACGGGACCAAATTAAAATAAATGTAAAACTGTTGGACCCAAATAAAACTAGTGATAAACATTTCTTGATAAATCTTACTAACTTCCTACATCAAATGGTAATTCTGAGCATGTGCCAATTAGTTACTATCCCAACCGCAGATCATTAGAGCAATCCTGAAAAGTCCAGCAATATGTCAAATATGATCTTTAAAGCATCTCAAAGGGGAGACAATTGTCAATTTAAGAAATAAAGCACATTTTAATGGCAAACCCACAACTGGCAAATTTCTCACTTTCACTACAATTCGATCAACTTAAGCCTGATTCTTTTGTCTTTGGATATGAAAATGAAGAGAATTCTAATATGTTTAATGTCACGCCAAAATAAGCCCCAGCGACCCTTGATTTAAAACTCGGGTTCCCAACTGAATTTGAGGTCAAACAAAATATGGTATCTACAATCCCCATACCTAAACTCCAAACTAGAGTTTCTTGCCCAGTTCCAAGAACCAAGTCATAGAATTTTTTCCGGATCAACTGCAGCAACACAACCTTGTCAGGTAAAACCGGTCTCGATCCATGAACAACACAGTTTCCGCACGCAATTTTGGGGCAACAAAATGCAGAATCACGTTCTTTATTTGACACCTCTCATTGCACTCGAGATGTTAGATAAAGAAGGGGCAGCTATAGATACCGTATTTTGTCCGCCATCGATTTGTGTGCCGGACCCCGAAAATTTTTATCTCCATGGGGCCACGGAAGCATCTAGATTGACATGGCACAACCCGTTCGAGCATTGGAGCACTCAAAGTGCCAATTTAGGTCAAATTGACCAAAATGCACTTGGTCAACCCTGGGTTGACCGAAAGTCAAAGTCAGTCAAAGTCATCCCAAACTGACATTTTTCATGTTTCTACATCAAACCCGAGCTACTTGGTGATTTTCGTCAACTTTGACCAAGTTTGACATGAGGTTGACTCCTAAGGACACTAGAAACCCTAATTTTGATCCAACTGTTAGAACAGGTTGGGACCACTGTCATTACGAAGATTATCAAATTCCCTTTCCAATGACTATTCATGGGTCGAAATTGGAGTTAAAACAGTTGAGATATCCAGAAAACCACAAAAAGCGCGTCAGCACCCTTCCCGAGGCCATAACTTTCGACCGTTGGACACCAAGATCAATTCAATCCAACCCCTTCCATGTACCCCCTTTTATTTTCCTGCTCCTTGCTTGGGCCGCGTTCCCTGGGTAGGGCATTGTCTGTTTTACATTTCCTGTACCTTGCTGGGCCATACCCTTAGAACGTTGGCAATGTCTAATTTACTTTCTAGCTCTATGTGATAGTGTTAGGGACATATTTTATGTAATTGGCTAATCGTTTGACAAAATGCACTTTACTTGTAATTGGGTAGATCTAGGATGGGTTTAGTACATCAAGAAACAAGTGTTCAAGTTAAGTATTGAAGCCATACAAATTTGACCAAGAAACAAGTGAAGAAAGTGTTGTTCTTTAAAGCTTGATAGAAGTCTCGATAGAATCCTTTCTATCAAGAATTAGTGTTGAAGCTCGACAGATTCTCGACACAAGCTGTATATGTCGAGAATTATGAAATCAGACTTTGCAGATTTGATTACACGCATATTCCTATGTATTTGTGTAGGGTTTCTTTTCTCACAACCCTAGACATATATAAGGATTGTTTTAAAGGCCGTCGCGTAGACATTGAGTGACCAAATGCAAAAAGTGGCCTAGTTCATTATTCTTTCTAAAGAAGCTACTGCGTCTTTACGCCAAGGGTTTTGTGACCAACGAGCTTCCTGATCTTCATTGTTGATGAACTGAAGAACTTTGCAGCCAACAATCTTCTTCAAGTTGGTGAGTTAGTCAAGTACTGGGATTCGTGCATCATTGGTTAGTCACGTACTGGGATTCGTGCATTGAAAGGAAAGATTGCCGCTACAATACAAGTCCAATTGTGTATTGAGGGTAAGGGTTCAATTGTAGGTTGGTATTACGGGATAGGCCAAAGGGTTTGGTAAGATTCCTTATACTTGTAACCACTTGTGATTGATAATAGTGGATTCTTGGGAATGCTGACCTTAAAATCACCCAGTGGGGTTTTTGCCTCGTGTGGTTTTCCCCATTCGTAAACAAATCACTCGTGTCAAATTTATTTTCCGCTGCATTTAGTTTAGTTGGTGATTTTTTTGTGCTACCACGCTATTGCATGTAATTGAACTTAATTAATTAACTTGGGTAATTAATTAATTTGCAAGGGGTCAATTCATTTTAACCCAACAGATAGCATTGTGCATGATGTATGTATGTATATATATATATATATATATGTGTGTGTGTGTGTGCCTACGTGAGTGACCCTTTCTAGTTATGAGAGCTCTTGACCTTGTATTGTGGATATGTGCTCAAGGCGACTACCGTAGGTGCATATTCATGATATATTGTGTGCACAATCATTGTGGTGTGATTGTCTCGATCCATGTCACCAAGTGACATTGGTTTCCCCGTGTATGTGACATGCATCAACATGCCTGATGCTTTGAAGAGCTTTGGCTCGTCACAGTACGAGCATGTCAATACACGCTGTATACACAGACGCAAAACCCTGCCGGTGCACTATCGCCCACCAAACATGAAAATCTGCCAGATTTTCGCTGTGAAAATGGGGTGTCCCCATTGCCATATTCTCACGTTGAAAGCTTGGTGAGAATAGCGTTTTGCATGCTATGACGCATCTGAGGCGAAGCACTGCCGGATTTTCACCATGGAAATTTGGCATCAACTCCAAACAAACTTGGGAAGCATTGATCAAGTCCACACCCATTCTGAAACCCAAACCTCAAAGCCCAACACATTTAAAGCCCCGAAAGCTAATGCCAATAGCTTGTTTTCAATTGTCAATGTCTAAAAATTATGATTTTTCCAAAACAAATGACTGTCTTTGGACAGGCGTTGTGGAGTGCCTAACACATTTCCCACACGTAACCAGACTTCCGAACTCAAGAATCAAGATGTTTTACCCATCCACATTAGACTAGGAAAAGCAATCTTTTTCTTAGCCTAGGATCGATAATAAAATCAAATAGATTCAGGTGACCAATCACACTTAGAAAAATCCAATGATTGGTGGCGACTTCTCTTACCCTTAGTAATATTCTTAAAATTGACTCATATTCTAGTCACACACTCGAGTAGCCGTGTTGGCTGGTCGAGCAGCCGCGAGCTGTCAACAGTGTGTATGAACATTGCCTTTTGGCAGGTCTTACATGTATGTCTCTAAATTTCGCCTGTTTGTAGGCTCTCAATGTGTGTATGAATATTGCCTCTTAGTAGGGCTTACATGTATGTTTCTAGATTTCGCCTGTTGGTAGGCTTTTGATGTATATATGAACACTGCCTCTTGGTAGGCCTTACATGTATGACATTGGATTTTTCCTGTTGGTAGGTTCTCGATGTGTGTATGAACATTGCCTCTAGGTAGGTCTTACATGTATGTTTCTTGATATCACCTGTTAGTAGGCTCTCGATGTGTGTATGAACATTGCCTCTTGGTAGGTCTTACATGTACGTTTCTAGATATCACCTGTTGGTAGGCTCGAATGTATGATTGGACATTGACTCTTGGTAGGCCCCATGTATGTATGCTAGTAGCACTTTAGCATTGAAAGTTCAAATAGCGTTGAAAACACTATGAACGTTTAGACCCCAAATTACAAATTATCAATTCAAGCTTATTATCAAACAATTAATGTGCGAAACATGAACATAAGCCAAACACAGAATTGATAAACAATCTAAGCCAATTAAAATCACATCCACAACAGAAATTAAAAGGCAAAGATAAAGGAAGAGAGATGAAAACACAAGGACAGCACACGATATGTTATCGAAGAGGAAGCCGAAGCCCTCGGCGTAAAACCTCTCCGCCGCCCTCCAAGCGGTCAATAATCCACTAGAAAATGTAGTTGGGATACATGAACAGCAATAGACCCTCCAAGCCTAATCTACCCAGGTACCTAAGCCCTCCAAGCTTCTTGCTCCAACAAGGTTGCACCGAATCTTTTTCTTCTCTAGCTTACTGGATTCCGCTATAGCCCATAGCATCAACCAATAACCATTGGTCCCTTCCAAACTGCTTCCCTAAGCACCAAAAGACCTTCTCACAGACGTGGGTGTGGTGAGAAAAGGATTTGGTCAAGAACCTCTCAAGGATGTATCAATGAAGAGGAAGAGAGTATAGAAATTTGAAGAGTCTCTTAGTGAAGATTGGGGATGAGGCAATCTTGTTTTTCTCTAGGGTTTCTCTCTCAAAATTCTCTCTAGAAGCTCTCTACATTTCGTGGGTATAAGGGTCTATATATAGTGGTGTGTGTTTGGAATACGAAGAGATAGTTTTTCCCAAACAGGGTAAGTTGGCGGCTTGGCCTCGCGGCTTGACTGAGTCGCGAGTTCAAGCCGCGAGATAACGGCCTGGCCAACCTGGGACTTTTGTCCTGTTGTGCGACAGCTGGCGTGACCCTTCACCTCCCCGCATGCTTCTCACTTGTGCTGCAGTTGGCGGCTTGCCAGTCGCGAGTCAGCCACGAGTCCTAGCCGCGAGTCTGCATCCTTGCACAATCTTGAGCATTTCTTCACACTCTCTCACACACTACCCTTACATGAATCCCACCTAAATACAAGGTTACTAAGTGCTGAGATACAAGCAAATTGGCACGGAATAAAGCCAACAAGATGGTTGATAAAATTCAACCTTACAAGCATTTAGGAGCCGGTTGCACCAGTGTGGTCACCTTGCATCGCACCATGATTTCACAGATTTATCGAAAAAATTTGATGTTGATTGTCTCGCTGAGGGATATGGAGAGAGGAAAGACCGCATAAAAATAAAACTGCCCTAGTGTAGTTTTTATGTGGTTCTTAACATGAGAGGAAATGTTCCCGGCAGGATGGACCCGTTTTTAAGCATATTGATTGGTAGAAAATGGACTAAACCGCGCAAAATAAACTGCTCTAGTGTAGGGTTTTGTGTGGTTCTAAAATGATTAACCGACTTGAAGCGGGATTAGAATCGCACTGGACGATACAAGTTTCTTGACTACCCTACTGATGATTATGGATTTCCCCAACGGGATTTTGGACTCGTCGTGCGGTGGAATGCACTGATTGTCTCGGTTATCGACTGAATCAACAGATGCTTCGAGAAAAGTTCCCTTGAGGAATTGATCGTTGCGATCTTCATACCATGCTGGATGGACTGCTGTTAGTGATTAGGAATGGCCTTGACACTATCCCATTACATGCCTTAACGACGAGGGCTAAAACGACCCTTAAACCGGCTGAACCGGGTTTTGAAAATGAGGTTCAAGATATTCCAGGATGCTGGACAAGACGCGCAAAGATAAGCTGCCCCAGTGTAGGCCTTGCAAGCTTTGCTTGATATAGATAGGCAGGGCTGCACCTAGAGTCCCAGTATGGAGAGGCAGCTGGTTCATCTTCAACATTCATATGGCCGACTGAGGGAGATTGCTAAAGATCTAGGCTTTGATGCAACAGGGTTGCTTTGTACCCATTCTTCAGATGATCTGATTCTTCTCACCAGCTTTAGGAGGCTATGCAGGGTGGTATTAGACCATTTGGGCCACGTTTGACTTGCTGGAGTCTATTCCGTCTCTTTTCATTTCTGCACATGAGCTATGTAGTTAGTATTCCACCATGTACGGAAAGGTCCATCGTAAATTGCTAGGCAATTGTGAACAACCTTCCACTTTTGGGTTTTTAAAGCATAGTCTAGTTTGTAAGGCATGCTTAAAAACAGAAACATGTGGAAACAATGATGTTTTTGCATATATTGATTATCAAGAGATATTTATATCTATGAGATTTGTGTTTGGGATGCATAATGATGAATGCATGAAAGGATAGAAAGGCACAAAACAAGCATAATTAACAAATGTGAGAGACCGAAAAAAGGCGCTCTCAAAAATGAGATTCGGGTGCTTTAAGGCACCTCTCTTTTTGGGTAAATGGTGTGGAGTTGCCACTTTTTTTTATACAAAAAAAAATAAGAAAAAATAAATACAATTACATATTCAAAATACTTTAAATGTCATTGATTGAATAAAAAAAGTACAATTTGGTAGATTAACCTTACAAGGCTTTGGTACTAATTACTATCTATGCAAAAAAAAAAAAAATACAAAGCTTTGGTCCTAGTTACATTCTACCAAAATTAAAGACAAAACACTAGTCTACCAATCCAAAATCCTAAGTTTGGGGGCTAGGTTACGAAATGGGAAGGTATTAGGCACCTATTCCGCCCAGACAGAGTCTGGTCTTCTAGACTCTAATCACCATTATATTCCCTTTTGTATTGATGTTGAATGATTTGTTATAACACATGAGAAACACTTGACAAAAATTAATTTCAACAAATCTATCTTATGAACATGTCCTCCTTTAAAAAGAAAAATCAGAAAAATCATATGTCTTTGAAAAATTAAACAAAATAAGATTTGATTTGTAAAAATCAGATCTGCTTTTTGTAATTTAAAAAAATGGGATTTGATTGGTAAAAATCATATCTGTTTTTGTAACATAAAAAATTAAGATTTTGTTAAGAAAAATCAGATCTGTTTTGAAAAAATAAATAAATAAGATTTGATTTGTAAAAAAAAAAAAAAGATGAGATTTGGTTTATAAAAAATCAAATCTGTTTTTGTAAAGTAAATAAATAAAGATTTTTAAAAGAGGATTCACATTTATGAGACAAACTTACAACGCATGCATCACATATTAAAAGGAAAGACTTTAACCTAACTCTTAATTTCTTCTTTGAAATTTCAAAATCTGCAATTTTATAAAAGAGAAAAAAAAAACCATTTTTAGTAAAAAATTCAAATCTGTATTTAATGAAAATATAGATCAGTTATTTTGTTTAAAAAAAAAATTAGATCTGCATCTAAGGAAAATACAGATCTGTTTTGTGTTTGAAAAAAATTCAGATCTACATCTATGGAAGATACAGATCTGTTTTGTGTTTGAAAAAAATTCAGATCTACATCTAGGAAGATGCAAATCTGTTTTGTGTTTGAAAAAAAAGGTTTTGATGATCATTAATAGATTTTGAAATCAAGGAAAAAATTAAAACAAACATGTCAAAGAAAATTCCAACAAAGTATCTAAGCATGGAAATTATGTATTAAGAACAAGGTACAATAGAACATATTAATCACATTCATGCAATGAACAACAACATACTAGGTACCTCTTTGAGGTCTAAAATACTAGGTACCTCTTGCATGAGCGTGCTCTTCGACAGAAGAATATTTTAAAAATCAAAGAAGTTTATTCACTTCTTTGAGGTCTAAAATACTTTACTTACAAAAAAGAAGTTCCTAAAGCAAAAGCCTCTAGAACATCTTTAACATAAGGGGAGCAGAAAAGTCAGAAAAGAAGCCCTTAATTATGATTTTTCTCCTCTATTTATAGAGGTTGGGATGCTTAAAAAATAAGCTGAATGAGATCAGATATGAATTGGAATGCGTCCTTATCTCTAAAAAGTCGAAAAAGATAGGCTTTATCTCAATCAAGGGGTAGTGTTTGGGCCAATCGGCACTTGCCATGTGCCAACAGACCCTCTTGGGTGTCGAGCCCACGTTTGAGTTTTGGCCCAATTTGGACTCTTTTTTTAGGATTTTTTAATCATAAATTGCACCTAGATGCATTTTTAATTCGTATTCTAAAAATTAATCCCTATTTCTTTGATATTCAGGTCTTTAAAGTGATAATTATCTTGTAAATAAATATTCTAAAAAGACTTGATTATCCAAAACCTCTTTGTTATCTGATTATCCACTTTATTCCCATGCAAGCAGACCTATTTTTGACACTAACCAATAACCAATCACAAAATTATTTAATTAATTTTAATTGTTTAACCAATCAAAATTAATCGTGCGTGATCGGCTCCACCCAAACAAAATGCATGTAGACCGTGAAAACTTGATCTTGTGATATCTTTCAATATGTCGGTCCAATTCAGAAATCGGACATACCATCATGATCGATAGAATCTCAAGATCATTTTTATGATATGCAATGAATGAATTAATGCATGTAAGGCAACTATAAATTCCGGGTATATGAATGGTCACTCTAGCCATCTTCCAAGATTAAATTATGGCTGCAAAATCGAGTGTCTATAGAATGCCCCTTATTGATAGAACTTGCAAAGCGAATGTCAATGTAAAACAAAGACATTGATTTTAATGGCCATGATTTAATCGAGGTTGACTTTTCAAAGATTACCTAGCCCTAAAACCTAAAACCTTGGAACGTAGAACTAGTGTTTTCTTGTTTTGAAAAATGAGAACTGTGAATACTTGACCTACTTGACAAACAACTGATAAACTTGAAATTTGAGATGACTGAGAGGCTTCTCTATCTCAGTCTAAATCTAGGGTGGATTAAGAGGCTTCTCTATCTCAATCCAAAATTGTGGCAACCAAGGGGCTTCTCTACCTCGATTTGAATGAAAGGTAACCAAGAGGCTCCTCTATTTTGGAACCTGGGACGATTGAAAGGCTTCTCTGTCTCAATCTTGAATGGTGATGACCAAGGGGCTTCTCTACCTTGACCTGGATGGAAGGTATCCAAAGGGCTTCTCTACCTTGGAACCTGGGATGATTAAGAGGCTACTCTATCTCAATCTTGAATTGTGACGACCAAGGGGCTTT
This sequence comes from Quercus aquifolioides, assembly GCA_019022515.1. NCBI lineage: Eukaryota > Viridiplantae > Streptophyta > Magnoliopsida > Fagales > Fagaceae > Quercus > Quercus aquifolioides. The sequence goes on along the minus strand of CM032328.1, from coordinate 38,751,535 downwards.
TCAACCTTAGAACCTGGGGCGATTGAGAGGCTTTTCTATCTCAATCTTGAATTATGACGACCAAAGGGCTTCTCTACCTCGATCGGGATGGAAGGTAACCAAGGGGCTTCTCTACTTGGAACCTAAGGCAATTGAGAGGTTTCTCTATCTTAATCTGGAACCGTGGCGACCAAGGGGCTTCTCTACCTCGATCTAAATGGAGGGTAACAAAGGGGCTTCTCAACCTTGGAACCTGGGGCGATCGAGAGGCTTCTCTATCATAATCTTGAATTGTGATGACCAAAGGGCTTCTCTACCTCAATCTAGATGTAAGGTATCCAAAGGGATTTTCTACCTTGGAACCTAGGGCGATTGAGAGGCTTCTCTATCTCAATGTTGAATTGTGACGACCAAGGGGCTTCTCTACCTTGATCTAGATGGAAGGTATCCAAGGGCTTCTCTACCTTGGAACCGAGGATGATTGAGAGGCTTCTCTATCTCAATCTTCAATTGTGACGACCAAAGGTCTTCTCCTCCTCGATCTAGATGGAAGGTAACCAAGGGGCTTCTCCACCTTGGAACCAGAGGCGATTGAGTGGCTTCTCTATCTCAATCATGAACTGTGGCGACCCAGGGGCTTCTCCACCTCGATTTGAATGGAGGGTAACCAAGGGGCTTCTCTACCTTGGAACCTGGGGAGATTGAGAAGCTTCTCTATCTCAATCTTGAATTGTGACGACCAAAGGGCTTCTCTACCTCGATCTGGATGTAAGTTATCCAAAGGGTTTCTCTACCTTGGAACCTGGGGCAATTGAGAGGCTTCTCTATCTCAATCTTGAATTATGATGACCAAGGGACTTCTCTACCTCGATCTGGATGGAAGGTATCCAAGGGCTTCTCTACCTTGGAACCTGGGCGATTGAGAGGATTTTATATCTCAATCTGGAATTGTGACGATCAAGAGTTTTCTTTACCTCAATCAGGATGGAAGGTATCCAAGGGGCTTCTCTACCTTGGAACCTGGGACGATTGAGAGGCTTCTTTATCTCAATCTTGAATTGTGACGGCCAAGGGGCTCTACCTTGATCTGGATGGAAGGTAACCAAGGGGCTTCTCTACCTTGGAACCTGGGGCAATTGAGAGGCTTCTTTATCTCAATCTTGAATTGTGACAATCAATGGGCTTCTCTACCTCGATCTCGATGGAAGGTATCCAAGGGGCTTCTCTACCTTATAACCTGGGATGATTGAGAGGCTTCTCTATCTCAATCTTGAATTGTGAAGATCAAGGGGGTTCTCTACCTCGATCTGGATGGAAGGTAACCAAAGGGCTTCTCTACATTGGAACTTGGGGCGATTGAGAGGATTCTCTATCTCAATCTTGAATTGTGACCACCAATGGGCTTCTCTTCCTCGATCTAGATGAAAGGTAACTAAGAGGCTACTCTACCTTGGAACCTAGGGCGATTGAGAGGCTTCTCTATCTTAATCTGGAACTATGGCGACCAAGGGGCTTCTCTACCTTGATCTGGATGGAAGGTAACCAAGAGGCTTCTCTACCTTGGAATCTGGGGCAATTGAGAGGCTTCTTTATCTCAATCTTGAATTGTGACAATCAATGGGCTTTTCTACCTCGATCTGGATGGAAGGTGTCCTAAGGGCTTCTCTACCTTGGAACCTGGGACGATTAAGAGGCTTCTCTATCTCAATCTTGAATTGTGAAGACCAAGGGGCTTCTCTACCTCGATCTGGATGGAAGGTAACCAAAGGGCTTTTCTACCTTGGAACCTGGGGCGATTAAGAGGATTCTCTATCTCAATCTTGAATTGTGACGACCAAGGGGCTTCTCTTCCTCAATCTGGATGGAAGGTAACCAAGGGGCTTCTCTACCTTGGAACCTGGGGCGATTGAGGGGCTTCTCTATCTCAATCTGGAACCATGGCGACCAAAGGGCTTCTTTACCTCGATCTTGATGGAAGGTAACCAAGGGGCTTCTCTACCTTGGAACCTGGGGCGATTGACAGGCTTGTCTATCTCAATCTGGAACTATAGCGACCAAGGGGCTTCTCTCCCTCGATCTGAATGGAGGGTAACCAAGGGGCTTCTATACCTTGGAACCTAGTGCGGTTGAGAGGCTTCTCTATCTCAATCTTGAATGGTGGTGACCAAGGGGATTCTCTACCTTTATCTGAATGGAGGGTAACCAAGGGCTTCTCTACCTTGGAACGTGGGGCAATTGGGAGGCTTCTTTATCTCAATCTTGATTGGTGCTGACCAAGAGGCATCTCTACCTTAATTTGAATGAAGGGTAACCATGAGGCTTCTCTACCTTAGAACCTGGGGCAATTAAGAGACTTCTCTACCTCGATCTGGATGGAAGGTATCCAGGGGGAATCTCTACCTTGGAACCTGGGATGATTGAGAGGCTTCTCTATCTCAATTTGGAATTGTAGTGACCAAGTGTTGGCTCAAGTTCAACATGTGTACCCTCCTGCAATGATTCCAGTTCAATCTTGTCTTTCCATCCGGTTGGCTGACCTTCTAGCTAATGAAGAAATTACTCGTGCTCAAGTCAACCATGTTGTTTAGGGGACATTTAGAGACTATCTTAAACTTGTCCAGACTCAATTGCTATTACCTCGGTAACTTTCTCCTCTCCCAAAGTCAATTGGCGTCTCATCTTCTTTGTTTCAACCTTTGTGAAAATATCTGCATGTTACACTTTTAGGCTTCATCGTCTAAAATTGAGGAGAGTCCCCCTCCTAGCCATACTGACGGCTCTTCTAGTTCTTTCATGGAGACATATCCTCATTTTCTTGCATGGTAGTATGAAGTGATGAACCCTGATAGGTCATACTGCTCTGAGAATTTGGACCGGCCAGAGTATACCCCAAATGTCCCCTAGAATGACCCAGTATATTCCTAAATCCTTTGGTCTTCTTTCTCATGTTTGCTCATTGAGTTATTTTGAACTTGTGGATTTATGCTTCAGGTCAGTGTTGATCTTGTGGAAGAAAGTATGCAGATGATTGGAGGTTTGCAGCTTGTGGCACGCACTCAATCTTCTCAATATGTGCTTAATGAAATGAACTGGGTAAAAGATGATGCTTCCTTAGTGCTTTTTGCTTAAATCTCTATGATAATGGATCTAACACTTGTCTCTGTTGATTTTTCAGAACAGCTGAAAGGCAATGGCTGATGCCAACACAAGATCCTTGGAAGAGAGGATCAAAAATCTTGAACTTCAAAACTGGCAACAAGAATCTCGGTTTTATGCAAGTCAAGAAGGAGACACTGAGGGTGGCCCCTCTAAGGGTGGGTCTAGGAGATCTTCCCGCAGGTGGACACGAAGTCCAAATGATGCTTGACTTGTATCTTAATTTTCCTGCAAGGGTAAGAAAGAGTATTCCTTAGAGAATTTGTATTAATTTCAGCTGTTAGCTCTTTATCTTTGGATAGCTCTTTATCTTGCTAAAACTTAGATGAGACAAGTTTAGAATTCACCCAATGAAGTCTGGTAGTAAAAAATTTGAACTTTTCTGACCACCTTTAATGTGATTTATATTCACCTGAATGAGGCAGGGCTGAATGCCCCTAGTTTGGAAACTTTATGCATGATGAACTTTTATTTTTTTGAAAAGGGTTTCTTTCTTCTTCTTCTTCTTCTTTTTTTTTTTTTTTTTTTTTTTTTTTGAAACAAATGGACAAGGCATGCCTAAATGCCCCAATTTAACAAACCATGCAAATTTTGAGAAACTTTATTGCACAACCATTTTTTTTTTAGTGAAAAATTGAATCAAAACGGACCTGTGAAGTGCCTGAAAACACAAAATAGGGTAACCAAGCCTTGGTTGAGCTAGGTGTCGATCGGCACTCTTGGAGTGCCAACTAGCACATTGAGGTGCCGACAGGCATGCCCAATTTTGGGCCGATTCCTCGTGCTTTTCGAACGCATTTTTCTGTGTTTTTGTGTTTTTTTGAAAAATATTTTCTCTGTTTAAGACTATGAAACACTTTCCTAGTTAGCTACAAACTCTTGAAACCTATTTAAACCGGGTTAGGGACTGAGGTAACTTACTTTAGCATTTAAAATGCAAACAAATCTCTAAATCAAAGTTATCAAGAAACAATAATCACATGCAAGAGTTATACATGGCTAAGAACCAAAATTTTCCTCGTTCAACCATTCATGATATCAATAGATGGGTTTGTAGCTTTGATTTTAGCACCAAGACCAATTTTACAGCCTGCAAACTAGAGAGAATCAAGGATTTAAGGAATGTCAAGATCAAGTGTGATTTTCTCCATGCTGCCATGAAGTTCTGGGATATTGAAGACCATGTGTTCCGGTTTAAAACTACAGAACATTTTCCCATAATTGAAAATTTTTCAACTATTCTGGGTTATGATCCTGGCAAAAAATCCGTAGCAGTTTCTTGTGATCCCAGACATAGGGAGATTTTATCTGATGCTCTAGGACTTTCTACTTCAATTACCAGTAGCATGATTGAGGGCCACATGGTGAATCTTCATGCAGTTGTTTCAAGACTGATTAACAAACGTACTCATGGAGTGACTGACAACATGCATAAAAATTTTGGCTTAGCTCTTTACTTCGTGGGAGAATTTTTGCTTTGCTCTAGAAGGCCTAGTTTTGTGGATGCTCAAGCTATTAGCATTGTGAGTCAAGATAAGGATGGTGATAATCCTGTTTCTCTGATCTTGGTAGAAACTTTTTTAGGATTGGATTCTGTATTTCTTAGTGGAGAGTCACAAAACTTTCTTAGGAGTCCCTTGAATTTGCAGATATGGATGATGGAAAGACTGGACATGATTGGCATGCCTACTGTTGCTGATTATGGTCCTGGAAATTTCCCCAATAGGACTGTTCTCAAAACCAAGTGTCAAACTAAAATCGACTGGGTGAAATTTCTCAAAACCCAGTGTCTCGATTAAATGGAATTGTTATTGGTGGAAGTGCCCACCTCCTTTGTTGCGGTCTCCAAGATCATATCACATCTTCATAGTTGGATTAAGGAGGGCAACTTTCTATAAGGCTGATAGACACTTAAGGCAATTCCAATATGAGCAGGGAATGCCCGGTGGAAAAGGAAGAAAACATTTCACTCCTATGGACACAAATCCTACTTCTAGAAGGAACATGTTGTTGGGCTTGGAGATGGCTGACTGAGTGGATCAATCTTTTGTTAAGGTTCACTTTCACAGGATGACCACAGAATATTCTAACTGGTTGGTGAACAAAATTGCAGATAAGGAGGCTGACATGGTTTCCATGAGAAAACAAATTCTTATAGAACCAAGAAAAGCATGAGGCTAATAACTATGAGTTTAGAAGGAGGGAAAAATATGACAAAGGACCTAGCACAGATGGAACCAATGAACAACCAAAGGAGAAAAGACTAAAGAAAAAATGATCTTCTTTTTTTTGGCTTTGAACATGTTTATTTTAAAAGTTGGTGTGAAACTCTTAGGTTTAGGAATTATTTAGGACCTTCAGGTTAAGGGTTCTGTTTAGGGTTTGGTTTTTTATGGTTTGGTTTAGGGTTTTCATTTTTGTGTAATGGCATGGTTTAATGGAATGGTTAGATTTTGAAAAAAAAAATTTGCTTAATAGGTAAATGGTGGGTTTGGGGAAGTTATGATCGGACCAATATATGGTTGCCTACGTACCTCCTGGGCAAAAGGATCAGGTCATCATGTAGTTCGTTTTTATCTGTCTTAACTTTTGTCTAGGCCGCCTTTTCAGGTTTTCAACCTAGCAGGCTCTCTCACTCTCCTTTTTTTAACTCTCCTTTTGCATAGATCGCCCTTTTGTGTTTTCAACCTACCCCCTTCTTTTTTTGAAGCCGAACCTAGGAAGGGAAATAACATAATTTACAACCACTTTAGACGTGGTGTTTTCAGACTACCACCTCAGACGTGATATTTCTTCAATTGATCCATATTAGTTGGCTCAGTAAAAGGGTTTGCATCTAAGTCCATCAACCTTACAGCTCCACCAAAGTATATCTGTTTGATGATATATGGACCTGCCCAATTTTGCTTGAACTTCCCGTTTGTCTCTTGAACCGGGGCTCGAATCTCTTTCAGCACTAAATCCCCCAACTTCAAGTCTCTAGTTCTCACTTTTTTTTCAAAAGCTTTCCTAAGCCTCCTTTGGTAACCTTGAATGTGATACAAGGCCTTGAGTCTCTTCTCATCCATCATTCATAATTGGTCATATCTACTTTGCAACCAATCTACTTCAAGGATTTCACTCTCCAGTACTATTCTCAATGAACGAACACCCATTTCAATGGGAAGGACTGTTTTCATCCTATACACCAAGGAATAAGGAGTGGCTCTTGTGGAGGACCGAATTGATGTCCTATACTCCCAAAGTGCATAGGGTAATTGTAGATGCCAGTCCTTGTAATTTTTCATGCTCTTCTTTAGAATTCGTCCTATATTTTTGTTTACAGCCTCAACTGCTCCATTAGTCTAAGGACGGTAGGGTGAGGATTTATGGTGCTAAATATTGAACTATCGAAGCAGCTTCTCTGTTTCTCCCTTGAAATGTAGTCCATTGTTTGAGATAATTTCATGCGATACCCCATATCTACAAATGATATTAGTCGGAATAAGCTGAGCAACTTTTTTCGAGTTCAAAACCTTGTATGAGGCAGCTTCTACCCATTTAGTGAAATAATCAATAGCAACCAACATAAATTCATGGCCATTGGATGCTGCTAGATGAATCTTCCCAATAATGTCTATTCCCCATGTAGAGAATGACCATAGTGAAGTCATGGTATGTAATGGCATAGGTGGCATGTGCTTTAGATCTCCATGGACTTGGTATTGATGGCACTTCTGAACATAAGTTGCGCAGTCTGCTTCCATAGTAGTCCAATAATAACCTTATCTCATTATTTTTCGTGACAGTATGTGTGCATTCATGTGTGGCTCATAACTTGACTCATGAACCTCTTCAATTATTTGCTGTGCTTCCTTGGCGGTCACACAAAGGAGATGAATTTCATCATATGATCTTCTATAAAGCCTCTCCCCACAAATAATATAATTAGTGGACAAACTTCTGATAGTCAATTGGTCATTCTTGTCCGTAGACTTTGGGTATGTCCCATCCTTGAGGTATTGTAGAATGTCTGAATACCATTCACCTTCTCCATTCTTTTCCTCATCTTCTTCTATTGACATACAAAAGATGGCTCTTCTTTTTGTTCCATCACTATTGGTCGAGCTTCATCCTCCTTAGGTCCATCTATCATGGATGCCATTGTTGCAAAAGCATCTGCAATCTGATTCTGCATTCTTGGCACATATTGGTACTGGATCTTTCTGAATTTCAAGGCCCACTTTTGAAGACATTCATGATAAGGCATTAGCCTTTCTTCCTTGATCTTCCATCTATTCTGAATCTGAGAAATTATCAAGGCTAAATCACCGTACACCTCCAACTTTTTCACTCCAATACCTAAGACTGCTTGTTATCCCATAATGCAAGCTTTATATTCAATGGCATTATTAGTGGCAGGAAAGTTGAGCCTACCAGAGAATGGGATGTGTGTCCCTTTTGGATAAATTAAGAGAACTCCAATGCCACTTCTATTTTGATTAGTTGCTCCATCAAAATACATCTTCCATGATTCTAGCTTTATCCTCATGATATCCTCATCTGGAAAGTCTCCTTGGATTTCTTCTACTTCTTCAGGTGAACAGCGGACCAAGTGATTAGCAATTGCTCTCCCCTTCACAGACTTCTGAATCATATATTTAATATCAAATTCTGATAGAAGCAGAACCCATTTAGCCGTCTTTCCATCTTGTACTGGCTTCTTCGTCAAGTACTTCAATGGGTCCATTCTTGCAATCAACAAGACCTTGAAAGCAAGCATATAATGTCCGAGTTTACGGGTTGCCCATACAAGTACTACACATGTTTTCTCAAGTGGTGAATACCTCTCTTCATAAGCCAACATCTTCTTGTTGATGTAGTAGATCGCGTTCTCTTTCCTAGACTCCTTCAGGTACTGAGCAAGCAAAGCCCCCATTGCTGTATCCGTAGTTGTGAGATACAACAATAATGGCTTTTCAAGTACCGGTGGGACCAATATTGGTGGCCTCATCAGATAATTCTTAATCTTCTCAAAATCTTCTTGGCACTATTCATTCCATACTGTGGGAACTTCTTTCTTGAGCAGTTGAAAAAGTGGCTCACATGTCATGGTGAGCTGGGCTATGAATCTGCTAATATATTGTATCCTCCCTAGAAATCCTCGGATCTCCTTCGTAGTCCTTGGAGGCTTCATCTCTACAATTTCCTTGATTTTGTCAAGATCTACTTTAATTCCTCTCTGACTTACCATAAACCCCAACAGCTTTATGAACGTGACACTAAAAGTGCACTTCTTTGGATTTAACCACAAATTATAGAATTGGATTCTTTCAAAGAACTCCCATAAAGCTGGTATGTGCCCTTTACGGTCTTTGGACGTCACTATCATGTCGTCAACATAAACTTCTACTTCTTTGTGGATCAAATCATGTAACAAAGTAGTGGCTACACGTTGGTAAGTAGCACCAGCATTCTTAAGGCCAAATGGCATGACCTTGTAGCAATACGTCCCCCATGGAGTAATGAAGGAGGTCTTCTCCATATCTTCCAAAGCCATCTTTATCTAATTGTATCCCAAAAAACCATCCATAAATGATAGCAAGGCATGTCTTGCTGTGTTATCAACTAAGATATCAATATGAGGTAAAGGAAAATCATCTTTCAGGCTAGCCTTATTAAGATCTCAGAAGCCTATACACATTCTCACTTTCCCATCCTTCTTTGGCATCGGAACCACATTAGCTAACCATTCTGGGTAGTTGACCACTCTAAAAAATCCTGCATTGTACTGTTTCTCAACTTCTTTGATCTTGAGAGTCCACTCTGGCTTCATTCTTCTCAACTTCTACTTGACCAGCTTCACGGTTGGATCTGTTGGAATGTAGTGTTGCACTATATCTGTATCAATCCCAGGCATATCTTCGTATGACAATGCAAAATACCTCTTTGAATTCTGTTAGTAGGTCGGCTAATGCATCATTCTCAGAGGAGGTTAGGGTATTGCCCACTTGTATCATCTTTGGTTCATCATCAGTTCCCAGGTTAATAGGTTAGGTTTCTTGTTTTGTAGGTTCTACATGCCCTTATTTTAGTTCCTTATTATTAAGAGTTTCTTTACCAATTTCCGAAATAAAAACATTCAAAGCAAACAAATAAGCAGAATCAGAAATCACATTATAAGGAAAAGAGTTCTTAACAGACTCAACAAAAACGGACTCTATAGGAATACAATCACAAATAGACTCAATAGGAACGATAATACTAGCAAAAACAGACTCAATAGGGATAGAAACAATGTTTTTGGCAGGAGTGATTGGCTTAACGGTCTTAATCTTCTTCATAGAGTCTTCCATGGGGTGGGTGGCTCCCTCCCATGCCCAATTCTTCAACTGGGTTGTGGCTTCAACGATGGCAGGTGGCTTCCAGTGAGTTTCTTCTTCCCTCAGCATCAGTACCATGGGGTCTTCATCCATATAATCCATGCCTTCACCATCAATCTCCATATATGTGGGCTTGTCAATCACATAAGCATCCAGACGCTTTATACTGTCATCCACTCACCGAACAGATCTTGCTTTCTTTTGTTGCTTGGGTGGATGTATTAGGGGAGGTATTCAAACTCATTCCCTTCTATCCTCCCATCTTCATCTTCAAGACTCTCCAGTGTTAAGTTTCTAAAACTGTGGATCATCAGCTTTCTGTCTAGGGTGGCCAATCTAGCATCTATGTCATCTTCTTCCTTAGTATACAGGGTCAATGATCCAAGTTCTGAATTGTGGAATGACCCTAACTCAGGAATTTCTCTACCATGCTTGTCATATCGAGGGCCTGACCTTGAGCTGCCATCAGTAATGCAACTCCAATCTGAGGGCCGATTATAGGGGTAATCATCATAATCTATATCATCAGCTTCTTCGTTTTCAACTTCGGCCTCATCTCCTACAGCTTCCAGCACATTTTCTAGCTCATATTCTTCACCTTCGGCACCATTCTCCATATCGATAGGTGTCGACGCCCAGCCTCGATCTTTGGGCAGAAGCGGAAAAACTACCGCCACCGTCGCGAGCCTTCATTCGACCACCCGTCGTGGCGACAACTTGCACGCACGGGGCCGGTTAAAGGCCCCTCTCGTGTGAATATGTATGGTTCACGCGGAGCTTCGGGTGCTCTCTCTCTCTCTCTCTCTCTCTCTCTCTCTCGGTGGAGGAAGGTAGGTCTACCTTTGGTTTTATGGTAGGAATCTTTGCCAAATTTTAAGGGATTACCAAAGGTGAGTGGAATTGCCACCAACCATTGGATTTTTCTAAGGTGTGATTGGTCACTTGTTTCTAGTTGATTTTATTACCAATCCTAGGTTAAGAAAAAGGTCATTTTTCCTAATCTAATGTGGATGGCAAAAAATCTTGATTCTTAGGTCTGGAAGTTTGGTTACATGTGAGGAAGGTGTTAGGCACCCCACAACACCTGTCCCAAGGACAGTCCTTTGTTTTGATAAAACCTTTATTTTTGGAGATTGGCAGTAAAAACATGATTTTGGCATTGGCTTCCAGAGCTTTGCATGCATGGGGGCTTTGAGGTTTTGGCTTTTGAAAGGGTGTGGTCCCAATCTATGCTTTCCTAAGGCATTCGAGCATAGTGCCAGATTTCCATTGCGAAAATCCGGCGAGAAGCCGCCTTACTTTCACGGAAGAAATTAGGCATTGCTAGCCTTAAATGACACGGATCGCAACAGTCACACCGGAAAGGGGCAAACAGGTATATATATACATGCATCATGCACAATGCTAGCACACAGAGCAGGAAAGTAAATGCCTACATCCCTAGAGCATGGCCTAAAATATAAGTGCAGGAAAGTAAACAGGGATCGTCATACTCTAGAGATGAGGACGAATTGTACACAGCATGATATACCTAATACGGACCATCTAAGAGAGAAAGGGAGGAGGAAGAGAGGGGTTTAAAGAGTACATAACCAAAGGGAAAAGCTAAACCCTAGACCTACTGAACGCGGCCACTCAGCCTAACCGCATGCTTGCATCCATGCCCTTTTTGCTTGCGCCTAGGAGATCGTGCCCTAGCCCCGTGTGTCCTCGCTCCATGTGTGTACATGCAAAGGCAAAGACAAGAAAACCAGCAAAAAAGCAATGGAAGGAAAATGCGTAGATAATAGAAAGAGGACGCAAAGTGACTAAGCAATATAGATATGGCAAGCATAGAAACAAGGATGCGGGCAAACAAGCAAAGGAGATAGCAAACAAACAAGCAAGAAAGGCAACAAGCAAAGAAACAAACAAAAGGGGGTGTCCACGAGGGACAAATGTCCATAGCTTCATTGTGTTGAAGTATGGATGACACACTAGCAAGCAAGACTCATGCACAGACATGTAAGCAAGCGTGTAAAGATGCATAGAAAGCCAACGAGTGGCACAAACAAGCATGGCAAGCATATCAGCGCACGGAGTGGAAAGGGAAAGGTATGCACGAAGCAATCGGCATCACGACAATGCATCCCCAAATGGTTACATCCAAACAAGGCCTCATGGGCATCGGATGTAACCACACAACCACAAACTCGCTAAAGGCACCAAATGTGGCAAAGCCTAGAACTAGAGAGGCTAACACAAGCATAAAGCATAGAAGCAAGCAAGCATAGACAAGTAAATGGGGCGATCCAAACCCTTTGATATGGGCTAAGGTGTACGGATGATGACAAAGACCATAGGGTCTAGATCATGTCCTAACCAATAGGCCAAAACGCAAGAAAGAAAGATAAAGCGACAAAAGGGCTACATTAGCACATGGCAAGACAAACATAGCCTAGGTCTAGGCACGCAAACATGGCATGGACCGCACAAGCACATAGAAGATGGCATAAAGCAAGCAAAGCATAGATCTAAGCACACAAGCATGATAAAACATATATCTAAGCACACAAACATGTGAAAACGTAGATCTAATCACATAAACATGGAAGGACGTGAATCCAAGCATATAAGCGTGTACAGATGCGAATCTAAGCACAAAACATGGCAAAAAGCAACGAGCACACAAATCTGAGCGAAGCATAACCATAGACATGGTATCAAGCATGTGAGCACATAACCCTAATCATCAACATAAAGCAAAAAGAGGAGCAACACCAAGGAAACATGGCATAAGACCCTAAGGATGTAGATCTAAGCATGTAGAAACATAGATCTAAGCATAAAACATGGCATAAAGGCACACAAACCTGTAGATCGGGACAAATAAACATGTGAACAAGCATAAAAGAACATGGATCTAAGCTAAAAACATGCTAGAAACAAGATAAATCAACAAACATGTCAAAGAAAGCAATAAAACATATTATTATGCCAAAAAGAGCAAGAACATGCTAGGAAAAAATTTTAGAAGGTTAGGGATGTGGATGATAGCTATAAAAGCTACATCCACACCCCTAAACCCCAAATACAAGATGTAGAACCAAGGAAAGGAAGATTGGATTCAAAAACAATACCTTGTGTTCTTGGTGGAGATGTAAGAATCAAGAAACTTTGATGTGTTTTTTGAAGTGTTTTTGGGTGTTTTTTTGGTATTTGGAAGAGAAAAAAAATGTAGAGAGAGGCTGGGTAGAAGGGAAATTTCAGAAAAATGACTGTCCTCCCTGTCTAGGGCATGCCTGGGGCTATTTATAGCCCCGGGTGCGAAAATCGAGGCAGCAACCATTGTAAGGCCGCCAGCCTCAAAACTCCTCTGATCGGACGGATCTTTATGTCCTTCGATAGATCTTAATTTTTAGTTTCTAAAAAGGTATGGAACTCAAAAATCCAACAGTCGGATCAAAAGTTATGGCTCAGGGAAGTTAGCAGACGCGATTTTCACAATTTTCACTGTTTTCTCGATATCTCAACCGTTTTAACTCTGATTTTGACCCATGAATAGTTGTTGGAATGAGAATTTTATTATCTTTACAATGGCATTGATTTCAACTTGTTTTGATGGCTGGATCAAAATTAAGGTTTCTGGAGCCCATCGAGAGTCAACTCCAGGTCAAACTTGGTCAAAGTTGCCAAAAATCTCCAAGGAGCTCGGGTGATATAAAACCATGAAAAATGTTGTTTTGTGAGGATTTTGACCTTGTTTGACCTTTGGTCAACCTAGGGTTGTCAGGGGCGTTTTGGTCAGCTTGACCGAAAAAGGCACTTTAGGCGCTCCAATGTCCGAACAGGTTGCGCCACACCATTATATATGTTCTAGTGACCCCATGGAGAGAAAATGATATTTTTGGGTTTTTCAAGGTTCGGCACGCAAATCGAGGCAAACAAAATACAGTATCAACAATAGGTTTAGCTTCAACGTCATGCTCTATATCTCCATCATAGTAGTCCATGTCATCATCAAAATGGTCTTCATAGAAAGGTCCTACATCTTCATCTTCTCTATCACTAAGGGGTTCTCCCAAATCATTGCCACTATATTGGCTGTCATAGTCTTCACTATTGTTGCTTTCACTATCATTGTTGCTATCATCCTCACTATCTCCATTATCACTGTTGCTGCTATCACTACTATTATCACCCTTGTTGTTGCTACCTTCATCATCATCACTAGGGGCTTCTCCCCCTTCCTCATCTTCATCACTTGTTCTTGCTTCATATGGGCTCTTTAATGCATGTTGATAAGCCTCCTAGTACTCTTCTTCTTCTATATTGCAAATGGCATCTCCTAGAAGTGTAGTCATTGCATCAGGGTCCATGTAATCAGCCTAATCAGTGGGGACCCAATTGGTGTCTTCTTTCTTCAGATCTAGAAGCTTGTTGTTACAATAAAATAATAGCTCAAATAATATTTTTCTCATTTTTTTTTAATTATAATACACCTACCCACCTAATGCACTCTCTATTTTCTTTGAAGTCATATCTCTCTCTTTCTTCTTCTCCTTCTCCTTCTTCTTTCTTTCTTTCTTTCTTTCTTTCTTCTTCTTCTTCTTCTGCAATTTGGATTTAATTATGAGCGGTGATTTTGGGTTTGCAATTCGGGTTTGGGTGGATTTTTCCACTGCTGTTATTTCTTCTTCTTTTGCAATATGGGTTTGATGAATTTGGGATCTAGATTTAGAATGCATTTGAAAATTTTGATGATTTTTATAGATTTGTAGAGGGATTCAAGAGAAGATAGAGGAAGAGAGTGGGGGAAGAGAGAGATCGGATGAGAGAGGAGAGAGAAAAAAAAGAATCAAATAGAAAGCTATAATAATACTGAAAATATACATAGTTACTATAGCAATAATGGATATGCACAATATTGAGCAAAAATGTGTAAAATTATGCACTTTTTCTATTATGCACAAGACAAGTTTTAAACCCTTTTGTTGGGGAGATAAACTCCTTAGGGAGGTAGACTCCTTAACTATTAATATAACATATAAAAATAATAAATAAATAAAAACCTTAACCCAAAAGGGCAAGCCTAAGTATAAACTAAACTATGTTATATTAATCACACATCCTTCTCTTCATCATTAATATGAAACTTTACTCACACATATGTTAGTCTCTGTCTCCATATAGGTTTCAAGAACTCTCCGTGGGTCATAAATAAATCCTACTCACTCTCCTTTGCCTTATGGGGTTTTCCCTTCACTAATGCATCATCCATGGGTCTTCACTTGTCAACCCGCACATCTTTTATTCATGGAAACCTCGCACCTCACTGTTATCTAGCGTCATTGACAATACTCTTTGTTAGGCCTTTTTCCAAAATCATTTGTGGAATTTATAGGCTTGCTTGATGCAATATACCATCCCCACTGCCTCACACTACAATGGGCTCTAATACCACTTGTTTGAGAGAAAAACCTACTCCTTGAGTATTAGTACAACATATAAAGATACACTTAACCCAAAAAGCCAAAGCCCAACGGATATGACCTCAACTGTGTTATATTAACCAATCATTCTTCTCATCATTATTCAATGTATGATTTTACTCACACGTGTACACCCAATAGCTTCCCCACCAATTAAGATGCTCTACAATGGTTGCCGAGCATCATAGATTCAGAATACCTCATGGCCTGAATTATTTAACTAAAAATTAATCATCTATCGCTAGTAAGTATCAACTAGAGTGTGAGAAGAAGCACTAGATTATATAAAACTTCCTCATTGGTCTTTCCTCGAAGCAGATGGCGTGTTCCAGAATGCTTGATCATCTCATTTTTCCTAATTACAATGGTAGACTCTTAAAAAAACCTGTAAAGTTTATGCCGTTCTTGTCATACAATAACTGACCATTGATCTTGGACAAATTATAGGAAGTCTCTTAGAATCTAGAGACCCAGACACATGTACAGAACTCAAGTAGCTAAGCCACTATTAGAAATATCTTTGAACATTTACAGCCACGTGATCAAAGTCACTTTCTAAATGAATCCGAATCCAGTAATTCCAGTACACTCCACAGCTTCAACTTGCAAGAAAATGTGTAGCAATACTGGTAAGCATAAAGAGACCCAGCTACTTCGATTCAGTTTCCACTGAACTTCTATCAGTCTCCGTTTCAGACCGTTGATCAGATGACAAAGGCTGCTCCTTTTGAATCTTCTCGCCAACAGAAGCATCTAAATCAACAGGCTTTTTGAACTGAACCAAAATCATGGTCATATTGTCACATCCCTCACCACCAGCAGAAGGTGCCAAACACCTGTCAAACACTCTCTCACATACAGCTGAAAGTTTACTTTCCTGCATAATTTGATCGAAATCTATGTTACTTCTATGCATATTATTTTCGGTAATCTGAGAACAGAATAAAAAAATACTTACAGTCTTCAACTGTTCCCGTACATAGTCCACTAGTTGTTGGCTTGTCATGCAATCCCTAGTGCAAGAGAGTCAGGGTTTTCATCACGACTAGCAGAACAGAAAACTAACAGAAATTCAAAATGCATACTAAAATTCACTGAGTAATTAGACAGTTGGGATCACACATCAAAAGGTAAAATGACCCTAGTAGTATTAGTAGTATAAAAATAAATAAAAAAATAAAAGAAGATATTATTAAAAAGGTGACAGAGTATGTGATTTTGTATAATGATAGAATATCATAGACTGGTAAGAAGAAAAATGTGATCAATCCAATTAGCTTGTTAGAGAATCCATAGCCAGCCTCAATAGTTTTGGGGCTAAGGCCTTGTTCTAGTTGTTGTATTGTTCAAGTAGTAATATTATTCTTCTAAAATTAAAAAAGGGATAGCCTTTGATCAGATTCTGAATTTAACATCCTCATTGTATACTACAAGAAAATGATGACACTGCTTTCTTCACATGTTATCCAAAAAGTCAAACATCAAAATTTTCAACTGTGTGAATGTCATATTTAATTTTTTGGGTAAATTGCAAGTTACAATTCTAAAGTTTGGGTGTGTTTGGATTTTACACCCAGAAGTTTCAGAATTTGGATTTTACCCTCTAAAGTTTGGGAGGGCTTGGATTTTACAACCTAACGTTTTAGAATTTGGATTTTACCCTCTAAATTTTAGGGGTGTTTGGATTTTACTACCTAAAGTTTGGGAGTATTTAGATTTTACACCCTAAAGTTTCAGAATTTGAGGGTGTAACAGGGTGTAAAATCTAAATACTCCTAAATTTTAGGCAATAAAATCCAAACACCTCTAAAATTTAGAGAGTAAAATCCAAATTCTGAAAAGTTAGGTTGTAAAATCCAAGCCCCCCTAAACTTTAGGGGATAAAATCCAAATACTGAAACGTCCGGGTGTAAAATCCAAACACTTCTAAACTTTAGGGAGCAAAATTCAAATTCTGAAACTTCAAGGTATAAAGTCCAAACACCTCCAAACTTTAGAGGTGAAATTTGCAATTTATCCTAATTTTTTTTTATTGAAATATAAAAAACAAAGAAAAGAAAAGAAAAGAAAACCAAAGACAAAATTAACAGTTTATTCATCAAGATGAAGCATACATCAATTCCATAGTGAATGTTAAAGATGAAAACATCTACTAAAAACAGAAGGTATGAAACTCATCTTTTAACTGTAAACCGATTAAAATTGTACAAATATGTATTATTTTTAGTGTAAAACTTCAAACTGCTAACTATATCAAAAAACACATAACAATCCTAAACTAAAAATTGTAAAGAAGACATAAAGGACAGAAGTGAATGGCAAAAGGTGACATGCTAGAAGAAAAAATACAAACAAGTATGCTGAGACTGAAAACTTACAGTTACAGTTTCCGTTACAAAAGCCCTAGCTAATTCTAGCTGTAACAAAAACTAACTGCTAATAATTGAGTTACAATACAGGAAGTTCAACTACTACTACAAATGACAAGACACTACTCCAGCTGCTAACTGACAGGCTGCTGCCAGCCTGCCACAATAAACTGCACCAAGGCCGCAAGCCGCTGCTGTTACTTGCCTTAAGAGTTGCAGCCACCTTGGTCTTCATACTAGGGTATTATTATGCTGCATCAAGTTATCTTCTTATAAATAGAAGATTATGAGATTAACATAATAACTTGAATTTTATTATCAATAACAATTTAGCCTTTGGTTAAAAGTTGTCTAAAGAACTTAGGGTGAGCTTGAATAAACAACGAAGAAGAGATTCTCCCCTTGTTTCCCTCTAAAATACATAGGCTTCGATGGAAAATCGAAGCTAATCCTTGTCCAATGGTGCTCCTAACACTGTCACTATGTGTGTTTTAAAAAGTTGTTTTAGGTGATCTAAAGCTTATAGACTTCTTTTCTTAATGACTGTACATCACAAGGACTCAGCAAGAAGATTGAAACAGGCCACAAATGTCCTTACCTCACCTTTCCTCTCCCTCCCATTTATCAAAACCTCCTCCCATGACCAAAGATCCCAGCCCTTACAGTTACCTTTCTCTATCCCTCTTATACAAGAATTGGATGGGTAGTTACAATTAGACAAAATATTTAAAATTAACTAAGAGGTAAACTTTTTTTTTTAAAGAATTTCAATCTATGGCGTCCAATTCTGATGATTGTGCTCTTTATCATCAGACCAAGACACCAATCGGCTTTTTTTATGTAGGCGGAGATTGAACCTCAAATTTCTTATTCAACCATCAAAGACTTTACGAGTTGAGCTAACAATACAAATATATACTCAAGTAAAAGGTTTACGAGCCCATAAATTCAAATTTGATTCAAGTATCGGAACAAATCTCTAAAATACTGCCACAAAGCAAAGAAAATTTCTAACACTATCAATTTGAGGAAGCCAGCATTTTTACATTCAAATAGATATTCCTCAAAGTCCTTCAATGTTTAGGCTTTTAAACAAAAGATGGAGTATCGATAATTCTATTAGAGTATGCACAAAAAAATGTTCTCCATTACAATAATGTCCAATTATGACATTCACCTGCAGAACCATTCCACCACTATAAAGTCCACAGGTGAATATTCTAATTTAAATTAGGTGTCAAATTGCCAATACCAACTTTTCTATATAATTGAAAATTTGAAAATAAAAACAATAGGTGGCCCAAATGAATTTAGAAGCTAAAATGATGCCCACAAAATTATGAACCATAACATAAGTCATTAGTAATGAACATAAGTTATCACAACTGATTCCTGCCAATGCAATCCAAGAAGTAGATTTCTAGCTCACTAATGAACTTCAAAATCATCCAATGCTCTTTTGCACTGGATGCCAACAAAACCAGTAAAGCAGTACCAAACACCTAAAGACTAGCTTATCATAATACACATAAGACCATCTACATTTTCACCAAATTCATACAGTTTCATCCAGATTCGGAGTCCCACTTTGAATTCAAATTATCAAATATAGTTTCTAATATTAACCCTAAAGCATTTAGAAAAGATTTCACAAAGGACAGAATATTTGGAAAGAAAAAAAAAAAACATTAATAAGTGAACCTGATTTCTCAATAGGAAATTCAATTATAATTAAATATGGAAACTAACTTACCAAATCCCATCACAAGCTAGAACAAGAAACTCATCATCATCACAAAGCTCAACCTAGTTCAAGGAGAACCAAAGATATCAAAATAGAGCATGGGAAGAAGAATCCCTTAAGAACATGTCCCAATCATGATGTCAGAAAAACAAGATGGCAAGAAATAAGCAATATGATATTGTTCTCAAAGCCACAAAATTCCACACTTTCTTCAAAGTACTGGAACATATAGAGTGACAATGGTATATGCAGCAAAACAATCAACACTTGCCCCCCTTTTTTTCTAATAAGTGGTAAATTCATTCAAGTGCTCGGGATAAGGAAGCCTTAGTGGCAGATCATATGAGATTACACAATGGCTCCATTCATTGGGAGCTCAATTTTACTTGGGCAGGTCAGGAATGGGAATTGGAGTCACTTTCGCTGTTTTTGGATTTACTGTATTCAATAGAAGTGCAAGATTGTGGAGATGATAAATTA
The DNA here is from genome assembly GCA_019022515.1 of Quercus aquifolioides. Lineage (NCBI taxonomy): Eukaryota > Viridiplantae > Streptophyta > Magnoliopsida > Fagales > Fagaceae > Quercus > Quercus aquifolioides. The sequence continues at coordinate 38,731,974 of CM032328.1, read as the reverse complement.
TGCTGGAGGCCATCTATTTATTGTTTTCCAAGGGTTTTAAAGTCCGAACTTATTATAGAGCATTAGCCCCTAAGGTGGATTAGATATTCCCTTGGCAAAGCATTTTTCCTATAGCCCCAACAAAAGTGACCTTCATATGGGCTACTTCATTAGGGAAAATTCTAACAGCAAAGAATTTGAGAAAGTGTAATATTATTCTTGTGAGTTGGTTTTGTATGTGTAAGGGGAACAGAGAGATAGTGGATCATTTGATATTGCACTGCCCTATTGCCAGGGAGTTGTAAGATATGGTGTCTGCACTTTTTGGGGCTTAGTGAGTGATGCCTGGGAGAATTGTTGATCTACTAGCAAGTTCACTACGCCGTTTTGGGCAGCATCATGATGGGGAGATTTGGAAGGCCATTCCTCATTGCTTGATGTAGTTGTATTTGGAGGGCAAGAAATGCCAGAAATTTTGACTGGTGTGAGATGTTAGCCTTAGATCTGAGATCGCATTTTATGAGGACTTTGTTCCAGTGGTTATTGGCCTTGAGAAGTTTTCTTTCTCGAACTTGGAGTTTATTGACTATTGTTCTTTTAATTCTTAGTTGTATTTACATCTAGTATACCACCTGTGAACTTGATTTTTTTTCTAATAAAATTATTACTTATCAAAAAGTAGTAAATTCATTCGAGACAAAGTGAAAAGGACATAACTTTACCATAAGAGAAGTAAAGGAAAAAGAAAAAGAAAAAGAAACAAGAAAGTACACCTAAGAACTAAACTAAGAACTAAACGCATTTTTATTTATCAAAATATAATTTCACAAATCTTCACCCCAATCCGCACAAAAACTACAAATGTCCATATGCTACATACAGTTTTTATGTCTGGGTTGGCCGTAACAATCTGCCTGTCAGCTGGCAAAGATCTGTTCTGCTTGAATTCCACATCTCCTGCAACAATCAGAATTGTAAACACAAGAAATTGGCATAAAAGATTTATTAAAAAAAAAACAAAAAAAAAAAATCTTATTTCTTCCACTTAATATTAAGATCAAGTTTAAGAAAACTTTAGGTACCAATAGCTCTTGCCAAGTTCAAGCTTCCATTGACTCGACCAAATTGTATAAAACCACCAGCTTTCAGAATCCTTTCTTTCTCAAGCTCAAGATCGGGTTTGTGATCTTCAGACAAATTATATGCCTGCATGAGCGTTTCATAAAGCATTACATGGACTCTCATGCAAAAACTGAGCACATAGGGGCAGGGGCAAGAAAGTATCCAAATGTGAGATTCTCCTTACAATTTTAGGATGCAAGGGCAATCATTTTTTGTCCAAATTTCCTCCAATACCCTAGGGCAAATGAAATGTGTTGCATTTAAGTAAACAGCCTCATAGGACCTCGGCACACCTAACTGTCTTGTATGGATATGCAGGAAGGAATGCACCCAGCGTAAGTGTAGAGGTCATGTTTCTTTGTTTGTAAGAATGGATTCTGTGCGTGTGTGTTTGTGCAGTGTGCACATGCATGTTGTTAGACTAAATGATTAAATTCAATATTGCATAATAGCTTAAACTTTTCTAACAATTGGTAATTTTTTGTGATATCAAAGCAAGAGGTCTTGGGTTCAAACCCCATCTCCACCTTACCTCTCAGTTAAAAAATTCCCACATGTTAGGAACCACTTAATAACAGTAGTTTATGCGCGCACATGTATGAGTAGTTTTAGATTAATTAATTAAATTCACGATTTCCTAATCGCTTGAGCTTTTGGGACAATCAGTAATTTATTACATGTTTTTAAGGAAAAATTTAAATACTAGTAGAAATTAACAATATGGTCCTCTTTCCAAAATCTTTGGTGGATACTTGTCCAACAATAGGCGTGTAGGATACAAATCTTACAACCAGCTCCATGTCATATGTGTTGTCCTCCATGCACTTTAGAGATTCCAATCAATTAGACCTTAGCACCCGTTTGATAATAAATCAAATACATATCTCAAGAGAATGCAAAAGGTTTAATAGTCAATATTAATAACAACTGCCACTTAAATGTCTTAGCAATTACATTACAGAACTGAAAGACCAATAAAAAGTATATATACAGATTGACTACCCAGGTTATTTCGCTCTCCCGGTTATTTCAGTTCACAGATTGGAGAAGATGTTAAGAACTGGAATGATTTTGGGAATTTTGGTAGGTTACTTCGAGGGACCCTTGGCCTCCATAGCAGAACTTAGAGAGAAAGTAGAGAGAGAGAGAGAGGAAGAGAATAACCAAACAACAATTCATTCATCAATGTGTAATACAATCTGTTCTTTCCAATATATGCAAGTTGCAGACCCAAACCAACTGATTCTAACCAACTGATCAGTTAGTTTAGTTAGGCTAACCACTCTAACTAAACTGCCACCTGTCAATTACAATAGAGTGGCCCTATTATGAGTAATATTACTCTACTATGCATATGTATACTAGCTAATACAGGTGTCTAAAGAAGAGTATGATGCAGCCTTGTAAAGATCTCATATAGAAAACTTGCAGAAAAATATTTTGAAATTCCTCAAAAGATAAATGGATACCTGACCCTTTTTGCACATTACACAACGAGAATCACCGGCATTTGCAACAACAACTTGGTTGTTTTGGATGATTGCTACACAAGCTGTGCTTCCCGAATTTGGTCCATGATAGTCAGAGTGAGGCCCCTAGTTTGCAACATAAAATTTCTTCAAATTTATTCAAATTGCAGTTGCATAATTAAATTATTTTATAAAAAATGAATTTGCTATACAAGAGTAGCTGATATTCTTTACACAAGCTGTGATTTTAGAATTTGGTCCGTGAAACTTAGAGGCCCCTAGTTTGCAACATAAACACTCTTTATATTATTCAAATTGCAGTTACATAATTAAATTATTTTATAAAAAATAAATTTGCTATATTTCCAGGAATTTTATATTTCAAAATACTACAATATTTGCAGAAACAGTGAGCTTTTATAGCATTGTTATAAAAATTACAATGCAATAGGAGAGGTGATGTAGGACAAATTAGGGATTTGTCAACGTTTAGTTGTAGTGGGTTTAGGGTTAGGAAAGAAGAAGAATTAGAGAGAAGTTAGGGATGTATAGGCGCTGTGTGAGAAGGAGAAAGAAACAACAAAAGCCAACGTGCAAATTGCCCAAAACACTCAATTTCATTAGTCAATTCAATCTATTTTCTTTGAATACATTGAGCACAATATATATAAAAACTCTTAGTTGTCCTAGTAATAATAGGATTCATACTAGTATTAGGACTACTAATAAAACCTAATAAATACTAACTTGGACCCAAAGTAAATAAACCTACGATACTTAGTATACCTTAGAAGATTCTAGACTCAACTAAATTACCAAAATACCCTTAATTTGCAGGAATTGCAGAAATTACAGATTTGCCCCTCAAAACAAAACTGACCATAACTAGTAAAATAAAAACCCAAATTAAAAACTCTTTTAACCCTAAAAGATTCATACTTAGACCATTAAAAGGGAATGACTTTCACTTCAATTGGACTTCACATGAGGACCCAGTAAAATAATTATTGAATAGGCGACCATTCCCGCTGCATCATTTTTCTTTTTTTTTTTTGATAAGTAAGAATGTTATATACACGAATGTCTACTCTATGCATGAAAAACATAGAGCAAACCTAGAAAATACAAGAAGAAGAAAACTGAAAAAACAAAAAAGAAAACCAAACAACAGATAAATTATAAAAGAGAAAGAGAGCTAAGAAAAGAGGGGAGAGAGTCACTAGTCGTGAGTCCCCAAGCCCGAGACCAATCAAAAAGAGTCCCACTAAAAGAGGCAATCATCTGAACACCGGAACTATCCAAATCTTCAAAAGTCCTCCGATTCCGTTCCTTCCAAATACACCATAGGATACACAGCGGAACTAAGTTCCAAATCTGAGACGAATGTTTCCCCAACCAATTCCACCAGCCAAAAAGCAAATCTGAGATCGATCTAGGCATAACCCAAGACAAACCAAAAGTTATTAAGACAAAGCTCCACAGCCGATAAGCCATCTCACAATGAAGAAGTAAGTGGTCTACCGTCTCTCCACAATGCCGGCACATAATGCACCAGTCTACAAAATCCAATCCCCTCAATCTTCTCAAGTTATCACCCGTTAGGATCTTATTCCAAGCTGCACACCAAACAAAAAAAGAAACTCGCCTAGGGGCCTTTGCTTTCCATATTCCTTTCCAAGGAAAGACAATTGAGGGAGAATCTCGCAATTTGTTATAATACGACCGAATGTCAAACTCCCCATTAGGCTTCAACTTCCATCTCATCCGGTCTCTAACATCCATTGGAGGAATATTAGCTCCCAATATACGAAGAAAATGCAGCCCTTCATCCATCTCCCAATCATTAAATTCTCGAATAAAACGAACATTCCAAAATCTTCTATCCTCCGCCCCCTGCCTTGACAAAGAAGCTTCTACAGATGCCTCCTTATCAATAACAATACCATACAGCCTTGGGAAAGCCACTTGGAAAGGATGATCCCCATACCACCCATCCTGCCAAAATCTCACTCTATTTCCCAACCCAACAACAAATTGACAATTCTTGCTAAAATCCTCCCATCCCATGCGAATACCTCTCCACAAACCACACCCATGAACTCCCCTACCTAGCTTTGAGGTCCATCCCCCCCATTCTTCCCCATATTTTGACGCTATCACCCTCCTCCATAACCGACCCTCTTCCTTCCCAAACCGCCACAGCCATTTCCCCAATAAGGCCCTATTGAAAGTAGTAATTTTCCTTATCCCCAAACCACCATTAGCTATAGGCGCACAAACTTTATCCCAACCTACCAGATGAATCTTGCTATCACCCCATAGAAAGTCCCTTTGCAACTTTTCAATCTTATTAGCCACATAAGTAGGAATGGTGAATAGAGATAGAAAATAGGTAGGAAGGCTAGATAACGTACTCTTGAGTAACATCAAACGACCCCCCTTAGACAAATACAACCTCTTCCACCCAGCTAATTTCCGCTCAATTTTTTCCAAAATAGGATTCCAAATTGAAGAAAAATTATGCGAAGCCCCCAAAGGCATGCCAAGATAAGACATAGGCAAAGTTCCAACTCTACAACCCAAAATTTCCGCTAGGGCATGCACATCACCAACCTCCCCAATTGGAACCATTTCACTCTTGTGCACATTTACCTTCAAACCTGTTACCGCCTGAAAACTGAGTAACAACAACCGAATATGAAGAATTTGCTCCACATCTGCATCACAAAATAGTATAGTATCGTCTGCAAACAAGAGATGTGAAACACATTCCCCACCACCCCTCCTACCCTCAACTTTAAAACCGTGGATCAAGCCAGCTCCCTCCACTCTTCTCAACATCCTACTAAACACCTCCATCAAAATCAAAAACAGCATAGGAGATAGCGGATCCCCTTGTCTTAAACCCCTTGAACTACCAAAAAAATCAGCTGGAGACCCATTAATCAAAATAGAGAACTGAGCTGTGGAAATACAAGTACGGATCCACTTACACCACTTCACTCCAAAACCCATTCTATTCAACAAATACAGCAAAGCCTCCCAATTCACATGATCGTAAGCTTTCTCAATATCAAGTTTACAAATGACTCCAGGAACCCTACTCTTCCTTCGGCTATCCACACACTCATTCGCAATAAGAACCGAGTCAAGGATTTGTCTCCCACCCACAAAGCTATTCTGAGTCTCATAGATCAACTGATCTAAAACTACTCTCAAACGATTTGCCAAAACCTTTGCCAAGATTTTATACACACTCCCTACCAAGCTAATAGGCCGGAAATCTCTAATATTAGAGGCATCATTCTTTTTAGGAATCAAAGCAATGAAGGTAGCATTGAGAGACTTTTCAAACTTACTATGTTGAAAAAACTCTTCAAAGACCGCTAACACGTCTTTCTCCACTACTCTCCAACAATGATGATAAAATGCCATAGTAAACCCATCCGGACCTGGAGCTTTGTCTCCCTCCAAATCACTAACAACTTGACGAATCTCCTCTCTCTCAAACTTCCTTTCAAGCCAAACCCTCTCCATATCCCCAATACGATCAAACTCCAAACCCTCCACAAAAGGCCTCCACCCCTCAGACTCCTTGAACAAATTTTTATAAAACTGGACTACCTGATTAGTTACCTCAGATTCATCCTCAAAAACCACCCCATCCACCTCCAAGGTCCTCAGGTAATTATACCGTCTATGGGAGTTAGCCATTCTGTGGAAGAACTTGGTGTTATTATCCCCTTCCTTGATAAATAACATCCTAGATTTTTGTCTCCAGGAGATTTCCTCCAAGGAAAGAAGATGCTCCACCTGGGACCTCAAATTTGCCCTATGATAGGGCCCTTTGGACCCAACACTGTCGAGTAAAGTCCTGGATGCACGATCCCACCCGCAAGAACCGTGCATTGGAAAATCCTAGGACCTTGAGGAAGCACACCTGTGCGGGCATTCCTGCTGGCATCTTCACGTCTGCAACGTCCTTTTTTGGCTCAAAATCTATCCTTTTTTTATAGACTCAGAAAATTCAAATTACTAAAATGCCCAAAAACATAGTGAACGAAAAAGGATCCACCAGAGACAAAAAAAAAAAAAAAATGATTCAGAAAAACAATTTCAACTACCTTAAAATTACCCACCAGAAGCTTTTATAATGTCACACAAGCAGCTATTCCTTTTAAACCAAAGGCTCTAACTAATCATTGCAAAGATTGAGCATTATGCACTACTATCCTAATTGCTTATAAATGCTTCAAATGTCCTTCAAGTATCAATCTCATAATGCTTCCTAAAGCAGTTATGGTTCCTCATATTTTTACAAGTCCTAACTGCATTTTTGCTGTTTACACAGTTGTCTTTCCTTGCTAGTATACTTTAGCACAACATGTTTGTTGCATTTCATTATGAGCCAAATGTGCCAGGCTTCAAAAGCTTGTGCATGGAACTGAAATACTAAGCAAAACCAAACCTAAACTGATCGCTATGGGATCATCCAGACAACCAATAACCTAATTTGTTATCTTAACCAATATGTCAAAACCATCAACAAAGTTATACTAGAAAAATGGAAGATGCTTACAGTTGAGACAGATATTCAAACACCAAAGAGAATTGAAATATCAAACACCAAAGGGAAAGATAAAAAAAGGGGATTTTCAATTATAGAAATGTGAATCTGACACTCCATTCGTTCCAATGTTTTTTGGAAAATGATTCATTTCCTAGAAAACTGAATTGTTTTCTTGTGTTTGGTTGCGATCTTGAAAATGCGGTCAAAAACATTTTCTATTTTTGTTCACATGGAAAATCATTAAAGTTTCTTAATAATTCCAAATAATCATATGACCAAAAACTTTCATTCACGAAAACCAACCCCAAATGAGAAAATATTTTTCTATCTTGGGCCTTTGGGAACCTCAAATGGGAAAATAGACCCCAACTTCAAATTCACCTGAAAATTTAAGTGGGAAAATAACTGATTTGAGTAGAAATAGGTCATTTAGGGTTGGTGAATGGTCAGTCTATAGAGAGAGAAGTTATCATAGGGAAAAACATTTATAGTGAGAAGTTTATTTTTGGTGGTTTGTTGTTTATATAATGTTCCAGAACATTTTCCGCCATAAAATGTGAAATACATTTTTCACAAAACAAACAGAGCAGAGCGTAAAAGAATCTAACAGTGTTATTTTCAATGTTGGTGGAAGAGAAAATCATTTAGAACTTCAACTGTTCAACCAAAAACTTCACAACAAAAATATTTTAGATAATAGCAGTATAAATCTTCCATATATTTCTAGTTGAATTAAGCTTCCAAATTCCAACCTAGTATTCCGCAATCTTCAATCAGATTTCAACTTCACATTCACTTTATAGACTGTTACAGCTCCCATGGCACTGACTTTAAACCTTGGATTTATCATAAATGTGTGCATACTGACAAAAAATTCAGCCATATGGCTAAATCAAAAAGCTTAAGGCACTTTTCAAAGAAAATATTGGGTCAAGCACCAGAAAAATATATTAAGTCAAAAACTTCAGTTTCTAAAAATCTACCTATTGTCAAAATCAGAAATATAATTGCATAAAAGTTAACAAAATGGACAAAATACGGTTTGTTTAATGCAAAAACCATGTCACATGTGACTTTTTATGCAAAAATACATGTTCAATATTTCAAAATTTCACAAGGTAGACATAAATATTAAAGAAGTTTCCAACAGGATAAAATGAATTAGGAAAAAAAAAAAACATAGTAACTTCAATTCATAAACAGATTTACCTCCTCAGAAGGCCAATCATCAATATGGTCATTAACTTCACTGCCCTTAGGAGACCATATCAACCCTTCTATCATCCCAGAGAACTTGTCCATTTTATCTCCCAATATCGCTAATTCTCTCCATCCTCTTTGTCCACGCATCATCTCATCCATTCTAATTCAATCCAAAGCAAGAAAGTTAAAATAAAGAAAAATAAAAGTGAACAAATATTAGACAGAGAAACCCACCAGACTAAACCCAACCACCACCAACCCCCCTCCCCCCTCCCCCCCTTAACCATGAAGATTATCAATGCATGGAACATTACGATGGTACCAGAAATCTATGTACTTTCTTTCCCCCTATTTAATTTTATTATTTCTAATTATCTAATATTAAGGATGATACTTAAATACTTTCTAATCTCAAAAATAGATTAACAGTATATATATATATAGCAAAATGCCACCGCACTAAATATAACAATAAAGTTAGTATATCATAGAACAATGGCTAATGATCATATTTATGGGCATTTAAGTCATTGAAAAGATTTGGCAATAAAGGCTGTTGGCAGATTGACAGCCTGCATTTAGATTCCTGAGATGTTCTTAACATCTTACAGGTATAAGAAACCTTCCCTACTACTTGTGGTCTACAATTACAATAGAGGCATCTGCCAATAATGAACAATTGAAATTTAATTTAGAAATGAATTTACCTGAGAAAAGAATTCTGTACAGAAGTACCTAAATCTCCAGCTAAATATGCTTCATGCTTAAGCACTTGTTGGTGAAGATACTTGGCACAGAACTTAGCAACTACTTTACCTGAAAAAATAAATGGACTACATTGAGAACAACACAAGACCAGAACTAGTTTGCAACCATCCCTCTCCACTTTGTCCACCAAGAGAGAAAGAGTGAGTGACAGACAGACAGAAAGATATTTAAGAAGAATAGAGAAAATTTAAGTCATAACTAAGATACTTAAGAATCAGAATCTCCTAGATAATTCTAGAATATACTAAATTACCAAAATACCTAGTTTAGTGAAATTACCAAAATAACCTTAATTCGTAGGAGTTACAATACCACAACTTGTAAAATAAAAACCACATTAAAATTTTTTTAACCCTAGAATACCTATAACTAAACATTTAAAACCATATGACATTGGCTTTAGTTGGACTTCACACATTGACCCAATAAAATAAATCTTTAATGGACAAAATATTAAAGTACCAACAAATTAGTGTTCCATGGCTGCATTAAGGCTTTGAAGCACTAAGTTATTAAGAAAAAAATACTAGGGAAAGATGTTCCTCAGCAAACACTGGTGCATCTCTTAAAAACTCAATTGAACATGACCTCTGGCACTAAGAAAATGCTTTTTACAAAAAAGCAGAAGCATGCCACAAGAATCATGCCACTATCAAACAAGGATTATTAGGGCATAACGACTCAAACAAGGAATCCAGTGACTCTTGACTCCAATCTTGTATATCTCTCACAAAACTATGACTTGAATTTTTGCTCCCTCTTCTCCCTATATATATATATATATATATATAAGGGACTATAGAAGCATCATTATCATCAGCTATTTAAAATATATATATCAGAAAATAAATCCTTCAACACCATCTCTCCATACTACACATATTATATTATGCCAATTGTAGAATGCCCATAGTAGCATATACTTTTTTCCATCTACTTACATGGTAAATCAGAAGTCCCACGATTTATATCATGATATCTCTCATGACTTCTATGGAATTTTATTGTAATGGCGGCAGAAGAGGAGGCACATAAGGGGTAAAGAATGTAATAAAACCCACCCAATTCTGACATGTGGATTTCTTGGAGATGAGTAGAACACCAAGGTAACTCAAAAAAAAATGCATCCATTGCTTGTAATGAACAATTTTACACTCTTAAGATGACATTCACATTGATGTGTAATGTACTATTTTGATGTAACATAGGTGGGGATGTGCATGTCATGTGAAATAGTGTGAAAGGATCAACTAACTGATGAAGTCTTTAAAACCAAGTAGTAATGAGATTTAATTTTAAAATGATGCCAACAGCATCCAAAAAGGAACAGAAACTTCAATTTGAAAACCAACTTGAATTGGAAGACGTTTGTAATGAGCTAGGAAGAAAATATGGAAAAACATAAAAATTATATATAACTCAATGCTAACCTCCATGACCATCATATACACCAAAGAAAGAGGTGGACCTGTCCAAATCTGGATAAGCTGCATGCTACAACAAAAATACGGTGAAGTTAGCATACCATATCATCTCTAATCAATGTGGCATGGAAACCTTTTGAAGAGAAACCAATATCTGTGTCAAATACTTGCCTGTTTCCATTACATTTGGACATGTTAGCAAACAGGAACCAATTTTTGTTATTTCAAATTGAATAGAAATTCCAAAATTAACCTTTTTTTTTTCTCTGTTTCAGCCAATTATACAGTTTGTTTTGGTATGTTTACTAAGTTCCAAAGAATCCAAATAAAATAATGATGCTTTGGCAAAAGTAACTCAATGGGCTTTAACTAGGCCAGTTCAAAATGATATAATGTCATTCAAAACACAGCTCTTATTTTATTGTTTTATTCTTTCCTGGCCTGATACGATTTAAACTTAAGACCTGTACCAACACCATCCACCTTCTTACAAGCAAGGGCAGAGGATATATTACAAATAGGCACATCAAGTCACATAGAAGTAGGAATACAATTCTGATTCCAATTCTGTTTATTAGTTTCTTCAATAATTACATCTAATTTGTTTGTCTGTTGAGATGCATACACTTCTGGGTTCTGCTTCACCACCCTATCCTCCCCTAATTAAGATTTCCCCTTATCATGGATGCTTAATAGATGTGGCTGATTTCTACCCCTGACCTGCGCCTGATAGCCACGCACTGTCTCAGCAAAAGTTTTAGATGAGCAAGAGTTATCATTATGAGGGTGAGCAACAAATTTCGAGTGACCAGAGTCACCATCCACATAGTGTTCAGGTTCCAGCATCTTCCTTAATTCTAACCCAAAAACCCTCCACCCATTATTTGCTTTGCCCTCCAGAATAATAATAGACCTTCTAAACCCGCCAACTTTAAAATCAGTCAATAGTAAGAACTGGCCAAACAAGATAGAGCTCCGTTGGAGAGTATAAGCTATATCACACTCCCTGAAAGAAAAAAATTGCTTGGGACTAATCCTAACAACAATGTGTTCTATATTCTTCATCAGCCATTGTGCTGCATTCTTCCCCATAAAAACTGATTCCATGAAGTATTTTCCCTGCTCAAAAATCCTTAAAGAAAAATACCAGCCCCCTTCCTCTACCACCAATTGAAAAAATTTGGATTCAATAAAAAAACTACAAGAACCACCCATAATAGATAGATCGAAAAGAAGGAAAGAACTAAATATCTAGCTAATTTGAGGTAGTCGGGCCTCTTGAGCAAAGGTTGAGATGCATACACTTAAAATGATAATGATTTTTTGATAGGTAGATAGTTGGGAAGAGAGATTCGAACCACAACATAGAATGACAAGCAAACTTATTTAAGTAACTCCATGTCTATCTTAATTTGAAAGTACCCCTAGGATAATGCTGCTAATTGTACTAAGTTTGTATATGGATGTCTGAACATTTAACATTATAGATAGTTTTTTCAACATAAACACAATGATTAGAAATTAGATTTTATTGTACAAAGGCACTAATACTTTGTTCAGTGATTTAGGGAAGTTTTTAATCATAATAAAAACCTAAAGCAATTTTGGTACATGAACGAACACATTTCATTTCAGTTCCGTACTTAAGTCATCCAATCTGATGAAGCATACATATCTATCAGCTAATGCTATAAACCAAAGCAGAAGGCAAAAAAATGATTATAAAAAATTAAAAACAAATAAAAAGAAGAGAAAGACTACTACTCACAGCATCTTCCATGGTAGCACGCCACCCTTGCATTGACGACAACCCATACCTAAGTCGGTCATTCTCACCATCTTCTGATACCTTCTCAGTTTTTGGAGCACTTAGATATATCCCCATTTCTACCTTTGACAATACCAATTCCCATCAATATACATACATACATACATGAGCACATAGATTACATTATGCAATATTTTCCTGTGGAATAGTCCATTTTTATGACACTAGGAATTACATGAACACTAAGTATGCATACATACATACATACATAAATGGATATTTTATATATATATATATATATATATATATATGAATATTACATATACAAATTTGACATGAGTAATTCTAATTCACATCAGCAACAGAAAAGAAAAGGAATCCAAATCTCAGCGAGTGGAGTGAAATGATTGAGTTTAAAAAATTCTCAAAAAGTCATGACTCGTGTTCAATTTTCCAACGCTTTCTCGGCAAACAAACAGACAGTATAACTAAAAAAAAAACTAGTGCGGATTGCGGATGATGAATAAGCAAAATGATCCGATAAAAAAATGAGAAAAAAAAAAAGTTAGGGTTTGAGTCTTTGAGATACACACTTGGCTTACCAGGCTTAGCGAGACCGAGAGAGAGAGAGAGAGAGATATATTATTTGTATCTGTAGAGACTAAAGAGACTAGAGGAGAGGACTATAAAAATGATCGACCATTCGGTTTTGCTTGCGTTTCGTTTGTTTTATACCCAAAACCAAACAAAATGGTTGTTAATTTATTTGTTTCGCTTAATCGCTTTCGACTGTTATCATACCAGCGGCATGGTCACGCGCTATGCACGTGCTCTAACTTTTTAAGTAGAACCATTCCATGGGCTTCTAATAAGTGGTCTGAAGTTATTCTCATCGGCTTTTAGATCAGATGTGACCCTAATCCTTCCCTTTTTTCCCTTTTTTGAGAAACATTACATCACATTGGCTTTTAGATAAGATATAAAATGTTTGGACGAATAGACTCCATTAAAACTAATAAAGGAAAACAAGATTTAGTGTGGGCGTAAGCACCTACAACGTGATGTCAACCTTGCGATTGGGAAGTACGCCTTAGCCTAGGATGGACTATGGCAAAGGGTGTATATGGAATCGCCACCTAATTTAAGTTTAGGAACCATAAATATAGCGTCCTTCGTAGAAAGACTGATCTTTTACCAGAGCACGTGTCCGGAGTTTAAGTATGGGGATGGGAAGGTGTTAGGCACCCAACCCCACCCGACCCTTGGGTTGGCTTCCACTCATTGTGTTCCAAATCTTAATCTTATTAAAAGCAAGTTTAATATGTTATTCTAACCCACACACATGCTAGCATGCATGGCACAATCATCTCAAACCTAATCATCCATCTATCATGGCATTTAGACACAAATCTCCAAAGGCAAAAACATCACAAGGCAGAATCAAACAAACATGTTAAAACGTCAAGACATCAAGGGCATAGCATTCAACCAAACATGTTCATGTTATTTAGACATATCAAGCTCATATTCCAACTAACGCACATTCATATGAGTGCATGACGTACCTCACTGCATCACAGCACCTATGCGTCAATGCATGTTTATATTCATGTGCATGTTCATGGTATTCAAACAAATCAAAACCCTATTGGACATAAAAGAGATAAAACAAACAAAACAAGACAAAACAAAGAAACAGAGACTCAAGGATAGATAAAAACAAGTTAAATAGAGGTTAAAAATGTGAATAAAACAAAAGGAAAGCAAGTAGAAAGGATTAGGGTGTTCTGGGGAGGGATATGCATGCGCATACATAGAGCATGCATACGCATCTCAATTGTATGCATATGCATATCACGAGAATGCGTGCGCATGAATGAAGCATGCATACGCATACACGCCCAGAACACTAAAACCTAGTGTTGATGCCTCACGGTAGTTTGACCACCCATCACAGCGACACTCGCGCGCTTGAAATGTACAAGCCCGAAGCTCGGGTGCTGTGAAGAAGGGTATACCTTTGGTGTGTGACCAGAAAATGAGTCAATTTTAATCAATTTACCAAAGGTAAGTGAAGTCGCCACCAATCATTGGGTTTTTTTTAAGGTGTGATTGGTCATCTGACTTTATTTGATTTTATTACCAATCTAAGGCTAAGAAAAATGTTGTTTTTTCTAATCTAATACAAATGGATAAAAAATCTTGATTCTTGAGTTCGGAAATCTGGTTACATGTGGGGAAGGTGTTAGCACCCCACAATGCTTGTCCAAGGACAATCCTTTGTTTTGGTAAAATCTTAATTTAAGGACATTTGCAATTAAAAACGAGCTATTGGCATTAGCTTTTAGGGCTTTAAATGAATTGGGCTTTAAGGTTTGGTTTCAGAAAGGGTTTGGTCTCGATTGATGCTTCCCTAGTGTGTTTGGAATCGACGCCAAATTTTCACGACAAAAATCCAACAATATTTCGCCTTATTTTCATGGCAAAAATCCGACAACACTTCGCCTCAAATGCATCGTAGTACACAAAATGCTATTCCCACCAAGCTTTCACCGTGAGAATACGGAAATGGGGGTGCCCCATTTTCATGGCAAAAACCCGGCAGAGTTTTACGTTTGGTGCACTATGGCACACTAGTAAGGTTTCATGCCTGTGTATACGACGCATGCCAGCATGCTCGTGCTAGGATGAGCCGAAGCCCCTCAAAGTGTCAACTATATTGATGTGCGTCGCATACACGGAGAAACCGATGTCACTTGGTGACATGGATTGGGACGATCACATCATGATGATCATGTACACAATATAGCGCAAATATGCACCTACAGCAATAGCCTTGGGCACATACCCACTCTACAAGGTCACGAGCACTCATGACTAGAGAGGGTCGCTCATGTAGCCACGAGAGTCCATCATACAAAGTTTACAATCACCCACACACAAGCATATACAGATATACATACATTATGTACAATGCTATCACACAGAGCAGGAAAGTAAAGCAGACATTGCCTACGTCCCAAGGGTATGGCCTAGCAAGGTACAGGAAATGTAAAACAGACCTTGTCATACCCAAGGAACGCGGTCCAAGCAAAGTGTAGGAATGATAAAGGGTATATAGAGAGGAAACCCTAATACAATGCTCCTAAGAAAAGGCTAAGAAAGAGGAAAAGATGTAACCACTTGGGTAGGCTAGGCCTACTAAATTATTGAACATTGCCCTTTTTGGGCTTGCATCTTTTTGCTTGCATTCTTACCCTTATTACTTATGCTTAAAAGGTCGTGCCCTCACTCTAAATGCCCTCACTCCATGCATGTACATGCAATGGCAAAGGAAACAAGCCAGCAGGTAAGCAAAGAAACAATTAGAAAGAAAGTATGCAGAGGGATGAACTAGCAAGGAGAGCCAAACGGGGGCAAACAAGCATGTTATCAAACAAAAGGCCTAGAAGGACAAATGTAGGTTTGGATTAGGTGTTTAGAGTTCCAATGGATTGGAGTATGGATGACACATGTGCCATCAAACAAAATTCTTATAAGGGACTCAGGGTTTTGTGTATCAAAGACGGGTGTGAACCTGTACGAGATAGTAGGAATTAGGCTTGATGACACAAGTAAGCAAGGACTCATGCATGAGTATGTAGGCAAGTGTGCAAAGATGCAAAGAAGCAAAAAAAGCCAAACGAGTGGCACAAAACAAGCAAGGTAAGCATAACATCATCGCACGGAGCAGAGAAAGGTGTGTATCAAGCACACCAACATCATGGAGATGTGTCTCACAAGCGGTCACATCCAAACGAGCCACAAGAGGGGCAGATGCAACCACACAAACAAGTGGCCCCAATGACCAATAAGCACAATCCCACGGAGGGCAAAAAACATGGCAAAGCCTAGATCTAGAAAAGCGAACATTACACATGCATAAAGGAAATGATCCAAACCCTTTGATATAGGCCTAGGTGTATGGATGTAGGCCTAGACCACAAGATTTAGATATACACCCTACCTAAAGGGTCAAAACGCAAGAAAGAGATATATCAAAAGACAAAAAAGCTATAGAAGCACATGGCATAGCAACCAACATGTAGATCTAGACACATAAACATGGCAATGAGCACATAAACATATAGATCTAAGCATAAGCATGGTAAGGAGCACATAAACATGTAGATCTAAGCATAAGCATGGCAAAGAACACATAAATATGTAGATCTAAGCACAAACATAGTATTTAGACATATCCTAGCCCAAAAAGCTAGGCCAACATCATCAAAACAATCAAACATGATAAAAAGGAAGGAGACATGCTAGAAAAGCTATAAAACATGCTAGGAAGCAAGATAAAGTAAAAGATATACTAAGGAAAGTAATAAAGCATGTTATGAAGCAAGATAAAGCAAAGGGTGTAAATTGTAGCTAAAAAGCTACATCTACACCCTTAAAACCTCAAATCCAAAGTCCTAAAACCAAGGAAAGGGGAAAAGAGTGTAAGAATACTATCTCTTGATTGTTGAGAAAAGAGAAAAATCAAAAGTTTTTTGATGTGTTTAGGAGAGAATTTAGAAAGGAAAAGAGAAAGGATCTGCCCAGAAAAATGCTCCAAAATGCCCAGAATATTTTTTTTATCTGAAGGGGGTCTGGGGGTATTTATAGAAATTTTGTGACTATTCAACTTCCGGTGGCCACTGGTTAGGACCGGTGGCCTTTTAGTGGCCGTCGGGTCCAATGTTGACATTAGCAATCCCGACTTCTTCCATGCTTCCCCTTTAGATGCATATTTGAAGGCCTATCCAAACTTCAATTGAGCTAATCTTGGTGTCCCTGGAAAGATTTGGATGTCTAGTTTCTAGAGCACTAAAGAAAATGAAATTCCGACGGTCGGATCAAAAGTTATGACCTTAAGAAGCGAGCTGACATGCTTTGCACGGTTTTCAGGATATCTCAACCGTTTTAACTCCGATTTCGACCCATGAATAGTCGTTGGAAAAAGAGTTCAATAATATTCGCAGTGACACTGGTCTCAACTTGTTCTAATGGTTATATCAAAATTAGGATTTTTGGGGCCCTAGGAGTTAACCTCGAGTTAAACTTGGTCAAATTTGGTCAAAGTTGACGAAAATCACCGAGTAGTTCGAGTTTGATGTAGAAACATGAAAAATGTAGTTTTGGGATGATTTTGACCAGTTTTGACTTTTGGTCAACCTAGGGTTGAATAGGGGCATTTTGGTCAATTTGACCTAAAATGGCACTTTGAGTGCTCCGACGCCCGAACGGGTTACACTACGTCAATCTAGATGTTTCTGCAGCCCCATGAAAGAAAGTTAACATTTTTAGAATTTTTAGGGTTCCATATGCAAAATAAGGGCGGATAAAATATGGTGTCTACAATTGCCCCTTCTTTATCTGACATCTCAATTGCAATGAGTGGTGTTGGATAAAGAACGTAATTTTGCATTTTATTGCCTCAAAATTGTGAGCAGTAACTGCTGTTCATGGGCCAAGACCGGTCTTACCTTGGTGAAGGTCGAGTTGCTATTGTTGGTCTAAGAAAAAATTTCTTCTAGCTTGGCTCCTTGGTATTGCGCAGAAACTTTTTTTTTTGGGTCAATAGTCAACCGATCAACGCTGACTAGCGGCCACTATATATGCACCGGGTAGACTTAGCGGCCATTAAAGGTGCGCCGGGTTGCCTAGGCCGTACAATAGCCTATAAATGGGCCCCGAAGCCTCATTCTAACCATTTCCACTCCATTTCTTTGAATTCTCACTTCTAAAAATTCTCTGGAATGAGTCGCAGTTTGTCAAGTCCAGCTTTCAACTTCAATTTGTTGCTTCAACTTTCTGTTCTACACTTGAGGTCAGTGTCTATCTTCTCTCTCTTTATTTTTCTGCAAATATGTTAATAGCAAAGCAACTAGAAAAGCATGCTACTATTTATTTTATTTTTTGTATTTTTTTTATATATGTATTTTTTTATATATATCATTTATGCCATGATGATGTTGGAAATTATTTTTTGCTCACATGTCTAGGCAATTATGTAGACATGAGCATACTTGCATGCTATTACATGTACACACACGTATGCACGTTGGTGCACATTCATGTGTGTGTGTGTGTGAATTGCATACATGTATAATTACATTTACACACACCTGTCCATGCGAGGAAAACTTAATTTTAGGCAGCATAGACAAACATGCAAATGCCGGATGCTATGAAAACTAAAAACAACAAAAATTGAGGAGAAAAAGCTAGGAAAACATGAGAGGTTATGTAGGATGACCAAAGATTTTGGGATATTGAAAACATGAGGACAATGCAATTTTGAATGAAAGTAGTTTTGGAAAATGTAAGATTAAACGGTCATTGCCAAATCTGAATCCCAATGAGATTAAACGACCGCTACCAAATCTGAATCTCGAAAAGCTGGATAGGATTAAATGGTCGTTGCCGAATCTGAATCCCGAAGAGATGGATAGGATTAAACGGTCGCTGTCAAATCTGAATCCCGATGAGATTAAACAACCGCCGCCAAATATGAATCCCGAAAAGATGGATAGGATTAAATGGTCACTACTAAATCTAAATCCCGATGAGATTAAACGACCACAACCAAATCTGAATCTTGAAAAGATGGATAGGTTTAAATGGTCGTTGCTAAATCTAAATTCCAAAAAGAGGGGTAGGATTAAACAGTCGTTGTCGAATCTGAATCCCGATGAGATTAAACGACCACCACTGAATCCAAATCTCAAAAAGTTGGATAGGATTAAAAGGTTGCCGCCAAATCTGAATCCAGAGAAGAGATATTTTGAAAACCTTGATATTTTGAGATAAAAGAGGTAGGATTAAACGGTCATCGCCAAATCTGAATCCCAAGAGAGGTATCTTGAAAACCTTGATATTTTGAGAAAACATGCATTTTGGTATGATCATGCATGATATGTGTTAAGTAGTAGAGTTAGACATACTTAGTTGTTTGCTTGCATTGCCGTTTGATTTGGGCTTACTGATTAAATTTGAATTTGCCTTGCAGATTATGTCTAGATGACAGAGGTGTCTAGTGGGGATCACGGGAAGGCTCTCTTTATTGCTTCATCTCGAGGGGATTCATTTGGTAGTGATGATGATATCATTTTAGCCAGTGAACAGGTGGCGCGGACCCTCTAAAGGCATTTTGATTGAGGAGGTGGTGATATTACGCCCTTCAGGGGCATGCACATAGCACATCGTACTAGGAGCTGATGTTCAATAGAGATGGCCAGTGCTTCATGGGTGGAGGTTCTTCATAGTTTCCTCTGACCGAGGAAGGAGGAGGCCCAGGGGGTGATGAGCTTGGGGATGAGCTCATGTTTGACTTGGATGCTGATTTGGAGGCTGATGATGCGGCCAAGCCAGGCCCTGGCGCCCTTAGGCGCAATAGTCTTAGACTAAGGTTTCCACCTTATCAGGCCGAATCAAAGGCCTATACTGAAGAGATAGATGATAGTATCGCGGACACTCATCTCCGGTGTGATTTGAAGAAGCATCCTTCAGCTTAGGCGCAGAAGGATCAAGTATGCTCCTTTCTCTTCCATTTGTCAGTTTGGTATATATATTATACGTGTGCTGATAGATAGCTTTTCATCAATCTCGAACACAAGGTGCTGATAGGGTCTATGGCCGAGGGGCATGGTCTTTTTTTTCCCCCCCTCCACTTGTTCCATGCATCAACTAATGTGTGCTATCGCACCTTCTTAATGGAGCAAGGGTTCGAGGCCTTTCTTAGTATTCCACCTTGTTCCATGAGGCATGGGCTAGCTGAGGCTTTGGTGCAGTGGTTTCATGCTGAGATGGCCACCTTTCACCTAAGCTGCGGGGAGTATGCTATCCTTCCCCTTAATTGGACGGCCATCACGGGCCTTAGATCTAGAAGGGAGTCAGTCCCGATTGAGTTTGTGAGCTTCGCTGATGTGTGCAAGCTCTTGGGTATAGCTTATCCCCTTACCAGGGTGACTAGGAGGTATTTTGGGCCTACTAAGGAGCCTCAGATCTGCATGTAGTGGCTAGAGGAGAACATACCTTGGGCGGCATAGACGGATGATGAGGCGGTTCTTTTTTTATTTCATTAGTAGTTACATGTTCAGCAACAATAGGCCGATGTTGACTTATAGGCTGCTGGCGGCCATGAGAGTGGTTTTTGTCATATGGGTTTATGATTAGGGGTCGCTCTCCTATGGATTCTTCATCGCCTACTTGCGGCAGACGTCACGCTAGGGCATTAGGAACCTCGAAGGTTGTTGACAAATTTTGACATGGTGGGCATTTGAGTACATCCCGGCCCTATGAACGCAGTATACTGGCCTTTCCATGACGAAATATCCTAGGGCATATGCTTGGTCTCTCTGCACTATTTCTAGAGTCGTTTTGACACAGTGGACTACTATTTATGTTGCGCTTGATTACGTCACCTAGGGTGAGATATGAAATAGCCCATTTGATGAAGGGTTGTTGGCTAGGCTCGAGGTCACTCCTGTTATGGCTCATTCATGCGCACGGTGCTGGTTTTGAGCTTTGATAAGCTGGGAGTTCTTCTTGGCTGAGAGGACCTTCCATCAAGTCATGCCAATTTTCAAAGTACCCAAAGATTCACCCCTTGAGATGGTCTTAGACGACTGCGCCTATGCGATACGCTCCTTTAAGGGCTTCCTTACAGCAGACACAAATTACGCTGCCTAGTTTTTAAGGTCATCAGCTGGACCCATCATTGATGATTGCCCTGTAAGCGGGGGTAGAGGCCAGTTTGAGATCGCATGTGGAGACCCTTCAAGCTCAGGTGAGAGATCTTGAGAGTGCTGCTACTACCAAATAGGGGTACACGTAGGAGGAGATTGCTAGATTATTAGCTCATGAGAGGGAGCGATGGTAGAGAGAGTGAGAGAGCCAGACCGTTGCCATGGAGAGGTAGAGGAATGTTGAGGCTCATTTTCGACAAAGCCCAGCAGGACAAAGGGCCCATAATCACGGGAGACCAAAAGAAACGGCAGACAAAAGAAATCATAGCAGGAATGAATGGTTCGCGGGTCCATGAGATGGGTCCAGAAGGAGCAAACGGGCTTGAATAAGCCCGGAAAGAAAGAAAATGAAACAAACCCATGAAAAATATGAAGAAAAGAAAGAATGGGCCACAACAGACCCAATGCAATGAAAACTAAGAGAGTAACGGGCTAATGGAGAACCTATCAGCCCAAAGGATGAAGTATATAGAGTAATTGGGCCGAGGAAGCCCAATATAAATTAGCAAAAGTCCATGGGTGAAACAGAACTAAAATGGGCTAGGGATGCCCACAAGAAAAAAAACAAGGGACATTGGAGCCCGCAAAAAAACAGAAGCCCAGCAAGCATACTGGGCTACTGAGAAGGAAAGCACACGGCAGGCTCAAAAGAGCCCGGCAAGATTGAGATGAGCAGCAGGAATAGCAATCTGGCATGGTAGGGAAGGGGAGGCCAAGCCACAAAGCAAAACACCTAAACTTAAGGGAAGTCCAACTGATCCTACAGAGCTCTACCTTTCCAAAGAAAGGGACAAGTCATGAAAGTTAGCCTGCCGGAGATACATTCCATGCCAGAAAAGGCCAAAAAGCGCACGGCAGGATATGCGCACCCATTCTCAGATCTCGGCAAACGAATGAAACATCAATAAGGTAACGCATGCGTATGACCCAGGCATCACCAGCCTATACTCAGCCACTATGGGAAAGGGTGACGTCATGGGTGAGGGCACGGTCTGGCGGTGGGGAGAGGAGTAGAAACCCATTTCGTGTTTCTTGCCCAGACTCTTTCGGTGGGCACAGTCCTGCTGGGATGACATGCCACCCAAAAGAGGCAAAGGTGGGTAAGAACCACTGGGTGCATGCCATGAGAGACCGAGAGAGAGAGGGGACACACTGGACGAAGTAGAGAAGGAACCTTCATTGTCTGAAAGCCACAGGTCAATGGTGGTTTAGAACCATTGACTCGGTAAGAGGTCAGCAAAAGGCTACCATATCAGAATAGGGTCATAGAAAGGCTAGAACAGTAAAATCAGTCACGGCAGACCCTACATAAGGGACCCGTGGCTGTGTGCAAGGGGAGAGCAAGGAGTGATCAAAAAACAGAGGGAAGAGAATTTTAAGAAAGAAAAACAGAGAGAAGGGAATTCTAAGAAAGAAAAAACAGAGTGTTTATGGCAGGCATGCACCTAAATGGGTTAACCCCCCTCTCTCCCTCAATAGCCTTGTCCTCTATTGAAGGGAAATACGCCTTATACTCGGGCACATACCATTTGGGGCTGGCCTCTCAAAGCAATTAATTTCGTCTTTGAAGTTATTTGCGTTGAGGGAACAGTTTTCCCTTCCTTGGTTAGAGTCTCGCGGCAATACTTAAATATGGCAGACTCGTTCTTTTACTCTACTAATTTCGCTCTAATATTTTGTTTAAGCGTCTTTCTTTAAAAGAAAGGCCTTTTAAGTTATTTATCTTGTTTATTGTGGCAGAAATAGTGACTGTATCTTTTTTACGTTTTCTATGTTATGTCTGCCTGCCATAACCTGTTGACGATGACTCTACCTGCTGTGAGCTCTTAAATAGACTTTGGCAAACGTGGTGTAGATTGCGCACAAGCCGAGCCAAGGTGTGCTCCAATTGGGCCGATCCCGACTCTTCACCCAGAAATAACTCGGGCTTAGCGCGGCAGGAATTTGCCCAACGTCCCAATCCAGGCCCACCCCCTTACAATTGGCGACTTCACTAGGGAGTTGGGAAAGAAGTTAGGGACAAAATACAAGATCCCTCGCAAATAATGCCACCAAAGTCTAGAGCGACGCGAAACATGAGCGCCGTACCATCACAAGCAGAGTCCAGACCAACCACACCTAGCCAACAGCAGGTTAACCAAGCAGAAGGTGCTAATGGAATGGGGGCTGGTCCCCAGCCACCGCCAAGGGATCCCGCAGACAACACCAATACTTTCATTGAAATGTTACAATCACTACAACACTCTCAGCAACAAATGATGGAGGAAATCCGTCAGCTGAAGGCAGAAAAGACAAAAGAGAAGGGGAGCCAGCATGTCCCAGATCATGCGACAGACAAGGAGGAAACACTAGTCCCTCAGAACACAGAGCAACGCTTCATCACCATGGCAGAAGTAGCAACTCTCCTCGAGCAGGAGAGGGCTAGAGCGCCTAAAGAAAGGTTTTATGCACGCAGACCCCCTTATCCATTAAAGGTGCTTAGCAAGCCATACCCTGAAAGGTACGAGCCACGGGCTTTTGCCCAGTACGATGGCAGGAGAGGAAGTGCTGTTGAACACGTAAGCAAGTTCATAGATACTCTTGGCCCCTACGCGGCAGACGAGGACCTGTGTCTACGGGAATTTTCTAAATCACTATGCGACCGAGCGTATACCTGGTACATTGGCCTAAAATTGGGGTCCATCCCGACCTGGGACGACATGGTGGATGTGTTTTGTACTAAGTACTTTCATGGAGAGGAAACAGTAACGCTTGCAACCTTGCAAGCAACCAAGCAAAGGAGCGGCAAAGATTTGATGGAATACATAAAAAGATTCAGGGACATAGCGCTTGACTGCTATGACCATTGTGAAGAAAGGACCTTGGTAGAAATGTGTATGACTAACATGATACGGGAATACAAAGCAGTCTTGGAAAATTTAGACATCTCGCAGTTCGCACAGTTGTTACAAAAGGCCAAGAGGACAGCCCAGTCAGTGAAGCCAAGCGCTGACAAGAGAAATGCTCCACAAGCGATGACGGTGACTACTGGCGAGCGAAGAAGGAAGACAGAGGGGAAGGAATATGATACTCCCCCACCCGTACCGTGCACTCCAAAGGAGCTAGACGTGCTGCTGGATAAGTGGATAGCAGATGGGGTCTTCAAACCCAATCAGGTCTCGAAAGAGCCCACGAAGGAAGAACGAAAGGACCCACGCTTCTGCCGCTTGCACAACTATGTACAACATCCTACCGCAGAATGCTGGGCGCTTCGCAGACTGATACACCGTAGGATCAAAGAAGGGACCCTGGAGTTGTCCCAGTCAGAAGTCCAAAGAAACCCACTCCCAAACCATAAAGGGAAAGGTGTGGCAGCGGTCGTGATCTGTGCAGACCCAGGAGGGGATGAATAGGAGAACCTAGCTCTGCCTGCCACGGCTATCACCACTTTACAGCAAAGTACCAAGTTCAAGAACTTGTTTGACCAGCTGGGGTTCACTATGGGAGAACGAAAGGTAGCCACAGAGGCCTTGGTAAGTATCGCCTCCGGAGCAGGGGTAGAGTGTTTAATCGCAGAGAGCACAAGGGACAGGGCCCTCTTACAAGAATCAAGTGAAATCACCTTCAGCAATGAGGACATGGAAGTGGGACATCCGGATCACAGGAGGCCACTTTACTTAGCAACATCTATAAATCAAATCCCCATAAAGAGAGCCTTGGTGGACACAGGCGCCTCTGTGAATCTTATCCCGTTAAGCACTTTGCAAGCAATGAGAATTTCGAAAAGAAAAATCCAGGGGTGCCCAATGGAGGTAACAGGCTTTGGCGGAAAGGGAGAGTATACCGCAGGATACATTCAGCTATGGTTAAAAGTAGGCCCTATAGCTTCCCTGGCTCGATTCCATGTGATAAAGATAGGAGTCTCATACCATGTGCTACTAGGGAGACCCTGGTTGCACAAACACCGGTTAGTCCCATCCACCTATCACCAGTGTGTAAAAGGAAGGTTAAATGGTAAGATGATACGCATAACGGCAAACCAGTCACCATTTGAGCAAACAGAAGCCCATCTCGTGGAGACTATGTTCTATGATCGGTGGGCACCATCCGGAGAAAGTTCATTAGCAAGGCCACTTGGTACTTTTGTACCTAGGTGGGAAGACATTCAGAGCGATCCAGAGCCCGATTTAAGGGAGTTGTTAGCTCGAAAGAAGAAAAGAAAGACAGCACCCGCCGCAGGAACAAACGACGCACCGCAATGCGTTAGAATCCGAGGTCCTGATGGCAGGATTATTTACAAGTTATGAAGGTGCGCGGGGCCCACGAGTGAGACACAAGCAGGCCCCAGGCAAGAGTGTCAGCACAAGAGTTTAGTGTGTTGCGCGGTTCAAGATAGTTCAGAGGAGAAAAATAGCGAAGAAAGTCATGAAGAAACTATGGCAGAAAAGGACCCTCAGGTTATGCAGAAGAAGAATTGGAGGAGGTCAACCTGGGGTCTGACTCACAGGAACCAAGACCTATTTCAGTTAGCTCAAGTTTGACGGAAAGGGAAAAGTCAGAGTTGGTACAGTTGTTAAAAGAATTCAAGGATGTTTTCGCATGGGACTACAGTGAAATGCCAGGACTTGATCCAGGGCTAGTAGTGCATACACCGAACGTTGATCTAGGAGCTAAGCCAGTAACCCAGCCTGCCAGGGTATTCCACACGGAAATAGAAGGGCAAATAGTCAAGGAGGTACAGAAATTGTTAGCCGCAGGATTTATTAAACCCATCCAACACCCACGCTGGCTATCCAATATAGTGCTAGTAAAGAAGAAGAACGGGCAGATAAGGTGCTGTGTGGACTTCAGAAATCTCAACAGAGCCTGCCCAAAGGATGAGTTCCCATTGCCGAACATGGACTTGTTGATAGACTCTGCGGCAGGAAGTGCTATGTTCTTATTCATGGATGGATTCAGCGGGTATAATCAAATCAGGATGGCACCAAGGGATGCGGAGAAAACTGCCTTCAGGACACCCATAGGCAATTTTTACTATACAATAATGCCATTCGGATTGAAAAATGCGGGTGCAACTTACCAACGGACAATGACAGCCATATTTCATGACATGATGCATAAGGAATTGGAGGACTATGTGGATGACATAGTGGTGAAGTCAAAGAAAAGAGAGGAACACTTCCACACGTTGAAGCAGGTGTTTGAAAGGTGCAGAGCCTTCAAGTTGAGAATGAATCCTCTCAAATGTGCATTTGGGGTGTCCTCAGGAAAATTTTTGGGCTTCTTGGTCCATAGTAGGGGAATAAATGTGGATCCTGCCAAGGCCACGGCCATAGCGACTATGAAGCCGCCAGCTACAGCGAAAGAGTTGAAGAGTTAGGAAAAGTCTCATATATTCGGAGATTTATCCCGGGATTGGCATCAATCACTTTCGCTTTCGCCAGACTACTCAAGAAAGGGGAAAGCTTTGACTGGGGAGAAGCACAGCAGGTAGCCTTCAAAAGGCTACAGCAGATCATGATGAACTTCCCCACCGTGCAAGCCCCGGTCCGCAAAAAGCCATTGCTACTCTACCTGGCCACTAGCTCATATGCCGTAGGGGCGTTGATCGCCCAGGAAGATGAAATTAGCATGGAACAGCCAGTGTACTACATCAGCCGCGCTCTAAAAGACGCGAAAACTCGCTATCCAAGAGCAGAAAGGGCATGCCTGGCTATTGTGTACGCCTCCCAAAGGTTGCGCCATTACTTCTTAGCTTACGAGGTATGGCTGATGACCAAGTCCCACGCTATCAGAGCTTTGTTGCAACAACCAATCCTCTTTGGCAGACTATCTCAATGGTTGTTACAGTTATCACAGTATGACTTGAGAATGGGAACACCCAGGGCAGTGAAAAGTCAAGCGATAGCGGATTTGTTGGCACAGTTCCCAGGAGAAGAGGAATTCCTGCTAGATGATGAAGTCCCAAGAGAAGTAGCCATGGCAGAAGAGAGGAGAGAACAATGGATAATGAAATTTGATGGGTCTTCTACTACTCAGTTCGGAGGGGTGGGAGTAGTCTTGTATCATGAGGAAGATAAGGCAGTGGTACTGTCATTTAAACTAGAATTCCCTTGTTCAAACAACACAGCCGAATATGAGGCCTATCTAACTGGGCTAGCTACAGCTCTCAAAATCGGAGTCAAACATTTGAAGGTACTAGGTGACTCGAACCTAGTGGTTTGCCAGGCCAAAGGAAGTTTCTCCCTAAAAGAACCCAACTTAGCTCCGTACAGAGCAATGGCCCAGAAGATGGAGGAAAAGTTCTCTACCTTTGAAATTGAACATGCCCCAAGAAATGAAAACCAATTCGCAGATGCGTTAGCTACATTAGGCTTGCAGATAACCTTTGAAGGAGATGGTGCCACGGTGGAAGTCAGTAAAAGAAGAGAGTCTATCATCGAAACCTTGAAGGAAATGTTCCAGGAAAAACAGGACGAGAACGATTAGCGGTTCCCCATAAGAGAAGCTTTGATGAAGGACGAAGATGCCGCAGAATTAAAAGTGTTAAAAGACTATGCTTTGGTAAGAGGAGAATTATACCGCAGGATGCCAGGAGGGGTCTTGTCCAGGTGTGTGGGGCAGGAAGAAGCCTAGAGAAAGTTAAAAGAAGTGCACGACAGGACCTGTGGATCCTGCGGAGAAATTAGCCTCTACCGCAGGCTCCAAAGGACAGGCTTTTATTGGCCAAGTATGGGCAAAGATGCAGACCAGATTCAAACCCAATGTGGGACCTATCAGCTTGCCGCAGACAGGGGAGAAAGTTATGTTGTATTGACTAATGAAGACTGGAGAAGCCCATTCAAACTGTACTTAACAAAAGGCATCATGCCACAGAAGCATTCTGAGAGTTATAAACTCAAAAGATTGGCAACATGTTATTTCCTGCATGAGGAAGTCCTTTTCAAGACAGGATATGATGGGGACCCATTAAGATGTTTGGGCCCCGAGGAAGCAAAGGAAATAATAAGAGAAGTGCACTCAGGGGAATGTGGGGAACACCAAGGGAAGAAGAAGCTATACAGGTGTCTGCTACAAATGGGGTATTACTGGCCTACCATGAAGAAGGATGCGGCAGAATTTGTGAAAAAATGCCATAGCTGTCAAGTACAGGCTAATCTCATTCATACCCACCCACAAAGCTTGCATAGTATGGTTACTCCATGGCCCTTTCACACTTGGGGGCTGGACTTGGTAGGACCAATCAACCCTCCATCTCGTGGATATATATGGATTTTGGTAGCCACTGAATACTTCACCAAATGGGCAGAGGCAATACCACTTCGCAAGGCCACAGGAGGAGTAGTGGCGAATTTTATCAAGGAAAATATAATTATAAGGTTCGGGGTGCCCCACAGAATCATCAGTGACAATGGTACGCCATTTGTCAATAGCGAAGTAAGGAAGATGTTGGAGTTTTACCAAATTAAACATCACTGTTTGTCCCCATATTATCCCCAAGGAAATGGGCAAGCAGAGGCAACTAACAAAGTTCTCATAAAGATCAGCAGTAAGATGAGTCAAGAGTATACGGGAGGATGGGCAATGCACCTGCCAGGCGCCCTTTGGGCTTACCGAAAATCACCAAAGTTTGCCACAGGATTTTCACCTTTTTCTCTAGTATACGGAACAGAAGTTGTGAGCCCTGCAGAAGTAATGGTCCCATCACTAAGAGTCATGCAGATACAGGGGAAGGAAGAAGAGGAAGTCTTTGCGGCGGAAAGATGTGAAGATTTAGAAGGGCTGGTCGAAAAAAGAGAAGAAGCCCAGGAATGTGGTCGCAGATACAGGCAAAAAATGACAGAAGCCTATGGCAGGATCACTAAAGAAAGAGTGTTTGCGGAAGGGCAACTCGTGTTAAAAGTAACGGACTATGTCAGAAGGGGTATGGCAGGACCATCCAAGTTTGCACCAAAATGGGAAGGACCCCTCGTGGTGAGAGAAGACTACCCAAGTGGATACTACCGACTGACTCAGATGGATGGCAAGAATTTGATGGATCCCATCAATGGGAAATGGCTGAAGCGTTACTATGCTTAAAGTTGAGAACAAGTCATTACCCTCTTTCTATGCTGTGTTCCACAAATTCCAAGTTTAGTTTGTTCCCTTTCCTGCTTTGTTATTTGCTTTCCTCCAAGTGACCATGTCACAAGACAAGTCTATAATATGTTTTCATGAATTATGCAATGAAAAATATGCTAAGTATTATAAAAAACATTCCATGACATAAACACTAGCAAAAGGTGACTAAGTGTAGCACATTAAGTTACAAACCCCAGATTGTATCAGTCTTGCCAAAATAGTTAAATAAGTATTCTAGAAAACCATAATAAAGTGTGCTGGCCAAAAAAAAAAAAAAAAGGGAAAGAGCCTGCCATCATCAATAAAGTCCTGAGAGCAGAGACTGGTCTCCAAAACGGTTAGACCCACCAATACTGGCAATCAAGCGCTCGCGATGACCCTCTACATCCGCTATCTCTTTCTTCAAAGCTTCAATCCGTGCGTCCATGGCATCTACAGCAGGCTGAACCTTCCTCATAAAGAAGGCCTGAGCAATCTCACGGAGATGGTCTAAAAGGAACTCCACAGCAAAACCCACACTAACTAACTCCTGCATTGCAGCTCTCCACTGCAGAATCCTCTCAGAAGAAACAGAGTCAATAAAGCTGTGCTCAATATCATTTAGCACGCTCCCCAGCATCTTCAGGAAATGTTCCCAGGCAGAGCGACCCAAACGGAACCCCTGCATGAAGTCACCACGGCTGCTGTAAACTTCCTCTAAGTGAGGAACACACTCATTGGGAACTCGGAAGCCGTGAAAGTCCGCATAAGGAAAACCTGCTCCCCAGAAATCTGCCGGGTCAAGATCATTCGTCTCAAGCTGATCAAAACGGATGAAGAAATTCGCAGCCTCGCTCATGGGGTCTGAAACTGCGGCAGAACTCCCTCCTGCCTCAAACTGAGAAAAGGTGGTGGGAGGCAAGCCTAATAAGAAGTAGGAAACGCAATATGAGTATTTACGATGAGAAAGTAATAAATTTGCAAGAAAGCAGTAAACTAAAAAAAGGAGAAGAAGAGGGGGTGAGAAAACTTACCAGAGACTATAAAGATAGGAGTGGCAGGATTTGCGGCTGAGGCAGAGA
This sequence comes from Quercus aquifolioides, assembly GCA_019022515.1. Lineage (NCBI taxonomy): Eukaryota > Viridiplantae > Streptophyta > Magnoliopsida > Fagales > Fagaceae > Quercus > Quercus aquifolioides. The sequence goes on along the minus strand of CM032328.1, from coordinate 38,701,733 downwards.
CTGGTGCTATGGCTGAAGCAGAAACGGGGATGGCAGAAACAGGCACGGTAGGAGCAGCAGGAGGAGTGGATGACTGTAGCTCCGCAGTTACTGCAGCCTCTGGTTCTTCGAAAGACTCTGCAATTAAGAGCATGAGTGTGCCAAATGAAGGAAGCGGCATGCAGAAAAAAAAAAAAAAAAAAAAAAAAAAAAAAAAAAAAAAAGGAAGGGAGGAAGGAAGAAGCACATACCCGCTAACTCAGCCTCACTCTCCTCCTCCTCAAACTCCTCAGAAGACAAGTCTACAGCAGGCCCGCGGATGGCAGAATTGGGGATGGAAGAAGGGGTAACTACCAAGGAAGAACCCTCCTTCGCAACTTGAGAAAGGGCTGCAAAAAGATCATTGGTGGAAAGAATAAAGGGGGCGGCAGAAGAGGCAACCCCAGTCTAAACAGCAGGAGGAGTGGCCCCTTCTTGAGAAGTGGGTGTCTCGGTAAGAGTGGGGGTAACCTCTCTAATCCCCTCAGTATGAGTGCCCTACATGGGCACTAGCTCAGTAGAGAGGACAGAAGTCTCAGCAGAAGTCCTTTCAGCTATGGGACGATATATGGAAAGGGGCTCAGGCTGATCCTGCAAGATAAGAGCAAGAACAAAAGAAAAAAAAGAAAAAAAGAAGAGAAGGTAAGGGTGACTAAGAAAACCGTAGTAACGCAGAAAGAAGGAAAAGGCACAATTGAAGGCATGTGACAGAAGAATGCAAAAAAAAAAAAAAAAAAAAAAACATATAATACCACAAGTTCTGGTTCGTCAAGAAGTATAGGATGAGCAACAGATACATCTTCTCTGTGCTTAGACTGCAAAAGAAACAAGGTCAACATGCACAAGTGTTAGTTGCAGGAAAAATCCAAAAACAAGTATAGAAAAGACTAAAGAAAATTAGAGACAATATACTCTCCGTTCAATGGCAGGGGCAAGAGGGGGAGATGTCTTTCTTTTGCTACCTCGTGTCCTGCTAGAAGGAGGAGCATCTGTGGATGACTGCGAAACGGTATGCTTGGGCTTGCCGGCGGTAGAACGTGTGCTGGGAAGAGTATGGACTTTAGAAGGAGGAGAGTCCTGTAGAACTATGTGGCCCATGGGAGGCAGATCACTCCTAGAAGACATCGCCTCACCTCTTTTCTTGGCAGACTTGGGTTTGACAGAACCTTCCATGCCTAATGTAGGAGGGTTCAAGACTTTCACTTTCCTATCCCAACCAGGAGGGTAGTCACCCGCAAGCCAACTCCATCCTTTAGCCCCTTCATCCCATTCAAGCAGAGAAGATCGACCTTGTTTATTAACATATGCTAGCATGGACCTGGAAGGAAGCACTAGTCGGGGGTTGGCAGAAACAACCATGCCAAGGCCGTCAGGAGGAATCAAAGAAAAACCACGGCTGCCCATTAGAGCCTGCTCAAAAGATGTCATTACAGCCCACCAATACTCATGCATAGGAGGAGTGCAAATACCTTCCCTTGAAGAGCTAGGGACGATGACTGCAGTAAAGTGCTGCCTCCAGAAGTCAAAAGGAGTAGGCCACAGAAATGGCCTGGCAGAAGTAGGAGACTCCGCTAGAAAAGAGAGATCATCCCGAATATCTTGGTCCAACCCAAATTGCCTTCTTACTCGATTAGCAGGGTAATACACAAATCAAACCCCCTCATCAGCCAGGTAAGGCAGCCACCCAGCATTAATGGCTGCCAAGTAGGTGATCCCCCTCTCATCAAAATCAACCAAGGGATGAGTAGTACCAACAGTATCCGCAAACTGACCCATAACAGAATCCCCACGAGTGTAACCTGCACCCAGATGTCTATATGCTCGCCAAGAAAACCCAACACTCTTATCAAAGAACTCAACAGCAGGGTGGTAAATAGGCTTCAAACCAGACCAACGGAAAGCCAAAGGAAACTCAAATTCAAACCTGCCACAAAAATCGGTAATAACCCTTGGACAGGAAACATACTTCTCTTTTGCAAAACGAACAGGTCTGCACTTAGTCAAGTGTTTTGCGCAGCGTTCATACAACAGATGCTGCAGAATAGTGCTGTGAACGGAGGAGGTAACTATATGACAGGACCCTACCTGGTCCTTATCAGTCCGCAGGATGTCCAACTGCACATACAAGTGCCCCAGGAACATGGGGGCTAATGGCAAACTTATCCCAGCAGTAATCTTAATAGCCAAACGAAAAAACAGAGGTTTAATTGCATAATAAGGACGTGCACCAAACACAAACTTACAGAGCTAAAAGGAGATGAAAGCCGCACAGCGAGCGGCGCCAGAAAACTTGGAAGAAGAACTGACCCAATGAGATAGCTTGGCGTTCTTAGCCATTCTTGTCCTCAATTCGGCCTCCACGGCCACTTCCTCCGAAGAGAGTTCTAGGGTACTCGGGTCAACGTCACCAAGAATGGGCAAAAGGAGTTGGTTCGCCACATCTTCTAATGTCATGGTGATCTCACCGCAGGAGAGAAAGAAGGTGTGGGTGGCAGTGCACCACCGGCGGACCAAATGGCGAAGATTGAAAAGGTCCCTGTAGTTTGATAAGCAACGAGACAAAACAACGGCCTGCAACACACTGGCTTGCCGTAGCAGACCCATGAAATCTACATCCGACAACTCTCGGTCTACCCATTCTTTCCAACCCAAGGCTTGGCCTGACCCAAACTCAAAGTGAATAGGGACAGGGAGCGAAATACCCTGGCGGATGACAATATCAGGAATCGAAGAGGGTAACGGAGCCCAAGGAGCCTCGGTGCTACGGCGACAGAGAGCAAGCCACACCCGGCCTGGCGCCGGCGGAATATAATCGCCAGGAACCTTTGGGAAGTGGGTATGGACGTCATACCAAGGATCTATCAACGGAACAACCTCGCCGTCAGAAGGGCGGCGTGCCTCCTCCTCGTCGGAGGAACCCGGTTCAAAATACTCAACCTCCTCACCCTCGTCGCGAGTGGAGGGAGGATCAGAAGCAACCCCCTTTCCTTTATGGCGTGAGGAAGCTTGGCTCTTCACCGGCGACATGACGGATCGGAGTAAGTAAAGGGAAGTGTTTGGAAGGAAGAGCACGGCGGAAAAGAGAAAAAAGGAAGAGACGTTTGTATGGAAAAGAGAAGAAGTGGTTGGGAAAAGGAAGGAGACTCCTTAAATGCCACCATCATTAAAATCGAAGTGAAGGGAGGTGATGGGTCAGCCGCCGGATGGGGAATGGAATTAATGAAGCAACGCTGCTCTTCAAAATAACTGCCAAACTGGGGAATTCGAAGAAGCAACTCTGATCTTGGCGAAAAGAAAATATATATATATATATATATATATATATATAATAAATAAAATAATATACATGTAAGTTGAAGATCACTATTCGAAAAAGCCCGCGAAGGAAAAGAAGAAGAAAGAAGACAGGAATAGTCTTTATTCGCATATAAGCTGCTAGAGCATTTCATATGCTCAGGGGGCTAAATGTTGAGGCTCATTTTCGACAAAGCCCAGCAGGACAAAGGGCCCAGAATCACGGGCAGACCAAAAGAAACGGCAGACAAAAGAAATCATGGCAGGAACGAATGGTTCGCGGGTCTATGAGATGGGTCCAGAAGGAGCAAACGAGCTTGAATAAGCCCGGAAAGAAAGAAAATGAAACAAACCCATGAGAAATATGAAGAAAAGAAAGAATGGGCCACAACAGGCTCAATGCAATGAAAACTAAGAGAGTAACGAGCTAATGGAGAACCTATCAGCCCAAAGGATGAAGTATATAGAGTAATTGGGCCGAGAAAAGCCCAATATAAATTAGCAAAAGTCCATGGGTGAAACAGAACTAAAATGGGCCAGGGATGCCCACAAGAAAAAAAACAAGGGACATTGGAGCCCGCAAAAAAATAGAAGCCCAGCAAGCATACTGGGCTACTAAGAAGGAAAGCACACGGCAGGCTCAAAAGAGCCCGGCAGGATTGTGATGAGCAGCAGGAATAGCAATCTGGCATGGCAGGGGAGGCCAAGCCATAAAGCAAAACACCTAAACTCAAGGGAAGTCCAACTGATCCTACAGAGCTCTACCTTCCCAAAGAAAGGGACAAGTCATGAAAGTTAGCCTGCCGGAGATACATTCCATGCCAGAAAAGGCCAAAAAGCGCACGGCAGGATATGCGCACCCATTCTCAGATCTCGGCAAACGAATGAAATATCAATAAGGTAACGCATGTGTATGACCCAGGCATCGCCAGCCTATACCCAACCCCTATGGGAAAGGGTGACGTCATGGGTGAGGGCACGGTCTGGCGGTGGGGAGAGGAGTGGAAACCCATTTCATGTTTCTTGCCCAGACTCTTTGGCCACCCAAAAGAGGCAAAGGTGGGTAAGAACCACTGGGTGCATGCCATGAGAGACCGAGAGAGAGAGGGGACACACTAGACGAAGTAGAGAATGAACCTTCATTGTCTGAAAGCCACAGGTCAATGGTGGTTCAGAACCATTGACTCGGTAAGAGGTCGGCAAAAGGCTACCATATCAGAATAGGGCCATAGAAAGGCTAGAACAGTAAAATCAGTCACGACAAACCCTATATAAGGGACCCGTGGCTGTGTGCAAGGGGAGAGCAAGGAGTGATAAAAAAACAGAGGGAAGATAATTTTAAGAAAGAAAAACAGAGAGAAGGGAATTCTAAGAAAGAAAAAACAGAGTGTTTATGGCAGGCATGCACCTAAATGGGTTAACCCCCCTCTCTCCCTCAATTGCCTTGTCCTCTATTGAAGGGAAATACAACTTATATTCGGGCACATACCATTTGGGGCTGGCCTCTCAAAGCAATTAATTTCGTCTTTGAAGTTATTTGCGTTGAGGGAACAGTTTTCCCTTCCTTGGTTAGAGTCCCGCGGTAATACTTAAATATGACAGACTCGTTCTTTTACTCTACTAATTTCGCTCTAATATTTTGTTTAAGCGTCTTTCTTTAAAAGTAAGGCATTTTAAGTTATTTATCTTGTTTATTGTGGCAGAAATAGTGACTGTATCTTTTTTTACGTCTTCTATGTTATGTCTGCCTGCCATAACCTATTGACGATGACTCTGCCTGCTGTGAGCTCTTAAATAGACTTTGGCAAACGTGGTGTAGATTGCGCACAAGCCGGGCCAAGGTGTGCTCCAATTGGGCCGGTCCCGACTCCTCACCCAGAAACAACTCGAGCTTAGCGCGGCAGGAATTTGCCCAACGTCCCAATCCAGGCCCACCCCCTTACAAGGAGCTAGCTTATTACTGAGACAGGCATGCTCCAAGGGTATATTGGCATCCTAATCGGTGAGATGAGGGGACATAGGATGCACGTACCCCCGGCGCCTTATATTCCAAGCAGGGTTCCTCCTATTTAGAGACACAAGACTGAATACATGCCAGTTCCTCCATATCCTACTAGTGGGTTGGGATTTGCCCTCGTTTCAGATTGGGCACGAGGCCATACACTTGGGCAGGCTTCATTTTAAACTCCAGGATGGGTCCCAGGTTCTTCAACTAGGCAAGCTAGTCCTTCTTCTGGTTTAGTTGCTGGTGATGGTTTGCAAGTGACTTTGTTAGAGACAATGGTTCCCCTTAAGCTAGCCACTGTTGTTGTATCATAATGTAGCCCATGCGCAGGAATTTATATATTTCCATGTACTCTTTCAGACATTGCCCCTTGGTGGGCTAGATATGTATGTATTATTGTCCCATAGTGGGTCCGGACTGTATTTTGATATTGCCTTTTGGTAGGCCTTTGGACATGTATGTATTGTTGCCCTATAGTGGGCCTTGGATATATACTATCACCTCTTGGTAGGCTTATATGTATGACCTTGATATTATCGCCTTTTGGTAGGCTCAGATGTATGACCTTGATGTTATCGCCACTTGGTAGGCTCAAATGTATGTATTGACATTGCCTCTTGGTAGTCCTAGATGTATGTATGGTAGTAGCACTTTAGCATTTATGAGCCTGTTGTACCACTATTGTTATTCATGCATTGTCGAGTTTCTAGAACAACGACATTCTTGCGCTAGCTTATATTCCATATTCACTTGCATTGTACTGTACTCTCACGGGTTTATCGATAAATTCTGATATTGATTGACCCACAAGGGGAGACAAAAAAAGGAGAGACCGCATAAAATAAAACTGCCCCAGTGTAGGTTTATGCGGTTCTTAACATGAGAAGAAATGTTCCCTGCTGGACAGACCTATCATTGTACCCAAAATTTCGATTTTGATCATATTGATGCGTGGAAATGGACTAAGCTGTGCAAAATAAACTGCCCCAATATGGATTTTACGTGGTTCTAAACTGATAAACTGACTTAAAGTGAGATTAGAATCGTACTGGATGATTATATGATGATGGGCTTCTTAACAACCCTAATTATGAACATGGACTCCCCCAAGTGGGATTTTCTCAGACTCGCTATGTGGCGGAATGTATTGACTGGCCTGGCTATCCATTAAACCGACCAATGCTTTGAAAAGGCTCCTTAAAGGAATAACACACAGGAATTGATTTCTGCGATCTTTATACCATGTTGTATGGATTGCTATCACAATTGGGAACGGTTTTGGTGTTGTCCCATCATATGTCCTAGTGACAGGGGCTGAATCGACCCTTGAACTAGGTGAATCGAGTTTCAACAATGAGGTTCAAGATATTCCGAGATGACAGATGAGATGCTTAAAAATAAACTGCCTTAATGTAGGTTTTGTACGGTCTCAGCTTGTGCAAAAAAACCCAAACGAACTGATTTGCTGCTAAACCGCCCGTGTACCACTGTTAGTGTGAAAATTGAGGGAATCTTTATTCCGAAGCTAACCAAAACTTTTCATTTTTCAAATTTGGTGGTCAAAAGCATGTGGGGCTGTGCTAGGGGGCATGAAAATCCCTAACACGTGTCCCGAGGCCTGATAGCCACTTAGTGTGCGTTGGCTAGGACCGGCGGCCAATAAAGGTGCGTTGGTCTCGAAATTCATGCATAAAGGTTTGGGCGGCCCTGAGTCCTCCCATATTTTGATTTACATTTTTCTAGGTCTTCTTCTACCCATTTTCTTCACTGAAAATTGTTAGAAACACCATTTTCTTACACTTTTTTGCATGCATCAGCATCAGAACACTGCATTCTTTTAGATCTAAGCATGGATGCTCTTGGGTTCAAGTCTTATAACACAGTTATGGAGCTTGAGAGGCAGACTTTCCATAAGAGGGAGCTTAAGAGATGGTGGGCTTCATTCTTTTCCAAGGATCGGGCTTACATCAAGCGGTTTCTCGGATATGCCACTTCACTAATTCATACTCCTCTAGATTGGCACTTACTGGAGGCCATAGTCACTTGTTGGGATCCCGCTTTGAGGTGCATCACCTTCGGGGATATGGACTTGGTTCTTACTTTGGAGGAGTATGATTGCTTTCTTTCTTTGCCAACCCCTGTGAGTTGGGTCTATCAGCCACCGGCTAGGCCTCGCTATTGCAAGCGATTGGCGAAACTACTAGGCCTGAAGACACTTGTAGTGGATGTGCTAATCCGGTATGGGAGTGGGTTAGGAGGTAGAATCCCCTTGGATTTTTTGATTTGTCGGTTTGGCCTAGCTGAGTGCCCTACTGCTTACCGAGAAGACTTTGTGGATTTGGAGGAGCATTGGATCTTCTACAGGCATCAGGCTTTCATGGTGGCCTTCTTTGGCTTAGTGTTATTCCCTTCTTAGTCGGGTTCCATCAGCTTTGTAGTCCTACCCCTAGGGAGTACTCTGCCTCATAGCACTTCCTTTATCCCCTTTTTTCTCTCTAAGACTATTCGATCTCTTTCTCTGTGCTATGAGACAGGAAGTGGTAGGCTTGGCTATTGTGTACATATGTTGTAGCTTTGGTTCTGTAGTCATCTGAGTGTGATATTTAGGGCACAACCCGTGGGGTTCTTGAGAAGGAATAGAGTTAAGATCATTGTAGCCCTTAATCTTCCTTTTACTAGGGATACCACTGCTTGGTTGAGGTATTTGTTTGGCTTGGGTCCCACTAACTGGGAACAGAGAGTCAAGTGGGGAGTTACTAGGTGGCAGGGTTAGACCCACTGTGTTTGGTTTATTTGGCATCCCTTTGGTGGGCATTTGGGGTTGTACAAGGTACTATTCGAGTATGGCCATAAGGCAATTTGGGGGTACCTAGCATATTCCTTGACTTAGCGATCTTTCTGTCATCACTTGCGAGTATGGACTCTAGGATTTTGATACAGTCGCTCTTCTGATTTCTAGAAGGAGTGCAAGTCAACTTTTGATTATCCCATTTGTCCCGAGGATGATTATAAGTGGTCTACCACCAAGTTTATAGAGTGGAGCGCCACCGGGGATCCGTGCTTCATCATTGACCTGTCGGTTCCTGATCCATTTGATCCTTGCCTTTCGACTGATATATTGAGGGATTACACATTAGAGTTTGAGGTCAAAGTTGAGAGTATTTTTAGGGACCTGAGAGGATGCTTGAAAGAGGCCATTAGAGATAGGGATTGCTGCAAGGAGGCCTTTGATGCCATTGTGGAGAATTTTGATGAGATAGGGAGGACATACGAGGTTAAGCTCGCCACACTTCAAGTAAAGCACGCAGAGAGGGGTTAGATTCCTTCAGCCGCAAAGGTCGAGTGCACTCAACTGAGATCTCGGGTTACGAGCATGGAGAGTGAGCTGGCAGATTTTACTCAGAGTGTCACTGTCTTAGGCCAGACGAGGGATGAGGAGAGAGCCACGATGGAGGTTAGTTGTGCCGCGGCGAGTAGCAAGGTTGATGATTTAGCCATGAGGCTAGTGCAGGCTACATCCTACATTCACTCTACTTTGAGTCTTGAGTATGGGTCAGCTGATGAGCCCAGTGAGCCACAGTTGGCATTTTGTTGTCTTTAGGCTGAGGTAGCTGAGAAGGAGGAGGCATTGAGAGTTGCTACAGTTGAGATTAGCACATTGTAGGTTTTGCTTGATACAGAAAGGCAGGGTTACACCTCGAGTCCCAATCTAGAGAGGAAGCTAGTTCGTCTTTGACATTTATATAGCAGGCTTAGTGAGATTACTAGAGATCTGGGCTTTGATGTTGTAGGGTTGCTTCATACCCATTCCTTGGATGATCCGATTCTTCTTACCGGCTTTGGGGTGCTATGCAAAGCGGTGTCAGACCGTTTGGGCCATGTTTGACTTGTTGGAGTTTTTTTCTATTTCTTTTCCTTTCTACACATGAGCTATGTAGTTAGTATTCCGCCATGTATGGAAAGGTCCGTCATAAATTGCTAGGTGATTACGTACGGCCTTCCACTTTTGTGATTTTTAAAGCATAGTCTAGTTTGTAAGGCATGCTTAAAAATGGGAAGAAGGTGGAAACAAAGATGTTTATGCATATATTGATCCCCAGGAGATATTTATGTTTATGAGATTTGTGTTTGGAAACATAATGATGAATGCATGAAAGGATTAGAACGGCACAAAACAGGCATGTTTAATGAATATGTGCGTAAATGCTTTGAAAATGTAAGATCATACAAATAAGGATGGTAAATGTAAGTCTATGCATATCAATATCTCAGGTTCCAAAGGATACATCCTGTTCTAGATGATCTTTTCCATTCCCATTGGGGTACACCTTCCACTGATGTGTGCCATAAAATCTTTGAACAAACCGTAAAGGGTCACGCGCGTTGCAAACATAGAGTAACTCTTGGGAAATCTGAAGGCACCCTTATATCTTCATCTTGGAAAAGGTCCATCCTTCTTTTCTTGATCTTGATCATAAACCCAAGTAGATCCAGCTGACTGGTTTTTCTTTTAAAATGTGTCTGGGCCAGAGTTGGCCGCCTACGTACCTCCACTGGGAAGGATTAAGTCATCATGTAATTCAACTGACATTTTTGATTGCCTTAATTTTTGTCTAGACCGCTATTTCAGGTTTTCAATCTAGTAGGCTCCTTCATACTCTTTCTTCTACTCTCCTTTTGTGTAGACCGCCCTTTCAGGTTTTCAATCTACCTTTTTATATTTTTTGTATTTTTTTGCCTTTTTATTTATTTATTTATTTTTGTTTGTATAAGAATGTAGAAAAAGAGGTTGCATTTGGAGGCTCCCTCATGCAAAGTACTGTATGACAGCATCAGAATTAGTGGGCATATTGAAATCGTGCCCATCCATGTCCGCTGGGATTAAGGCTCCTCTGGAGAAGGCCTTCTCACCATATACGGGCCCTCGTAGGTCGGGGCAAACTTTCCTCTGTGATCAGGCATGGCCTGGTTATGCTTTTTCAAGACTAGGTCGCCTTCTTCAAACACTCTAGGTTTAACCTTCTTGTTAAATGCTCGCTCGACACGGTGTTGGTACAACTATCCATGACACATTGCGGTCTTGCACTTCTCGTCTATCATGTTCAATTGCTTATATCGAAAACGGGCCCATTCAGCTTCTAATAGCTCGGTCTATGATAAGATCCTAAGAGATCTCTACCTCTACGGGAGGACAGCTTCCATGCCACAGACCAAGGAACACCTCTGGTGTGTGACTGGAAAATGAGTCAATTTTAATCAAGTTACCAAAGGTAAGTGAAGTCGCCACCAATCATTGGGTTTTCTCTAAGGTGTGATTGGTCACCTGACTTTTTTTTTTTTTTTTTATTACCAATCCTAGGAAAAGAAAAAAGTCGTTTTTCCTAATCTAACATGGATGGATAAAAAATCTTGATTCTTGAGTTCAGAAGACTGGTTATGTGTGGGGGAGGTGTTAAGCACCCCATAACACATGTCCAAGGATAGTCCTTTGTTTTGGTAAAATCTTAATTTAAGGATATTGGCATTAGCTTTCGGGGTTTTAAATGAATTGTGCTTTGAGGTTTGGTTTCAGAAAGGGTATGATCTCGATCGATGCTTCCCTAGTGTGTTTGGAATCGGTGCCAAATTTCCACAACGAAAATATGATAGCATTTCACCTTATTTTCGTGGCGGAAATCTAATAGTGCTTCGACTCAGGTGTGTCATAGCACACAAAACACTATTCTCATCAAGCTTTCGCCATGAGAATATGGCAACGAGGGTGCTCCATTTTCAAGGTGAAAATCCAGCAGAGTTTCGCATTTAGTGCACTATGGCGCATCGGTAGGGTCTCAAGCCTGTGTATATGGTGCATGCCAACATGCTCGTGCTGGGATGAGCTGGAGCCCCTCAAAGCATCAAACATATTGATGCGCATCGCATACACAAGGAAACCGATATCACTTGGTGACATGGATCGGGACGATCACTTTGCAATGATCATGCACATAATATAGCGCAAATATGCACCTACAGTAATAGCCTTAGGCACATATCCACTCTACAAGGTCAAGAGCACTCATGACTAGAGAAGGTCGCTCACGTAGCCACAAGAGTCCATCATACAAAGTGCACGATCACCCACACACAAGCATATATAGATATACATACAACATGCATAATGCTATCACACAGAGTGGGAAAGTAAAGCAGACATTACCTTTGTGCCAAGGCTATGACCTAGCAAGGTACAGGAAATGTAAAACAAATATTGCCATACCCAAGGAACGTGGCACAAGAAAAGTGTAGGAAAGATAGAGGGTACATGGAGAGGAAACCCTAATACAGTGCTCTTGAGAAGAGACTAAGAGAGAGAGGGAAAGATGTAACCACTTGGGGAGGCTAGGCCTCCTAATCTACTTAACATTGCCCTTTTTGGGCTTGGGTCTTATTGCTTGTGCCCTTGCCCTTATTGTTTATGCCTAGGAGGTCGTGCGCTCACTCCAAGTGTGGGCTCCATGCATGTACAAGCAATGACAAAGGAAACAAGCCAGTAGGCAAGCAAAGAAACAACTAGAAAGAAAGCATGCAGAGGGATAAACTAGCAAGGAGAGCCAAATGGGGGCAAACAAGCATGTTATCAAACAAGAGGGGGTGTCCTAGGAGGACAGATGTAGGTTTGGATCGGGTGTCCATAGTTCCATTGGATTGGAGTATGGATGACACACGTGCCATCAAAATAAATTCCTATAAGGGACTCAGGGTCTCGTGTATCAAAGACGAGTGTGATCCCACATGAGATAGTAGGAATTAGGCTTGATGACACAAGCCATGAATATGTAGGCAAGCATGCAAAGATGCAAAGAAGCACAAAAAGCCAAACGGGTGGCACAAAGCAAGCAAGGCAAGCACAACATCATCACACAGAGCGGAGAAAGGTGTGTATCAAGTGGGATGGATGCAACCATAAAAGCATGTGGCCCCAAAGACTGACAAGCACAAGCCTATGGAGGGCAAAAAGCATGGCAAAGCCTAGATCTAGATAGGCAAACATGGATATAAAGCATAGATACAAGCAAGCATACACATGCATAAAGGAAATAATCCAAACCCTTTGATATAGGCCTAGGTGTATGGATATAGGCCTAGACCACAAGATATAGATCTACACTCTACCTAAAGGGCCAAAACGCAAGAAAGAGATATATCAAGAGACAAAAAGGCTACAGAAGCACATGGCATAGCAACCAACATGTAGATCTAGACACATAAACATGGCAAGGAGCACATAAACATATAGATCTAAGCATAAGCATGGCAAGGAGCACATAAACATGTAGATCGGAGCACATAAACATGTAGATCTAAGCACAAACATAGTATTTAGACATATCCTAGCCCAAGAAAGCTAAGCCAACATCATTAAAGCGACAAAACATAATAGAAAGCAAGCAGACATGCTAGAAAACCTATAAAACATGTTAGGAAGTAAGATAAAACAAGAGATATACTAAGGAAAGCAATAAAACATGTTATGACTCTCTCTTTCTTTCTCAAACCCTTTCATTCTCTGCAATGGCACCCAAGCTAAAAACCAAGAAAACCTTTTACATGATAACTAGCGAAGTTTTCAACCTCACACGTTGGGATGGAGCCATAAGGCTGACGAAGTCTCCTTCACTGATTTACAGGCCACAAAACCATCTTTAAGAGGGTGCACGAGCCAGGTTGGTAAGTTTTCCAAAATTTTCTCATTTTCAAGTTTTGCTCTGATCTTCCATTTTAATATATTTTTAGACCTGTAAATGCTTGGGTTTTGTTGTGGGATGGGTCTAGATGAAAACCTGGTGTTTTAGGACGTGTAGGAACATGCTTAGGGTGAGTTTTAATTAATGGTAGACTGAAACTGTCAAAGAACTCTTTCTGTTTGTGTTCATGCATGCGCATGCATTATGCATGCATGCGCGGCTAGTGTTCATGCATTCGCATGATCTCTTCATGCGTGTGCGTCCGTGTTCATCAATTCATACGGACACATGCCCCAGCATGGGCACGCATACAGAGACCTTGTATACGCATGTTAGTACTTAGAAACCCATTTTTTGATTATCTTGACCTTTTTTTCACCTATTTCCTTATATGATTCCCACGCTCTCTTTTTCACCTTATTGCAGGTCTTGCCCCCTTTCACACGTAGGGGCAATATTAGTCGCATCTTTTCTTGGTATAGGGCATTGACGAATGATACAAAGGCCATAGTATGCACAGTTGGCTTCAAGCTTTTTATTCGCCTGCTTCCAGAGAGTTTCGTTAGTGGCATCTTGGTGTAGACACTAGTTGAGAGGTGGTGGGACACTACTTACACTTTTCACATTACTGATCGAGAGATGACAGTGACTCCCCATAACTACCACCGGATGATCGGTCTTCAGTGTGATGGGCCCCTTATTGATCTGGAGGGTGTGAGAGACTATAAAACCTGGGTGTTCTAAAAAAAAAGAGATTTGGGTACTTTTTAGGGCACCTCTCTTTTTGGGTAAGTGGTGTGGAGTCGCCACTTATTTTTTATACAAAAAAAGAAAAAAGAAAAACTAAATACAAAAATACATGATTGAATTGTTTCCTTTCATTGATTGAACAATAAATAAAAAAATACATGTTTGAAAAATTGAAAATTACATGGCTTTGGGTCCTAGTTACAAACTACCAAATAATTACATGGCTTTTTGTCCTAGTTACTAACTACCCAAAATCACACAAATTTATTTATGAATGCATTCTCTTCTTTGTTTAAAAAAAATCAGATCTATTGTTGTGAGTAAAAAAATTTTGATTTCAGTTTATAAAAAAAATCAGATCTGCTTTTGTTGTGTAAAAAAAAGTGGTTTTTGGAGAGAAAATTCAAATCTGTGTTTATTAAATAAAACAAAGTCTTTTTGGTTTAAAAAAAAAAAGATTTGTTTTTAAGAACTTAGAAAAAATGTTTTTGGTTTATAAAAGATTGGATTTGTTTTTAAGAAATATAAAAAATGATTTTTGATGACAGAAAAAATTAGATCTATTTTTATATGTTCCAAAAAAATATGAAAAGATTTTTGAGAAGAGGGTTTCATTCATGAAATAAATTTATGCTACATATATTGAACAAAACAAACACAATCATGCATGACCTTTTTCTTTATTTCATAACCCACATATGTTAAAAAAATCAAATCTGTATCTAAGGAAGATACAAATCAGTTTTTTGTTTTAAGAAAAATTCAGATTGCATCTAAGGAAGATGCAAATCAGTTTTTTGATGAAATTTTTTTTTCAAATTTGCATCTAATGAAGATGCAAACTAGTTTTTGATTTGAGAAAATTTTAGATTTACATTTGTCGACGCCCCGCCTCGACCGGTTGAGAGGAAAAACCACTGCCGTTGTGCCTTCGTTTGACCACCTGTCGTGGCAACAGCTCCCGCGCGTGTTGGGCCCCTCTCAAATGTGTAAGCGTGTGCGTTTCGCGTGGAGCTTCAAGTGCTTTCTCTCTCGATGGAGGAAGGTAGGTCTACCTTTGGCATTATGGCAGGAATCTGGGCCAAATTTTAAGGGATTACCTAAGGTAAGTGGAGTCGCCACCAATCATTGGGTTTTTCTAAGGTGTGATTCGTCACCTGTTTCTAGTTGATTTTATTACCAATCCTAGGTTAAGAAAATAGTCATTTTTCCTAATCTAATGTGGATGGCAAAAATATCTTGATTCTTAGATCCGAAAGTTTGATTACGCATGGGGAAGGTGTTAGGCACCCCATAATGCCTGTCTAAGGATAGTCCTTTGTTTTATAAAACCTTAATTTTTGGAGATTGGCAGTAAAAACATGATTTTGGCATTGGCTTTTAGGGCTTTGCATACATGGGGGCTTTGAGGTTTGGCTTTTGAAAGGACATGGTCCTAATCTATGATTTCTTATGGCATTCGAGCCGAGTACCAGATTTCCACGGCGAAAATTTGGTGACACATCACCTTACTTTCGCAGTGGAAATTAGGCATCACTTTGCCTTAGGTGACATGGACTGTGACAATCACACTGGAAGGGGGGAGCAGGTATATATACATACATCATGCACAATGCAAGCACACAGAGTAGGAAAGTAAATGTCTACATCTTTAGAGTATGTCCCAAAATATAGGTGTAGGAAAGTAAATAGGGGTCACCATACTCTAGAGATGAGGACAAATGGTACACAGCATGATATACCTAATATAGACCATCTAAGGGAGAAAGGAAAAAGGAAGGAAGGGGTTTTTAAAAGAGTACATAACCAAAGGGGAAATAGCTAAACTCCTAAACCTACTGACTACGGTTGCTCTGCTTATATCAACATGCTTATGCCCGCACCCTCTTTGCTTGTGCCTAGGAGACTGTGCCTTAGCTCCACGCGTCCTTTCTCTATGTGTGTACATGCAAAGGCAAAGACAAGAAACCAGCAGACAAGCAAGGGAAGGAAAGGATGCAAAGAGCATATGAAAAGGCATAAAGTGGATAAACATGATAGACATGGCAAGCATAGAATGTGACAGGAGATAGGGCAAGCGAGATGCACAAAAAAAATGAGAAAGCAAGCAAGCAAACAACCAAACAAACAAACAAACAAAAGGTGGTGTCCGCTAGGGACAAAAGTAGGTTTGGATCGGATGTCCATAGCTTTATTGTGTTGAAGTATGGACGACACACTAGCAAGCAAAACTCATGCATGGACATGTAAGCAAGTGTGTAAAGATGCAAAGAAAGCCAATAGGAGGCGCAGAAAAGCATGATAAGCATAGCATCGCATGAAGCGGGAAAGGGGAAGGGTATGCACGAAGCAACTAGCATCACGACGATGCATCCCAAGTGGTTACATCCAAACAAGGCCTCATAGGCGTCGAATGTAACCACACAACCACGAACCCGCTAAGGGTGTCAAACGTGGCAAAGCCTAGAACAAGAGAGGCTAACACAAGCATAAAGCATAGAAGCAAGCAAGCATAGACCTGCAAAATGGGTGATCCAAACCCTTTGATATGGGCCAAGGTGTATGGACGATGACAAAGACCATGGGGTCTAGATCGGGTCCGAACCATTAGGCCAAAATGCAAGAAAGAAAGATAAAGCGACAAAAGGGCTTCAATAGCACATGGCATGACAAACATAGCCTAGGCCCAGGCACACAAACATGGCATAGAGCGCACAAGCACATGGAAGATGGCATAAAACATATAGAACATAGATCCAAGCACGCAAGCATGTGAACACATAGATCTAGGCATATAAACATATATGGATGCAAATTCAAACATAAAACATGGCAAAAAGCATACGAACACATAGATCCGAGCAAAGCATAACCATAGACATGACATCGAGCATGTGAGCACATAACCCTAACATTAACGCAAAGCAAAGAGAGGAACAAAACAAAGGAAACATGGCATAAAACCCTAAGCATGTAGATCTAAACATATAAGCATGTAGAAACATAGATCTAAGCATAAAACATGGCAAAGAGCACACAAACACATGGAATCTAAGGTAGAAACCCACATAAAGCAAGCAACATGCCAAAGAAAGCAATAAATCATGTTATTATGGCAAAAAAAGCAAGGACATGCTAGGAAAAAGATTTAGAAGGTTAGGGGTGTGGATGATAGCTAAAAAAAAGCTACACCCACACCCCTAAACCCCAAACCCAAAGTGTAGAACCAAGGAATGGAAGATTAGGTAAAAAAGCAATACCTTGTGTTCTTGGTGAAGAGAGAAGAATCAAGAGACTTTGATGTGTTTTTGAATGTTTTTTTGGTGTTTGGAAGAGAGAAAAAATGTAGAGAGCAGCTGGGCAGAAGGAAAATTTCAGAAAAATGTCCCCATTTCCCCTTCTGGGGCATGCCTAGGGCTATTTATAGCCTTGGGCCGCTATTCAAGGCGGCGGCCCTTGAAAGGCCGCCGGCCTCAAATGGTTCCTAATCTAGCTGATCTTGACTCCTTTGTATAGATCTTTATTTTTAGTTTTTGATAAGGTATGGAACTCAAAAATCCAACGATTGGATCAAAAGTTATGGCTCTCGGAAGTTTTTGGTGCAACGATCGGTATGTCATCCTGGTTTTCATAATATCTCGGCCATTTTAACTTTGATTTTGACCCATGAATAGTCGTTGGAACGAGAATTGGATAATCTTCACAATGGCATTGGTTTCAACCCATTCCTGTAGTTGGATCAAAATTAGAGTTTTTGGGCCCACCCAAGATCGGCTTCGGGTCAAACTTGTTAAAAATCTCCAAAAAATTCGAGTTTGAAGTAAAACTGTGAAAAATGACATTTTGTGAGAGTCCGGACCATGTTTGACCTTTGGTTAAACCTAAGGCTGACTAGGGGCATTTTGGTCATTTTAGCTAAAAAAGGCACTTTGGATGCTCTGGTGCTCGAACGGGTGGTGCTACATTGTTCTAGATGTTCTCACAGCCCCATAAATAGAAAATGATATTTTTGGATTTTCGGGGGTCTAGCAGGCAAATCGAGGGCTTAAAAATACAGTATCAACAGCTACCCCTTCTTTGTCTGATATCTCGAGTGCAATGAGAGGTGTAGGATAAAGAACGTGATTTCGAATTTTGTTGCCCCCAAGTTTGCGTGTAGAGACTGTTTATGGACTGAGACCAGACCTTACCCACTTGGCTCGATCTGTTGCAGCTGCTATTGGAATATTTTGCGGACGCGCCTCTGAGCTCTAAGAGAAAAGAAGTGAGAGGTTTTTTTTTTAGGGTTTGATCGAGTCAACACTGCCTGGCAGTCCTAAAAGGGCCGCTGGGCAGCCAAGGCCTATAAAAGGCCTTTGGCCCCCCTCTTCTTACTCATTTCAACTCTTTCTCTCCCTTCTCACTCTTCACAAACTTTCATAGAGCGCTTAGAGCTCAGCGGGTCCGCGTTTTCAGCTTCAGTCTGCCATTTCAGTTCGCTACTCCAATCTATTCTGCACTTGAGGTCAATGTCCCTTTTTTTTTTTTTTTTTTTTTTTTTTTTCCTGCAAAATGTTAGTAGCAATACTACTAGAGATGCATGCTAGTATTTACTTTTATTTTTTTTGGAATTTTTATGAGCATATATTTTACCATGATTTATGCCATGTTATCTTTGGAAAAATGTATGTATATTTTTTTTGTGTTTGCCATATGAATGCAAATATGCGGAAACTTAGATGCTAGAAATAAAGCGAGACATAGGTGAGGGGACTTACCTGATGTAGAGTGTGAGAATATGGCACAGCTGCTATCACCCACGGTAGACTAGGAACTTGGAAACTTTTTAGAAACTCGAAAACTGTGTGATGTGAGGCGTATGACACGGTCGCTATTACCTCAAGATAGGATGTGAGCATATAGCACGACCGCTATCACCCACTGCAAATGCGAACTTGGAACCTTCTGGGAACTTGATAATTGTGATGCTGTGAGGTGTACGACACGGTTGCTATTACCTCAAGATGGGAATGTGAGCATACGGCACGACCGCTATCACCCATTGCAAATGTGAACATACGGGATTTCTCTAGGAGCTTGATAACTGCGATGATGCGAGGCATACGATATGGTCGCTATTACCTCAAGATGGGATGTGAGCATACGGCACGGCTGCTATCACCCACTGCAGAAATGCAAACTCAGGATTTCTTTGGGAACTTGATAACTGTGATGATGCGAGGCGTACGACACGGTCGCTATGGCACGGCCGCTATCACCCATTGTAAATGCAAACTTGAGACTTTTCTGGGAACTTGATAACTATGAGGCTATGAGGCATACGACATGTTCGCTATTACCTCAAAAAGGGATGCGAGCATACGACATGACCGCTATCACCCACTGTAGAATGCGAGCATACAGGATTTCTCTAGGAACTTGATAACTGTAATGATACGAGGCATACAACACCGTTGCTATTACCTCAAAAAGGGATGTGAGCATATGGCACAGCCGCTATCACCCACGGTAGAATGCGAGCATACAGGATTTCTGGGAATTTCATAACTGTGATGCTGCGAGGTGTACGACACGGTCGCTATTACGTCAAAAAGGGATGTGAGCATACGGCACGGCCTCTATCACCCACTGTAGAATGTGAGCTTATGGGATTTCTCTGGGAGCTTGATAACTGTGATGATGCGAGGTGTACGACATGGTCACTATTACCTCAAAAAGGGATGGGAGCATACAGCACGGCCGCTATCACCCACTGTAGAATGCAAGCATATGGCACGGCCGCTATCACCCACTGCAGAAATGCGAGCATACGGCACAGCCGCTATCACCCACTGTAGAATATGTATAAGAATCTTCTTTCTTTGCCACTACATGTGCTTGACATAGACTTGCATGATATGTTTAGGAAAAGTGTTAGTTCATTTGCATTACCATTTATTTATGGGCTTACCACTGATGTCTGAATTTCTTGCTGTTTTGTAGATTATGTCTTGGAGAGCGAGTTCTAGGAGAGATCGGGGGAAGGCCCCCATGTATGCCACGTCCCAAGGGGACGGTTCTTTTGATAACAAGACCACTTCAGCTGGTGAGTAGGCGGCTCGGGTTTTGCAGAGCCATTTTGATTGTGAGGGTCACGACCCCAGGTCTACTGGTGGTATACCCATGGAGACCAGGTTTAGGAGATGACATTCCATTGAGACGGCCAGTGCTTCGTCTAAGTCTCGTACTATTTCTAGCGGGACGACTTCACGGCGTAGGCCGGCTAGAGGGAGGGGGGCCTCCGGAGGAGAGGTGTGAGATGATGACATCCTCTTAGACATGGATGAGGTCTTCGCTGGCCTCGAGGTCCTACCGGAGTTTGGCGTTCAGAGGCATAGTCTAAGACCGAGGTTTCCACCGCACTAGGCCGGGGCCGACGCCCGTACTCAGACCATAGATAGAGGCATCCAGGACACTCACCTTCTGCATAGGCTGAAGGATCATCCTTCTGCACTGGCGCAGAGGGGAGAGGTATGTTGCATTCCCTTCTTGGTCATTTAGATTCCAATTATATGCATGTGCTAACGAATAGCTTTCAATTTCAAATGCAGGGGAGTGAGAGGCTCTATGGCTGGGGCACTTGGTCCATTTTCTTCCAGACATTGTTCACTCCTAGGACCCATCTGTAGTATGCTGTGTTCCTGAGAAAGCAGGGATTTGAGGACTTCCTACGAATCCCCCTGTTCACCATGAGGCACGGGATTGCGGAGGCTTTGGTGTGACGATTTCACGCCGAGACAAGCACTTTTCATTTAAGTTGCGGGGAGTATGCGGTCCTCCCTATTGATTGGACTGCCATTCTGGGTAGCAGATTTGGTGGCCACCCGATTCCAACTGAGGAGATGACCTTTGATATAGCCTGCGACCTCTTGGGCATCCCTCTCCCATTTAATGCAGAGACGAGGGGATATTTTGGGCCTACCGCATCGCCATAGATCTGTACTGTGTGGCTGTAGCGTAGTATTCCCTGGGGTGAGGCCCCTACCGACACTCATCTTCGTCGGTGCTTCTTGTTGTTCCTCGGTAGTTACTTCTTGGGCAACAACCGATTTGTGTTGACTTGTCAGCTGCTACGGGCTATGGGAGTAGTCTTTGGTATTAGGGTGTACGACTAAGGGTCAGTGACCCACGGCTTCTTCATTTCCTTCTTGAGGCGGGCCTTCCAGCGAGACTTCCAGAGCTTGGAGGGATGTTGGTAGATATTGACATGGTGGGCGTATAAGTACATACCAGCCCTGTGGCCTCATTATACAGGATTGTCCTTGATAGCATACCTTCGAGCATATGCATGGGCTCATTGTAGGATCACGAGAGTAGTAGTAGTGCAGCTAGTCACTATTTTTGCATCTCTAGATTGCGTCATTTAGGATGAGATTATGGTTCGTCCATATGATGGCACGTTACTGAGGAGACCAGAGATCACTATAGCTATGGGCTAGTCAAGGATTCAACGCTGGTTTTAGGCCCTGACGAGCTGGGAGTTCTTTCTGGCAAAGAGGACCATTCATCAGGTTATGCTAGTCTATGGAGTGCCCAGGGATCTGCCTCCTTATGGTTTGTCATTTGAGGCTATGGTCCTAGATGACCCAGAGTATGCGGCGAGCACCTTTGATGCTTATGTGGACATGAGCAGAGACTACTTCACGTGCGGGGCCTATCATCAGGGAAGTTCTCGTGAGTGGGGGTAGAGTGATGGGAGGCACCGTTCACACTCAAGTGGCCACCGGGGCTGAGTAGAGAGCACGTGCAGAGACCGCAGAGGCCAGAGTGGCAGAGTTTGAGGCCCTATCTACTACTAGAGAGGCGCACAAGCAGGAAGAGATAGCTCGAGCGTTAGCTTGGGAGAGAGAGATCTGGCAGAGAGATAGAGAAAGGCTAGTTGTTGCGATGGACAGAGAGCGGAGCCAGTTCCAGACTGAGTTAGCCCTGCATCGGGGCTATTCCATGCTTTTGGCGGTAGAGTTACAAGCAGTCCATCTTCCTATCTCGGTTGCCCCTAAGATTCCAAGCCGAGAGCCGATCATTCCTCCATCTGATTAGAGGTACATGCCAGTTCCTCTAGGCCCGCAGGGCAGTTAGGGTTCTTTTACTCAGGCTCTAAGGCCTTCCCAGGGTCCTAGGTATGCTCCTGACACTTCAAGTGGTGCGAGTCCTTCCACCGGCCCTTTTGTAGGTGGCGATGATGGTGATGGTGCCGACACAAATTCATACTAGTTCGTCGATGGTGATGATTCTCAGTAGAGTTAGCTTTTTGTTGTAGCATGATGTAGCCCCTGCGTGGGCATTTATCTTTTTCATGTATTCTATAGACATTGCCCCTTGATGGGCCAACTATGTATGTATACTATGTATTGCCTCTTGGTAGGCCTGGACTTGTACGTATTATATTGCCCCGCAGTGGGCTTTGATGTATTATATTATCTCTCTATAGCATGATGTATGTATGGAACATTGCCTCTGATTAGGACTTATATGTATGATCTGGATAAAACGCCTTTAGAAGGGCAGCTGATGTGTATGAAAGACAATGCCTTCGATTAGGACTTATATGTATGATCTGGATAAAACGCCTTTAGAAGGGCAGTTGATGTGTGTGTAAAACAATGCCTCTGATTAGGACTTACATGTATAACTCTGAAAAATCGCCTTTAGAAGGGCGGTTGATGTATGTGTAAGACAATGCCTCTAATTAGGGCTTACATGTATAGCTCTATAAATTGCCTTTGAAAGGGTTGTTGATGTGCATGCACTATTGCATTTTTACCGTGGATGGTTTTTTTGAACCGGTTTGTATCACACCCACTTGTTTTGCACTACTGTTTCACAGGTTTGTCGGCGGCTGCTAGACAATGATCGTCCCATTGAGGGAAAAGAAAGGAGAGATCGCGTGAAATATTCTGCCCTAGTTTAGGGGTTTCATGCGATTCTCAACGTGAAAAGTACATCCTCAGTGGGACGGACCCGTTTTCGTATATTGCATAAAGGGGGAGAGAACCGCGCAAAATAAACTGCCCCAGTTTAGGGTTTTGTGGGGTTCCAAGCCTGTAGAATGGCTGTAGGTGGCCTTAGCTTCGCTAGCCATGCCATAATACTGATGACGAGTGCGAACACTCTAAACGAGGTAACTTTAGACGCGCCACGAGGCTGTATGCACTGATTGCTCTAGTTATTACCCAAGCAGGCTAGAAATCCAAGGATGGGATTCTTGAGGTACCCTCATGATAAATGACTCCCTCCGTCCTCCAATAAGCTAGAAAAGCTGCCGAACGGCTAAGATCGGGCTTTAACATTTTTCTGTTGAAAACTCTAATTATTGGGGCTGAACCGACCCCTGAATCGGGTAGACTGGGTTTTTAAAACAAAGTTCAAGATGTGATGTTTCGGGGCAGGATGCAAAGAGCATATGAAAAGGCATAAAGCAGATAAACAAGATAGACATGGCAAGCATAGAATGTGACAGGAGATAGGGTAAGCGAGATGCATAAACAAACGAGAAACCAAGCAAACAAACAAACAAAAGGTGGTGTCCACTAGGGACAAATGTAGGTTTGGATCAGATGTCCATAGCTTCATTGTGTTGAAGTATGGTCGACACACGAGTAAGCAAGACTCATGCATGGACATGTAAAGATGCAAAGAAAGCTAATGGGTGGTGTAAACATGCATGATAAGCATAGCATCGCATGGAGCTAGAAAGGGGAAGGGTATGCACGAAGCAATAGGCATCACGACGATGCATCCCAAGTGGTTACATCCAAACAAGGCCTCATGGGCGTCGAATGTAACCACACAACCACGAACCCGCTAAAGTTGTCAAATGTGGAAAAGCCTAGAACAAGAGAGGCTAACACAAGCATAAAGCATAGAAGCAAGCAAGCATAGACATGCCAAATGGGTGATCCAAACCCTTTGATATGGGCCAAGGTGTATGGACGATGACAAAGACCATGGGGTCTAGATTGGGTCCGAACCATTAGGCCAAAACACAAAGAAAGATAAAGCGACAAAAGGGCTACAATAGCACATGGCATGACAAACATAGCCTAGGCCCAGGCACACAAACATGGCATAGAGCGCACAAGCACATGGAAGATGGCATAAAGCATATAGAACATAGATCCAAGCACGCAAATATGTGAACACATAGATCTAGGCATATAAGCATATACAGATGCAGATCTAAACATAAAACATGGCAAAAAGCGTACAAACACATAGATCTAAGCAAAGCATGACCATAGACATGACATCGAGCATGTGAGCACATAACCCTAACATCAAAGCAAAGCAAAGAGAGGAACGAAACAAAGGAAACATGGCATAAAACCTTAAGCATGTAGATCTAAACATATAAGCATGTAGAAACAAAGATCTAAGCATAAAACATGGCAAAGAGCACACAAACACATGGAATCTAAGGTAGAAACCCACATAAAGCAAGCAACATGCTAATGAAAGCAATAAATCATGTTATTATGGCAAAAAGAGCAAGAACATACTAGGAAAAAGAGCTACATCCACACCCTTAAACCCCAAATCCAAAGTGTAGAACCAAGTAAAGGAAGATTAGGTAAAAAAGCAATACCTTGTGTTCTTGGTGAAGAGAAGAATCAAGAGACTTTAATGTGTTTTTTTGGAGTGTTTTTGGGTGTTTAAAAGAGAGAAAAAATGTAGAGTGCAGCTGGGCAGATCTTGAATCCTTTGAATAGATCTTGATTTCCAGTTTCTAAAAAGGTATGGAACTAAAAAATCCAACAGTCGGATCAAAAGTTATGGCTCCCGGAAGTTTGTGGTGTAGCGATCAATACATCATCCCGGTTTTCGTGATATCTCGGTCGTTTTAACTTCGATTTCGACCCATGAATAGTCGTTGGAACGATAATTGGATAATCTTTGCAATGGAATTGGTTTCAACCCATTCTGGTAGCCAGATCAAAATTAGGGTTTTTGGGCCCACCCAAGATCGATTTCAGGTCAAACTTGTTAAAAATCTCCAAGAAGCTCGAGTTTGAAGTAAAACTGTGAAAAATGTCATTTTGTGAGAGTCCAGACCATGTTTGACCTTCGGTTAAACCTAGGGCTGACCAAGGGCATTTTGGTCATTTTAGCTGAAAAAAGGCACTTTGGGTGCTCATGTGCCTGAACGGGTGGCGCCACATTGTTCTAGATGTTCTCACGGCCCTGTTGAGAGAAATGATATTTTTGGATTTTCGGTGGCCCCGCACGTAAATTGAGGGCAGACAAAATATGGTATCAACAACATCTAAGGAAGATGCATATCTCTTTTTAGTTTTAAAGAAAAATTTAGATCTACATCTAATGAAGATGTAGATCTATTTTTACTTTTAAGAAAAAGAATTGATTACATGCAGATTTTTGAAATTAAGAAAGGGATCATAACAATTATAAAAGATTCAAGATCATGCTTCAAACAAAACAATAATTAACAATTCATGTTATGGATATTCAAAACAACTAAACTAAAAAAAAACATATATGCACCATCACAAAAGAGAAGCATAAAGAAAAGGGTTATCAGAAACAATCTCTTGCATGGAGCACTTCTTCTTCTTGAGAGGATATTTTAGGGTTCAAAGAAATTTATACAATTATCTTTGAAACCTAAAAACCCTAGTTTAAGAGAGAATACCAGAATAGAGGAGTGAGAAATTTGAGAGTGTGAAAGGGCGTCTCTCCTTGAGCGTAAAAGAATGTGCTAAATTTTGGGATCCAGCCCCTATTTATAGAGATCGGAATGCTTAAAAAAATAAGCAACCACAAGTAGAATGCGAATCAGGACACGTCTTTTTGAGAAAAAGTCGAAAAGGGGGTGCCGATAGAGAATTGGGCCAAAGCCCAAAAGAGTGCAATTCGGCACTTTCATGTTTGGGTGCGTTTTGGACTCCTCTTTTAGGTTTCCTTGAGCCGGTCCTTGCAGTTAGACGTGTTTTCAATCCATATTCTAAGATTTTTATCTCTTTTCTAGATAATTCAGGTATTTTCAGGAACAATTATCTTGTAGATAAATATCCCAAAATAAACTTTGATAAAATTTAGATTATCCACAATTTTATTGTTATCCAATTATTCCTTTTATTCCTATACAAGCAATCCTATTTTAGACACTAATTGTCAACCAATCACAAAATTATTTAATTACTTTTAATTGTTTAACCAATCAGGATTAATTTAAATCAATCATGCGTGGTCGACTCTACCTAGACATAATGCATGCTAACCGTGCAAACTTGATTATGTGATATCTTTCGATCTGAGAGTCCGATTTGGAAATCGGACACACCATTGTAACCATTAGAATCTCAAGATCATTTTTATGATATGCAATGAATAAATTAATGCAATCATGATTTTTAGGGTATATGGATGGTCACTCTAGTCATCTTCATTGATTAAATCATAGGTACAAAATCGAGTGTCTACAGAGGGCGAGTCAAATACTCAATTGAGCATAGACCTACTGGGGCGTAGGTACTCAAGCTAAAGCACTTGCTATTTCAATCTGGAGGCGGACTACAGGCCTTATTCTCAAGCAATGCCTAATGATTGTGCACGGATGGCTAGGGTATTCTTGCTGTATATATTAGGGGTGTATCTCTTCACCAATGAAGGGCAAATGGTATCGTTAAGGTGGTTGGCTCTCTTCGGTTACTTTAGGCAAACTCGGGAGGCAAACTAGGGCTAGGCTTTTCTTTCCTACTTGTACTCATCCTTGGACACACTTAGCCGGGGGACTTTACGCTAGTTGGTGGGGCCTTGGATGCTCCTTGAGGTTAGACCCTCTTCCTTTTCTTATGTTGCTTTACAAGTATGTACTTCCTACTCTTGTAAACTGTATTTATTCTTATGTTATCTAGATTTACAAACTACATTCCATGCTTTTGCAAACTGTGTCTATCTTTTACCTTGCAAACTGTCATCTTACAAACTATCACTTCTCTTATCTTACAAACTATCATCTTGCAAACTGTTTCTTCTATCATCTTGCAAACTATCTCTTCTCTTATCTTGCAAACTATCATTTTGCAAATTGTCTCTTCTCTTATCTTGCAAACTGTCTCTTCTCTTATCTTGTAGCGGTGGGCTGTGAACTATGGCCTCATTACCTATTGAGCAGAGGTGGATTTAAGGAGCTTCTCTTCAGTTTGAGCTTATCTCAACAACCTTTCTTTTGAGGATGTAAGTAGAAAAATCTTCTTCCTTTTATTGTCTTTGTATGTTCCACAAGGTTTTTCTTCTAACCATGTATGCTTCCGCAGATTGCTTAGAGTCCTTGGGTAGGTGCTTCTCTTACTACGGATCTAGACATAGAGGTGGCTGCTATCATCTCTTCTGGGATCACCAAACCCTTGGAAGGTGTCAGTCTGAGGGTCCTCTACTTAGCTGAGAGGGTTTCTTGTCAGCTGGTAGGTGAGGATACGCCATAGGTTTTGATGGAAACTCCCCCTTTCATGCTAGCCCCACTCTCCATAACGGATGCTGAGTACCAGTTGTGGAGGAATGGCATACCCTACGCCTAGCGGCTCTTGGGCGACCTTGACTATGATGAGTTTAATAAGACTCGTCTCATGCCCTCCTTTCCTATTGGAGTATGTATCTTCTCTCTTTCCTTTCTCTTTATCTTGCTTATGTCGTATGTGATGATATTTAAATGTGCTGATCATGTCAGAATGCGGCTAGTCCTACCATAGGTGGCCTTATTGACCCTCCGCACTTACCTTGGTTGGTCTATACTTATGGCCTTGATGGCTTTGCTTGGGAGCATCCTGTGAGACATAACCTGAATGTCATAGTTTATCCTTTCCCTCCGAGTACACGAGCAGTGAGTTCTCTTTATCCTTCTCTTTCTTTCTTTGCATTTCTTAGACATGTCTTAATACCGTCTTCTTTTCAAATTTAGCCCACTATGGTAGAGCACAAGGAGCTTGTTTGGCTTGCTGGGAACCTTAAGTTGGAGGTGACCGAGTATTCTAGGCAGATTTACGGGCTTGGAGGGTATGCCTACTAGGGTGAAGATAGTGATGATGATGATGATGATGATGATGATGATGACCCTAAGATGACCCGAGCTACCAACCGGGGAAGAGGCACTACTGATGATGCTCCTGCAGTTCTGACACACATCGACAGACACGTTTTTTCTAGCTTTTTCTTTTTCCTTTTTTTTTAGCATTCTCTTTTGCACTTTAGATTTTATTTGAGACATTGTGTTGTATTTTAAGAATATATTTATATATTTTTTTCTTTTATTTTAGGACACGTACTTATTTTACAACTTATGGGATATTTAGATATGTATGCACCTTATATCATCTTGCTTTTTCATTTCCCTTTTCCTCTTTGACGTATGAAAATTTGAGCTTGAATTTGTCTTGAGTAGTACTTTAGGCCATAGGAGTCATGAGAGAAGCTTTGGTAAGGAAATCACACTCCAAATAGGAAAGGGAATCTAAAACCCTAATGAACATGCGCATGCATGCGCACTTATGCGTACGCAGGCATTGACCATGCATGCGCATGCCGCTAGATAGGAAAAACCCTAGCCGACTTCTTTTACTATAAAACAACCGTAAGAGACTTCCAAACCTTCACAAAACGTGTTTTAAGCCAAGGAAACATTTTGTAAGGTCCCCAATGGTAGAATTCACTCCTTTAGAGGTCTCGGCATGGACTAACAAGCTTAACCTCAACTTCAAAGATGCTCTCATCCCTCTTCGGCTTTCTTGTATTTCTTTCTTCCATCAAATCAAAGTGAATGAGCCTCTTCTGCGTGCAGCCACTAAGTTTTAGATCCTTACTCGACATGTTTTTCAATACAATGGTATGGAATTGTGCCCCACTCTTGAAAAATTTGGTGCAATCATGGGTGAACACAACTTCAGTGCTATCATTCTTCCTACTCTTGAGGAAGATCTTTTTGACCTAGCTCATCAACTCTTGGGGGTTCCTCTAACTATGGCTAAGAGATAGTGCAAGTCCAACAAATTGAATGCCTTCATGGTTTTCAAGTATTTCTCCAAGATGGATGTCACTTTAGCCGGGGCAAAAGCGTTCTCATCATCCCAACACTTTTTGCTTTTGCATCCTTGCATGGTTCTTTTTGGTGCATAAGACACCTTGTGTAGATCCAGGAATACTTCATGTGGTCAACAATCTAGAGAGTCCGAGCCTAGTGGCCATTATCTTGGCTAAAACCCTCAATGGTTTGGATGTTGTTCATAGGGAGGAGGCAACATTTTTTGTGGGGAGTCCCCTTCTTCTTCAAGTATGATCCCTAATTTTGCCTAGGTTCTCAACCTAACGGGATTCCTCTAATTTTTGCATGGATTTCCTTTCGGTTTTCAACTCATTGAGGCTCCTTATATCATCTTTGAATATTTCTTTCTCTTTTTCCTTTTTATCTCTCATTTTTCCACTCAACACTCATACTTTCTTTTTCTCTCCCTCAGATATGGCTGTATGAGAAGCTCAGATTGCTTTACCCTCCAATTGCTGCTCCTAGTTGGTATCAACCAAAGCATTATTGTGATCGCAAGCTCAAAGACAAAGAGATGGATCCCGCCGAGCTTACTGAACTCTTGAAGCATCTTACTTCCTTGGATGTCCAATAGGTGGTAGAATGGTGGCGCATCGAGGCCATGTCTAACTGTGGTTTTAAGAAGAATTGTGTACCTTTGGTTGGGCTTTGCCGCTCTTCTTACTATTCTACCGTCGCATTGCAAGATAGTTTGGCGAACGTCAAGGGGTTCCTTGTGGTAATGGTTCTTTCCATACCCTAGCATTCATTGAGAGAATCTTGGGCAGAATCCACGAGACTTCGCTGCAAAGGGCTATGAATAGGAATATCCACTTCCCTCAGTTTCTTTATCCAATTTTGAGAGACAAGGATTAGTTATACACTGATATGAGAGTAGTCCACAGGGAAGAGAAAGATCACAAGAAGTCCAACAAAAGGAAGAGGACTGAGTGACTACCTTGATATGCCCTAAATTTTACTTTTTTGCACTTTATGATTCCTTGTCTTTTTATTCGAGTTAATAAAGGATTGGAATGTTCCAAATCCCCTATAATAACAATTTATCATCTTTTAATTTGAGTAATAAGAGAATCAACCATTTTATTATCTTTGCTTATTGTCTTTTCTTTTCTTTTCTTTTCTTTTTCCTGTGCAATGTAATTTTTTCCCATGACGTCCTTTTGGGAATTTTCGTCATGCCCGTGGTCTTTTCCCCTATCTTTTGCCTAGATCACTTTTTCGGGTTTTCAACCTAGTGGGGTTTATTTGCCTTAACTTTTGCCTAGGCTGCCTTTTCGGGTTTTCAACCTAGCAGGCTTTTTTTCTTTTTCAAATGTTATATTTCTGGAGCCTATCTATGTTGATTGGGCGAAGCATCTCTTCTCCATCCAAATCTGTAATTCTTGTAGCGCCTCCTGACATGATCTTCTTGATAAAAAAAAAACACCCAGACCATCTTGGCTTCATCTTTCCTCTTGGATCAAAAGTTTCATCTCTAAGCACCTTTAGGACTAGATCTCCTTCCTTAAAGTTTCTAGGTTTCACCTTCTTGTTAAATGCTCTTGCAATCCTCTTTCGGTAACCCTATTTATGATATTGAGCTTTCATCCTCTTCTCATCTATTAAAGCTAACTGTTCATATCTTTCTCTCATCCAATCCTTTTCTAGGACCTTGGTTTCTACCAACACTCTTAAAGACTATATCTTAACCTCAATAGGAAGCACCGCTTCACTCCCATAAACCAAAGAGTAGGGGGTTGCCCTAGTTGATGCATGGATGGAAGTTCTATAACCCCATAAGGCAAATGGGAGCTTCTCAACCTAGTCCTTGTATGTCACTACCATCTTGGCTAGGATGTTCTTGATATTCTTATTGGCTACTTCTATGGCCTTATTAGTCTGCAATCGATACGATGAAGACTTGTGATGCTCAATGTTGTACAATTCCATAATCCTTCGGACCTCTCCCTCAAAGTGAGAACCATTGTCGGATATGATCTCTTGTGGTACTCCAAACCAGCAAATGATGTTGTTCTCTATGAATCAGGCCACATGCTTGGCTTTTAGTACAGAGTAGGAGGCTGCCTCTACCCACTTGGTGAAGTAGTCAATCACCACTAGGATGTACTCATACCTGTTTAAGGCCTTATGAGCTATTCTTCCAATCACATTTATTCCCCAAACTGAGAAATGCCATGGAGAGGTCATACTATATAGTTCACTAGGTGATTTGTTTGTGCTACCACGTGTTATTGCATGTTAATTGACTTAATTAATTAACTTGGCTAATTAATTGGTTAATTTACCATAAGGGGTCAATACATTCTTGGCCTATCAAGTGGTATCAGAGCAGGCACACTCTGATTAGGGTTAATCTTTGCTATGTGATCCATTCACCACTGTTTGTCATGGATAGAGGACAGTCTATTATTATTCCTCCTTTATTTGATGACACTAATTATGCATACTGGAAAGGATGCATGAGAGCTTTCTTGCAGTCTTTAGATGAGAAAGTGTGGCAAGCTGTGGAGATAGGCTGGACCAAGCCAAAGGAAGTGCCGGCTGATTGGGATGATGCAAAGATCAAGGCAGCCAACTTCAACAGCGGAGCATTGAATGTTTTATTTAGTAGGTCACGAATAAGGAGTTCAAGAAGATATCCTCCACTGAAACTGCAAAGGAAGCATGGACCATCCTCCAGACAACCTATGAAGGAACTAAAGCTGTCAAGGAATAAAAGCTTCAATGGCTTACTACAAGCTTTGAAGAGATTAAGATGTAGGAGGATGAGTTGTTTGATAAGTTCTATGCCAAACTCAAGGACATAGTGAACTCTACCTATAATCTTAGGGAAACCATTCTCGAACCCAAGATTGTTAAAAAAATGTTCAAATCTCTACCTGAGAGATTTCATGCCAAGATCATGCAATTGAGGAATCAAAGGACATTGATCAAATTCCTTTGACAGAGTTGGTTGGCAACTTGCAGACCTATAAATTGGGGTTGACCAGGATTGGGAAATCTAGTAAGGGTAAGAGCATGGCATTGAAGGCCAAGAGCAGTGACACAAATGAGTCTTCAGACGATGAAGATTCAAAAATGAAATCCTACATCACAAGGTAGTTCAAAAAGTTCATGAAGAATGCCAATGCGAAAGGATTTGACAAGGACCGAAAGCAATCTAGTTCTTCACAGTTCAAGAGCCAAGATAAAGGGAAGGAGGATGCTAGGGATGGTGGTCAGTACACTGTTCCTTCTGGACCAAAATGCTTCGAATGTCAAGGTTTTGGACACATGAAACAAGAATGTCCAACTTATCTCAAGACCATTGGGAAAAACAAGGCCTTTGCTGCTACCTTAAGTGACACTGAACCTGAGAATGATTCGGATAATGAGGATGATGGAATCCTGAATGCCTTCACTACCACTGTAAATCCTACTGAGGGGATTGTTGAAGAAGTGGATGAAGAAGAGGACTTGGTGGAGTCTAAATTTGAAAAGATGGATGAATAGGATGACATCCATACATCCTATGCTAAATTGTATAAGGTCTCCGAATAGCATGAGAAATTGTATAGGTTGGCCACCAAGAAGCTCAGTGATGTGGAACTTGAATAAGAAGAAATCTCCACGAAGTTTGATAAAGCTAATCAAACCATTGGAGCACTGAGATTTGAGAACAATTTCTTGGCTAAGAAAACCAAGAAGTTTGAAGCGAAGTTGGTTCAAGTCAGAGCTCAATTGGAGAGGACTTCAAGTGCAAAGCTTGATGAGATGCTCAGCTTTCAGAAATCTTCTTCTGATCGAACCAATTTAGGGTATGATTTCTCTTCCTCTAAAATTGCTTCTTCTAGTACTACTGTGTTTGTTTCACCTGCTAATAATGTTGAATCTGAGAATAATGATGTGAAAATTGTTTTAGCTAATGAAAACATAGATAAGGTAAATCTATCTTAGGAGCACCCCCTAAGCTTGATAAGAAAGAGAATAAAAACCCTAGGGCTAAGAAGGGAAATAACCAAAAGCCTAAATAGAAGAAGCAACATCTTTGTTATCACTATGGAGCTACTGGACATACTCGACCTAATTGCTATAAGCGATTAGTCACTCAACAGAGCAACAGTATGATCTTATCCGGAAACTAGAATCAGTTTCCCTCCTCCTTTGCTCCTCTTGGAGATCTTCTTAAAGCCTTCATGTTCCTTTCGAACTTGAACAGGTTCAATTCTTCCCTCTCACCGCCGGATTAAGGGTTCGTTAAACGGAAAGGTTCTTCTAAGGTGTGTAAGGAAAAAGGCTCTAAGTGATTTAGTCACTTTTCTCTCTCTCTTTCTCTCCCCCTCTCTTTTGTTTGCATTACTTATGTGTTTTGCTTTCTTGTTTGAGTCAGTCTAGTTTTATGCTTTGCTTTG
This sequence comes from Quercus aquifolioides, assembly GCA_019022515.1. Taxonomy (NCBI): domain Eukaryota; kingdom Viridiplantae; phylum Streptophyta; class Magnoliopsida; order Fagales; family Fagaceae; genus Quercus; species Quercus aquifolioides. The sequence goes on along the minus strand of CM032328.1, from coordinate 38,668,454 downwards.
TTTCACATGTTTTTGTTTGTTTGTTTTCAGTTTTACTTTATTTTTGTTTTTCAAAAATTAAAAAAAAAATTGAAAAATCAGAAATATACAAAAACAGTGTGTGTTTTGTGTACACTGGTACTTGTGTACCTTGGATGGCCATTGAAACAAAGTTTTCTAAACTTTGTATCTTTTGTAGCTTAGATGAGCATCTCTATGCACAACTAAGCAAGTGAGCTTCGTGGCTCGTGTTTGTGATGAGTAAGATTAAGTAATCTCTTATACTTAGCACTCATATCACTCTTTTTGATGGGTAGGACTAGAAAATCTTAAGAGAAAGGCATAAATAACCATCTCACCACTGTTGCTCGCCAATCATGAAATGACATCTGTATGCTTTGGCTTAGCAAAAGTGCAACGTCAAAAGCTTAACATAATTGGGTATTTCTTTTCTCTCTCTTATATACCTATGCATGATATGCTTAACAAAAGAAGATTATGCAAAGAAAATAAAAGCTAAAAGTATCAAAATGCTTTATATATGATTGCAAGCGTGTATTCTAGGAGATGTGGGAGTTATAGGATGTACCTCGAAGGTGATAGTCCCTATCAAGCAGTTATGAATGTGTGTGAGTTAAATTGATTTTTTCATATCTCACATCGTCATAACATGTAGACAATTATGCAATCTTGTGATGTTTTTCACACACAACATGCAAATTCTTTGCTACTTTTGATATATGTATAGGTACAATGTAATTTGGCCATCACAAGGAATACATGTGTTAATGTATGCTCACTAAACTGTCTTGACTTGTTTTTGAAATATAAAATTGGTTAGACTTGTTTAGTGTGTGTGTGTGTGTGTGTGTTTTAGATCTAAATGCTTGACATTTTTCTTGTTGAGAGATGTTTTTGAGAGCTTAAAATGTTTTTTGGATCTTTGGTTGAGTAACTTGTTTGATTGCATTCATTTTTGTGTTTTTCTCTTCTTTGAAAAACTATTTTTACACATCTCGACAGCTTCTCGATAGCTCTCAATAGCTAGCTATCCATTGAGATCTTTGATCTTCATTTCTCGACAAAAGTTAACGCAATCTCGATCCATTGAAGCTTTCTTGTATTTGGCTCGATAGCTTCTCGGCAGATTCTCGATCCATCGAGAAATTTTCTGTCTGCTCGATAGCTGTTCGATCCATCGAAGTTTCTTTGCTGTTGATAGCTCTCAATAGCACCTTGACAGATAAATCTGTCAAGAATTAGTGTTCGATAGCTCTCAATAGCTCTCGATCCATCGAGATTCATGTTTTCTATATAAAGCCTCAGAGCGATTTTTCCTTCATTTTTCTCTGATTTCTCTCGATAGAAAATCACTTTTCTCTCTCCCAAATACTTCTCACTCAACCTCTTCACCTTCCCCACTTGATCTTCGGCCTAAACCTTGTGTTCTTCATCTGGTATGATCACATTTCTCTCTTGTATCATGCATTTCATTCATTTAGACCTAGGTTTTGGGGTTTTTGAAAATTTTTTGGGGTTTTTCAAAATTGTTGAGGTTTGTGTGAAATTTTTGGGTTGGGTTTTGTTTAAATGATCATGTATGCTCATGCATTGCATCATATTTGCATTTTCACAATGTTTCATGCATTTTAGATGTGTGTTTTATACGTTGAAATCATGTGTGTTAGTAGGTTTGGATTGGGCTAAGCCCATGATGTTTATTTTATTGCATGTCACATGTTTATGCATTTTTCATGCATACGTACCTTTCTTTTCTTTCCTTTTGATATTATTGTTGATTGGTACTCTTTTGCGTCTCTCTCTCTTTCTTTTGGATAGTCTGTGCATGACACCCAAGCACAAAACTACTCCGTCCTGGAACCCTTTTCATTCCAGGGCATCTTCTTCTTCTTCTTATTCTACCCCTCTACATGTCAGGTTTCATGATGAGAAGGCCTGTCAGGACTTCTTGGAGAACTTTTCTCGACGTGGCATTCATTCGGAACGCCAGGTCATTCTTTTTGACTTCTCTGATACTGATCTACCCACTATTATTCACAGTGAGGGTTGGGAGTCCCTTTGTGACATCCAGGTCAACTGTCATTCCGTGATCATACTGGAGTTTTACTCCAATATGCACGGATTTGATTCTTACATACCTTGCTTTCTCACTTCTGTTCGAGGTATACGTATAGTAGTCACTCTGGATCTTATCTTCGATGTGCTATATGTCTTGAGGGTATCATATCCTAATTACCCCAGTTGTCCTTGTCTGCAGACTGTGTCCAAAGACGAACTCATGTCTTTCTTCTGTAAGATACCTTCATCTTGGGGTAACCGTCAAAACACCTCTTGCTCGGGCTTTGCAAAAGGTCTAAGGTTCCTGAATATGGTAATGACATTTGTTTTACATCCCTTGTCTCACTATAATTCCATTACTGAGCCTCGTGCTCGATTTTTGTTATCACTTCTTGAGAGGCACACCATTGACTTTCCCTCTCACTTCATACTCTCCCTTATAGATGTCTATAAGGATATGGTGACCCATGATAAGCTTATTTTCCTTTCTGCTATCATGAGAATCATTCGCCACGCGTCTGTTTCCTATCTCGAGTCTCCTCACTTCTTTGTCATGGGTGCCATCAGCGGCACATCCGTTAAACGAAGCGAGGCCCAGCTTCGATTGAGATGGTGATTCCTCAAACCTGCTTAACTCTATCTACCTCCGCCCCTTCTTCTTCTTCTTCTACGAGTGGTGTGACCCTTGAGGAGGTCATGGTGCAGCTTCAGCGCATGGATGCTCGCCTTGATACTCTCAGTGATGAGTTATGTCAGGTGAACACCCGTGTCGGTCGTATTGCACGACGACAGACTCGCCTTGGTGGCTTCGTAGAGTCTCCCTCTCCTTCTCTAGAGGCATCTGAGGATGAGGACGATGATGGTGACTCCGATGGTGGTGATGCTGATGAGGATGAGGATGCTAGCTCTTCTAGTGACGATGAGATGACTGTTTCTCAGTGATTTGCCCTTTGTCATTCTTGACAAAAAGGGGAAGTAGTTTTGGATATGAGAGTAGTCATGTATTTAGGGGGAAAGTTAGTATAGGATATTTTTGTTAGGGGGAGTGTTTATTTTTATGAGGGATGTAGTGAGGACTTTTTGTATATTTTCTTTTCTTTCTCTTTTAGATACATTATTTTTGTACATTGGTCTTGTGACCACTTTGTGATAGCAAACCTTGTACTCATTATTGATATATATATATATATATATATATATTGAGGTTGTTATTACAGTTTCACCTATCTCTTCATGTGTTGTTTCTTTTCTTTCTTTATGCACATGCTTCTTATTAATTGTATGTAATCTTTTATATTTTTGTTTTACACTAAGATGCCGTGATGAGTTTTGTTTAAAGTGTTTCAGAAATACAAGTTGTCAAAGTCTTCCATGCCATAAACTCTCTTCTTGCAAAGTTTTTCAAGAGTTTGTGTTGGGGTAGATTTTATTGTATTCAACAAGTGAGTATGAGTTGAGTGATTTATTACTTCTCTCATATTTCATTTGTTTGTTGTGGTTTTGTCATGGATTGCCAAAGGGGGAGATTGTTAGGACATATGTAAATCATGTTAAGAACACATGTCATTTAGAATTGGCTAATCCTTTGACAAAAAACACTTTACTTGTAATTAGGTAGATCTAGGATGTGTTTAATACTTCAAGGAACAAGAGTTCAAGTCTAAGTATTGAAGCCATACAAATTTGTCCAAGAATCAAGTGAAAAAGTGCTGTGTTTTAAAGCTCAACAGATAGCTCGACATATGTATCTATCGAGATTTAAAATGTGAAGCTTAACAGATAAGCTCGACAGCTGTATCTATCGAGAATTACGAAAATCAGTTTTTAGATCTAATTTCACGCATATCCATGTGTATGTGTTTAGGTTTTCTTCTCTCACAACCTTAAACATATATAAGGATTATTTTAAGGACCGTCATGAGGTTGTTGCTCTTGTTGTTGCAAACATATTGTGACTGGAGACAATTTGCCCTAGTTCATATTTCTCTTGAAGAAGCTGTTGCATTTGTACGCCGTAGAGTTTTGTGACCAAAGAGCTTCTTAATCTTCATCTTGGTAGCCAACATCCTTCTCAAGTTAGTGTGTTAGTCACGTACTAGGATCCGTGCATCGATTGGTCAGTCACGTACTAGGAGCCATGCATTGAAAGGAGAGATTGTCACTACAGAACAAGTCCAATTGTGTATTGGGGTAAGGGTTCAACTGTAGGTTGGTATAAGGTACTAGGATTCCTTTACTTGTAACCGCTTGTTTTGATAATAGTGGATTCTCGGGAGTGGTGACCTTAAATTCAACCGGTGAGGTTTTTGCCTTGGAGGTTTTCCCCTTTTGTAAACAAATTACTGTGTCAAATTTATGTTCCGTTGCATTTAGTTATTTGGTGATTTGTTTGTGCTACCACGCGTTATTGCATGTTAATTGACTTAATAAATTAACTTGGCTAATTAATTGGTTAATTTACCATAAGGGGTCAATACATTCTTGGCCTATCAATGGCATTTAAACATAAATCTCTAAAGGCAGAAACATCACAAGGCAGAATCAAACAAGCATGTTAAAACATCTAGATCATGGGCATAGCATTCAACCCAACATATTCATGTTATTTAGCCATATCAAGCTCATATTCCAACCAATGCATGTTCATGTGAGTTCATGACTTACCTCACTGCATCACAACACCTCTGCGTCAATGCATGTTCATATTCATGTGCATGTTCATGGTATTCAAACAAATCAAAACCCTAATGGACATAAAAGAGATAAAACAAAAAGAAACAAAGAAACAGAGACTCAAGGACAGATAAAACAGGTTAAACTGTAGTTAGAAAATGTGAATAAAACAAAAGGAAAGCATGCATAAAGGACTAGAGTGTTCTAGGCAAGTATATGTGTGCGCATACATAGAGCATGCATACGCAACTCAGTTGTATGCGTACGCATATCATGAGTATGTGTGCGCATGCATGAAGCATGTGTATGCATACACGCCCAGAACACTAAAACTCAGAAAGATCAGAACTAAAACTCAGAAAACAAGAAATCTAACAACCTAACATGCTTCAAACATGAATGCGAAATAAACCTAAGCTAAACAAACATATTAAAGCAAATAAAACACATATATAAACACAAAATCAAATTAAAATCAAAGAAAAACGAAGACCCAAAGTTAGAAACTTTACCTCAATACTAGGACTCTCTAGAGCTTGATTTTAGCCGTTCTCAATCTAGTTACAACCAATTCAAAAATGAGTTAGTAAACTTAGAACTAAAAGATTAAGACCAGAAAAGGTCCCAATCAAATAAAATTTGACTTGAGGATGTTTTGTGAAAAACTCCCTCTTTGATTCACTATTTTCTAGTGAATCTTCATGCATGCGTACGTACATACGAGCATGCGTATGCATGCTAGGGTTGTAGAAATTATGAAAGGCAAGTTTTTTTTCATTAAAGTTTGGTTTTGGAACGAATCCCATATCGTTTGGGATCCATTCCAAGCCCCCATTTTCAGACCATAAATTTTTTTTTTGTCCGACCTCAAATTTGGTTGGAAACCCGAGTTTTAAATCAAGGGTCTCATCGTTTTATTTTGATGTGACATTAAACATATCAGAATTCCATTTATTTTAATATCCAAAGGCAAAAATTAGGTTTGAGTTGATTGATTTGTTGTGAAAATGAGAAATTTGTCAATTTAGGGTTTGCCATTAAAATGTGTTTTATGTCTTAAATTAATAATTGTTTCCTCTCGAGATGCATTAAAAATCATATCTGACGTATTACTGGAGTTTGCAGGATTGCTCTGGTGAGCTACATTTGGGATAGAAATTAATCTTGGCACATGCTCAAAATTATCATTTGACGTAGGAAGTTAGTAAGATTTATCAAAAAATGCTCATCACTAGTTTTAATTGGGTCCGACAGTTTCACATTTATTTTAACTTGGTCCCATGATTTTTATCACTTGATGAATTTATTCAACTATCGTAACATTTCATTGAGTTTGTTTAAGGTCTGTTGATTATTGATTAGTGTTAAAAATGAAGGATGGATTGATGAGAAATGACCTGTATTTAGTTCTAGAGTATTCCAAAGTTGCTAATTTTGGACATATCTGCCAACACTGCCAGCTCATTCTTAGCCAGCAGACAATGTGTGCTTGGATAGCACGCAGGACTCAAGGATACACACACAAATTCATTACCTCAGGAGGATAGTACTCACTCATTGCAAGAAAATCCCCTGGAAACCCACAGGTAGAGAGAAGAAAATCCTTTCTAGCCCCCTCTTATTTTTCTCCCTTTTCCCTTCATCTTCAACCTAAGAGAAGCATCCCAAAAAAACCCAACAAAATCACCCCAAAAACCTTAAAAGCTTATTGCAAGAACCCCAAAGGAACAACAAAAGACAGAAGAAAAAGAAGAAGAAGCAGATACAACAAAAAAGAATCAGTGCTTTTTTCCTCTCTTTTTCTACTAATTCTCTCTTTCTTTTTGTTTAACTTGAGAATCTAACTTACTTATTGTGTTTCCCTTTTAGCTAAGCATCAACAGAAGCAACTACAAGCCAGAACCAACAACAGCAAGAACAACCACCATCAAGCATCAAAGCAAAGAGAACAAAGGCAAAAAACGAGAAGTAAAGAACACAATAACTGGGTAAACCCGAAACCCCCTTTCCTTTCTCTGTTTCTTTCCTTTCATAGCATCTCTTTTTCACACACACACACACTTTCATGCTCATAAAGCCTTACAACGCTGCGTACACAATAGAGAACACCAAGCACACATACCAACACAAAATCAGCACCTCAACCTCGGTCTAGTGCTATTCATGTGTACACACATTGCTCTTTGAGTCCACGCGCCACCATCACCTCAGTGCTTGGTTGGTCTAAAACGACCTTGGTCTTCACGCCCTTGTTTAGCTAATCACGTGCTGTCTAGTGCCCTCGTAGGTGGTAGATCAAAAGTGGATTTTGAGGTTGAGAGTGAGAGAGTAGAAATTAGAGATAGAGAGACTCAGTGAGATCTTGGTTCAGGTTTAGACAGAGAGAAGGTCAAAGTGATGATATAGGAAACCATCCTCATGGTTAGGTTGGTTGGGTTCCTTTATGGAATAGGGAGGCCGTGCCGAGTTTGGATCGAAGAGAGAGAAGTCGAAGTTTAGAAATAAAAGTAGGCTTAGACCGGAGTCTGAACTCAAGGGCTTGCTCGGCCATGGTGGTCCGCTAAGGGAGAGCTCAGGTTTAGTGAAAGCTTGATGGGGGAGAGAGTTTCAGAGATTAAAGAGACCTCGGGTTTAGTGAGAGCTTGGTGAGGGCTCTTGATGAGGAGCAATCCACCGCCTGTGGTGGCGGTGCTGATTCAAAGAGGTGAGCTCAAGTAGCTCAAGCCATGGAGGTCCGATGGAGAAGCTCAAAGCAGAAGGTAAGAGAGAGGAAGATTCTAGACAACATAAGGAGTACGGCTAGGGTTTAGGGAAATTTAAGAAGAAGGCCAGGCTTTGTGACTCGATCCGTATGGCCTGGTTCTTACCTGGTCTGGTCCTAAGTCTAGGGCTTCAAGCCCGATCTGTGGATGGCCTTAGGGCCATTTCACTAGCCCACCAGCCTTGTAGCCTTTTGAGGCCTTGGGCCCTTCTTTTGTTCACATGTTTTGGCTTTGGCCCATGTTTCCTTTGAAACCCATCTCATATTTTATAAATTATCAGCCCACTTTGGTTTAAATCCCTTTTACATGTTTTAAACACTTTCAACCCATCTTTATAAATAAAAGGGTCCATACATGTTTTCTTTTAATTAATAAACTGCCATCATATTTTCTACATTCACGTTTTAATCATTTTTCTCATACTTGCATCCTAATACTTTTTTCCCATATTTGCTTAAACTTACTCAAAATCACTTATTGACTCGAAACTTTCCAATATTCACATTTTGACCCCGGTTTTCCTCAAAATTGCATTTTGATCCAAAAATTTCCAAAATTATGTTTTGGACCTAAATATTTCTAAAATTGCAATAAAGCCCTCCATCTTTTCAAAATTACAAAGAGGCTCCTAAACCTTTTGGAAGTTATTTGAAGGCATTCAAACAACTTGCAAGGTCTTTCAATCATCTTTAAATCCACACTTTTTGCTTGTCTCCATTTAAGATAATTGCTTTTCTAGCTTATGTGATGTTCATGCTTGTGGCATCGTGCCTACCTTTGGATGAAATAATCATGTGCTATGCTTGAGTGCTTTATAGCTTTTGTATATTTGTTTATGCTTCTTGCCCAGTCCATATGCTTAATGCTTTGGTTGGATACTATGTCTCGTGCTTGTAATAGCTTTATATCTCTTATTTATGCCATTTTCTTGTGCTTTGGGCCCTTAGGTAGGGTGAAGATCTAGATCTTAAGGTCTAGGCCCTATACGCCTTGGTCTGCATTAAAGGGTTTGGATCATTTCATTTTTTGCATGTGTATGCTTGCTTGCTTCTATGCTTTATATCCATGTATGCCTACCTAGATCTAGGTTTTGTCATGCTTTGTGTCCTCCGTAGGCGTGTGCTTATTGGTCTTTGGGGCCACTTGCTTGTGTGGTTGCATCTGTCCCTCTTATGGCTTGTTTGGATGTAACCGCTTGTGAAAACGCATCTCTGTGATGCCAGTTTGCTTGACGCCTACCTTTTCCTCCGCTATGTGTGGTGATGATATGCTTGCCTTGCTTGCTTTATGCCACCCGTTTGGCTCTCTTTGCTTCTTTGCATCTTTGCACGTTTGCCTACATGGTCATGCATGAGTCCTTGCTTGCTTTTGTCATGAAGCCTAATTCCTACTATCTCGTGCGGGTTCACACCTGTCTTTGATACCCTAAGTCCCTTTTAGGAATTTTTCTTGATGGCACGCATGTCGTCCATACTCCAATCCAGTGGAACAATGGACACTCGATCCAAATCTACAATTGTCCTCCTAAGATACCCCATTTTGTTTGATAACATGCTTGTTTGCCCCTTCGTGCACTTAACATGCTTGTTTGCCTCGTGATAAACCAAAAACGAATCGACCACTTGTGATAAATTAACCAATTAATTTAGCCAAGTGAATTAATTAAGTTAATTAACATGCAAACGCGTGGTAGCACAAACAAATCACGAATAAACTAATTATGCAGCGGAAAATAAATAACACAGTGATTTGTTTACGAATGGGGAAAAACTTACACGGCAAAAACCCCACCGGGTGATTTTCAGGTCACTACTTCCGAAATTTCACTATTATCACAACAAGCGGTTACAAGTAAAGGAATCCGAAGTACCTTACCAACCTACAGTTGAACCCTTACCCCAATACCCAATTGGACTTATTCTGTAGTGACAATTTCCTCTTTTGATGCACGGCTCCCAAGTACGTGACTAACTAATGCGCGGATCCCAGTACGCGACTTCAATCATCAATTAGAAAGAGTTGTTGGCTGCAAAGTTCTTCAGTTCATCCACGATTAAGATCAAGAAGATGCTTGGTCACAAAACCCAAATGTGCACATACACAGCAACTTCTTCAGAAGAGATGAACTAGGGCAAAACTTTGTCTTCGGTCACAAATTGCTAGGACATACTTTACTCAATGCTTATGTAACTTGTGTACTCTTTGACGGCCCTTTAAATAATCCATTTATGTGTCTAGGGTTAGGAGAAAAGAAGGCCCAAAGACACATTTACGGATTCTAAGAAATCAGATCAGAAATTTTGATTTTATAAACCTCGACAAATAGAAGCTGTCGAGCAGGTGTCGAGCACACAGGGTTGGAACAGCTTTCTTAAGCTCGATAGATGTAGCTGTCGAGCCAGCTGTCGAGTTTTAATGAATTTGCACTTTCAGCTTGTTTTCTTAGACAGACTTGAAGGCTTCAACACTTGATCTTGAAACATGGTTTCTTGAAGTATTTTAACACATCCTAGATCTACCAAAATACAAGTAAAATGCGTTTTGTCAAAGGATTAGCCAATTACATAAAATCATGACATATGTTCTTAACATGTGTGTATATATATATATATATACATGCTCGTGTGTGGGTGATCATGCACTTTGTATGATAGACTCTCGTGGCTATGTGAATGAAGCTCTCAAGTCATGAGTGCTCTTGACCTTGTAGTGTGGGTACGTGCCCAAGACAGTTGTTGTAGGTGCATGCTTATGCTATATTGTGTGCATGATCATCGTGGTGAAAATGTCTTGATCTATGTCACCTAAGTGACATTGGCTTCTCTATGTATGCGACACGCATTAATGTGCTTGATGCTTTGAAGGGCTCCAGATTGTCCTAGCACAAGCGTGTTGGCACGCGCCGTATACACAGGTGTGAAACCCTGCTGGTGCGCCAAAGCACCCCACACGTGAAACTTTGCCAGATTTTCACTGTGAAAATAGGGCACCTCCGTTGCCGTATTCTCATTGTGAATGCTTGGTGAGAATAGCATTTTCGTGTTATGACACACCTGAGGCAAAGCGCTACCAGATTTTTGCCACGAAAGTAAGGTGAAATGTTGCTGAATTTTTGTTGTGGAAATTCGGCAACGATTCCAAACACAATAGGGAAGCATTGATCAAGACCACACCCTTTCCGAAACCAAACCTGAAAGCCCAATTCATTTAAAGCCCCGAAAGCTAGTGCCAATAGCTTGTTTTTAATTGTCAATGTCCTTAAATTAAGATTTTACCAAAACAAAGGACTGTCTATAAATAGGCGTTGTGGGGTGCCTAACACATTCCCTACATGTAACCAGACTTCCGGACTCAAGAATCAAGATTTTTTATTCGTCCGTATTAGATTAGGAAAAATGACATTTTTCTTAGCCTAAGATTGGTAATAAAATCAAATGGAGTCAGGTGACCAATCACACCTAATAAAAAACTCAAAGATTAGTGGCGACTTCACTTACCTTTGGTAACTCAATTAAAATTGACTCATTTTCTAGTCACACACTAGAGCTATACCTTCTTCAAAGCACCCAAGCTCTGAGCTTGTATGTTTAAGTGTGTGAGTGTCGCCGCGATGGGTGGTTGAACCGCTGCGAGGCATCGACAGGTACCTTTTCAAAAGACATAGAAAATCCTAAAGTAAAACACAAGATTCACTAGAAATAATGAATCAAAGAGGGAGTTTTTTACAAAACATCATCAAGTCAATATTTTTCTGATTGAGGCCTTTTCTGGCCTTGATCTTTGAGTTTCAGGTTTACTAATCACTTCTTTGTTTTGAGGTACAATGTCCTAGGTCCTTTTCTTTTTCTTTTCCCTATTTTGATATTCATTTCTTTGTTTTTCTTGTTTGTTTGTTTTATAACATGCTTGTTTAGTTTAGGTTTACATTCCTTTTCTGTTTTTGAGCATGCTAGGTTGCTAGATTTAAAGTTTCTATTCTATTGTGTTCTTGTGTTTTTGGGTTAGGGTTTTGGGTGTGTATGTGTACGCATGCTTATTGCATGCACACGCACACTCAAAGTATGCGAACGCATACAACTGGGTTACGCACGTAGGTAACGCATACTCATGCCCATACACCCTAATCTGAACATTTTTGCTCCTATTTCTTTATTTTACTTATAGAATATGCCTCTGCCTTGTCTATTTTATGCTCCCTTGGTATGATAGTTTAGAGTTTTAATCTCTTCACCTTGTCATGCATATAACATGATTTTGTATTGATGCATAGGTGTTGTGGTGCAGTAAGGTAAGTGAGGTGAGTCATGCATTCATGTGGACATGCATATGGTTTTACCTTGAGGATGAGTGTGAACATGCTTGGTTGAATGATGTGTTCTTGATGTTTAGATGCCTATAACATGTTTTTTGATTACTACCATGTCTATGTTTTCTGCCTTGAATATGATATATTGCCATGTATGATAGATGTATGCTAGGGTTTGAGATATGATGAGATACATGACAGATGTATGTTAGGGTTTGGGATGAAAATGTCATGTTGTATGCTTAGATGTATGCTTAGATGTATGCTAGTGTGTGTGTGTGTGTGTGAGTCTAGAATGATAAAGGTTGAATGTGCCTTTAATAAGATTAAGATATAAAACACAATGAGTGGAAGCCAACCCATAGTTCGAATAGGGTTAGGTGCATAACACCTTCCCATCCCCATACCTAAATTCCGGACACGTGCTTTGGTAGTAGATCAATCCTTTCACGAAGGGCGCTATATTTATGGTTTCTTGACCTAATCTAGGTGGTGACTCCATTTTCCTTCTTCACCCAATTTCACTTGGTCGAGGCGTACTCCCCTTCCCGTTGTGCCCACAATGACGACTCCACTGGGGATAGAAAGTTTAATTCCAATGTGTCTTATTTTTAAATCTTAATAAAGGCTTATTCAATATTTATTTGCACACACTTCACCTTGTTCTTTTTGTCCCTTTCACCCCGGTTGGTGATGAGTGCGAAGATGAGTACGCTCCATTCAGGCCAAAGTCTTCCGGAGTTTATCCACCAACTCATAATTTGTGTCATTGCCTATAATGGGCCTTAAGTATGTTAATGGTTTGCCACCAATCCACTATGGTCCATTTAGGCCCAAGGATGGAATCATGGCCCACCTAGTTGTGAGTGATCTACTGATCTATCCCTTTAACTCTTGGGAGCCTACCCACACTTAAAGAGATCCTAGATCCTATCAATAAGAGGGTGTCCTTTATATCTTTTGTTTTTTCAACCATATATCCTCTTTCAGGATTTATATTTGGCAGCAGTCGTTTAAACCTATCCATCTTTTTGAGATTTATATTCTGCAGTAGTCGTTTAATCTCTTTTAGGGTCTATATTCAGCGGCGATCGTTTAATCCTATCCATATTTTCAAGATTTATATTCGGCGGCGGTCGTTTATTCTCTTCCAGGGTTTATATTCAGCGGCGGTCATTTAATCTCTTTCAGGGTTTATATTCGGCAGCAGTTGTTTAATCCTATCCATCTCTTTCAAGGTTTATATCTGGTGGTTGTCATTTAATCCTACGTTTCCAAAATTACTTCCATCTCAAAATCACATTGTTTTCACATTTTCAATTCTCTCCAAATTTTCCATCTTTATCATGCATAGTCTCTCATATTTACCTAGCTTTTCTTTTAGTTTTCATAGAGTTTCATGTGTTCTCTTAGCATCAAACATATGCAAGTCCGCTTATGCTACTTAAACATGTGAACAGATATATTTTCCAACATCATCATAGCATAAATGATAATATATATATATATGCAAAATACCAAAAAATAATAAAATAAATTCTAGAATGCTTTCTTAGTTGCTTTGCTGCTAACATATTTGCAGAAAATAAGAAGAGAAAGAAAATAGACACTGACCTCAAGTGCAGAACAAAAGACTGAAGCTGTGAACTAAAGCTAAAAGCTAGACCTGCTAAACCGCGACTTGCTCCAGAGAACTTTTTAGAAGTGAGAAATCAGAGAAATGGAGTTGAAATGGTCAAAACGAAGCCTCGGGACCCCTTTTATAGGCCCTTGTACAGCCTGGGCAACCCGGTGCACCTTGTGTGGTCGCCAGGTCTACCTGGCGCACATTGTATGGCTGTCGGTTAGCGTTGACTTGGTCAACGTTTATTGGTTAACCTTTAAAAAAAAAAAAAAAACAAAGTGTTTTGCCCAGTTCCGAGGACTAAGCCAGAAAATTTCTCTGGACCAACTATAGCAGCTCAACCTTGTCAAGTAAAACTGGTCTCGATCCATGAACAGTGCGATTTTCGCACGCAATTTTGGGGCAAAAAAATGCGAAATTACGTTCTTTATCCGACACCTCTCATTGCACTCAAGATATCAAATAAAGAAGGGGTAACTGTAAATACTGTATTTTGTCTGCCGTCAATTTGCGTGCCAAACCACGGAAATTTCAAAAATATTATCTTTTCTCCATGGGACCGTGGAAACATCTAACTTGACACGGCTCAACCCGTTCGAGCATCGAAGCACTCGAAGTGCCTTTCCCGGTCAAATTGACCAAAATGCTCCACATCAACCCTGGGTTAACTGAAATTCAAATGAAGTCAAAGTCCACTCGAAACATTATTTTTCATGCTTTTACATCAAACCCGAGCCACTCGAAGATTTTTCTCAACTTTGACCAAATTTGATCGAGTTTGACTCGACGTTGACTCTCAAGGGCCCTAAAAACCCTAATTTTGATTCGACCATCAGAATGGGTTGTAACCAACTCCATTGTGAAGATTATCAAATTCCCTTTCCAACGACTATTCATGAGTCGAAATTGGAGTTAAAACGATTGAGATATCCAAAAAAACGTGTAAAGCGCGTCAGCACACTTCCCAAGACCATAACTTTTGATTTAACCGTCTGATTTCCAATTTTTTTAGTGTTCTGAAAACTAGACATCCAAATATTTTCAAGGACACCAAGATTAGCTCATTCCAAATCTGGGAAGACCTTCAAATACACATTTGAAACTGAACCATAAAAAGCTAGAACTGTTGATGTCAGTAGAGGTGGCCAGCAGCCCTTGTGTGGCTGACGGCGATGGTCGGCACACATTGTATGGCCACCGGAAGCTAAAGGGTCAGAATTCAACTATAAATGCTTCCAGACCCCTCATTTTGCCAAAAAGAAAAAAGACTTTAGACAGCTTTCTAGGCAAATTCTCTCTCTCTTCTCTCTAATTTCTCTCCCAAACACATCCAAACACCATTGATTCTTCTCTTTTCTCCACAATCACAAGGTAGTGTTCTTGCACTCAATCTTCCTCTCCTTGGTTCCATACCTTGAATTTGAGGTTTAGGGGTGTGGATGTAGCTTTTTAGCTACAATTCACACCCTTTTTCTTTTTATAGCTTTTTCTACCTTTTTCTTGTTTAATAATATGCTTTATTGCTTTTCCTAGCATGTTCTTGCTTCCTAGCATGTTTTATGGTTTCTCTAGCATGTTTCCTTGCTTTTTGCCATGATTTACCACTTTGATGTTGTTGGCCTAGCCTAAGAAGGCTAGGATATGTCTAAATTTAATGTTTGTGCTTAGATCCACATGATTTTAGGCTCATTTCCATGTTGATGCTTAGATCTACATGCCTATGTGCCATGTTTATGCTTAGATCTACGAGCCTATGCTTAGATCCATGTGTTTATTTGCTTTGTGCCATGTTTATGTACTTAGGTTGCTATGATATGTGCTTCTAAAACCCTTTTGCACCCTAATGTTTCTCTTTCTTGTGTTTTGGCCCTTGTTGGTAGGGTGTAGACCTAGATCCCGTGGTCTAAGCCTACACCCATACACCTAGGCCTATATTAAAAGGTTTGAATCACTTCCTTTATGCATGTTTGCTTGCTTGCTTCTATGCTTTATCTCCATGTTTGCATGTCTAGATCTAGGCTTTACCATGCTTTGTGTCCTCCGTGGGCTTGTGCTTGTCAGTCTTTGGGGCCATTTGCTTGTGTGGTTACATCTATCCCTCCTATGGCTTGTTTGGATGTAACCATTTGTGAGATACACCTCTGTGGTGTTGGTGTGCTTGATACACACCTTTCTCCACTTCGTGCAATGTTGATATGCTTGCCTTGCTCGTTTTGTGCCACCCGTTTGGCTTTCTTTGCTTCTTCGCATCTTTGCTTGCTTATGTCGTCCATACTCCAATCTAATGGATCTATGGACACTCAATCCAAACCTATATTTGTCCTCCTAGGACACCCTCTTTCGTTTGATAACATGCTTGTTTGCCCTTTCATATGCTTAGCATGCTTTGTTTGTCCCCGTTTGGCTCTCTTTGTTAGTATGTTCTTTGCATGCTCTCCCTATCTCCTTTGTTTCTTTCTTTGCTTGTCTGCTAGCTTGTTTCCTTGTTTGTTGCATGTACACGCGTAGAGCGTGGACACTTGGAGCAAGGACGCGACCTCCTAGGTGCAAGCAAAAAGGGTGAGGATGCAAAAAAGAAAATGGAAGCCCACAAAGGGCAAAGTTCAATAGATTAGGGGGTCTAGCCCCTCCAGAGGGGATTTCTCTTTCTCTCTCTCTTTATCTTTTCCTGCTCTTTGCTTGGGCCTCGTTCCCTAGGTATGGCAATGTCTGTTTTACTTTCCTACTCTGTGTTATAGCATTGTGCATGATGTATGTGTGTGTGTGTGTGTGTGTGTGTGTGGGTGATTGTGCACTTTGTATGATGGACTCTCATGGTTACATGAGTGACCCTCTCTGGCCATGAGTGCTCTTGACCTTATGGCATGAGTATGCGCTTAAGGCGATTGTTGTAGGTGCATATTCGTGTCATACTGTGTGCATAGTCACCACGGTGTGATCGTCCTGATCCATGTACCAAGTGACATTGATTTCCCCGTGTATGCATCACGTACCAATGTGTTTAAACTCTTTGAGGGGCTCCGGCTCGTCCTAGCATGAGCACGTTGGCACGCGTCGCATACACAGGCACGAAATCCCGTCGGTGCGACATAGCGCACCAAACGCGAAACTCTACCCGATTTTCACCATGAAAATGGGGCATCTCCATTGCCGTATTCTCACGTCGAAAGTTTGGTGAGAATAACATTTTGTGTGCTATGATGCATCTAAGGCTTCGTTGCCGGATTTCCACCACGAAAATAAGGTGAAATGCTACTGGATTTTCGTCGTGAAAATTTGGCAACGATTCCAAACACACTTGGAAAGCATCGATTGACGCCACACCCATTCTAAAACCAAACCTCAAAGCCCAATGTGTTTAAAGCCTCGAAAGTTAATGCCAATAGCTCATTTTCAACTGCCAATGTCCAAAAATTATGATTTTACCAAAACAAAAGATTGTCTACGGACAGGCGTTGTGGGGTGCCTAACACCTTCCACACACATAACTAGACTTCCAAACTCAAGAATCAAGATTTTTTACCCATCTATATTAGATTAGGAAAAATGTCATTTTTCTTAGTCTAGAATCGGTAATAAAATCAAATAGAGTCAGGTGACTAATCACACCTTAGAAAACCCAATGATTGGTAGCGACTTCACTTACCCTTGGTAATTTCCTTAGAAACGACTCATATTCCAGTCACATACCCAAGGTACGACACACCTCCATATCCATATATTCTCACACCAAGAAAGACACGCAAGCGTCACTGTGATGGGTGGTTGAGCAACCGCAAGGCGTCGACATATAGAACAATAGAGATAAAGAGTGCAATAAATAAAGGGGATGAGGATGAGCAAAATGTAAATGGGATGACAAATAAATAAAGCGCATGGGGATGAGCATAAATGTAAATGGGATGACCAATAAATAAAGGGGATGGAGATGATAATAAATGTAAATGGGAAGACAAGTAAATAAAGGGGATGAGGATGAACATAAATGTAAATGGGTAACAAATATATAACAATGTAAATAAATGAGCAATAAAGTAAATGGAACAACAAAAATGTTCCTAGATGCCTAGAAGAGATGGGACCTCTTCCCCCTAAGGGTACTTCTGATAAAATGTCTAAGTGAATGTTCAATACCCATCTAGGAACCCACAATAATATAACAAAATAAACATTTACCAACAAATAGAATATGAGTAAGGAAATAGAGACATAGATATAAACAATAACAAAAACAAAGAACTAGAAA
The DNA here is from genome assembly GCA_019022515.1 of Quercus aquifolioides. Classification (NCBI taxonomy): domain Eukaryota; kingdom Viridiplantae; phylum Streptophyta; class Magnoliopsida; order Fagales; family Fagaceae; genus Quercus; species Quercus aquifolioides. The sequence continues at coordinate 38,650,785 of CM032328.1, read as the reverse complement.
TATAAAGCAAGATTCTAAGGAAACAATAAGTAAAAAGAGTACTTTCATATATGGAATGTATGCTATTACAAAGGAAAAGAGGAGATGAGGGATGGGTGTAGCTATATAGAAGCGACCCCATCCCTATACAACTTACCCACTTACCAAAAATATTACAAAAGAGGAAAGGGGCTGAAATTTTGGGAGGGGTTTCCTAAATAAAAGAGAGAATTTTTTTAGAATTTTTCTAGGGCTTTTTTTTCCTGATTTTCTAGTAGTTTTCTCTTAAAAATCTATTTTTTAGTCTCCAAAAACTTACTAAAACTTTTTTTTCATACAAAATGGGAGGGGTATTTATAGAGAAACAAATGGGGGGTGGAAGGCTATGTGATTGTGTTCCAGGACACCATCACATAGCCTCCTAATTGTCCTCCAAGTTTTAACTATTTGTCTTTTTCTCGGTTTCTAGTTCGATATTTGCGCTGTTATTTGAAGGCTTTTCCGAACTCCAATTTCTATAAATTGATATCCATGAAAATCTCTGGATGTCTAGTTTCCATAAACTCTGACTTTGCAAGCATTCGGAAGAAAGGTGACGCAGTGTATGAAATTCTATGACATTTTTCCTTGAATAATTCATTTCTTCCAATTCGTAGTAGATATTGTCAAGCCCTTTTTGTGGGAGGTAGTCGAGACCTAATACTTCAAGTTGGATTAAACGGATCGCTCCAATTCTTACCCAATTGGTACAATTTTTTTGTGCAAAATTGGTCGAACAATAGCCCTTTTGACCTGGGAAAAAAAAAAGGGTGAAACATTTAATTAAGGTTTCAAAGTTTTATTGATATCTCATCCGTTTCAACTCCGATTTTGGCTCATGAACTATCTTTTTGAAGGGAAAAATATGTTCTATGAGATGGTCCAAAATTTAGCCTGATCAGACGGTCGGATCAAAAAGTCAACTTTTTTACCACCCTAGTTAGAGTTTTTGGTCTTAATTTTAATTAGAAGGGTTTTAATTGTTGCAAAATTTTGATTTACCATCCAATCATGTTGCATTTATTTATTATCCTTTTCTTGGCTTTGAAACTCCTAATTTGTACCTTTTTTTATTTTTTATTTTTGGATTTTGATATTTGCTTTGACGCGTTAATCGGAGCTGGATAAAATATGGTATCGACAATAGCTATTGTAAAAGACTCCCATAATATGAATATTTTTCCAAGTTTTATCTGGCTTTTTCCATTTAGAATTTTCTTTTAAATTAACTTAACGAGTTAGGGACAAGGATTATTGGATGAGAAGGTTAAAGGGACAAATATTTTTCCGCATTCCTACTCCACTCCCATCCCAAACTAGGGAAGTGGACCTCACATCAGATAAATTACTTTTGAAGGTAACATTAATGCTCTGTTTGGATGTTAGGGAAAGGAGGGAGAGTAGAGTAAAGGGAGGAAGAGTAATTAAATTACTTTATTTGAAAGTTTTTTAAGGAAGGAAAGGGAGGGGTTTGAAGGGGCTTGGAGGGGTTTTAACTACCTCTAACCCCTCATTTTTAATTCCTCTAAACTAGAGAGATTTGGAGGAAGAGTAGAGTACAAAAATTCTTGACCAAATGAATTACCCAATTTACCCTTGTCATATTAATTAAATTACAAACTGATATTAAATTAATTTGTAAAAAGGTTGTAAGGAGCATTAGCGAAGAGTAATTTGTAACATAATTTTTTTTTAATGCTGCACCAATTACATGCACCAGAAAATTCTTCATTACGTATAAATTGTTTGTAATGTTACAAATTATACTTTTACCACAAAAAAAAAAAAAAAAAAAAAAATTAACGTTAAAAAATTAATGACATGCACCAAAAAAAAATTAATTTGTAATGGTAAAAATTTTTAACGTTACAAATTAATGACCCTTTTACAAAACAATTTTTAATGTTACAAAATAATTTTTTAACGTTACAAATTATATTTCAAAAAATTGACCGTTTTCAGTTTGGATTACCCTTTTTTTTTTTTGTTTTTGAGAAATATATATTCTACAATTAATCAACTACTTCTTGAACCTTTTTTGGTCAGTAAGGAGTAGTAGTGAAAAAAAAAAATAGTAATAATAGACATATAATTATTTAATATAACAAATTAATCATATTAATCATAGGCCAATGTTGCAAATCTATTTTCAAATAGGGGTGAATTCTTCTATTTAAATATATTTAATCATTTCTATCCTAATTTTTAGAATATCCAAACAAAAGAAATGGTTAATTCTTCTACTCTCTCTTACTTAATTTTAAAAATATCAAAACAAGATGGATGAACCATTCTCCTCTACTCTCCTTTCCACTACTCTCTTCCCTCTCCAAACTTCCAAACATAGCGTAACTAAGATTATGTTGTTCAATAATTAAAAAAAAAAAAAAACTCTAAGATTATGGTCCTGCTTGACAAGCAGTGCTTGGTCAGAGATTTGGGCCTGTCAGCATGTCCTCTCCCTTCTTGGGCTGGTTCTGAAAAGGATGGTAGGTTCTGCTCTGGCCTTCTTTTTATATATAAATATTTTTTTTTTTAAGAACCTCTTTTCTTTTTATTTTTCTCTTTTGAGGTAAAAAAGCTTTTTATACCTAAACTTGTGTAACTACACTATACTACTTTAGGATAAAACTAAGGAAGAGTAGCTCAGTGCAGTATATTTGCTATACAACTAAATTTGATGACGTAATTGTATAATTGTATTGACCAATAAAATACAAATATACTGATATCATTCTTTAGCATAATTAAATTTCAATATATTTACTTTCTCAAAAAAAAAAAAATTTCAATATATTTATGTATTACGCCTAATATGTTATACTTAAGTTTTACCACTAATTTTGTTGTATACTGTCGAAAAAAAAAAAAAAAAAGTTACATCTCTGACTATTCATTCAATACAGACTGATATGAGGAATATCACGAACATCCATTACGAAGGCAAAAGTGAAAAAGAAAATGTATACGTGAACGTAGAAAATAGTTGCCAAAATTCCAGTAGTACACTGGATATTTGTTCCCCAATCGCTTTCAGAGTACAGTCATCACGTATTCTCAGTACAAAAACTTTTCAATTGTGGGGGGGGGGGGGGGGGAATCAATGTTGGTTCCATTACATCAGCTAGCTGCCTCGTTCACTTTCATACCTCCAGAGTAAATTTGTTCTTAGACTCTCTGTGTGCGCATATATCCCTTTCAAGGAGAGTCCAAGTTCCATATTGATTCACCAACTCTGGAGAAGAATGCCTAATTAGTACACTTTATGTCACTCTCATGTACAAGGGAATCCAGAGAACTTCAGGGTTCATCTTGAATTTTGACTACCAAGACTTTGTTGATAATGGATCATGACCTAAATGTAAATGAATGCATAAATTTAAAATAAAAATAAAAAAAACATTAATTGAAGGTAAATAAAAAGAAGAAGAAGAAGAAGATAAATATGTTTTGGAGTACTTAATATATATATTAATATTACAAATTTTATCTTATTATACATTGACATGATGTCTGTGAATATATTTGGGTTTTTGAGCTACTAGGAAACCTTGACCAGAAGAGCATATATAAAAAAAAACTTGTCAACGTTTTGATCTGATCGTATACCATACAGCTTCCTAACATGTTGATGGTATTGGTAAGTGGGCACGACCTGGGAGAAACAATTATTTGTCTTAGTTCTGTTTCTCTTATTCTTACCTTTTTCATTTTTCAATCCAATCACGTAATTGGACATGGTAAAAATGCTTTTCAAGCTCCGTGTGAAAGTTGTAGAAGTTGAAGATAAATAGCATCTTAAAAATCACGTTATTATTTCAAGTTCATTGGACCAACATGAGGATTTGAAAAAGAATCTCCAAGGTTATCGAGAGGTCAAACCTCGTGTTTATTCCTTTGACTATCTGTTTGGCATTATGCTTATACAATTCTATTTTTGGACCAATCAGTATCACTCGACTTGGATTAAACGAAAAGGGCCGGCTATACATGTTCGGCCTGATATAAAAGTCACGCAGTCTATATATGATAACGTCCCAAACAACCTTGTGGTTGAATCAATAAGCAAACATGATCATTTGTCAAAGGTGTGCTGAGAAGTAAGACCACAGCATTTGAATTCTAATGCTTTTCTTAGAGTCGAGTTCCCAAAACTGGTCGTGGTATTAATTGGACGTGGACATGAAAATGAAAACCCATTCATGAATGTGAACATGGTTAGACTATTTTTCTTTTGGGTTCATTGGATTGACTACATTACCAATATTACTGGTATTAAGTCGGTCATGATGTAGTCTTCTTGTACTTAATTTTGGATTAGGTACTTGACTTTTTATGCTTATGTGATGTAGCCCATGACCTAATTGCCATGGGTTACCACATCATCCAAATTTAAACCTGTATCTTCAATTATAGAAACTAACTTGTAACCTCATGCAATGTATGGATACACTTAAATATATACAATAAGATGTATAATATAATTCATATATATATATATAAAATTTAATACTATTGATAATCATTTTTATATTTTGTTAACTGTTTAAAAATTTTTGTAAAAATATTATTAGGTATAAAATGTAAATTGTACATATTTTTTTTTTTAAATTATTGTGAAGCACTTTTTTTTTTTTTTTTTATGATTCATTTATTCTAAACTTTTTGGTTTTTATACTTAATAACTCACTTGGATGAATATTTATGATATGACCTCACATTTGATTCTAAAATTAAAAAATAAAACTCTTTAAGAATAAATAATTTAGGACACATGGCGCAAAATTGAAACTCTAATTTGGAATTCTAATTTGAGTTTTTCTCAGCTTCATCTATTATTATATATATAGATTAATGAAAATAAATTTTCCAAATGTATAAAAGTTTATTTTTGATATTTTAAAAAAAAAAAAATTCTATGTTTTGTGTTGACTGATCTTAAAAAATTACAAGTAAATTAAACACTAGATTGGTGATATATATTACATACCAAAAATAAGGTCGTATATGCAATTGTTGTCTCATGTGGTATAACGTAATGGAGCTTTTGGTTTGTCATAATGTGATAAACATTACAACCACAATACTTTAATGTGAATATTACAGTTTTTGGTTCGTTTATTATACACAACATTACAGTAATGTAATATTCCCAACATTTTAACATTACCATAAATTATGGTAATCATTTTTTTTTTTTTTAGAAACAAACACACACATACTGACACAAACAAGAGAGAGAGAGGAAGAGATTCTAACAAAAATGCACACCACCAATTCCATTCAAAAGCCACGATAAATTTTAAGGGAGAGTAATTTGATTACCTTATTAAACAATAGTAATCTTATATTACATATTTACGGAAATATGATAACTTTTTCAATTGCGAATTGTCTTGCATATATTTTTTTCAGACCTTATCTAGTTGTCCTCTCTCTCCCTCATTCTTTTGCCAAATTCAAACCCTAGAAAATTCTCTCTCTCTCTCTCTCTCTCTCCAAATTCAAACCCTAGAGAATTTTCTCATAATTCTCTTTCTCACTCAAACTCTCTCTCCACTCCATCAAAAACCACTGTGGTTGTATATTTCTTCTTATCTCAATCCCTCTCTCTCTCTTTTTCTCTCACATTTTCTAAGCAACAAAACAAATCCTAACCACACTACCAAACAAACAAACTCAAATGGCTTGAAAAACACTGTGCTAAATGTAATGCAACAACACATTCTTATGCGAGAAGTTGGAATCAATTGGAAGAGAGATCAACAAGCCACCAAGCATCAAAATCAAATTGAGGTCTCTCTTGCCATGTAGACATTCGGTTGGTGAGAAAGTGAAATAAAATTTTATTTTGTTGTTTTGTTGTTATTTGCTCATGAATATGATGGGTTACAATTGTTTTAGTGGTGAGAAAGTGCAAGAAATTTGTTTGATTTTTTATAGATCTGAGTTGATTGGTAGAAAATAGAAGAAGGTAAAATAAAATTTTGTTATTTTTTTATTAAAAATATAATTTTGTTTAGTTATTTCGAATGGAAATTTGTGAAAATTCATTCTAAAAATTTTACTGATTGCTAAGAATGTTAAGAACCTACCAAACAAAGCAATGTTACATTCTTGGAATGTCATGGGAATCTATATATATATATATATATATATATTAATGGGTAAAGCCAAGAAAAAATCCAATTAAATTTCAAATTAGATTAAAATTGTAGTCTAATTTTGCACCACGTGTCCTATCTATATATTTTTTTAACTTCTAGGTGAGTTAATGTTGTGCAAAAGACAAAGAGCCTAATATAAATAAACCTAAAAAAAAAAAAACCAATAAAAAAGAGTAAACTCATGTTTATATCCAAAAAAATAAAAGAAAATAAAAAAATAAAGAAGAAAGAAAGAGTAAAAAACTAATGTGTATATCTATGACTTAAATAAGGTATAATTTGAATTCATATATGTGTAATTGTGTTGTTTTCAATTGTACCATGCATATGCATGGATTATACACATGTATATATTAATAGGTAAAGTTTAGAGAAAGTTCAATTAGAATTTGAAATTAGAATCTAATTTTGTACTATGTGTCTAAATTTATGTGGAGACCACACCATAATTATCCACTTAAATTTGTACCATGTGTCAACTTAAGTTTTTTAATCTCTGTGTCAAGTGAGTTAATGAGTGCAAAATATTAAGAATCTAATATTAATGAACTATAAAATAAATAATAAAAACAGGAAAAAAAAAAAAGGAAAAAAAAAACAATCACATATACTTAATAAAAGTCACCACCAAAAAAATCACCACATGTTCTATTTTATTAAAAATTAGAAGAAAAAAATGATCATAAGTAGTATTAAATTTAGGTAAGAATTTTAATATGAGAATATTTACGTTTACTTTTAAAAAAAATATATAGTTTGACTAATTATTTGTATTTTTATGATAAAAATTGTGTTTAATTTTAAATGTATCTATATGTATGAATTAATGCATACATTGTTGATTTTTTTTTATATATAATAATTCGACTAATAATTTATATTTTTATAATAAAAATTGCGTTTAATTTTAAATGTATCCATGCATTTACATTGGTAACATGCTAGTGTAACTAATGAACCAAACATTACAATGCAATGTAATATTACGCGATCCAAATGTCTTCTAAGTGTAATGTGTCAAATGACATGCTTTTGCCATTTAACTCATTATAAATATATTTAAATTTTTAATATAGAATGAAGGTCTTTAAATTTTTTCTTTTTTTCTTTTACGTCTTCTAATATTACCACATAAATTGTTAAAATCCTACATTTTAATGGATACTTTTTATTTGATTTTTAGAATCATAAATAATGTTAAACTAATTTTTAAAAGTAATTTTCTTTTTATATAAAGAACTCTATTGCTCTAACTCTAAATAAATTCTAATTAATTTAGGTATTTTCTATTTTACATATTCTTATAATTTGAGTTTATAAGTACTTATTAATATTTATTAATTAAATTCATGATATATAAATATTTTAGTACAATGTCTGTAATATTTTCACAATAAATTATATATAATAAATTATTATTGATTTTAATTTGAACCAATCACTAAAATTAATTTCTAACTCATTAATAACCCGCCAATAAATATCTGACATTTAAAATTTGTTTTGAAAGTTTAATATATATTTATTTGCCGGTTTCAAAAAAAATATATATATATTTATTTGCTAAAGTAATCGATAAGACGGTTTATATTCAAAGACGAGTAGAAAACGTGTGATCCCCACCCCAAAAATAAAAAAATAAAATCTGAGAAAGTACTTTTCAAGTCAAACTAGAAAGTTTACATGACTTATCTAGATATTAATATAACACGTGTGACGTGCCTTTCACGATGTCAAATTGCGAGTAGATTGCTGAGTAGTAAGTAGCTGTACTTATAGTCAACTCCCACTCCTAGACTTTGCTTCTTTTTTTTTTTTTTGATGGGACCTAGACTTTGCTTCTTCTTTTTTAATAAATGGCTGAGAAAATGAGATGACTTTGCAATTCTCAAACAATTTAAACGATCACCATTATATATTGCTAGTACTGTTCCGATTTCGGCTAGAGTATTATCCCAACAGGTTTTAAGCAATTCAAATGCTTTGGAATTTGATATTTTGAAAATGTTTTTGCCCCAAATTTTCCTTTTTAAAGTATAAAAAGACAAAAAACGTCACTTACAAATAAAGAACTCATGAATGACTTGTTAAATCGGAATAAGAATCGATGAAAATTAATCATATAATTTCAAAAGAATATGAAATTGATGGACAAACTGTTTTCAAAGAAATCGAGAATAAGTTGGTGAAGCTTGAAAATAGTGGTATGAACGCAGTGTGTACACAACCAATGGTTGCGTGTACTGCTTTAGTGCTTATCTCATGCATGGCATCATATGCAATCTGTTGTATTTATGCCTAAAATGGTATTGGGTGAAGCGTCAACTCGTGGCACTTGGGCAGTGGGTTTGATCCATCAATCTAAAATACAAGAGGGTTATGAATTGCTCAGAGGTGGCTTCTAGCTATGGTTGGCCTGCTTGCTTGAATTCAACCTATTTTTAGTTGTTTAACTATCCCAAAGTAGGTGTAGCTTTGGTACTAAATTTAAGAGATTAAATTTAAATGATACGGTTCAATAGCATTTAAACAATTTCTTTGGAGACATTCAAGTCATGGGTTTAATGGATTTGAAAGTTGTGTTGTAAATTTGAATGTTCTAAGTTCCATTTTCAACACTATCAGTTCATAAGATTTTGAGAATGTTTTAAAGGTAGTGAGTGGAATAAAATCTGAGGTAATAAAATTGTACAACAAAAACTTCCTTTGCAATAAACTCAAGTTGTTTTAATGATAATTTTGATACAATGATATTAATGTTTTTGCAATAAACTTCGAATGTCTTATAAAAATAAGCTATTAATTACTTCACGAATCTTATTGTAATTGATTGTAAATAATTGACGAAAATTATTTGAATCAAATAATTACATCATATAAGTGGGTAGACCTTGTGAAAATGGACAGATTAGAGAAAGAAATAACATCTATTAAAAATTTGACAATATTTTTTACACTTACCAATGGCAAGCTTGTATAGTATTGATTCTCATCTAAACTCATCATTAACATCACTTTTTTTACCTACCATTAATAATCTACCATATCATCAAGTGTCAATTTTTTTGTGTCTATAGACTTTCTCTTAGAGAAATACTACAAGAAGAAATGTTTATTGGAACAAAAAAATAATAATTAAAATAACATCAAAATCATCGTAATAGTTTTTGCGATGTTTTGTAATAAAATTTGAGGCAATAAGTTTATGCAACAAAAAATTCGGTTCCAATACTCTTCATATATTTTAATGATAACTTTGATACAATAATGATGTCGTTTGGATTCGGCGTCAGCGTTTTTCAGTTTCGCGTTTTGCCATTTTTTTTTTTTTCAGCGCATGAACAGTACAATCACATGGATGTACTGTGTGGGAGACAATTTTTACTGTAGCAGCACTGTTCATGTATTGTAGCGTCACTGTTCATGTATTTAAAAATATTAAAAATGGGTCCCACGGTACTATTCACACATTTTAAAATTATTTTGCTACAGTGTTTTCAGTTTTCAGTTTTCAGTTTCAACAACAATAAGTTCAATCCAAACGGACCCAATATATAAGTTGTTGCAATAAACAATTTACTGCTTCTAATATCTTGTAACTATAGATTATTATTTCACGAATCTTATTGCAAATTATTGCAATGATACATTCTTTCAATAGATAATTGTTTCAAATTTGTCATTAAAATAGATTGTAAAATAATTAATATTAGGTTATTGCAATGATATCTTCATTGCAACTTTATGTTTTTCATTACAAAAATAAATTGTAAAATAATTAATATCAATCTATTACAATGATGTCTTCATCGTAGCTCTTTATGTTTATGATTACAATAGATTGTAAAATAACTGGTATTAAGTTATTATAATGATATATTTGTTGCAATAAGCTATCGCTTTAAAACTTTTGTTCTGGTAGATTGCAAAAATAATCTGTATCAAATTATTGGAATGATCTCTTTATTTTAAGTTATTTCAACAAATTATTCTCCTGCAGTAAGGTATTAAAGCCACTATTTCAATTGAAAATTATAAGTTATTGCAACTAATGATTGTTGATATAATAATTTATCACTTTTAAGTTATTATTGCAACAACTTTTAATTTGTAGATGTGATATTGTGTCTAATAATACCACCACACTAATTTTGTTGAATTAACACTTGCTGTAATAGACTTATTTTGCTGCAGTGAAGTGATATATATTGTACCGACCATTAAATTAGTATCAAATAAAATATCAAGTTGTACTATAAATTTTAGTGTTTAGGTTGGTATTGATGTTTTAGCCAGTGCAATAAAAATAAATAATTAAAAAATTATATAATATATTATTTAAGCGAATATACTGGGTTAATATACCTATATAGGCTAAAATTTAAGCATATAAAATATATGCATTTTAAATTATATCTTTATAAACATATAAATAAATACACAAATATATAAATAATGGTAATCTTGAAATGGTACACCAAAATTCATCAATACTAAAACATTTTGTTCTCCATGTTAAAAACCAAAATAGTCTTCAGTACAATATCAACTCCCTTATTTATTTTTTTATTTTTTTTGAACTTAAATGGTTTAAATAAACAGTAGCAATCTTCAATGTTTGGAGGGAATCTTGAGATCATGACTTCAAGGTGATCCATTGACTAGGGGTGGCAAAATTAGACACGATCTGTGAACTCAACAAGACACAACACGACATGACACGACACGAAATTAGTAGGTCATGGGTTGAGACTTAATGGGTTCATGTTATATTCGAGTTGATACGACTAATCCATTTAATAAACGGGTTGGGTTAGTGTTCAACCTATGGAACCCGTTTGACTCGTTTAATTAAATGATATTTTACTAATATACCCTTCAAACCCTAGGTATATAAACTTATTAGATGATGTGGTTTACTTTCTTTGACATAATGTGATTGATTATTTGTGATATTGAGATATACTTTAGTTTTGAATGATTATTTGTGATGCAGTTACTCATTAGTTCTGAATTTTATATTAAAAATATTTATTTATATATTTGTTTTTCATAATTTTTTTCATTTTGATAAAATCTGGTAAACAGGTTGACACGACTGACCTGTTTAATAAATGGGTTGTGTTAGGGTTGATGAATCTTGTTCCATTTAATAAACATGTCAGGTTAGTGTTCACCCATATAGTCAAATACTCATGAGTTGACACGACACAAACCCAACACGCGAACACAAATTGCCACCACTACTATTGACAAAGAAGGCCATGATATCCTCCGAATTCCGTTCATAATAATATCACCTATCCATAGCTTTCTTTATTCTTGTTTTCAACGTTATAATCTTTAAATTTCGAAAACGTTACTAGACCCATTGACTATTGACGTCCATAATATTGTTACTTTGTTATATATAGGAATAGTGAAGCATTAAATAATTCAAAATTTTAGTGTATCTAATGATCATGTTAAACATTGGACACAAATACCTAACAAGATCTAAGACTGGACTCCTCTCCATAGCTTTTTTTCTTCTTGTTAATGTTTCTCTCCAATTTTCTTCTCTAATTTAAGACTAAACATCTCTTTCCATTGGATTCCTTTTATATCTTGCTTTATGTGAACTAAATTTTATTTTTTAATCAAATGACATCTTTTTCTAGTATTTTTTCATCTTCAAATTGAACAATCATTCCAAGTTATTATTATTATTATTATTTTGTATTTTCAGAATGATAAATGCAGTGAACATTAGCAATCAATTAATATTGACTAAAGTAATCTAATATTGTTCAATACAACTCTCAGCAAAAACAAAAAAATATTGTTCAATACAACATATACTGACTAATAGATCATCGAAAATCAGTAGGCTGAAAATCTCGGGCGCTGATGATCGTAAGGCTAAGTCCTGAAAGAACAAATACAAAATCAGAGGAGACCGGTGGAGGCCGGCCAAAAATCCTCCGATGGTAAAGTCAGTGGGTTTATCATTCCAAGTAAAAGGAAGTGTTTTCAGAATTTACTTGTTTGTGGAAAAAAGATCTCCCCCTCTACCTCTTCGTAAGGAAATATTTATATAGTGCACATGGAACGGTTATTTTGTTTAATAACCGCTCCTATTGTCGAGGAATTCATAAGATTCGGAGGTAACTTCCATAACTGCCAAGGAAGTTACTTCATTTGTACCGGTGCTTCATAACGGTAAGTTTGAAAGACTTGGCTGCAGTATGCTCATGGTCCAACAGACTCGTCCATACTTTATTATGGATGGACAAGTCTACGTCCGTCCTTAATAAAGGACGGACAAAGTTATTAGGGACGAGCACGCTTTACACATCCCATCTCTTCATTTATTTCTGACGGACGACCCATACGGACGAAATAAGACTTGTGCATTTTCATTACACCATAAGTTGCCCCCTTATCCATGGGTCGTCCAAGGAAATATGGAGTCTAACATCATTCCTTGGATGGACGCGCTTATCTTTACAATTAGATGTGCTATGTGTCATAGTTTCACTGGTGGCTGGTCACGTCAATTAATTTTTTCGAGACACTTGCCACGTGGCAACTTTTGGTTGGCTGTGTCATTTCCGATGTCTAAGTCCATGCCCTATAAATAGTAGAATCCCTCTGATACCCTTTGCATTTCTGAAATTTTCTTCCCTGACACTCCTCGTCTAGAGCCTCGTCTAGAAGTTTCTGCGTCTTTAGTCTTCTTCCGTCTAGAGCTAGGTATTCTCTTCCTTCTCATCTTTAGGTTTTCCTTAAAATGTTCCTTAGAATGTCTAAAAATATCGTTTCCTCGTCTAGCAATAGCTTAGATCAAGCTATAAACGAGTATCATGACACCATTAGTTACAGTGGTTCTAGCAGCAGCACTGATAGTAGTAGTAGGGGGAATACCACGGACGAGGAATATATTTTTGGCGTCCCTGGATTTCCTATAGATGTTGTACAAGAAAAACTTAGGGAGAGGACAGCCTCTGGGTTTCAGGCTGGCACCTCGATGAGTGTTCCTCCGTCTAGCCCTTTGGACGAGGAAGAAACTGTTTATAGTTGTGCAGTTGGTGTCAATTCAAAAACCGACGAACAAAGACTCAATAATCTTAGGAAGTGGTACCAAATTCCAGACGAGCTTAACCCCAGGTTGGCCGTCCGTGGAGAATGGTGCTGCAATCATCGTTTTGGGATAGGCGTCTATGAAGCCTATTTTTTAGGTGGGCTAAGATTACCTTTGAATGCTTTTGCTAGAGAGCTGCTTACTAAATTAGGTCTGGCGGTGTGTCAATTCAATCCTAATGCGTGGAGATTAATCATCTCTATGCAAATTTTGTGGAGGGAAGTATTTGGAGAGGACCGTCCTCTCACTGTGGACGAGTTCCTCTTCTGCTATAAACCATCAGAAATCAGTCAATCCCTAGATTTTTATCAATTCACAGCTAGGGGTGCAAACTGTAGGCTAATAAAGTCTTTAGCCTCGTCTGACAAAAACTGAAAGACGGAGTTTATCTTCGTCTCTGGTTTCTGGGCTGGAAATCCTGTGGATGTGGGTAGGGATCCTTTTACCCCCTACGCTGGGGACTTTGGGAACCTTCGTCCTGAAGGTATGCCTTTATCCTTTTCTCTTTCTTATTTTTATGTTTCATTAATATATGTTTAACCTTTGTCTGTTGATTGTTTCATAGCTGCCGGGCGTCCTTCTTTGAGCAAGTTTCACCGTGATCACGTCCATAGGGCTCGTCTACAAGTTGACAGGGATTTCCATTCTTTGGTCACCCTTAGACGTCATGCCAAGTGGAGACTTGGTCCTGACCCATCTGACGAGGCTATTGCACACGAGGCCACAGTCCGCAGACGTAAGTTTATACTAAGCATAAATAGTTATATTTTTCTTCTCCTTTTTCTCTCTCTTTTTTTTTTTTTTTTTTTTTAATGTTAATTTTAATTACTTTTCAAGGATGGCAACTTTAAAAGAAAACAAAGGGAAAGAAACTATGGACGAGGGGAGCCGTCCTGCTGCTGGGGAAAAAAGGAAGTCTTTGTCAAATAATCTTGACTTGGGAAATCTTCCCAATCGTCGAGGGAAGAAAGCTAAGCAGGGGTCGTCCAAGGTAGCAGTTGTCCAGCCTAATCCTCCCACACCTCAGTCGTCCCTCCAAATTTTTGACGTAGACTCATCCACTCCAGCTGAAGTTACTCTATCTAAGACTCCTTCGTCCAAGACTACTGCGCCAGCCTCGTCCCAGCCTTCCCAAAGAGTTCCCATGAATCTTATTGAAAATGAAGACGTAGCTTGGGAACGTTTTGAGAAGGATGTGTTTGAGGAGGACATAGCTGTGTGTTATGACATGTCCTTAAAGGACTTTGAACATTCTGGTGTTCATGATCTTTTTAAGGTATGTAATTTCGTTTTTGCTTCATCTTTATTATTGTAGGCTTCTCACGTCTAACCATTGTTTTTGTCTTTCCCTTCTGTAGGGAATGTCAAAATTCATAGCTGCGTCCAGGCAGGCTATGGAGTTGGACAAGACGAGGATCTTACTGGAGAAGAGGATTCAGGAGGTGAGGGACGAATGCAAGAAGTGGGCAAAGGTGGCATCCAAGGCTAAAGAAGAAGCTAAGGAGTTGCAAAGCCAAGTTAAGGAGTTGAAGACTGGTGCCATAGAGAAGGATATTCGTCTTGATCACTTGCAGAAGAAGAACGACGAGTTGAGTACCCTTCTCTCCAAGGCAAAAGAGGATGCAGTTGCTGAGTTTAAGGCGTCCAAAGACTTTACGGACTTATTGGATCGCAACTATGCCGCAGGCTTTGAGGATTTCAGGATGGACGCTGTTGAAAACTTCCCTGAAGTGGACTTCAGCTCCATTAAACTTAACCTAAATGCTGCTACCAGCTCTCTTCTCCAAACCAGCTCCGAGGACGTTAATGTTGAAGACAATGCAAGCACTCTGCCTCCTCAGGATGACCCTAACATGGACGCTCCCCTAGCTTAGAAAACTTTTTGTATTCCTGCCCCCTTTTTTTTTATCCGGTCCACTGTTTGGGACCTTTTTGTGTAATTCAATTAAGTTTTTAGGACGAGTTGTTAAAACAATTAAGTTTTTATTTTACAAGGGTGTTTGGACGTTGGTCATCCACCCTTAATTAACTGAATTAACATTACTGTTTTCTTTTATAATATGGACGAGAATTTATGTTTCCATGGTAGCTTTTGAATTTTGGCTCATCCATATAAGGAATTTTTCCCTTTTTAAATATGATCATATACTTTTCCCATTCCTTAAATTTCATAAGTATGATTCGTCTATGTGAAATGGTAATTATTAGCCGTACTCGTCCTTAGACTTGGCTGATTTTCAAGTGTTAGAGCTCAACCTTTCACTCGTCCATAGGATGGATTATTTGGTTGGTGTTCTAATTAATAGATTAACATTTGCTTATGCATTTCCTCGTCCATGGGTTGAACTAATGCAACGATTTTAACTCGTCCATTGTATGGACGGTTTATGGCTTCACCCGTCTAGGGCTTCAGCTCGTCCATGGTCTGGACGAGTATTCCTTGCCTCACAAGGGTTTCAGCTCATCCATGGTCTGGACGAGTATTCCTTGCTTCATAAGAATTTAGACAGTACATCCCTGCGTCCAGAGAATTTATTTGTCTTGGGTTTTTAGCCTTTCTTATGGTTTTATCTCAACGAAAATAGTGGAAACCAAGAACTCAAGCACAATATTATGTACATAGCATAAATATTGTTCATAGACGAGGCATGCGCTTTAGAAGCTAATGCCTTTTAGGAAAATAAATACAAGCCAAACCATAACTTCGTCCATAACTTCAACATAATAATAATAAAGCAATACTAAAAATATGTATATAAACAAGCTCCTTATGTAGATAGGCAAGTAAATAAATGGTCTCCAGGCTCGTTCAGAGTTACGCTCGTCTAGGCTGGCATTTTACTGGTAGTACCTCCTCAGGTGCTCAACATTCCAAGGATGCTCCAATTTCCTCCCGTCTAGGGCCTCAAAGTAGTAAGATCCTTGTCTTTTACAGTTGACAACTCTGTAGGGGCCTTCCCAATTGGGTCCCAGTTTCCCATGAGCCGGGTTCTTGGTTGCTAAGGAAACCCTCTTTAGGACAAGATCTCCTATGTTGAACCACCTTGGTTTTACCATTGCATCATGTTGCCTAGCCATGAGGTTTTTGTACTTAGCTATCCTTTGCTCTGCATCCGTCCTTACCTCGTCTATTAGATCAAGGCTCAAACGGAGTTGCTCCTCATTATCCTTGTCTTGGTACGTCATCACCCTATGGTTGGCCATATGTACTTCTGCAGGTATGACTACTTCACTTCCATAAGTTAGCTTGAAAGGAGTTTCCCCTGTAGGGGTTCTCACCGTCGTCCGGTATGCCCACAGAACACCTGGTAGCTCGTCAGGCCATACTCCCTTTGCCCCCTCAAGTCGAGTCTTGGTGATCTTTAACAAGGATCGGTTTGCAACTTCAGCCTGACCATTTGCTTGTGGGTGGGCGGGTGAGGAGTAGTGATTTTGAATTCCAAAGTGTTCACAGAAGTCTTTAAAAAGTGCATTATCAAATTGTCGTCCGTTGTCAGATATCAATATTCTGGGCACCCCAAACCTGCACACAATGCTCTTCCATATGAAATTCTTGACATTTTGTTGCGTGATATTAGCTAAGAGTTCTGCTTCCACCCACTTGGTGAAATAATCAATGTCAACCACTAGAAACTTCATCTGCCTTATGCCCAGTGGAAAAGGACCCAAGATATCTAGTCCCCATTGTGCAAAGGGCCATGGGGCCGTCATCGGGGTAAGATACTCTGATGGTTGCCTGGGGACATTACTAAACCGTTGGCATTGATCGTAGACTTTGACATATGCCTTGGCATCAGCCTACATATTTGGCCAATAGTATCCTGCACGGAAGACCTTATGGACGAGTGACCTAGCTCCCGAGTGGTTGCCACATGCTCCTTTATGAATCTCTCTTAATATGTAGTTCACCTCATCTGGGGCTAAACATCTAAAATAAGGCTGAGAAAAGCCTCTTTTGTATAGTACCTCGTCCATAAGAACGTACCTGGCTGATCTTACCCTGAGCTTTCTAGCCTTGTCTCTTTCTTCTGGGAGTCGTCCGTCCTTTAGGTATGATATAATGGGGGTCATCCAATTTCCTCCGCTCTCGACCTGTTGCACTTCGGGGATGTCTGTACTTGGTATGTACTGGATCTCATCAAACTCGTTTATGGCTTCATTCGCTGAGGCTTCCTTTGCTAAAGTATCTGCTTCCACATTCTTTTCCCTTGGTATTTGAACGAAGTCAGCTTCCTCAAATTTCTTCATAAAGCGCATCACCCTATTAAGGTACTTCTTCATCTGTTCTTCCTTAGCCTCATACGTCCCATTCACTTGGCCCATGATCAACTGGGAATCTCCCAAGACAAGTATTAACTTTGCTTCCACAGATTTAGCCAGCTCCAGCCTTTTAAGGAGGGCTTCATACTCAACTTTGTTATTAGTTATTTGGTATTGCAGACGAACCTTGTGTTTCAGTTTATCTCTTTCTAGGGATTGTAGAACCACACCTATTCCTCCTGCATGCTGTGTAGACGAGCCATCCACATAGACGACCCATTTCTCACTGTATTCCATCTCATCCAAATTATCATAGTTTGGGGTGAACTCCGCAATGAAATCTGCCAGTACTTGAGCTTTTATGGCATGCCTTTGTTGATATCTGATGTCAAATTCACTGAGCTCAACAACCCATTGGATCAATCGTCCTGCATCTTCCAACTTGTTCATTGCTTTCTTGAGCGGATGATCAATCATGACATTGATGACATGAGCTTGGAAGTAATGCCTCAGCTTCCTGGAAGCCGTTATTAATGTGAAGGCCAAATTTTCTATTAGTGGATATCGTCCTTCCGCTCCCCTCAGTACTTTACTTGTATAGTACACAGGCCTTTGCACTTTGTCTTCTTCCCTCATCAATGCTGAACTTACGGCATGCGGGGTGACTGCCAAGTATAAATACAACTCTTCTCCCAGCACGGACGGGCTTAATAAAGGAGCCACAATGAGATATGCCTTTAGATCTTCAAAAGCTTTTTAACACTCGTCGGTTCATTCAAATGCTTTTTTAAGAACCTTAAAAAATGGCAAACATTTGTCAGTAGCTTTAGAGACAAATCTGTTAAGGGCAGCAACTCATCCGGTGAGGGATTGGACTTCTTTAACATTCCGCGGAGGCTTCATGTCCAGTATTGCTTGGATCTTGTCTGGATTCGCTTCAATTCCTCTATGTGAAACCGTAAACCCCAGGACTTTTCCTGATGACACTCCAAAAGCACATTTGCTGGGGTTCAATTTCATGTTGTACTACCTGAGCGTGTCAAATGTTTCCTTCAGGTCGTCTAGATGCTTTCCCTTGTCCTGGCTCTTTACAAGCATGTCATCAACGTAGACTTCCACATTCCGTCCGATCTGTGGACGAAACATGTGGTTAAACAACCTCTGATATGTTGCCCCTGCGTTCTTCAAACCGAAGGGCATCACCTTATAACAGAACAAGCCTTGGCTGGTGACAAAGGACGTCCTCTCTTGGTCTACCTCGTCCATCTTTATCTGATTGTATCCAGAGAAAGCATGCATAAAGCTAAGTAACCTATGACCCGCAGTGGAATCTACCAACTAGTCAATGCGCGGCAACGGGTAGCTGTCTTTGGGGCAAGCCTTGTTTAGGTCGGTGAAATCTACACACATTCTCTACTTACCGTTTGCCTTCTTGACCATCACCACATTGGCCAACCAATCTGGATAATAAACTTCTCGAATAAACTTTGCTGTAGTTAATTTCTGTACCTCTTCTTTGATGGCATTGTCCCTATCAGGAGCAAATACCCTTTTCTTCTGTCATACAGGCTTAGAGGTAGGATACACATTCAAATGGTGGGTAATGACACTGGGGTCTATACCTGGCATATCTTCATGACTCCATGCAAACACATCAATATTTTTCTTCAGGAAACGGACGAGGTCCTGCTTGGTCTTCTCTTCTATATCTGCTCCAACCCTGGTATACCTTTCAGGGTTGTTTTCATCTAAGGAAATATCTTCCAATGCTTCGGTGGGCTCTGCTACAAATCTCTTTTCTTCAATATTCATGGTCTGAACCTGTTCGTCCATGGCCAACATGGCCAAGTAACATTCTGTTACTGCTAGTTGGTCTCCTTATACTTGTCCTACTCCATACTCGGTTGGGACCTTGACCGACAGGTGGTAGGCAGATGTAACAACCTTCCAACTATTTAAAGTTGGCCTTCCAATTATGGCGTTGTAGGAGGATGAACAATCTACCACAAGGAAGTTCACATCCTTGGTGATTTGATGCGGATATGCCCCCACTACCACTGGTAATGAAATAGTACCCACAGGCTGTACATTCATTCCACCAAAACCTACCAGGGGGGAGCTCATTGAACGGAGCCGGTCTCGTCCCAACCTCATCTGCTGAAAAGCTGGATAATATAAAATGTCCGCCGAGCTTCCATTGTCCACCAACACCCTTCTGGTCGTGTAGTCAACAATAAGCAAGGTGATGACGATAGCATCATCCGTGGTCCTTGCCCTTGGTGATCGTCCAGAAAGTTGGACGCTCTGCACTTCCTTTAGGTATGCCTTCTTTGACTTGGACGACTGGCCTGTTGAACTTCCCCCTATGATAACTCTTATTTCTCCGAGCGGTGTTCGTGATGGTTCTTCTACATTCCCTTTCAATTTCTTGTCCTTGTAGTCTCGTCCAAGGAAATTTCTCAACTTCCCTTGCCTTATGAGATTCTCAATCTGCTATTTTAAATCAAAACACTCATCCGTGTCGTGCCCGTGGTCTCTATGGAAGCGACAATATTTATTCCTATTGGCTTATTAGGGTCTCCTTTCATTTTCTCTGGCCACTTCAGGGAAGGATCATCCTTGATTTGCATAAGAACCTGCTCAAGTGGTACGTTCAAGGGGGTGTAGTGTTGATTACGTGCTGAAGAGCCTGACTTCTTATTATCTCAGTCCCTCTTATCTTCCGTCCGTCCCTTCTTTGGACGAGGACCTTGCTCGGAGTGGCGAGTGAGGTTTGCTTCTATTCTCTCAGCTCTCTTCCTCTTCTTAGCTATAATCGCGTTTTCTGCATTCATGAAATTTTGGGCCGAATGGACGAGTTCGGCCATGGACTGAGGCTCTTTTTCATAAAGTTTATGTATGAATAAGTCAGAATTAACTCCGTTATGGAAGGCTGCCAATAATAGCTTGTCATCCACCTCGTCCATGCTCAGGGCTTCCCTGTTGAAGCGAGTGATGAAGGACCGCAAGCTTTCATTTTCTCCTTGCTCTATGGTTAACAAGTTAGACAAGGAACGCTTGTGTCTCTGTCCCCCAATGAAATTATTAACAAATAATTTGCTCAACTCTTCGAAAGAACTTACTGAATTTGGGGGTATTTTGCTGAACCAGACTCGTGCTAGACCTTTAAGGGTGGTAGGGAAGGCTCTACACATAATTTCATCAGGAACCCCTTGAAGGTGCATTGTAGTCTTAAAAGTAGCAATGTGATCAAACGGGTCACGCGTTCCATCATACGAATCCAAGGAAGGCATCTTGAATTTTGGAGGCAAGGGGTGGCCATTGATGGAAGCCGTGAAGGGAGAATCTGTTTTGTGAACTAAGTCTTCTACGGGATTTGTTCTTCTCATGTTCTCCCTCATCTCATCCATAACTTTCTTCATCTGGTCCATCTCCCTCTCCAAATGTGGCACCCTTCTTGGTGTAGTGCCCCTTGATTGGCTTTTCGGCTCTGCATTTCTTCCATCTCCCTCGCTTTGTCCATGCTCTTCTCCATAGGTCTCATGCTGTTGTCTTCTGAGATTAATCTCCCTTCTCAATTCCTATTTCTGGCGAGTTAACCCTGCCATGGCAGCAACCATTGACTGCACGTGTTGGACAGAAGATGGTTGCATGGCAGGCGCCGATTGATGGCCATGATGGGGGTTACTGGAAGCGTCTCTACTCTCTCGAGGGCCTGGACTGGTAGCCCTTGATCTTGTCCGAACCATTTCAGCCCTTTGTCGGAGAAAGAAATCGTAGAACTCAACAAATGAAGTTCAAGCGCGATAACTTATTTCCCACAGACAGCGCCAACTGATAGATACTCGAAATTCAGTAGGTTGAAAATCTCGAGCGCTGATGATCGTAAGGCTAAGTCCTGAAAGAACAAATACAAAATCACTGGAGATTGGTGGAGGCCGGCCAAAAATCCTCCAATGGTAAAGTCAGTGGGTTTATCATTCCAAGTAAAAGGAAGTGTTTTCAGAATTTATTTGTTTGTGGAAAAAAGATCTCCCCCTCTACCTCTTCGTAAGGAAATGTTTATATAGTGCACATGGAACGGTTATTTTGTTTAATAACCACTCCTATTGTCGAGGAATTCATAAGACTTGTGCATTTTCATTACACCATCACTGACAGTAAATAACATATACAATACTTTAGGTGTTACTCCTTAAATTTCCCTTTTAAAATTCAGCCATATGACATATTTTTCATGAGATGGAAGTGTATTTTTAGTTAAGTAGCCATATGGCTGAATTTTAAGAGTTAAACCTAAGGAACAGCATCTAAATACTATACCTAAGTTTTACCCAATTGAAAATTTGTACATCGACTACACAACCTACTTAATCCTCTTTTTTTTCTTTTTCTTTTTTATTTTTTTTTTCTTTTGAGATAGTTACAATATGCTACTTACGCTACAGCTTAAACATTTTCTCTCCTAGACCCCTAAACATTTTGTACATGAAAATGTGTCATCATAAAAACACATACTAACAACCAATATTATTCAAGTTTCAAAATTGTATTATATCCAAAAAAAAAAGTTTCAAAATTGTACTTCTCTCCAACAAAAGAAAAAAAAAGTTTCAAAATGGTACATAGTTAGCATAGTACTATTAGATTTCAATCTAAAGAATAGTGGCAGCTCCACCTCTAAGCCAGGGTGGTCACAGGACCACCATGACTTGCAAAAAAATGTATATATATTTGACATAAAAAAAAAAAAAAAAATTATATACTAAACTAACCTATTGTGACTACCCTAATAAAATTTAGGAATGCCCTAACTTGAAAATCACTAGAATTTAAGTTCAATAAAAAGAAGATTAATGTTACATATACAACAATTTCACAACAAATCTTATGTAGTAAGTAGTTACTGATTCTAATTTGGACCTAACACTAACATCATTTTAAACCTACCAATAATAGCTTATCGTATAAAATTTGTTGTGAAAATGTTGTGGAGATAGCATTATTCCAAAAAAAATTTTGGTCCCCAAACATAATCTTTAACCCCTTAAATCCAGCAACAACAAAAAAGTCTAAATAACAACAATAAAAATTAGTCAAAATAACAACAACAAAAAACTCAAATAAACCTATTCGAGAAAAAAAAAAAATTTAAAATCCTTAATCATTAAAATTCTCCTTAGTGACCACCCTAAAAATTATTCCTAAAGCTGCCATTGATTAAAGGATGCTTTGTTTCTATGTTTCACTTTTCAATATGGACTCCATAATAATTAATAAAGTACAATTTTATTTTCAAAATCAAAGTACATGTATTAAATATTGTATAATATACGTATGTGTTTATTAAAAAAAAAAAAAAAAACTCATGTTTAACCAAGAAATTTTATATTAAAAATACATGGCTTTATACTAATATATACAAAAATATGGATTAAACGTTTTTCATAATATAATAATATATACAGAGATATTCTAACTTGATTAAATTCTATTATAAGCTTATTGGCACTATAATTATTATTATTTACTTTGCAAGTTCATATTATATATATCTATCATAAATATAATTATTTTCACCTAAAAATAAATATAATTATCAAAATCATGCTATATGTACTAAACATCAATATTTTTATATGCTGGGACAAAACTAGAATTTCATCTTAGGGGACTAAAGCATGAGCATTTCTATGGGAGGGGTAAGATCTGAGTACAGAATAGAACCCGTGGGCCAAGTCCGAGAAAGGGAAAGGGCCCGCCCATGCACTAGTCTTTACCCAACATGTAGATTAGAATCCGAGGAGGAACCATGAAGAGGCCGACTCTCTGAGGAGCCCAAAGAGCGAGCATTCCTCGGGAATTGCTAGGCAGACCATTTGCTCTAGATAACATAAGGTTAAAAAAGATGGTAGAGACGTGCGAGCAAAGAAGAAGGGAAATATTTAGACAAAGTAACAATCACATCTGCATTCAATGCACTGCACCAACTCAGCTAGCCGCATTAATGGGGGAATGACTTCTGAACAGTGCCTTAATAACTTGCAGCACACTCTACCACTTCCAGCAAAACCTTGATGGGACAAGCATCTAAAGGAAGGTCAGTGACTTTACAAGTGGAGGGCTCAGACGCTATTCAGCTAAATATATATAGGGATGAAAAAATTGAAAGGAAATATTGATATTGTGCAACACTATCCTGTAATCAAGACTTGAACAATCTATGAACAACTGCTCTTTGGCTAGGCCCGAGGAAGTGTTAATTCCAAAAATCTGTTCTTCTTCTTTGAATTGTCTAACTTTAATCATCCACCTAAAGCTTAAATCATACTAGCACATTGAAGTTGATCTCGGAAGTCCATTATTTGACAAATTAATTGTATTGGGCTGTCTAACCTAAATCCACTGCTCTAAGTGGGCTTGGCTTGTTGGACCCGCTTACAATTTCTTATTTAGAACTTACAAATAAAAAATATACTAGGATTCAAAATTAAATTAATACATGGAAAACTAAAACTAGCATTTATATATTATGAACTATATATCAACAAAAAGGAAAGGACACAAAACAGTTGCTTCTCAATATATTTTAAATCAATCCTATCAAGATAGAACTCGACGTTAATTTGAATTTTTAAATCATCTATCAATGACAATTAATGTACGGAATTTTGTAGTGATTTTCCTTTCAATTTACAAAATCTTAATATTCTTTTTTTGAAGCCGGAACCAAACAATTTTCATTAATTTAGAAGACTAGAATCCAAATACAAAGCATCCACCACAGGTGGAGGATCCTTCTCCATCCATACAATTTCATCATCAATTAATCTAGCAAATCTAGCCAAAGCATGAGCGACACTATTTGCACTGTGCCTAACACAATTAGTTGAAATGGATCTAAAACCTGCAGCTAAGCACCTAATATCCTCATAAATTAATCCAAGCCGTGAGAGGTTCGGTTGAGCCTGAGAAACCATCTTCATCACCAAAGCATTATCACCTTCCAAAATTATCTCCATGAAACCAGCGTCTATTTAGAACTCGAGGGCTTTATGGCATGCCATCACTTCCACCTCTTCACTATCCCTTACAAAACCGCCCTTTGCAGCAAGAGCAGCCATTACTTCGCCCTTTTTATTCCTAATCACAGCCCCATAGCCTGAAGCAACTCCCTCATCGAAGCAAGCGCCATCAAAATTCAGCTTGAATAAATTTCCCTGCGGAGGCTGCCATCTCTGCTGCGTTGGAGTCCGAATTGGAGCTGGCACACTCAACTGATCTTGTGCTTCAATATACTTCCTCAAATAATCCAATGCTCGCTGAGACGACCTTGAAGGATGCTGGAATACACCCCCGTGCATGACTGTGTTCCGCTGATGCCATATCTACCAACAAATGACCCAAAACAGATCCCATTCCTCCCTTGAAAGCTTTGGCATTAGACCTGCAACCAATTGCAGAAAATCAACCTGTGCAGTACCTGATTTTTGAAATTGACTTGAACTCCCAACCTAAACATCCTGTGCTGCCCCACAACCCCAAAGCACATGCAAGACTAATTCAGCCTCTTTCTGACAGAAGTAGCACCGTGCCTCCTCCACCACCCTTTTGCGTACCAGATTTTCTTGTGTAGGCAAAATATTTAGACATGCTCTCCATGAAATTTTTTTAATCTTGTTAGGAACGTTGGCCTTCCAAACACGTGACCAGAGTGCCCCATTTATTCTTTGCATCAACGTCTCCCCAATATTGCTCTCTTCCATCAAAATATTCTTTAGTATATCATCTTTCTTTTTAATTTTTTATGAACATAGTTTTAGTAATATTTATGCTTGAAATGTTTGGTCCATAGTTGTTGTAAAAACTGGATGAAGAAACATAAGTACAACTACCATCCAAAAAAATTGGTGGGTAATTAATTTTTAGTTCTTAACAATTATTGGCACAATTTTGGAGGAAAAACAATTATAAATAAACCATATATAAGTGCTTTGGATCTACTATCATCTCCGACAAAAATATGAGTAAAAAAAAATACTAATATGTGACAAGATAAAAAGAAGCACCAACGTATTATCTAAGACTATGGAATGGCCTTATGATAGAAACAAAAAATTTAATCTTAATTAGTCGTCGAAGGCAACTCTAATTTCACAATTTGCCTTTAAAATTTTACACTGGTTAGAAAATGATTCTTAGTTAATAAATGATTTTTTTTTTTTGAGAAATCAATAAATGATTAATTTAGAGCCATATGTCATGACGAGTTACTGTTTTCTTTTCTCTTTTTCTTGCAGCCCCTATGTAGTTTGTACCAATTGAATTCTTGGATGATTAGTAGTCACTTTTGGAAGGTCAAACTGTAAATATTTATATGTTAGATATAAAATAATAAAAAGAAAAGAAAAAGAAAAGAATCAAATTAATGGGGGGTTAGGGCCAAGTACACTCCCTAATGTAGGTTATTTTTTATGGTTAGGTAAGATTGGAGATTAAACCCCGTACAAAACCATCAAATGCGACCTAGCTAGACGCCAATTGGTCTAAATGCCATTGGCAATTTCATATCCCCTGGGTGCAAGTAAATTTTGATTTGACTTCAACTAATTCCAGCTAACATTCAGCCAAAAAAAAAAAAAACTAATTCCAGTTAACAAACCACATATAAAAAGTTGATTACAAATCCTTGATGAAATCGATTTCTTTGGCTATTGATCTCAAGATCCTAACGTGTTTGACAAGACAACTTTCCTTGATATAGTTGCATGCGGCTGCTTTCATAATGATGCAATCAATATAAATAAATTATGAGGTGCTGTTGGACGATAGTAACGATCATTGTAGTTACATAAGATATTAATTAAATATAATTTTTGTAAGAGTATTTTGAAAAAGACATTGACTAGAATATACTTTCATTTCACTGTCTTTTCATTTTATACCAAATTTTATAATACCAATTCACGATTTCACTATTATCTTATCACAAGTCGCGGACTTTGTACCTGATAATATTTTTAGGTAGTCTCATTAAATTTATTTTTTTGCAATTTGAAATAATTTAATAAATAGTAATATATTTCATAATCATATTTTCAGTTATTATAGGGACAAGCACAAATGTAATATATATAAATTTTGTTATACTAAAATGAAAACAATACAATTTTTTTTTTCAGAAATTCAAAAGGTAGAAAAAATAATATTTTTTTAATAAAAATTAATTATAAAATTTTGTGTATCATTAAAAAGTATATAAATTTTGGAAATTGTTTTTTTAGTTTTAAACAAATTTTTTCAAACCCAAATTTTGCTACAGTACAATAAAAAACACCGAGAAACGTATCAAAAAAATTAATAAAATTAAACAAAACTATAATTAAAATAAAAAAGAAAGGGAAAAATAGAACTCACATCAAAGTCAAACTCATTCTCCCGAATATGTAAAACATTTCAAACGTGATGTGATCAAGCCAAATATTCAATGCATAATCAAATTCAAAATTTTAATAAGGTGTTGAAGTAACACAATAGAAATATGTCACTATTCTAAGTAAAATTGTTGGTTATAGCTTATACATAATGATTGTAACTCTTTTTTCTTAAAAATAAAAAATAAAAAATAAGAGTACAAAGGGGAAAAAAGTAGAGAAACTTTTTTTGAAAAAAGAAGAAGTATTGTGTTAATCTTGTTATAATCTAACCTAACATCTAATACAACATGTGAAAAATTAATAGATAAATAAAAAACTTAAAAATCTCAAAAAATACACTAATGAGATAAGAAAGATGAGCAATAAAAAATATTAAGGGCACGTTTGGTAGACTGTAATAGACACTGTAATGTAATAGATATTCTTATGGCATAACTATTCGGTTGTTTGGTTATGTTTTTATTACAATGAATACTTATTCCTTATGAATAGCTATTCTTCAAAATGAGGAATAACTATTCCTTATCAAAAATATTGAATATTTATTCCTTCACCTTATATAATAACTTTTTTTTTTTTAATTCCTAAAAAGCCATTAGTTGCCACATTTTCAAAAAGAAAGAAAATAAAATTTTCTTATTGTTAATTATTAGCTCTATTTTGAACACCCTAAAATAAGTGTATTTTAGGAAATTTGACTTAAAAATGATTTAATTACATCTTCTTTTTATACTCTATTAAATTGTGAATGCATATTCAGGATTCTATTTCTAAATAGTCACCAAACTAATAAATAGTAATACTTATTACATTCCAACTTAATGTATTCCTTGTAATACTTATTCCTATTTCCATGTAATAATCATTACAGTGTACCAAACGTGTCCTAACAAATGCTTAAAACAATTACTCAAGCATCTAAAAACATCATCTAATAAATACATAACAATTTGGTACTAATTTGTTAAACAAAATAATTAAAACAGTGAAAGGAAAAAATAAACTAAAACCTGATAACAATACAAATTATGGACATATTATAATATGATTTTTCCCTAAATCTGGTCAACAACATTAAAAGTATTTAGTGTTGTAAATAAAATGATAAAAAAAAAAAAAAAATACTTGCATCAAGGAAAACATATGAATTAGTCAATAATAAAACAATGCGAGTACAAACCTCATAAAAATTAAACAAAAAATTAAAATAAAAATTGAGAGAGAGAGAGAGAGAGATAACATTTTTGTGTGGGAAAAAAATATGCATAAAATGGGAGAAAGTGACAAATTTATAATAAGAGAATGAGAATAAGAGGAGCCAAAATAAAGGAAGATAAAAGGGCAAAATTATATGCAAAATTAAAATCGTCTAAGAGGAATATGTATAGACAATACTTAATTATAACATTAAAACTAAAGTAGATGAATATGTAAAGTTAAAACCTTCTATAATGGATTTGTAAAGTCAATGTATTTATATATTTATTATTGTCAAAAAAATTAAAGGTAAAAAATAATGATGTAGCAATGACGTGGAAGATAAGGTGGCTTAATAGGAGCGTAGCAACAATAAATGCTATGCTTCAGCTTTTAGATATATATAGATTAAATAGGAGAATAGACAATCTTTTTTTAGGACTAGTATTGCAGTGGTATGGGAGAAAAAGTTGTCTAAGAATTAGTTAGTGTCAATTAGTGAGTGTGACAGTTAGAGAGTTTGTCAGTGAGTGAGTTGGTTAGTGGCAGTTATGCTGTTATTGATAGCTGGAGTAATTATGCCAGTGACAGAGAGTGTGTATAAAGGAAAGATTTTTGTTGTATATGAGAATTAAGCAAATGAGTATGTTCTAATTCAATTCCAATCCCTCTTTATCTCCATTTCTTTCTCTCTTTCTCTTTTTCTCAGAGGACCAACTGACCTCGAATTCAACTAGAAATATTCTTGATCATCCCTCTTAACAATTGGTATCAGAGCCTTGGTCCTACGTTGCCATGGTTGAAACACGTGCTGCTACCATGAACATGGTAAATGAAGTTATTGCCTCTCTTCGTACCACTTCAGACCATCACAACAAGGTTATTCAAGAAATCCAAAAAATTCAAGGAATTCACACTAGAACCTTGAATGAGATGAATCAGAATCTTAATGCCATTCAGAAGAAGTTGAACTCTCAGGATGTCAATCAACATTCCCCTCAGAGAACTATACCTACAAACCAAAATTCTTCGACTTTATCTCTTGTGAAACCTGTGAAGCTAGAGTTTCCATGTTTCTCGAATGATGATCCTGCTAGTTGGGTTTACAAAGCCAATCAGTACTTTGGGTATTATCAAACCCCAATTGCAGAAAAGTTATTAATTGCTTCTTTGCATATGAAATTAGGGGCCCTAATCTGGTTCCAAGAAGTAGAGGAGGTTGGAGTGTTTTTTGATTGGGAGTCCTTAGTGCAAGCTCTACACATGAGGTTTGGGTTAGCTGCTTATGATGATACTATGGAGGTGTTAACATGGCTAAGGCAGACATCAACGATTGCTCTGTATAAGGCAAAATTCGAAGTTGTGTCCAATAGGATCAAGGGCCTTTCTCCTTTACACAAGCTAAGTTGCTTCTTGAGTGGCTTAAAGGATGAGATAAGGCTACCCGTGAGGATGCTCAACTCTCGATCCTTGAATGTAGCCTTTGCATTGGCCAAGATTCAGGAGGAATATGTGATGAGCTGCAAAAGGAATGCAAAGTATCAACAAGAATCAAGTAAGAATTATGTCTTGGGTTTGCCTAGGGGTAATGCAGTGGTAGAAGCTAAACCTAGGATACCTATTAAAAGAATAACACCTGCATAAATGGATGAGAGAAGAAAGAGGGGGCTATGTTATAATTGTGATGAGAAGTGGGGACTTGAGCATAAATGCAAGAATGTAAAATTGTTTCTTTTAGAAAGGATTGATATAGTTCAAGGGTTACAATCTGAAGTGCAGATTACTGAATTGGAGGAGGATGTGGATAGTGATGTTGTTACCAAGATTGTTAGGAATAATCAATCCAATCAAGAAGAGGATGTTGAGATTACCTTGTATGCTTTAACAGGAACTCCTACACCTAGCACTATGAAGGTTATGGGTAAGGTCAATGGTAGTGGGTTAGTAATACTTGTAGACACAGGTAGTACTCACAATTTTGTTGATGCATCATTGGTTTCTAGTTTACAGTTAAGGGTTAATGTTACAAAAATCCTAGAAGTTAAGGTGGCTAATGGTTTTATTGTGAAGACTCAAGGCTTCTATAGTAGTGTACCAATGTGTGTTCAAGGGGTAGAGTTTTGTATCTAACTCCATGTATTGACATTAGAAGGTTGTGATGCAGTGTTGGGCACTCAGTGGCTAAGTACTCTTGGAGAGATACAATGGAATTTCCAACTCTTAACCATGTGTTTTTGCTATGGGAATTAACAGGTTTTGTTGCTAGGTTTAAGTCCATCCTCAAGGTCCTCTCTAATAGATTGTGATCAGTTCTTTAAGATTCTAGTAAAGAAGGGTTTGTTATTGCAAATTACTACTGCAAAGGGTGATGTGCCAAAAGCTAAGGTGCCTGCAGCAGTGGAGTCATTATTGCAGGAGTTTGATCATGTATTTAAGACTCCTATAGGTTTGCCTCCTCTTAGGGGTCATGAACATCAGATTACTCTTAAGGAACTCAACCAAATTGCCAAAGGCCTTATAGATATCTATTTTATCAAAAGAATGAGATTAAGAAGATTGT
Source organism: Quercus aquifolioides (assembly GCA_019022515.1). Classification (NCBI taxonomy): domain Eukaryota; kingdom Viridiplantae; phylum Streptophyta; class Magnoliopsida; order Fagales; family Fagaceae; genus Quercus; species Quercus aquifolioides. The sequence goes on along the minus strand of CM032328.1, from coordinate 38,620,023 downwards.
GAAGGAATTGATTTCTGTGGGTTCAATCAGGAACAGCAGCAATCCCTTTACTTCTCCTGTTTAGTTGGTGAGGAAGGCAGATGGGTCATGGAGGATGTGTATTGATTATAGGGCATTAAACAACATCACTATTGAAGACAAGTTTCCACTTCCAATCATTGATGAATTGCTGGATGAGTTGAATGGAGCTGCTATTTTTTCCAAGTTTGATTTGAGGTCTAGATATCATCAGATCAGAATGATGGAAGAGGACATACCCAAGACAACTTTCAGAACACATGAAGGCCATTATGAGTTCTTAGTAATGCCATTTGGCCTAACCAATGCTCCCTCAACCTTCCAATCCTTGATGAATCAGGTATTCAAGCCCTTTCTCAGGAAGTTTGTGCTAGTTTTCTTTGATGATATATTGGTATATAGCAAGTCACTGCCTGATCATATCGTCCACCTTAGAATTGTTTTGGAGATTTTAGCTACTAATAAATTGTATGCCAAAAGATCTAAATGCATGTTTGCTTGTAAAGAAGTGGAGTACTTGGGACATGTCATCACTAGTGAAGGGGTACACACTGACCTTAAGAAGGCTGCTGCCATGTAGCAGTGGCCTATTCTTAAGGATATTAAGTTCTTGAGAGGGTTCTTAGGTCTCACTGGTTATTATAGAAAATTTGTTAAGGAATATGGCCAGATTGTAGCCCTTTTGACAGCTTTGTTGAAAAATGATTCATTTTCTTGGTCGGAAGGGGCTGAGTTGGATTTCCAGCAGCTCAAGGCAGCTATGGTTCAACCAACTGGTTCAAAATTTGCCTTGCCAAATTTTGAAAAAACATTTGTCATAGAGTGTGATGCTTTAGGGAGAGGGTTAGGTGCAGTCTTGATGTAGCAAGGCAGACCTATTGCCTTCCACAGTCATGCTCTGGGTAAGAATTTGACTTTATCTACCTATGAGAAGGAATTATTGGCTTTAGTTACTGATGTCAAGAGATAAAGGGCTTACTTGGTGGGAAGACCTTTTATTGTTAAGACTAATCAGCAAAGCTTAAAGTATTTGTTGGAGTAGAAAATTGGTACTCCAACTCAACAAAAGTGGTTTGCTAAATTGTTAAATTATGTTTTTGTGGTTGAATATAAGAAGGGGAAGGATAATTTGGTGGCTGATGCACTGTCTAGGAAGGTTGAAACTGAAGATTGTAGCCTTAATGGTGACTTAGGTTCTCAAGATGGGGTTTTGTGCATGATCTCCTTTCCATCTCCAGCTTGGTTGACTGACCTTAAAACCAGCTATGCCACAGATTAGCAGGTGCAAGGTATTTTACAGGCCATTCATTCAAGGAAGGAAGTTCCAAAGGGCTATTCACTGCAAAATGGACTACTCTTGTACAAGGGGAAGATTTATTTGAGTACTTGTGATGCTTTGAAGGCTGCTCTTCTGCAACAAGTTCATAACAGTCCCTTAGGGGGTCATTCAGGTTTCCTTAAGACCTTACATAGGGTTAAGAGAGACTTTTGTTGGCCTAGGTTGAGAAAGGATGTGAGGAAGCATGTCAGAGAGTGTGATACTTACCAAAGACTTAAATATGAGACTTGTAATGTAGCTGGTTTGTTACAACCACTGCTTATACCAAAAAAACCTTGGCTTGATGTGAGCATGAATTTTGTTGAAGGCCTTCCCAAGTCACAGTTAAAGGATGTGGTTCTAGTGGTGGTGGATAGGCTTACCAAGTTTGTTCACGTTGTGCCATTAATGGTGTCACCCTTATACTGCTGCTAAAGTGGCCTCTCTTTATCTACAATATGTCTTCAAGTTGCATGGCATGCCAGCTTCAATTGTGAGTGATAGGGATCTTGTGTTTCACTTATCATTTTTGGCAGGAGATGATGAAATTGCAGGGGGTTCAGTTAGCTATGTCATCAGCTTACCATCCTCAATCAGATGATCAAACTAAAGTAGTTAACAAGAGCCTAGAGTATTACTTAAGAGCTTTTGCAGCAGACAGACCTCACTCTTAGGTGGAATGGCTACCTTTGGCAGAATTTTGGTTTAACACCAACTTCCATACCTCTATCAAGCTGACACCATTTCAGGCTTTATATGGCTATTCCCCTCCTAGATTAATGGATTACATACCAGGTACAGCTAAGGTTGATAGTGTGGATGTGTATTTGAGAACCAAACAACAACTCATTGCCTTATTGAAGCATAATCTTTTGGCAGCTCAAGATAAGATGAAGTTAACTACTAATAATTGTCACTTGGGAAGTTAACTGCCTTATTGAAGCATAATCACTAACTAGCTCAGAAACACTTGGGAAAATTGTCACCTAGATACTATGGCCCCTTCTAGATTTTCTAGAAGATTGACAAGGTGTCTTACAAGTTGGATTTGCCACCAAAATCAAGGCTTTATCCCACCTTCCATTTTTCCTGTCTTAAGAGCAAGTTGGGCCAGCATGTGGTTTATATTCCTTCCTTACCATCTGTGGATTCAGAAGGCATCATTAGTTTAGAGCCTATAGCTGTTTTGTAGGAAAGGACTCATCAATTGAGACACAGGACCATCACTCAGGTTTTGGTTCAATGGCAATGGGAGAGTAAGGAAGATGCTACTTGGGAGAACTTGTATTTGCTTCAACAACAATTTCCTCACCTTGTGGGCAAGGTGCTTTAATGGGGGAGGTATTGTTAGGAATGGTATTGCAGTGGTATAGCAACAATTGTATAAGAATTAGTTAGTGATAGTGAGTGTGACAGTTAGAGAGTTAGTTAGTGAGTGAGTTAGTTAGTGGCAATTATGCTGTTATTGACAGCTGGAGTAGTTATGCCAGTGACAGAGAGTATGTATAAAGGAAATATTGTTGTTGTATATGAGAATTAGGCAAATGAGTATGTTCTAATTCAATTCCATTTCCTCTCTATCTCCATTTCTCTCTCTCTCTCTCTCTCTCTCTCTTGGAGGACCAGCTGACCTCAAATTCAACTAGAAATATTCTTGATCATCCCTCTTAACATCTTTATCTCTATATTATAAGGAATATATAAGATTGTCTATTTGATTTTACACAAGATTCTTCTATTTATTCATTTAATATATTTTTTTATGTGATGTACATCATTAGTTGCTAACCAATTAATCACTATTAACATATTTATAACCTAATTGCTATGCAAGATTTAAATCATAACCGATAGCATATTTATAACCTAAATACCATGCAAAAAACTCATACAAAAGCGGGATAACTATCATGTTCTTTGGCCTTCCTCTCCTAGTCACGATTCCTTTTCACCATACCTTATGCACAATTATTTTAGAGTATTCACATCAGTCTTAAGGTCATTTTAATCAAGTTTTGTCTAAAAATCATATTTTTACTACTTTAGCTAAGGAACTATTCACAGACAACTACACCAACCTCAATACTCTATAGTATTATATTTGATTATTAATTTTTCACTCTCCATTAATTTTTGAGAAGAGTGCTCCGCAAGAATGAAAGAAAGAGTAGTAGAGGAACAAAGAAATTAATACTCTATTCGTCCCAAATTGTTGGTCCTCTATTCCATTTCAGGATGTCCCAAAATGAAGTCATTTTTTTTACTAAAATAAATAATAAAATTTCTATCCTACTCATTTACCTTATTTAAAAAGTCAATACTATTCTTTTTCTATAGTTTAAATGAATGAATGTAGTTTTGAAAATTTGTACCTTTTTAACTGACACATAATGAATTAAGAAGTTGAATTTTTTGAACAAGACATTTTGGGTCGGAGAGAGTATAAAATTTTTTGTAGATAAATAGTGGCTCAATATTTGTATTGAGACTACTATAAATTAGTTTAGTGGATGGTTTACTAAGGCTTATGCAAGGGTGATTTTGTGAGTTTAGTATTTTTTAGCAAAACATTTGGTATATTGATGTAACACCCCAAACCCATACCAAGGATTTAGATGTACAACTTGTCTTATAAATAATCAACATTTGCTATAATGGAACAGAGCATAATTAAATATCCATAAACTAGAATCAAACCTTCAAATCTTTCTTATAAAATCTATCAAACTAAAACTTTAACAGTAAAGTCTCCAAATACAATCCCAAATAGTTTTAAGAATACTAAACTCACTATACTAAGAAGACATAATAAAACAGTCCATCAACTAATATAACCCCAAAAGAAGTCTTCAATCTATGGCTCCAATGATCTACCACTAAAAGATATTCCACTGCTCTAATCTAAAAGGGTGGAGAAAGGGGGGTGAGCTAAAAGCTCAATAAGAGACTACATATCATGATGATGTCTCTCAAAACAAAACAATAGTATCATTGAAAAAATATAAGCTTTACAAAACATTTACAAATAGTTTTAACAATATAGGGGTGTGCGCAGGTCGAATTGGACGAGTAAAGGCCAATATTTCTATCCAATCCGCCACTAGCGGGTTGGGAAAATTCCAATCCACCATCGATCCACCGAAGTCTAAATCCGGCAGATTGGTTACAAATTTTAGCGGTTTCAACTCGATGGATTGGGTGGGTTGGGCAGGTTGACATTATTTTTACGATAAACTACAAAGTATATATACTTACATACAAGGATAACCAACATATTGGTGCCTAAACTAACCGTATTAGAAACTATAAGAAGTTGAGAGTATTACACATGCACAACAGTAAAACTAACTGTACTATAAGACACTAAATGGCCTTTAGCTTTTCAATCTAATATTACATGTCGTTTTGTATTTGTTTGCATCTTTAGTGGATTGATTTGAGTTTGTAGATATAGCTGGCTTTACATGTAAAACCATAACATTTTTTTTATCTATACTACTATTTAAGGGGCTTCTCCTGTTTGGGATCCTCAATTTAGATGCCCAAAATACCCTCAAATTCACATGTTTCTAAGGCTTAAATCATAGGGTTATACATGTAAATTTAATAATTTAAAAACTCCTAATTTTTAGCTAAATTTAAATAAATAAATAAATAACAGTTTTTCCTCTCACCTCCACATTTCTCTCTCACATTAATTGTCAAGTACTAATACAATTTCTTCTTAAAATAAAAAATAAAATAAAACTTCCATGAGTAAAACGTATAAACTCAAAAAAAAAAAAAAGTCTCATTGCACGTGCATGAAGCGCGTGTGACGAGGATAGTAATATATAAAATGGGTTAAAAGACAAAATTTTTGTAGATTTACAAGAATATATGGAGCCCAAATCAGAAAGACAAACAACATACTCAATAAAAATATAGTTACAAACATTAAACAATACAAGAAAAAAAAAACTTTTGTGGTTGTCTAGGAGAGTACACAGTTAATGGAAGGTGAAGAATTGAAGGGATAAAAAAAAAAAAAAAAAGGCTTCAATATTAGCTAAAGGTGAAGGCTAAATACAGAGTGTATGTAGCATAGGGCTGAAGTGAGTTTAATGTTTTAATGTTGACTTTTTATATTTTTTTTAAGGAATTGTTACTGATTAGCTGTAAAAATTGATTAGGCTAATTGATTAATTTTAAATACAAAATATACGGTTAAAAATTTTAAACTAATATATATTTTTCTATTTATTTATAATTAAGTGGACGGGTCGGGTTGTAGCAAGTTGATACTATTTCAATCTGTTACCCAACCCAATCCACTAATTTTAGGGTCTAACCCGCATGGGTGGGCGGGTTAGTAGATCAAGCGGGTATTCTGCACACCCCTAAACAATAATATAATATACTCTATAAAACTATTAGGAAGAAAAAATTTAACTACAAAACTGTAATCAGTAAATAAAATAATAACCACTTTAATTGGCCAAAATACACTAAATAGGTAGAAACAATATAATATAGAAATAAACAATTTTTCCACTTATGAAGGTCAATAACAATAAAACAGTAGTTTGATATAGAAAACATTAGTCAGACAAAAGACATAAACTACTAAACAGTTGATGGGTGATTCCCATGGGAAACAATAGCACTAACCTCAAAGATGTAACACTAGCTCCAAAGAGCAAACAATACACATTGGCTCTGAAGAGAAAACGATAGCACTGTACCACACCACAATAACACTACATCGGCCGAAGACTAACACTTAACCCTGTGTTGGCAAAGGTTGTAGACAGTCTAGCTAACCACTTGAATTTTTTTTTTCCTTTATTACAACATTGTTACTACAAATCATATATAACATAATGAATGCTTTTTCAAAAATATAGTTTTTGAGTCATTCTTAACAGATATAATTTCAAAGAAACTTACAATAATTAATAAAATTCAGGTATGTATAAAGCATTGGCAATGATATAAGATTTTGAAACTTCACTTTTACAAATATGTGTGTGTGTGTGTATATATATATATACACACACACGTTTTGAGAGACGTTATGTTCTAAAGTCCACTTACCTCTAGTTACTAAACCAAGCTTCACTTCAATTGTTCGGAACAATGTCAACTAGAACCTTTAAGGATCAAATAACTCAATAAGGGCAGGTTTCAAATAACAAAAAGTCCTCTTATAAAACTTTTCCTTAGCCACTGTGAAGATTTCACAATATTAAATCTAACATAGCTCTAATATACATCATGTTTATACTATATTTTATATAATTGTAGTGTAATCCCTAATACTACAATCTGTTATACCTATATATATACCATTGAACACCACTTATGGATGTCTATATAGGCTTAACTTATAAATAATAGTGATACTACTCCACACACACACACACACACACATATATTGGGATCTCTTTCAAAATCAATAAACTAATGTTCGTTTATATAGATACTTCCATGATAGTCGATTTTCCCTTGAATATATCAATATAATGTCTAAGACTTCCTTGCGACTATGAGAAGATGAATACTAAGTTAAAGATGTGTTCAATGATTTTCAATAAAGCATGTATAGTTAGATGTTTACCTCAATACAATATGAACTTGATGGCTGCCTCTAGAAGTAGCATGCTATTCTATTCTTTTCAACGTAGAGAAACCCTATTTCTCTGCTCTTAAACCTTTACACACTAAGCACTGATTTTATTTATTTTTCTCTTTTTTTGGAATCTTGTAGTCTCTCTCTACGTTTCACGTGGCTGACTTAAAAAGACGCCGTATATACCTCTAAAATAACACTTCAATTCAGTCTAGGAAGTCCAATCCCACTCCAATTAGTACTTTTAAATAAATTTAGTTTTACACGTTAAATACATTTCCTACTTGGGTTAGAATTAACGTTTCCTACTTGGGCTAGAATTTAAAACCACTAAAACTTATTTCTTTAGCCTCCAAGAAGCCCATAAAACTTAAATAAGCTTCCAGGACTTTAATTCCCAATTAAACTCAAATTAAGATTGTTTAGATAGGCTAGAACTCTAAAAGATTCTAATAACACTTAAACTCCTAATCCAAATAGGTTTTAATCTCTTATTTTTTTCCTTAACTGATAAGATGACTAAAAGTTTAATATGAATAATCCATAAAATAACTCTCCATGTTACATCTTCTTTTACTTATTTTCTTTATAGATATCATAATATAAAATAATATCACATTCAAAATAAATTAAATAATTCATCAATTCCACTCTAAAAATAATTAAATTAATTTTAAGTGAGACGAATGTTACAATTGAGTGAGTGCTCTAAGGACTTTGAAAATTTTAAAAGAAAGTGAAACGATTCGTAATTGGTAAAAGAAACTTGTTGCAATTGCGGTAAAATTCAAAAAGAGCCTTCTCTGTCATTATAGTTTTTTTTTTTTTTTTTTTGGGTGATAATCTTGTCACTATAGTTTAATTGGGCCGACATTAGATGACAACAAAGATTCTCCATAAGTCCAATTTTTGTCGGTTATTTTCTTTGATGTTTATTTGATTTGTTTGTTGCATTTTCACACATGACTATTTCCTTTTTTTTCTTTTCCATTTTTTTTCTCTCTCTTTGAATCTCACTTTTCTGTCTTTTGGTGGTTTGTCTTGGGGCCACAAACTTTCAGCCAGGTCAAGTCCTTGGAGGCTAGGACCAAATGTTGAGCTTCCTTTCAGCAAACCACCAAAAAAAAAAAAAAAAAAAAACACGAGCTTCAATTATTTTTTTTATTTATTTATTTTGGGAGCAGGGTAGAAGAATCAAAATCATAATTTGATTAACCGAAGGTCTAGCAACATAACCTATTTTAAAATGTTTTTCCCATAATTGGTTAAAATGTAAAATTGTGAGGGATGTCAATGCATTCACTTAAAAATGATTGTCTACTGCTCATAAAGTTAAACTTAATATCATAAGAGCATTCTCATAAAAAATTCTAAAAATTTTAGCATTTCACACTTCAAAAACCTACTTTATTCATTATACCACCCCACTTTAAGATTCATCATACATCAAAACTTCTATATTTTTTACCATTTCATTTAAATAATATAAACTACTCATTAAAATAATAATAAAACATCTGCACAAAAAATCAATAACAAACAGCCAACCACCTCCTCCACCGCTCCACTTGCCATAACCACAGCTACAACAACTGCCACTGTTGCCACCACCCACAACCATGACCACCAACCACCAAAATCATAACCAAATCACAAACCCAAACCCACAACCTCTTCACCATTCACCACCAACAACCGGAAAAAGAAAAAGAAAAACAACCCTCCAAAATCACAACCAAATCACAAACCCACAACCTCATCATCGGAAAAGGAAAAAGAAAAACAACCACCGAGAGAGACCCACGCGATCAGAGACCCACCGATCAGAGACCCACGCCGAACTCTTAACCGATGACCCACGCCGATCTACCCTCAACGCCGATGCCCGCGCCAGTTAGAGACCCATGAACCCAGACCCACAAAATAAAATCACCCCGCCGTCAAGCTCTACCTCCATATCGGCAGCAACTGCATCATCATCAGCATCATCGCTTCCTCCAAGCTCCACACGAGGACCGAAGAAGATCCGGCGCCGGAGATGGTTCCGCTTACTCCTGAGCCGGTTGTGAAGGTCTCCGATGACGTACGAATCAACGATTATAGTGATGTGTACGAAAGCGGCGTCGTTTTGAGTGGCGGAGGATTAGGATATAGTGTTGGTTACGATGCGGCAGAGAAGAAAGTGATGGAAGGCGGTGACGATGAGGCTGCGGTGGTGGTGTCGAGGCCGGTAGAGAGGAAAGATTCAATGGAGGGGAGGAGCTCAAACGGTGAAATTGAGAGAAACAGAAGCCACGGGGAAAGTGAGAAGAGGAAAGTGAGAGAGGAGAGAGAAGGCAGAAGAGAAAAATAATAAAAAAACAAGAAAGGGAAAGTAACGGGAATAAAATATTATTTTCCGTTTAACATTTGTGCTACAGTGGGCTTGTATTAATAGAAGCCCACTTTAGCAGTATCTCAAAATTTTTGAGATTTGAAAGGTTTGATGTAGTTAGTTTTTTAGTGCATTGGTGCTAAAATTTAGCATATAGCACTTTTAGCATTCTTAATGAGAATGCTCTAACAAGTGTGAAAATAGTTATGGTCTAGCAAATTCTTTTAATTAAACCATTTTCAAGTTAGAATGTTGTGGACTGACCATATAAAGTAATTTCTCATATGGTATATATGATTTACAAGTATGTGAAATCTATTTACTATGAGAGAGTGATTGTATACAATCATTCCACAGGATATTTACTATTTAATACTCTAAACTCAAAAGAAAGAAAAAGAATAGATAAAAAGGAGAAAAAAAAAAAAGGAAAAAAAAAAAAAGAAAGAAGGTTGAATTGGATAAATACTCTAAAACATGTGCTGAGAAGTGAGACCAAAAAAAGTTGATTTCCACGGTTGTTGTACAAATTAGCTGCAGGCTGGGTCATGTAATTAATTGGACATAGACATAAAAGAAGTCCATTCATGAATGCGGAGGAGAAAGAAGACATGTTGTATACACCTTTTTTTAGGGTTTAATTCATTGGACTGACTACCTACTATTGTAGTTTAAAATTTTGGTCATGGTCCATGGTTGAGTCCTGCTGTACTTTTAATAGGGATTAGGTTTATTTATTTATTTATTATTATATTAGTTTTAATCAAGGATTAGGTATTTTGACTTTCATGGGTTATGTGACCAAGCCCCATGACCTCTCCTCAACTTTGTGATGCACAAAAAAGTCAATGTTTTAGATTTTAACTAACTTTTAACGATTTAATATGAAATTATTATTGTAAACCATTTCTCACAATAGGTCACTAGACAATCTATTAATTACTCATAAATTGTAAGTTGTAACAAGTTCAATTTTGGTGTGCTGCGCTTCTCTGCTATAGCTGCACTTCCATCCTGGAGGGCTCACTCGATTCAGTAAAAGGCTTAGTTAAGACCTTAACTTTAGGTTATGTATTTTTATATTTTACATATCAATTAAATTAAAAATTATTCATTCTTATTTTTTTTTATACCAAAAATTAACTATTATGTTTTTGTATTTAAATTTTAATTAACTTTTAAATCGATTTTAATTATGATCTTATCAATTTTAATTCTGTAAAACTTTCTTTTGCTGAAGCAACTGTAACAAAAATTCTATAAGTAATATATGTATTTGCGAAATGATTTCGTCTTTATATAATATCAAAAATTGTTATAATACATGTTTGAACATCCTTATATTTATTTTTATTTTTACCTCTATGTCATATGATTTCATTATTTCCTAATTGCTTCATTTTTATGAATTTCTTGTTTATTCGGGAAATTTTCATCTAAATTTTCTATTATATCTTTTATATTGCTAGTAAAAAAAATGTATCAACAAATCATATTTGAAATTATAGATTCTTTTCTCTCTTTTTCCTTTTTAAAATTTTTTTATATTTAGATTGATATTTTCTAGTATTTTCTAGCAGACATTTATACTTAAAAAATATTTACAAATAAAATAAATACTGTCTACAATATAAAAAATAATAATATGACAAGAATAAAATAAAATTTAAAACAGACTATTATAATAGCTACAACAACTATAAACTTATCGCTATAGCAACTTCCAGTTCCATCATTAGTATCACCATTACTATCATCATTATCACTACCATCATTGATATCACCTCACACTACTAACTCCCTACTACCATTACCAAAATCATAATATACAATATCACCACTATTACTAATTACTAAGGATTGGCAATAAGGTTGGCTTCCTATTTCCCATCGTAACCCTACTTTGAGAAGGTTTGTCCCTACCTCTATCCCCTTAAATAATATTTATAATTTATTAAAATTAGATTTAAAAGTATCCTACTTTAAATTAAAACTCATAAAACATCACAAATTAAGTTCACGCACACATAATTCATGAATAACAACAATTAAAAACCATTAAAAAAATTCAAATCTTATAGAGTAAATAACATCTCATTAATATGAAATTTAGCATGCATATTAAAAAAAAAATGAAAATATCGAATTCAATATATAGGTTAAGGTTAAATTATGCCTAGTGTAACTTTTTACAATATTTCATTAATTTAATAAATTTTTAGTGGATTAATACTTTGAAAATATGATTCTTAGATTTGATATTTTCATTTTTCTTAATATGCACACTAAATTTTATGTTAATAAGATCAAAAACTCATGTTTTGTGTGTAATGATAAAGTCAACTTTTTTAAAAATATTTTTTTTTGCATCTTATATTAAAAAGGTTATTAATCTTTGACCACTTTAATATTTCTTGATATTCATGTATATTCATCAAAACAATTAGTTTAATCCACAGGATTGAAATTTTTAATGAATGAAAAACTTTTGAACAGGACTTTTTTGTCAGGGTTTATATTTATTATTATTTTTCCCTAGTGAACAGCCAAGCAACAAGGTGAATAAAAAAAAAAAGATTAAAAAAAGAGTGAATAATATTTTAATATAATGCACGTTTTCCACGACTTGTCACAAATTGCAAGTGACAATAGACGCACGTGTTCACCGAAATGATAGTTCGCCCCCTCGACTCACCTACATGTAGTAGGCCTCCTAATCCTAAGTGCTGCTTCCTCCTCCTTTTTTTTTTTTTTTTTTTTTTTCTTATTATTATTTTTTTGCTGGACTCCTAATAAGTGCTGCTGACACATGCAACAACACAGGTTTTTTAGATACATACAATAAACACTGCTGCGTTGTGCACTTTTAGTGAGGTGGACACTTCATAAGTATAAGTGCTTATGGAGTGCAAGGAGTAAGGGCCGAGGTTCAAGATTCTAAGAGGAAGCTTCTACACACATATACACTTTTTTTTTTTTTTTTTGAGAATCCACACATATACACTTTGATTATGCTAGAATAGAAATTTTATCTTGTATTAAAAAAAAAAAAAAAAAACATACAATAAACACATGTTAAACAATAATAAGTAGACACTAAATTAATATATATGCAGTAATTAATAATCCTAAATTATAAATCTGGATAGGACAATCCAAAAGTTTTGGCAACAGTCCAAAAGGAATATTAGGCCTTGTTTGGGTGAAAAAATATCATCACTCATCATTCATCACTTATTACCCTATAACTTATTTTCTATCACCTAAAAAATCCTTAAATATCACCTAAACCCAATTTGGCACCTAAACCCGATTATGTTTTCAAATCCAAAAACTCAAAAATGTGGGACCCACACTCTGACCTAGGCTACCAGTGCTCTCAGAACCCCTACCCGCCCCCTCCTTAAAAATGTAGTGATGTGGCTATGCAGATGGGGTTGTAGTTGTGGAAGCAAGTGCTCATTAGAGTCGTTGGTGGCGAGTATGAAAAGGAGTTGTGGATTTGACTCTTCTCTAACCACGAGGCCCCTCTAATGTGAGGGTATTTATGAAATTGCCACACATTACTCTGTTTTTGTAACTCAAAAACACCTAAAACTTGTTTTTTGTTTTCAGTAACTCATTACCCCGTTTGGTGAAAACTGAGTGATGGGGTTGTAGTTGTGGAAGCAAGTGCTCATTAGAGTCATTGGTGGTGAGTATGAAAAGGAGCTGTGGATTTGACTCTTCTCTAACCACGATGCCCCACTAATGTGAGGGTATTTATGAAATTGCCACACATTACTCTGTTTTTGTAACTCAAAAACACCTAAAACTTGTTTTTGTTTTCAGTAACTCATTACCCGGTTTGGTGAAAACTGAGTGATGGAAACAAAACTCCAAAACTCATCCAAACAAGTACCTTCTCCGTGGGATCCATTTATTTTGAGTGATGAGTGATGGAAACCCACAAATCCAAACAACCCCTTAACTTTCAACTTTCAAAAGACATATACTTTAGTTCAGCAGGAAAAGAAAAGAAAAGAAAAAAAAAAAAGATGAAAGAGGCATATTTAATATTGTCATCCTAAAGAATCTTTACTGCTAGTGCCCCTTACGTAGACATGGCAAAACGAGTTAGAATTTCTGACCCGACCCAACCCAACCTGAAAAATACATGACCCGAACCCGATTTTTTGACTCGAAGCAAAAATGGGTTGACTTGTGACCCGACCCGTGTTTTTTGCGGGTCAACCCGACCCGAACCTGAACTAGAACCATTTTTTAAAACTTTTTTTTTTGGTAAAAAAAATAAAATAAAATTAAGACAATATTGGTTTAATTGTTTGTTGTGAGCTTTAAAGAAACAATTGAGACATTTACATAACTGTATGTAAATTAATTGAAAGATGAATGATTGAGCATTCTGTAATGAGTAAAGATTTTTAGATATCAAATAGCAAAGTACATGCCAAGATAATCTGATTATAATACAGTTAAAAACATATATTTAAAATTGTAGACATGTGTGAAAAACATTCACAAATGTGAAAATAGTGAAGCCAAAATATCAAATTAACATAAATTATGAATGCTTAGACCTATTTTTTAACAATTTATGTAAAAAATAAACGACTTTTCAAAATAAATTATGATATTTCCTAGAGTGTGTGTTGCTTAACAATAATATGATATTCATAAAAGAGACCATGCATAAATAAGTAAACAATCAAACTTTAATATACATCTCAAATTGAAATCGAGTGCCAATCACAATTGACAATAGATTATAAAATTAATTTTCAAGATTGTAAATTTCTTATATGTTTTTATTCTTTGTCAAATGAATTATCCAATAAGTCATTTGTAATTTCATTTTATATTTTGGGATGTTGATATTATGTAGAAATGAAACTTGTGTATTTGTTTTACTTATCTTTGTATTAATTTGTTTTAGATAGCAATGTTAAGATTTGTATAATTTTTAAATTATTGAATACGTATTAATAGGTGTAATTCATTCTTGATATAAGTGGTGAATTCAAAGTAATGCATTTTATATCAAGTAATTTGTTGCATGACTTTCTAAATGGCAAATACATGTTTTCTTAAAAAAAAAATTCATGTGAAAAATACGCGCCAACCCGACCCGACCCGATTGACCTAAACTTGTTTTTTAACCCGCTTAAAAATGACCAATTTTGACTTGCAACCTGTTTGACCCGACCCAACCCATCTGTTTTGCCATGTCTTTACGAAGCATGTTTATATATTATTACCATTATTAAATTCTTTATTTTTTTTTTTTAAGGAATTAACTCTTTTAGTTTTTTCTTAAAACTTAAATTTAGAGTTTTTAGATACGATTATTAATTTAATATTTTTACTTTCTATTTGAACAATTAATCTCTTAGAGATTCTCTTCTCAAAAAATAAAAACCTCTTAGAGATTTAACTTTTTTCTTTAAAATATAATTGATTTATTTATTTAATATGTACATAATAATTATAATGGCATTTCAAAATTATCAATGCTCAATCGCTGCAAGCACAAACTGGTTATATTTTTATGACTAAAAGCACCCCATTACAAGGACATGACATTTACAGTCCAAAAACCCTAGAATATTTATAGGTGAATAACAAATAATCCGATACACAGTAGGATAAAAGGTCAAGATATGCTCCTATAAGACCTTTCAAAGTCGATGAATGATTTTCTTGCAAAGCCAGTTTTTGTGAAAATGTTGAAAGCATATTTTCATAGAATTTTAGAAGTAATTGATCATTACACACTTGGGCAAGTAAAATCTAGGTGCCTACCTACAAAAAAAAAAAGAAAAGAAAAAAAAAAGAAAAGAAAAAAATCAAAATCAAGAAACCACCAAGAAAAATGTAATATTATCTCAATGTCCAAAAATAAAGAGTTATTTGAATTATTTGCGTTTGGATTACTTTTTAAAATATTTTTTTAACCTGTGATATTTTAGCTTATTTCTTTATATACAATTTCTTAAAACCTTATTTTTTTTCCTCCTAAATTCTACTATACTTTTATCAACTTTCAACAAATAAGCAAATCTCATTAAAAAAAATCAACAAATAAGCAAATAAACATTTGAACAAAAAGAAGGCTCCAAGTAATTCTTCACAATCAGGATGAACAAATAATTGCTCAATAAACTTGCTCAGCAACGGGTAAAATTTTTCAGTTCAATCAATTTATTACACCCTCTCTTATATACAATTGGATATCATCCAGTGGCGACTCCAGAAATTTTGTTTAGAGGGGTCATTAAAATATTTTCATAAAAAAAGAACTTGAATATATCAAGTTATTGACATAATAATAATAATAATAATAATAATAATAATAATATGTGAAGTTTTACAATTTTATTCTATAAGTTTTCAAATTTTGAATGTTACATGATAATTCATTACAAGCATTTATTGCCAATGTGGGTAGCTATGAGCTTATGAACATTTTATTTTGTTAAGTACGTCTAACATTTTTATCTTTATATAGTTATTATTATCTATTTGACTTTGTTTTTATAAAAATATTTTAGATTAAATGACTAATTTCAACTCATTAGCTCGTATTAATTATTGACGCGCACAATTAAACTCATTCATATATATAAGTATACACTACTTGTTTACTTAACCAATCAAATACTTGAACAATCACTAATTTTAAAATCTTTTTCTTGAATTTTACTAACTTTATAACAAAAAGTTATTATAATACGATAATAATATACACACATGTAAAAAAACCCTCTCTATTTCCTAATTATTAAATTATATAAAGTTATATTATATTTATATTGTACACACAAACTTCCACACACATCATAATTTACACAAATAAAATTATAACAAAAAGTAATGTACACAATTAATATTAGACACACTCACACACATAAAATATAAACTTATAAAAAAGAATTACACTTACAATTTACAAACACTTACTCTTTGCTCTTAGAGTCGAAAATACTTGTAATAAGGGTGTGCAAAAAAATATTTTTAAGAATAAATTAAAGTATTAAACTAACAATAAATAAATAAATAAATATATATATATCTATATATAATTATTATTACTTTTTTTTGAAGTCAGGGGGTTCATTTGAACCCCCTGAATAGGCTGTAGCACCGCCCTTGATATTATCTATAGGTCCTGCAGATGAGGCTTATCTATATGCATGAGAGAGGTATAGTACACTGGGTGTACGTTATAATTTTTATAAAAAATGTAGGTTCAACCATTGCGAGTACTGGTCTTCCTCACCATAGTCCCCCTACATATGATTTGATCTCGAGTCCATTTCTTCAAGACCTAAATGAGATGCAAATTAGTAAATTAATTTAATTACTTGGTTTGTTTTTCTTTTAGAAAATTGAGAGAACTACTACATACTATTAACATGATGATCACTCTTTACAAGTACAAGTTCTTATGGGATGGGGGCAACGGTAAGGGTTAGGTTCAAGTCTCTAACAACAAATTTTACACATATATACATATAGATTATGCTAGAATAAGATTTTTATCTCAGATAAAAAAATTAAGAAATATTTTAAGGGGGTGGAATTAATTAAATAATAAATATTTCAATATCATATAAAATTGAATTAAATCTAATGATTTTATTTTATTCCAAAATTTATTGGCTGAATCATAGCATTTGAAGTTTTGTATACTAAATTATAATAGTGTCAAACCACAATATATGTATTGTAATTCAAAATGACACTATAAATGTCTAAACTATTTTAGAAGTGTGAGTTGCGATTAGTTTAATTGATAATATAATTTGTTATCAAATGATTTGGTAATGCATTATCAAACAACATCTTTCAAACTACAATTTTTTTAAACTTCATTTTTTTTTTCTATAACCTCATTTTTAAAAAGCTCATAATTAAAAAAAGTACTAATTAAAAAAAAGGTACTAGACGAGAGTAAGGCTAATATAAGTCTACAATATTTTCACAACAAATCTTAAGTGGCAATTAGTGTTACTGGTTCTAGTCCAGGCCTACCATTGATATTACTTTTTTACTTACCAATAATAGATTACCAATTCTAACCAAAAAAAAAAAAAAAAAGATTACTAACTAAAAATTGTTATGAAAATATTGTGAACCTAACATTATTATGTACTAGGCAGACACCACACTCCCACCCAGGCTAGAAAATGAGACATTAATTAGACAACTGCTGTATCACCAAAAGTGATAACAAGAAAGAAGTTATCGTAAACTAATTTGACATTTTATATCTAAGCACATGATGTTTTAATGTTGACACGAAATAGTTAATTTACTTTACTTTATCGGTTTGGTTCAATTTGATTGTTAACTTAACGGGAGGGTTTAGGGATATATCCAGTTCAATTTATCTCCTACCACATCAACTATTTTATAAATCTAAAAAGGCTACTTTTAATTAATTAACATCGGAACAATTGCTCAACCTTTGGAGTTAATAACCTTGCCCCATCTCAATCTAGTAACGATGTCGGTGGACTTTTTTTGGTTCTAAGTTCTAACCAATCTCATGTAAAATGGAAAAAACCAAAAAAGCAAGTCCTAAGTATAAGTAAAGCCTCGTGAAACATAGTTTTTCTTTTTGCTTTTTGTGATATATTGTAGTGTCAAGTACAATGTGTCGTACATATTGTTTACATGTTATAGCATATTAAAATTATTTAAAAGAGAATCACATGATTTTCTCAAAAAAAAAGAAAAAAAAAAAGAAGAGAATCACATGATACATTAAACTATGACATAATAACTTGACATTGCTTCAAGTACATTAAACTAAATCAAAATAAAAAATATTGAAATTTTAAGTAAAAAAAAAAAAAAAATTGAAATGCTATTAAAACAATGAATAATACAAGGGACGCACCTAAATTTATAATATGCTAAATTGTCATCTTTTGATTTAAGTGTTTAATTTTTTTTCCCAATAAATATCTTTGGTGGTCCCATTGTAAGTGCTAAAATCTATTCACAAATTGACAACGAAGTATGTTATAAAATTAAATGTAAGTTTATGTGTGGTTGTAAATAATTTCTTTCATACTTTATAAGAATAAGAAGAGACATAACTTCCTTCACATATTTTTTAATATAATAAATAGAAATTGGAACAATAAAACTTTCCCACCACTCGATCATTAAAATCAATTAGTATATAAATATATATATTCTCACTAAAAAGAGAAGGAAGCATGTAGAATAGAAGAAAAAAAATGAAGATCTGGCAAGAAAGTGTGAAGCGCGTAGAAAAAAAGAAAAGAAAAAAAAAGAAAAAAAAAAGAGAGTAAGGATGTTGCATGGAACGTGGAAAATGCTTGTAAACGTGACAAGAAAGTAAAGGCCCTACAGACCCTACATTATTAAAAGAGTAGAAAGAAAGAAAGTATCGGGTCAATTTAGAACTTCTCCAGACTCTTTTTTTTCTTTTAAAAATTACTTTGCCAAATTTCAATATCTATTACATTGAATAGTAATACCACACCCAACCCAACCCAACCCATTGTTTGTTTGTTTGTTCGTTCCTTTTTTTTTTTTTTTTTTTTTTTTTTAATATTTTAATTTGATGGTGTGCGAGCTTGACTTTGAAATTTTTTTTTAGTGTACAAAGAATTCTAGTGGCAACCGACAGTACACACCTATCACATTCATAAAATAATACCAAATTAACGCACGCCAAACAAAAGCGAACCCATGCAGTACTCTTATCCTTCTACTATAAATATATACTTTTAAATATGCAACTAAAAAGTTCATGCCAGCTCTTCAGCTAATTAAACTCTCTTTCCACCAAGTTTCCTTTTACAACAAGTTGATCTTTTTTGGTTTTTATATATATGCTCTTCCATTTGGTTCACTTGCCAGAAATTTTAACAATTTGAACACTTCTTCACACTTGAAAGTTGTGACTTGGTCTGGGTTTTTGTTGAGGATTCTGTAATTATACAGCTTTATCTCTTTTGGTCAAACTAGCTAGCATCTTCTGGAAACTTGGGTCCTGGGTTTTGCAAGAAGATTTGGTTGGACTAGTTCGAACTCGACGGCTATGGATTATTCTTCATGGAGAAGAAGTACTTGCTTGGATCTTAATGTTAATGTTGCTTCTGTACCGGTACGTATGTGTGGAAAATTTAATCTAGCATTCCAGCTCTAGCTCTAGCTCTTATTGATATCATATTTACTTGAATTCATCAACTGAGAAGTTTCTTTCTATGTTTTTTTTTTTTTGGGTTCCAGAACGAAGAGATGGAAAGCAATTTTATAGACTTTGAAAGGAAGCTCTCAGTTAAAAAAGAGGTTGGTTCATTCTCTCTTTTCTTTGTTTTTCCTTGTGATTATGTTTTATTTATTTATTTTATTATTCCTTTTGTGGCTGTCAATTGAAGGCTATGAAGTAGAAAGATAAACGTGAATTTATATTTTGTTGGCCTAATGAAAATGAAGTTGAGCAAGGTTCTTTTCACTCCAGCAAATAAAATTGGGAACTTTTTTTTTCCCCAACAAAAATGACATTGTTTAAGGTTGCTTCATATGTAGTGCTACTTCCTTCATTGAAGTCACTAAATGTTAAACCAAAATTGCTACTGAAACTTGATTTGTAAAATGTATTTCTTTTATGAAAAAGTTGCTCTTAATTAATTGCATTGCATGTCTGAAAATTGTTTTGGTACTATATTCCACCATCAATGTTTTAAATATATACGGGGTGCTAAAGTTATTGTGTTTAATTATGTTCAGACTGGTGCTTTGGTGGAGGAATTGAATCGAGTGAGTGCAGAAAATAGGAAGCTAACTGAAATGCTAACAGTGATGTGTGAGAACTACAACGCTTTGCGAAGCCAGTTGATGGATTATATGAGCAAGAACCCCGAAAAGGAGCTTAGCCCCTCAAGGAAAAGAAAGTCTGAAAGTAGTAACAACATTAATAATAATGCCAATGGAATTAATGGCAACTCAGAGAGCAGCTCAACTGATGATGAATCATGCAAGAAACCTAGAGAAGGGACAATCAAGGCAAAAATCTCAAGGTCTTATGTCAAGACTGAAGCATCAGATACTACTAGCCTTGTAAGTTATTTACTCGCATAGATCCATATATTACTATATATCTCTCTCTTTTTTTGGCCGGCCATGCATTTTGGGCGTAAATTAATTTACATGCTTTACTTACTTTCATGACTTTGTAGGTTGTGAAGGATGGATATCAATGGAGGAAATATGGACAGAAGGTCACCAGAGATAATCCCTGTCCTAGAGCTTACTTCAAATGCTCTTTTGCTCCAAGCTGCCCCGTCAAAAAGAAGGTGAGTGATTATATTCAAAACCATGCTTCCCCTAATTTATGATTATCTAAATTGTTTTTCCCCAAAAAAAAATTAGCACATCTCATCCAATTCACATGCATATAGATAAATAATCATGTCGCTAATCAAGTCTCCCTTAAAATATAATATGGAAAAAGATCGTCTCCATTTGAAATGGATCAATTTCATAATTTAGATCAAATTAAACAAAAGTGCATTCCCTGACATATCATTTAAAGTTTTCTGAGACATCTAAAGATGAATACAAAATATTTTTTGACACTATGTTTCCCATTCTGTTTTAATAAATGTATTTAGTAGCAATCTAAAGTGGCTATGGTTAAATTTGGCTGTTCAGGTACAAAGAAGTGTGGAAGACCAATCAATTTTGGTTGCAACCTATGAAGGTGAGCACAACCATCCTCATCCTTCTCAACTTGAGGCAACATCGGGCTCCAACCGCTGTGTGACCCTTGCATCACTCCCCTGCTCAGCCTCTCTCAGCTCATCTGGACCAACGCTCACTCTTGAGTTGACAAAATCGAAGTCCAGTTCTAATGACATCAAACCATCAAAACCCAAAATTGATTCACCAGAAATCAAGCAGTTCTTGGTGGAACAGATGGCTTCATCCTTGACAAAAGATCCCAATTTCACAGCAGCACTTGTGGCAGCCATCTCAGGAAAAATGTTACACCAAAATCAAACTGAAAAATGGTGAATGTCCATAAAGAAGTTACACATCAAGCATTCTGTAATGTCATAGAACAATTTCTAAGATTAGCTAGGATGTTTATGTAAATACAACAATCGAAAAGTGAGGAAAAAAAATATATTTGGAACTTGTATTGTTGAATTTCCTCTAACTGAGAGGAATGTATTTTTCAAAGTAGGACTGCAATTTCAGAAGATTAACCACGAGGCAATCCAAGCTCAATTGAGCCATACGCTTTGATCTATACAGTTTCATGAATGAGAATTAGAAATCAGATCCTTGGAAGTGTTTTCAGTGGGATTATTTGGTCCTTAGTCTGGGTGCTGAGTTTCTGTTCGTCTTATGTTATGAGTCCCTCTCTGTGTTAGTTTTTTTTTTTTTTTGCAAGTTAACAAAAGTACAATAGTACAATAAAACTAGCAAATTACGTAATTAACCGAGAGCAGTTAGTCCAAACGTACTAATTCTTAAACCTACGGGCAATGGCAAGCTCCTGGTCTCAGTCTAATAATTTTTATGATCCTTCCGCTTACTTAATTTTGAACTAATTCTGCCAATGTTTGCTTCTCATTTGCTGAAAAACTGCCTTTGTTGTAACACTTCACAGATGCTTCAAAGGGCCAACTACATCTATTTTTGAACCATTGAATTAATGTCTCAACCAGTTGAGATAGAGGTTCGAATTCAATAATAATCCTGCCCATGGGGAAAAAAGTTAAAGATCAATTGTGAAAACTGAACCTAAATGAATGTGAAAATTGAAGCTGAAGGTTGGCAACCAAACTCTTCCTTTTTTTTATTTTATTTTTTTATAATGGGTTTATAACCACACAAGATTCAATAGGTTGAGATAAAGAGGTACTGTTTCCTATGTTCAGGAATGGACAGGAGGAATGCCATTGATCAAACAAGAAAACTAATAATATTTCGCAGTATCAATTCTGTAAATAACCAAGTCATTTGAACTTTTCGAGTCACAGATGCTTCAATCTATTTTTTCATATCTACATTTATTTGTACAGAAAACACTTCCCCAGAATCACTCCACATCATTGAGGTGGAGCCAACAAGAACAGAATTTATTTACAGTACACCAAATACGTAAGATACTAATTCGATGTGAAACTCAATTCATCGATAGTTCTTGCTAGTCTCAAGTGAGTTGTGTCAACTTGTAATTTTTCTTCCAGCTTGGATTTATGAGTACCATCTTTTTCATCTGATTTGGCCACGGTGAAACACTCCTTGAATCTGAAGCAACTAATGAGATGGTCATTTGTTAGTCCAGCCACTTGCATAAATGTATGGATGACCGTGGGCCCAACACTGCGGAACCCCCTCTTAACAAGGTCTTTTTACTCATCATTTCGGCTTTTGGAGTTTGGTGTCTTGACTGGAACCTGGCGAGAGTACCGGAATTGGCTAACTATATAGGCTTATGGTTCACAAAGTTCCATATGTACTTGCTGAAAGACCCAAACCCGTCAATTACCTGCATAATATCAAAAACATACAAGAATCTTGTTGAATTATACACAAAATGGAGAATTTTTGCTGCCTCTCCCTCATTTGTTTCTCTGGGGTAGCCATGCAGTTCAAGATTATTTGTGGGTAAAGACGGTTTTTCAACAGTACTAAGCATTATGCAATAGCTTCCTCACCAAACAAATGATCAATAATTCCTAAAACAACCAAAGCACCTCATATTTAATCTATGGTATAGAATAGTAAAGTTAGATGAACAATAAATGATGGTCTGAACCTTGCACATTTGCTTCACTTCTGATAGTAGAGAGCTGGCTAGGCTTCCTGGTGTGTATCTTGTTCTCATTGTATTTTGAAACGGCATCTGGGTCAAAGTCCGAAAAAACCTTCCTGTACTTAAACAAGTCATGACAAATAAGCCATAAGTTAAAACCCACAAAAATGCTTATCACTAGATATTTCGATTTCATCACATGAAGAGTATGACCAATACCAAATATATGCCTTTTGTTAAGAATTGCAGGCCATGTAAGTTCAGCCAAAGCACCTGATAGGCTGAGCAATTCAAACAGTATCCTGCAAGTGTCATGAATACTTAAGACTGAGAAAGATATCAGATGCATTTCAAGTTTGGGATTCAAACCCGGAAGGTAATCTGAACATTTTTTTGAGGTACATACTTGTCATTATGGACTGGGACTCCCCATTCCTCATCATGAAAAGCAGCATGCCGTGGATCTTTTTAACAAACAAAACCAATTAGCACATAGCAATTGGTATTTTAGACGCTAAACATCAACAATTGAAACTGGAAGTGAACACAATGACTGAACCAACTCATTAAAAAAAAAAAGAGTGTGCATGAAATGAGACTGGAAATATAGAAATCCTCTACTGTCATCTGGATTATGTCAAGTAGTGTTCCACATATTCTCACATCCTAGGTTTTGGATCATACTTTAAATATACCATGGCTGACCCGGTACTAATAGTAAGCTTTGCAATGAAGCTGACATGTCAGCTTGTGTGATGTGCTGTTATTTTACTAGTAAATAGCTAAAGCTAATAGTTTGTTAGTGCTGATGTAATTGTCGATTAGTATTGATGTAAGCAATTAGTTAACTGCTGCTATGGTAAAGAGAACCTCGCGCATAAATACTTGTAAGGTGACAGAATAGAGGCATGAGAAAATAAGACTACAGCTTTTCTTCTTGAATCTCTCTATTTTTCTTCCTTCCTTATCTCTTTCTAGTTCTTAGAGGAAGACTCCCTTGAAGTAGTCAAGAATGTTTACTGCAATTGGTATCAGAGCAACAATCCAGCCATGGCAGAAGGTACCAGCACCAGATATTTCCAATTATCTGAGACAGTTGCTGGGGTAAAACTGAAACAAGATCAACATCAAAGAGCTATGGAGATCAGAACACAGCAACTTACCCAATTATCTGAGGCTGTTAAAGAAATTAGATCAATTCTACCAACCAAACCCACTAATAGCAATAACAAAGAGGAATCAACGATGACCAATGGAGGTATGGGTTCATTCCCTAAGCAAATAAGATTAGAATTTCCTAAGTTTGATGGGGAAGATCCAACTGGCTGGATCTATAAGGCCACACAATAATTCAAGTACTATGATATTCCCAATCATGAGAGGATTCTCATGGCTTCCTATTACATGGAAGTATCTGCATTAGTGTGGTTCTAGGATGCATATTTTTAATGGATGGGAATCTTTCTTAAAGGCACACTTCACACTAGGTTTGTGCCAAGTGCTAATGATGATCCTATGGAATGCCTTACCAAACTTAAGCAAACTTCAACTGCGTCTAATTACAAAGCTCAGTTTGAGGTTATATCAAATAGAATTAAAGGGTTATCTAAATCACACAGGTTGAGTTGTTTCTTGAGTGGCCTTAGAGATGAAATTAGATTACCTGTTAGAATGCTTAATCCGCCTTCTCTGCATCAAGCCTTTGGATTAGCAAAGATCCAAGAGGAGTACTGGATTAGTAGTAGGAGAGGTGCCTTCAAACCAGGAGATACAGGGTGGGCAACAAACCAAACCATCAATATTTGGCCTCCCCAAATCAGATTCCAAACCTAGAGTTTCAATTCATAAAATTAGCCTTGCAATAATATAAGAGGGGAGAAAGAAGGGCTTATGCTATTATTGTGAAGAGAAATGGCATTTAGCTCATAAGTGTAAGACAGGCCCCAAGATTTTCCTCATGGAAATGGTCCATAATGAAGAGAACCTGTAAGGTTGAATTTTATCAACCATCTTGTTGGCTTTATTCCGTGCCAATTTGCTTGTAATTCAGCATTTAGAAACTTTGTATTTAGGTGGGATTCATGTAAGGGTAGTGTGTGAGAGAGTGTGAAGAAATACTCAAGTTTGTGCAAGATGCAGGGATTCGCGGCTGCGACTCGCGGGTGACTTGTGACTGGCAAGCCGCCAAAATGCAGCACACGAGTGAAGCGTGCGAGAAGATGAACAGTCACGCCAGCTGGTGCACTACAGGACAAAAATCCAGCCTGGCCGTTCTGTTATCTCGCGGCTTCATCTCGCGA
Organism: Quercus aquifolioides; assembly: GCA_019022515.1. Taxonomy (NCBI): domain Eukaryota; kingdom Viridiplantae; phylum Streptophyta; class Magnoliopsida; order Fagales; family Fagaceae; genus Quercus; species Quercus aquifolioides. The sequence continues at coordinate 38,594,589 of CM032328.1, read as the reverse complement.
CTCAGTTAAGTCGCGAGGCCAAGCCGCCAACTAGCCCTGTTTGGGAAAAACTGACTTTTCGAATTCCTTTCTCACCCTACTATATATAGACCCTTATATCCACGAAATGTAGAGAGCTTCCAGAGAGAATTTTGAGAGAGAAACCCTAGAGAAAAATAAGATTGATTCATCTACAATCTTCATCTAAGAGACTCTTCAAATTCCTCTACCCTCTTCCTCTTCATTGATACATCCTTGAGAGGTTCTTGACCAAATCCTTTTCTCACCATACCCACGTCTGTGAGAAGGTTTTTTGGTGCTTAGGGAAGCAGTTTGGAAGGGACCAATGGTTATTGGTTGATGCTATGGGCTATAGCGGAATCCGGTAAGCTAAAGAAGAAATAGGTTCGGCGTAACCTCGTTGGAGCAAGAAGCTTGGAGGGCTTAGGTACCTGGGTAGATTAGGCTTGGAGGGTCTATTGCTGTTCATGTATCCCAACTACATTCTTTAGTAGATTATTTACCGCTTGGAGGGCGGCGGAGAGGTTTTACGCCGAGGGCTTTGGTTTCCTCTTCGATAATACATTGCCGTGTTGTCTTTGTGTTTGCAACTCTCTTCCGTTAATCTTTACCATTTAATTTCTGCTGTGGATGTGATTTTAAATTGGTTTAGATTTTTTTATCAATACTGTCAATAGCTTATATTCATTTTCCGCACATTTATTGTTTGATAATAAGCTTGAATTGGTAATTTGTAATTGAGGGTCTAAACGTTCATAGTGTTTTCAACGCTATTTGAACTTTCAGAACCAACAAAGAGTACATTTGGAAGAGCTAGAACCAGCAGTGATTGAAGGAAGAATTGAGGAGGAAAAAAATGCTATGAATTACCCTATCTCATAGGTTTGCAAGTTTCCAACCAGCTCAGTCAAAGGAATCTTGTCAATATCCTTTGATTCCTCTATCGCCGTAATCTTGGCATGGAATCTCTCAGGTAGAGATCTGAGCACCTTCCTTACAATCTTGGGTTCAGGGATGGTTTCCCCAAGATTGAAGGCTGAGTTCACTATGTCCTTAAGCTTGGCATAGAACTCATCAAACGACTCATCCTCCTCCATCTTAATTTCTTCAAAGCTTGTAGTGAGCCTTTGAAGCTTTGAATCTTTGACAGCCTTTGTTCCTTCATAGGTTGTCTGGAGGATGGTCCAAGTCTCCTTAGCAGTTTCAGTTGAGGATATCTTCTTGAACTCCTCATTGGTGACTGCGCTAAATAGGGCATTTAACACTCTGCTGTTGAAGTTAGTCACCTTGATCTTTGCTTCATTCCAATCGGCCGGTTCTTCTTTTGGCTTAGTCCAGCCAATCTCTACAGCTTGCCACACCTTCTCATCTAAAGACTGCAAGAAAGCTCTCATGCGTACTTTCCAGTATGCATAGTTAGTGCCATCAAATAAAGGAGGTATGATTAAAGATTGTCCTCTATCCATGACAAACAGGGATCAATGGATCAACACAGCAAAGATTAAACCCTAATCAGAGTGTGCCTGCTCTGATACCACTTGATAGGCCACAAACTGAATGATCCATTGTGATTATACCAATTAATTAATTAGCCAAGTTATTAATTAATCAATTAATCATGCAATTGCGTGGAAGCACAAACAAATCACCAAACAACTAAATATGCAGCGGAAATTAAATAATACGGTGATTTGTTTACAAATGGGGAAAACCCTAACGGCAAAAACCCCACCGGGTGATTTTCAGGTCACCACTCCCGAAACTCCATTATTATCAAATCAAACGGTTACAAGTAAAGGAATCCTAAGTACCTTACCAACCTACAGTTGAACCCTTACCCCAATACCCAATTGGACTTGATCTGTAGTGACAATTTCCACCTTTGATGCACGACTCCCAAGTACGTGACTAACCAATGCGCGGATTGCAGTACGCGACTTCAAACACCAACTAAGAGGAGAGGTTGGCTGCAAAGTTCTTCAGTTCATCCTACACGATGAAGATCAGGAAGATGCTTGGTTACAAAACCCTATGGTGCAAATACACAGCAACTTCGAGAGAGAAGATGAACTAGGTTAAGAACTTCGTCTTTTGATCACAATTTGCTTGAACAAAGATTGCTCAATGCTTTTGCAACTTGTGTTCTACTTGACGGCTCTTAAAACAATCCTTTTATATGTTTAGGGTTAGAAGAAAAGAAGGCCCAAAAACATATTCACGGATCCCAAGGAAATCAAATCAGAAAAATCTGATTTTGTAATTCTCGACAGATAGCAGGTGTCGAGGTAGCTATCGAGTAGGTGTCGAGAATTAATGAACTTGCACTTCAGCTTGCTTTTTCTTGGACAGACTTGATGACTTCAATACTTGATCTTGAAACCTTGTTTCTTGAAATATTAAAAACACCTAGAACTACCCAATTACAAGTAGAGTGCGTTTTGTCAAAAGGATTAGCCAATTTACATAAATAAGTGACATGTGTTCTTGACAAGTGAAAACACATATGTCCTAACAACCTTCTCATTTTTCTCCTTCTTCTTTAGATCTATAATAGATCATCTTCTCCAAAACAAAACTCGAGTTTTAAAGACTCAAATTCCACGTGTATAAAATATCCACAACAACCTCTGCCAGAGCATCAAATCAAGTTTATGAGACTTAAGTTCCGTTATTGAACTCGAGATGCTAGTTTGCTAAAATGTTTCAATAGCGTGCTAACTAATGAAATGGTTATCAAAATAATGCTAAATGGAAAATTTCCCCCTATATACTTTCCAAAAATCCTTAAATTGCCATCTTTTTAATACAATAAATATAAAAATTTCCCATAATTGCCAAGAATTATAATAAATATACACTGAATTATAAATTACACCCATTGTTCCCAATTTAGTTCAATTTTATAATTTATTTTAATTCTTTCACTTTGAACTCTATTCAATATAATTATTTCGTCCTACTTAGGCTATCATTGAATCCTCATAAAATTAACATCATTTTGAAATCTTAAAAACTAGTAGCAGCAGCAGCAGCAACAACAACAACAACAAAAACAACAACAACAACAACAACAAAAAGAAAAAAAAAAAGAAAAAAAGTCATTTTTAAGACATTTAACAACACATTGTAATGGAAGGGAAAAAAAATGACTACATTGAACATTGAGGAATGTTATAGGACTGAAATGAATAAATCAAAAGTTTCAAGATTAAATAAAATTTTGGCCTAGATTAAAAGGTATAATTTATAATTTAACCTAATAAATATGATTGATATCACTTTAAAATTTAGTAAATAAATATTTGAATTACTACTAATTTATGATTGATAATACATAATTTGTTAGGTAATAAAACTTGTAATATCTCTAACATTACTTTGTTCATTATCCTTACAATAAGTATAAGGACACAATATTTTCACAAAGAGTAACTTTGTAAATTTATTCAATCATTATCCTTGAGTTTGTAAATTTACATAGGGAGTAACTTGAGTCACTCCAATAAATTTACATATGGAATAATTGTTTACCAAAAATATTACATGGGAAGTAATTTTCTCACATTCACTACTAATTCAAGTCACATTGAATAGTAACTTTATAAAGGCCTATCAATATTATTCCACCAAATAAAAAATGTTAGGCCCTTTTTGTAGTGGTACTCTGGTTATGTAATATATTATAAGCATGTTTAAAAAACTCTATATACTATTTCCTCAAAAATATATATATATATATATATATATGCTTATCCCACATTGGTTGTGTGTGTTAGAGTTTCAGTCCTTATAACTTCAGGCTACTACTACAAAAGTTAGGCTCTTTTATAGTGGTACTCTAATTATATAATATATTATAAGTTTGTTTAAAAAACTCTATATTCTAATTTCTTTTCCTCAAAAAAAAAAAAAAAAAAAAAAAAAAACTAAGGGTCTGTTTGGGATCTGCTTCTTTTACTGAAACTAAAAACTTTTTACTAAAAGTACTGTAGATAAATGTAAAAATTAGTTGAAATGGTATAATGGAACCTATGAATAGTACCAAAAAGTGCAGAGAAACTCATGAATAGTAACAAAAATAAGTTGAATAGTAAAATAAGATGGTTTTTTAATCTGGACCCAAATGCACACTGTGTTTGGGATTGACTTAAAAATGCAGTTTTTTTTTACTATTTAGCTTATTTTTGCTACTATTCAGCTTATTTTTGCTATTATTCATAAGTCTCATTATATTTTTTATACTATTTATAAGTCCCACTGTACTATTTCAGTTACCTTTAGTTTTATTTACAATATTACTTTTAAGGAAAAATTTTCAGTTTTAACTAGATAAGTTATTCCCAAACAGACATTAAAAATACCGTAGAAGAATGCACCATCTATAAGTAAAACATAATTTACATTAATAAAATCCAATAATTAATATATATTTACTATTTGACTTGAAAAATACTTAATTAAATCATTTCAAATCCACAAGATAAAATAATAATAATAATAATAAATAATAAATAAATTAATTAAAAAAAAAAAATCAGCAAGGCACATGTTTATTCGCAAAAAGAGAGAAAAAGAAAAAAAAGGGAGAAATGGATACATGACCCACTTATCCAACCGCCATCCACACACCGAAATCCAAACTTGTGCATAAGCAAGCAATAATCCCTCCAACAATAATACCAGAAAAAGATCAAAAGAGAAAAGAAAGTAAGTTTAACCATGGCTACAACTTCTCTACACCCCAAATCCCTGTCACCCTTTCTCACAAACCCACCTTCATTCCCCTCTCCCCACTTCTCCAAACTCTCATTCTTGCACCCACCACACCACTCTCATTGCACCAAGAGACCAAACCTACTCCACACCCAGCGAGCCATCAATAACAAGAAGAAGAACCCCTGGCTCGACCCTTTCGATGACGGTGAGGACCCTGAAATGGAATACGGCTCATTGTTCACAGATGGTAAGCAGGACGAGGACCCCCGCCCACCGGATAACCCTGACAACCCTTACGGGTTCCTGAAGTTCCCGGCTGGATTCAACGTGGAAACTGCCTCATTGGGACTGAAAATAAGAGGAGATGTTAGGCGGTGCTGCTGTGTGGTCTCCGGCGGTGTGTATGAGAACTTGCTTTTCTTTCCGGCCATTCAGTTGATCAAGGATAGGTATCCGGGTGTGCAGGTGGACATCATTGCATCAGCTAGAGGAAAGCAGACGTATGAGCTGAATAAGAATGTGAGATGGGCTAATGTTTATGATCCTGATGATGATTTCCCGGAGCCCGCCGAGTATACGGATATGGTTGGACTTCTTAAGGTTGGTAGTTACTAGTTATGTGTATGTTTTTTAATAAAACATACACATAACATAACGTTTCTTGGTGTTTTTATTTTTTGTGGTAAAGTTTCTGCATAATTGTGTCCTTGACCATATGCCATGTTTTATATATGAGATATATATATTGGTGCATGTTATTTGAAGTGGCCTATGATCATGTCTCTTATTATCGATGAACACATAACGTGTATTGGTAATATTAAAGTTTAATGTGTCGAGCTTTTGTATTCTTGGAATCCTTTAATTTACTATTATATATATATAGATTTTTTTTTTTTTTTGAGAGAGAGTTTCAACCTATGGCGTCCGCTTCTGATAATAGCTCTTTATTATCAGACCAAGACACCAGTCAGTTTTTGGTGTGGGCAGATATATATATGAATTCATATGCATGCGAATCACATAAGCCAATTTAACTAATGTTTTGAAGGTATATCAACTCATGTTTTTTCGGCATTGACAAGTATAACTGATATGGATGTCGTGATGTTGTCTTAGTTTAACATTGAGCATGCCGAATTGAACTTTATGACTATAGCATATGTGAAATTCAGTTCTGAACTCAATTCCACTTAATTATTATTCAGGGGTTGTGTTTTGTTCATGTGAAATATCAAGGATAGTTACCAAAAAATTATGAAAAATTCAGTTTTACGAGCCTTGATTGATCAAGAATTCTATCGATCAAATGCTTTTTTCGATTGATCGAATAGAAATCGAGAATCGATTGAATCAGGCAAAGAATTTATGATGAATTTCTTTATTTTTCCGATTGATTGAGAAAAAGTTTCGACCGATTGAAGGTACTGAATTTTTGAATTTTCACTTGCTTTTGACTAAGTGTTAAAACTTTGATAAAAAGCAAGGCTGTGTGTGATGAGATTACACATAATTCTATATAAAGTGATTAATTTTTATAGTCCTTAAGGACATTTATTAGTCATTATCTAACTAAGAGGCCTAATGAGATTAAAGATATTAGTTAAATAGAGCTTTTAGTCCTAAATTGTTTAGGACTTGTCTTTTAAGAAACATTCTAATGAGATTGGAATCTTTGTATAATTAAAAGTCCTTGATTTATTTTAATTAGAAGTTTTTAATGAGATTAAAGTTCTAATTAAAAGTTATATAGTTTCTAATGAGATTAGAATCCTTTATCAAATAAATTAATGATAGAGTTCTTTATAACTAATTTTTGATCCATTAGAGTATAAGGAATCCTAAATAGTTTAGGACTTCATTTTAGTTAGTGATTTTAATGAGATTAGAGTCCTTAATAAGTGCAAGGATTTAAATTTTGATGAGATCACAACAATCTAAAGAAAACCCAAATAACAGGTGTGTTGGATTCAAAACGACCTTTTTGTTAAGTTTATTGTAATCTTGGCCTCAGCCTTGCATTCCATTTGGAGGGTATTTACTTCACAAATTACATGATTAAACCTCAATGTGATTACGCGAATGTTCGTTACACTACTATGACATGACTTAGTTAGATCAAATTTAAACAATTAAACACATTTAATATGTAAGGTTAAAATTGTGATGAGATCACAATGATTTCAAGACAGTCCACTTGTTTTAAAATTTCTAGTGGCAGAGAGATTTAAGGGTTGAGTCTCACGACCTCCATTGTTGATTAATAGTGGTATGGGGTAAACATCTCGTCTTGGCTTCGAGCCTTGCGTTCCATGCAGAGTGTATTTATTTTATGGTACTACAAGATTGAACTTCCCGATTTATAGTAGTGTGGGCAAACACCTTGTCTTAGCCTCAAGCTTTGCGTTTCATGCGGAGGGTGTTTTGCATCATGGTTCTACAAGATTAAGCCTTACAAGGGTAGAGTTATGTGACTACACATGAGTCTAGCAATGATGTACACTATACTAAGTTTGATAGTATCCTCTATGCTGAGTTCTTGCTATTGTTACTTAGAGGCTAAGAGAAGAGCGGCAAATTATTTTTGTTTGGTAAGAGTTACCATGATAGCATTGATAATGAGAATAGTTCACACTTGATCAATAGTGGTCAATATTCACTCTATGCTGAGGGATATCAATTGCGGGATTAGGTTGTCGTTGCACCTAATATAATATGGTTTTATGGATTTCATATTATATGGATATGGATGCAAAATTATAATGTCTTTGTAATTATGTTCATAGTTTCAAATTAAAGCTGTCATAAATTTTTGTTCTCTAACTACTATTTTAATTGAATAACATTGACTAAGAAACAATTTTGGACATTGTGCTTAATGGAGCTAAAGTACATAAATATGTTTCGATTCAGCATTGTCATAATTTTCCTATACAGGATGCATTTTTGGAAGATAGCTTATGATGGGATCATAGTCTCATTGAGATGCTAAAATGTTACATTGGCTTCTATCTCAATTATGCTACAACATGAGATGCAAAAGTTAGCACTAGGTTTAGACTTTATATTAAGTCTAAATGAGGTGTTTGGTATGAAATATCGTGCAACTAGGTGATATTCGATATAAATCATATTGAGTGCTAAGAAAGGCTTAAGGAGTTCCAATTCTATGTCATTTTATGAAAATGTTTTCATCTTTAAATGAATTGGAATCCTTAGATGTAGAGATTAACTATTAATCTCATATGGATATGATCCACAAGTCCTTGTTAGAATCATTTGATCAATTTAGATTGTTTTGAAAATAAATAAATTTTTTTCTTTAATTTCATCTTTTAAACTATGTTTGCAAATTGGTATTTATGTTATAATAATTTTTTGGCTTCTCAAATCCTATGGACATAGAAAAAAGTGACTTTGATACCATGTTAATTAAAAAGAGAAAGAGCGGAAGAGAATTTTGTATTTCAATGTGAATTATAATGAAAATCTATATACGAGTTACATTGAAACATATAATGAAGGCATGTAATTATTAAGTGTAATTCTCAAGATTTGACAATGAAGCAAATTATATTCAAATAATATTATGAATGATTTTATTAGGGCTACAAATCTTATCACTAGCTTTTACAAATTGATGTGCCAACTTCTATACTTAATCCAAAGATGTAATTAATAAATTTATTAATTATATTGTTAATGCGACACTAATCACATTCAATTTCATGTCAATTTGTAATTGTTGTGCTAGCTAGTTTGTAAATATTTTGTAGTAAAATTGGTAGCAGGTTTTCCTAGTTTTCTAAGAGGTGGCATGAGTGCTTGCATTGGGCTTCTCTCTTTCAAGACTAAATGATAAATGTGGAAGAAAGAAAAATCAGAATTTGAACGCATTTTGTTCTTGCAAAAAAGTAGGCATTATTAAGTGATCGAATACTTGATATGGATTAATCCTTTTAAGAAGTAATTCCTCTGTGCATCTTTATAACAAGGGAGTATAATCCATCTGGGCTATAATGAATAGTGCCTTGTTCTTGCAGAGTAGGTACTATGACATGGTGTTATCAACCAAACTAGCAGGGCTTGGCCATGCAGCATTCCTGTTTATGACGACAGCTCGAGATAGAGTTAGCTACGTTTATCCAAATGTAAATGCTGCAGGGGCAGGATTACTTCTGTCAGAAACATTTACGCCAGATAGTTTGAATCTCTCTGATGGAGGATATAACATGTGAGTTTACAGTTCAACACAGATGATTTAGGTACTTGAATATTCACTAATTTAGTACGTAAAGATGCCCCTTAGTGTAATAGTAAAACATTGTCCTTTCTGAGGAGAATTTTGTTGTGCAGGATAGCATAATTTTAGATGGCCATAACACAAGTAGCATGTGCCTTTCATCATAATAAAAGACCCCAAATTAGAATCGAAATGTACATAGAATAACCAAAGGAAAAAAAAAAAAAAAAAAAAAAACGAAGAAGAGAAGAGGAGAGAGAGAGTTTCTATTGTATAATTGACAATCTGTTTGGTGTTTTTATCCTAGAAAGTCTTAACATGGGTTTGTTTAAATTAGGTACCATCAGATGCTTGATTGGTTGGGGAGACCATTTCGAAGTGTGCCCAGGCAAGTTGTTCCTCCCCTCAGAGTATCAATTTCAAGGAAGCTAAAGGAGGTTGTAGAGGCAAAATATAAGAATGCAGGTGCAGAGAAAGGAAGATACATAGTAATTCATGGGATAGAATCAGATTCAAAGGCCTCGATGCAGTCTAGGGGGGATACTGATAGCTTGCTACCCATCGAAGTGTGGGATGAAATTGCAGAAGCAGTAAGGTACTGAAATTTTATTATAGAAAAAAGAGAAGAAAAGAAAAGAGGCTTGGCTTGTGAGCTAAATGTGCTTGTATTTAGAATGAATTAATTTACTCCCTCCATTTATTGCTAGGTTAGGCCATCTTTGACGTTCTTGACTTAAATGCCTTTTATTATAAACAGACTATCTAAATAGAGTTGAGATAAAGAAAGTGACATTGAATGCAAAAACTAATCATAACTTTGATCGGAAAAATTGTCTTCTTTTTAAAAAGTTATGCTTTATTTTATTTTATTATTATTATTTTTTAAAATTTTTTTTTTTTTCTGACCATGAAATCATTTTCAGCATGAAAGTGTTGCTTGGAGATGCAGCCGTATTGTCAATTGGCCAACATGCTTTTTTCATTAGATAATTTTACTACCTAAGCTTCAACCAATGAATTTTATAAGACGCACTCTCAAGTCACATGCTAAATACTTCAACTCAAATGTTCTGCAGCCATGAAATTGTGCATTAGTACCCAGTACACCGTACCACTGAATGTAAAAAATCAATGCTAAATATAAATGAATTACACAAATCTAAACTGTAATGTGGATGTATCACCTAAAAAAGAAAACTGTAGTGATGTGGTAGCGTGCAGAAGAAAGGTATTCTGTGCTACATATGTATTGTTGGCAATAAACCCTCCACATCATAGTATGGAAGTTTTATAAGAAATATTTGTACAAGAAGGATTTTCCATAGAAAAGGGAAATCAAAGTAACATTTATCAACAAATGTATGATTAATTTCATTATCAATCTAGGACTTATATAAATTAAAGGGGAGAAAAAAAACACAAAAGTTAATGTCATACACCTGAAACCACATCAGTCAGTCCAGCAACCGTATGCAATTGATCTAATTGAATCCCTTATTTTCTTATCCTGACTGAACTGCCATGTCTGCCCTCCTAGTTGGCCATGGTTTTAGAAACATTTTGTGAAGTTCATGTGGAAGTATTGACATGAGATTGTATTTGTTCGCAGGGGATTTAGGCCAGTTTTTGTGATTCCACATGATAAAGTAAGGGAGGATGTGGAGGAAGTAGTTGGAAATGATGCAAGTATTGTGTTTGTCACAACCCCTGGCCAGGTAACATTGTCCTCTTTCAATTAGTCTTTTTTTGAATATTTATTGCACCAAAAGAGAAAAAGAAAAATTAAAACACACAAATATGATAGGAAATTTTTTGTAAGGACCATACGGTGCAGATGAGGTCAGAAAGGAAACCATGTCTAGCAAGATTGGTTTCTCAACTGCCCAGGTTGGAACTGCCAATCAATTCCGATAATGGCCTCTTGCAACAAAATTAGTTTAGTGGTTGCAACTTTCAAGTCCCTCTAAAGTGGACCAACTGTTGTCAAAAGGCATTCACCAGGAAACCTTGAGTGACGAGTCAACATTCATGAAAATACCCTCTCATTGCAATATGATACGTTATGTTTACAAAGGACAGTTGCTAACGTTTACAAAGGACAGTTGCAAAAAAGTTCCCAACTTGTAAAACATACAACGATAATACAAATTTTCTACGAAAGGATAACATATTAAGAATGATAATGCTAGCTGATTCAAAACATGAAGCATTTACAAATTCCAGTAGTGGCACTTCATGGTGTGGTTATGTATGCTTCAGCTGGCAGCTCTCATCAATGACTCAGCTGGGGTAATTGCTACAAACACAGCTGCTATCCAACTTGCAAATGCACGTGAAAAACCCAGGTAAATGCGTCTGGCAAAATAAAATCACTAGTTTGCTAATTGAGTTGCAAAAAGAACCTCTGTCCCTTTACAATATTATGTACTACAGAATTTCATAAGTTTAGGTGGTACTAGATGAGACATAAGTTTGATGCGTCTATGATACATATTTGTCGCAGCATCGCATTGTTTTGCTCTGAAGAAAAGGGGAAACTATTTGTTCCCAATGCAGAAGAGAAGAAATGTGTCATTGTCTCGTCCAAGACAGGAAAATTAATAGATATTGACATTGAAGCAGTAAAAAGAGCAATTCAAATTTTTGATGTGTCCTTAGCTCTAGCCTAAAAAGGAGAAGAGGGTCACTTCCTTTTCCCGAAAATTTGTTTTGTTATTCTGGCTGTTTAGCTTTGTTTAAATTTTATTGTATAAATGAATATCAATCTTTCTGTAAGTGTTGGGGTTGGCTAAGCATGACCTCAAAATCAACTATGTATAAAAGTGCAAAATTCAAGTTTGTTATTTGCCAAACCAGATTCAACAAAAGGGGTTCAGTGGTTCAGCTCTTTGTAGGAGTTCTTCACTGAAAAAGACTGACATCTTGAATGAAAGAAATTAATGTCATCAGAATTCTCCGAGACAAAAATTGGTACAAAAATCCTAAACTATGACCTCTTATTTCTGATGAAAATCTTAAGCCGAAGGTGTGGCATTTCCCTCAGAATTAAGACTGACTTTTTAACGCAAAATACCTATGCCTAGGGTGTCTTGGACCTCCATAGAGAGTTGCAAAGAAAACAAAGAGAAACAGAAAATGGAATATGTTAATGATTGGCAACTCCTCATCAAGACAGCAAGAATCAGGAACAGGAAGTATAGAAGGAGTGGATATACTTTTGAGGCCAAAAATATCGAAGGAGTCAAAACTATTTGAATGTTGCAATAGCTGAATGCAAATTCCACCCCCTAGCAGGTCAAGAGGCCATTGTGGAAGCTGTCATGAGAGCAAAGGAGTTGGTATTCAGCAAATTAATTGTGCTAACCAACTGCAAGAGCACAGAGAAAATATAGAGAGGCACGAGAAGAACTAATTGGAGAGAACGCGTCCTGCTCACTGACCTGAAGTCCCTTTCTCAATAGGGAATGAAGCTGACAATCAAGTCTACCTACCAGTATTTTGAACACCACCTACTACAACAATGCCAAATTAGCATCCAGGGAGCCTATGCATCATTTTTGGGTTCATCGAGACCTGAGCTATATTAACTCCCATTTGTAAAGGGAGTCATATTTACCATGTTTATTGTTTTGTTTTCTGGCGTGTTATTCTTTCTGGACTGTCAACATTCAGTATCAAAAAAAAGAAAATCAATTTTACCTTGATGATTTTTTCCTTAAAGTTAGTACATAATTGTAAATTGATATGACCACTGCCCTCACCTCTTCTTTTTCTAAATTTTTAAACAACCAAATAATGAGAAGGGGTAACAAATTCCCCTCCAGTCTCTACTCCTCTCCATCCAAACACATTGTAAGCCCTCCAGGGATTATTAAGCCCTCCATGGATTATTTTGCTCAAATGAATTTAAAGGGTATATTACAATTTACTTACCTATAATTTGATCGAAATGTAAGTCGTCTACTTGTAGTTTAAAATTTGACACTTTAGCCACCTTAGATTAATTTAGTTAGAGTTCCTTAACACATTTCTGTTAAAAATATAGCAAAATATGTAATTTTGCTCTATTTTTTTGTCTCTTTCCTCCAAAAACACAAAATACATGAAAATACAAGATATAATAAGATAAAAAATAACCTAGCAGAACCCTTGTATCATGGGATTTCAAATCACAGGTAAGCAATTTAAATTTAAGTCAAACTTCAAGTGAGTAAAGTGTCAAATTTCAAATCATAAGTAGACAACTTAAATTTCGGTTAAACCATTGTAATTTGCGCAAATTTAAAACCCATTGCATTTATTGATCTTGGGCTCTAGAGAACCACTATTTAGATTTCCTAGTTGTTGCATAATGTTTCATGGCATCTCAAAACTCATTTACTCCAGGAGATAACTACAGGAGCTACAGGAACGAGAAACCTCACAATGTACCAATCAATTATGTAGGATAAATTAATTAATTTCATAACAAAAAGAAAGACAATATGAAAAAAAAGTCTACATAATCCGAGGTACAGTTAATTCTTCCATGATTGCTTCGCTAGTACTGTTGCTATTGTTGCAATCATGAGATTAGCTTCACACGAGTAGCTGGATCTTCCTTCAATTCCACATAAATCATGAAAACATAGCCCAGTGACCAAAGAAGAATGTATTGAAAAGGCGCCCAAGAAAGACACGGAAGAAGACTCATAATGCTTCCTACGTACTGAGGATCTCTAATAACCCCAAAAGGGAATTCTGTCACCCAAGGAATGTTCTTTCCAAAACGTACTCCATAGTATGTTCCAGATTCACCAAGCAATTGATACACCCTGTAATTTGAGAGTTTTAGTACACATGAGAGAGAGAGAGAGAGAGAGAGAGAGAGAAGCACTTTAAATCCTGTTTATAAATTAAGACAAAGCATTGATCTTTTTTTTTTTTTTTTCTTTATATGTATATATTTCGTTTTGCTTTTGTGGGGTGTGAGTTTCTAAACTATAGGTGTCATGTATGCTCCGGCCCCTCAATGGTGTGTACTGCTATGGTGAAAGCGACAATAAAATAAGTATTATATCCTTCATATAGTTAAATTCATGAACGCATGATCTAACAGCCCCTTGGTTTGGTTTTCATGTCTAGTTTTTGCTTGTAGGTAAGACAAGTTAAGCCTCACAGTTAATGCATTTTATACAAAGCTCAATTTCCAACAAAAAACAGTAGACAGATAAAATTATGGAGTCGACCAGAGTCAAGTACACTTATTGTTCATATCTGTTAAGATTATTGTAACATTTTAAACACGCTTCCCATTCAGCAAACTCATTCTACCAGTTCCTAAGACCAAAATATATGTGCCATGATATCATCATATGAAACAAATGACATGCTGCTACTTCTGAGCCAAAGAAGATAATAAAATACCAGTTACAGACATCTCTTTCAATGACATATGCTAAAATTTTATCCAACAAACAACAATTTTACCAACAGGCAGCAAGCTCCAAACCACCGTCCATACAACAAAGTAAACCAAACTAACCTATTAACCAAAGACCGTGAAAGGAATCCTCTGCAAGTTACACAAAGACCTAATTTTGATAGTATTTTTTACATTCTTACAAAATTACAACATATATCTAACTTCCTGCCTAATGGCTTGAATAATCTCTACTTCAAATGAAGTTTGGTGGATTGGGTGTTCAGAATTTGAGAATATTCTATCAAACTTTGTTAGGGAAATGGCTGTGGAGGTATGGAACTGAGAAAAACTCACCTTTGGAGGCAGGTTATTGAGATTAAAAAGGGGAATGATTGGGGTGGCTGGTGTACAAAGAACCTTATGGTGTTAGTTTTTGGACAAGACTGGCCAAATTGTGTCCATGCAACATAGGACAAGACTGGCCAAATTTTTCTAAATTCATCAAGGTTGGTGCTGGTAATAGAGTTCAATTTTGGCATGATTTGTGGTGTGAGGGTTGTACTCTTCAAGAGGCCTTTTTGGATCTCTGTAGCATTAGTTGTAATAAGGAGTCTTCTATTGCAGAAGTCATGCACTTTCCTAAACAGAGACTACATTGGGATCTACAATTTTCTAGGGTTGTCCAAAATTGGGAGTTGGAACCTTTAACTGCATTTTTGGAAATAATTTATTCTATACCTCTTAATGGAGATGACAAACTTTGTTAGAAGCCAGCAAAGAATAAGGGTTTTAAAGTGCGTGATTACTATTTCTCCCTTCCCTCAACTCCTAGAACTCTTTTTCTTTCGAAACCTGTGTGGTGTTCAAAGATCCCTCCTAGGGTTGCTTTCTTCTCATGGACTACCGCCTTAGAAAAGATTTTGAATCTAGATAACTTATGGAATAAGGGTGTTACAGTTGTGGATTGGTGCTATATGTGTAAATGGAGTGGGGAATCAGTAAATCATCTTCTTCTTCATTGTCCCATTGCTTTTGAATTATGGACTATGGTGTGGGCTTTGTTTGGTCTTCTATGGGTTATGCCACAAAGTGTTATAGACTTATTTTCAGCTTGGCAATGTCCTTTCGATAAACATCGAAATATAGATTTGTGGAGGGCTGTGGCACATTATGCTTCGAGGGAAGAGAACAGTCTATTCTCGAGATAAAATCTTTCCTTCTCCACTCTTCACTGGATTGGAGTTCTTTTTTTAATTCTATTCCATGTTCTAATTTTTTAGACATGCTTGATCATTGTAGTTTAAGAGATTGATGTACTACTACCAAAAACCCGTTCACACCACCAGTGTACTGGGTATTTTGATTAATAATAAACTTTCGCTATTTATCCCAAAAAAAAAAAAAATCTCAACTTCAAGTGAAATCTTTCCACGATAAATTCTAGAATTGGGATCAACCCAGATGTCGATATATGACAGCTGCCCATGAATTCTTATTTGCAACTGGAAGCCATTCAACAGTATCTTCTCTGTCAATCAGAAATTTATTTAGCCTAACTTGAATCAAGATTCAAGACTAAGTCATCTGACACAGCAGGAGGCCAGTTCCAATGCCCTCAACGGTTTCTTTGTCTGTTGCAAATTCACTTTCGCAATTTAGAAAGGGATCCCTCAAGGCCTCAACCCCAAAACATACACGGCTTAATCAAATCCTTTAAAGGATGAATCACCCTTATTATAATCTCCAAATCATTTGTACTGCTCAGCTAAAGATAATAGCAATCCTCTGCTAAAGGAATCTTCATCTTTGAAACCCACCTCATTCCCCATCCTTCAAGAAAGAATTTATTGCCACCCTATGAAGAATACAAATATTTGCTCCTGAGAAAACCAACTATGGTTGGAAGGCAATTTGGAGGGTAAAATTTCCTACAATGATAATCATCATAGTTTTAATTTGGTCCCAAAAATAAATTCCTGGCTCCGTCATTGTCTGTGTATTCATTCATCCCATGTAACGTGTAACCATTATATTAAAACTTTGAACTTAGCTTAATGTAGGTCCAAACACATTATTTTATCCAGATTAGGCATCAAATATATGCAGAGGCCACCACGCCTTATGGCAGAGGTCACTAGTTTAAATCTACCCTTTACCCTCCCCTAAGCCTAAATATATAGAAGCAATTTCTAAAACTATTACATGGGCAATTCAGTGAGAGCCCAAACATTTGCTGCTCGGAACCATTTTGTGTTTAGGATGTAATAAAGAGATGAAAAAACAGAATATTACCAAATATATATATATATATATATATATAGAGAGAGAGAGAGAGAGAGAGAGAGAGAGAGCAGACCTGAAGTTGAGAAACTGGCCAAAGAGAAAGAGAGGCCAGAAGTAGAGAGGAGGCGGCCAAGAGAGATAGTTGTAAGACACTGAGAAAAGTGACAAAAACTGAACCAGCTTCAGCAAATGGGACACATTTGCCATCACCTTTGATGGGTCTCTTCCCTTCCCACACAGTTCAACCCATGACTGCGGATTTGTCCATAGCCAGAAGTAAAACGGGAATGGCGCTATTACCCCAATCGCTGCAAATATCCCCATTTCTCTCTCTCTCTCTCTCTCACATCTCCAGTTCCACCCTTTTTCCTTGAGAATCATACAGACTATTTTCTTTTACGGTTTTACCCACGCCCACTTGATCAGTCTTCATGGGCTGGGCTTTTAATATATCAATTCATTCTCACCCACAGCTGAGCAGGCTTTGTAACTCAGACATGAATTGGGCCGAAACATTGGTATGGTTGTTTTTCTTTTTTGTATTTGGGATTTTAAATTATATTTTGTTGCTAAAAATGTCTTCTGATTTTAAATGCAGTCCAGTTACATGCTAAGTCTCCTTTCAATTATACTCTGGTTATGTATTAATTATATTTTAGTGCAAATTCATGTTTCTATAGCACAATTTTTTTTTTTTTTTTTCTGTCCCTCACTTTAAAACATCAATGAACTTTTATCTTTTATCTAAAAATAAATAAAAATAAAAATAAAAATCAATGAACCCAAAATCAGTGACAGGTCAAGGAAAATTATACTTAAAATCAAAACTAAAAACTAGACAAAGTTAAGTTTAAATAAAATGTGAAACTTTTACCGAGATGAGAAGGAAAATAGGAAGAAAATAAAATCAATCTATTTTTGGGAGCATTTTGTTAAAGTTGATTGGGTTTTGATCGGTTCTTTTTGTGTGTTTGATTTTGTAAGGGGGTTTTAATTTGGTTGGAATTTTCGGAGATTGGTGTGTCCTTGGGTATGTGTTAGGTAGCTAAATAATTGCAAGAATATAAAAGAAAATTAAAGAAACTAAGAATTTTTTTTCCTTTCAATTGATTTTTCCAGATTATTTTTTTGGTCTGACATGGCTTTTTATTTTAAATTGAAATGCTTATGTTATG
Source organism: Quercus aquifolioides (assembly GCA_019022515.1). Lineage (NCBI taxonomy): Eukaryota > Viridiplantae > Streptophyta > Magnoliopsida > Fagales > Fagaceae > Quercus > Quercus aquifolioides. The sequence continues at coordinate 38,576,768 of CM032328.1, read as the reverse complement.
TGCCTCTTTTAATGTTAATATTTGACTTTATGTTATTTTGTTGCATGTACCAGCAATGCACATTGTCAACTATGTACGAGATTTCCATTAGTAAATAGGTGGTAAGAATCAAATTAATTGCAAATTGGAAATAATATAGACTAAATTGACTAAGTGCTTGTAGAGTGTGCCCCGGGGGGGGGGGGGGAAGAAGGGCCAGGATTCAAGTCTCTATGAGAGAATTTCACACACATATATACTTAAGATTAGACTAGAGTATAATTTTATATCTTGTATATAAAAAAAAATGTAGGTACCATTAAAAGTAACCCAAAATATGGACTAAAATGATATTTTCTCCTAAAAAATAATCACATTTGATATGTGGGTCCCCTTTTTTATATCCTTTTGTTCTCAAACATTGACACCACAAAGCGTCATACCAAATAAACTTTCTTTTCCAGTAAGCCCTAGTTATGTCTCCCTTGTTTATCATTGTCCAGCCTTATAAAAAAAAGGAAAAAAAGATAAAAGAAAGAAAGAAAAGAACTGAGAGCAAACAAGCTTTGATGGCATTTATACAAACTTTAGAATCACTCTTTTTAAGAGTATTCACATCTAGGGATGTAAAAAAACACCAATTCTACATCCTCAGACACTATTTTATCTATTTTACCAACCCATTTAACAATACACTCAACATCTTAATTCTTATTTTTACATACAACCCAATAAAATAACATAAACTACACATCCAAATAATATAAACTACTCATCTCTCTCTCCTCTCCCATCTCTCTTCCTCTTTTTCTTAAAATATATATATATATATATATATATATATATATCTTCCTCTTTTTCTCTCTCTTTCTCAACCACCCATCACCCAAACCCAAACCTGAACAACCTAGTACCCAACACTAAAACTAAAACTCAGTCTCCACCACCACCACCGACAAAAACTAAAACTATCACCAACAACCAAAGCAACCACCACAATCAACCACACGACCACCACCATGCCACAATCAACTGTTAGGATATGTTCTTTTTAAATCCTATTGTATGATGCTATGCATGACATTATATATGACATTATGTTATGATTAATAAAGTTGTTTTATTATTATCTAAAATAATGGTAACATGAATATTTGAACTTTATCATATAGTCCATAAGATGCATAGTATATGATTTAGTTATAGAAGATATAAGTCACAAGTTCTTTGTAAACTCAAAAACTTAGTTCGTAGTCGATGATAAAATTGTGCATTTCATTTGCGAAGACTATGACATATCAAATAAGATGATTTGACTTGATTATGGAAGTGGAGACTTATAGTTGATATGTTTTAAGAGTTAAGATATATTGAACTGGACCGCTGTGAAATTTATTATTTTCCTAAAGACTGTCAAATGAATAATAAATCTCACAACTTCTATTTACATGAACTCTTAATCCTGAGAGAATAATGAACCTGATCATGAAATGTAGGTTGCTTTGATATATCAGGAGTGAGATCTAAGTCATGATCAAAACCTCAGTATATTGGGCAACCACATTTAGTGTTGATGGAACATATATTCTCAAAATAGAATTCATAATCTCTTAACGGAGATATAAAATATTCCCTTGAGATAAGTTTAATGGGTTTGGTTATTCAGAGTGCTAGGCCTAACCACTTTACTAAGAAGTTAATTAAGAATATATTTATGAAATTGGATTTCATAAATATATGATGAATAACTTAAAGGATTAAACCGGGTACTCAAGAATTAAAATGTAGTAATTTTCAAAGTAGCAGTCTACATTCATGACTTTGTATTACTACGAATATTTTATGAAAGGGTTGAATGTATAATAAAGTCTTGTGATATAATTTATTAATAAAGCCTAGAGTGCAATTATATTTATAAAGTGGTATTAAATATAATTAATGGTAATTTTAGACTTGTCAAGAGTTGATAGAAAAGCCCAAGGCCCATTGGAGCTAGAGTCTTATTTGTTCCTTTTGGTCCCACTCCAAGCCACATAATAAAGCCCAATTGAAATGGCCCAAAAGGCTAGCCTAATTAGATAATCAGTTATAAGAAGAGAAACATACAAAATTTTGAAAATAAATGAAATGGTTTGTATGTGAGTGTAAGATACTCTTTTATTCTCCCTTGAACACACACATATAAACTGATTGAGAGACCACACTTCTTGGGTATAGGTGGAATTGGAGTGAAGATTAAAAATGTTCCTAAGTACTTCTGATCTTTGGTTTTGAATTTCACCGCACCAAGGCACACTCTCTTGTTCTTATATTCTAAAATTTACATAGTACATGTTACCAATTGCGAATGAAGTAGATCCGTTAATTTTCCGCTGCATATGTTTTGTATGCGATACAAATATGTATTAAAGAGAAACCCTAATTTAGCATGTGGAAAGCAAGCAAACAAACAAACAGAGTAACAGAGACTTAAGAATCATAAAATAAGATAAAATGGAAGCATATTATATAAATAGAATAGAGAAACAGAAGCAAAAAGGTTGAATTAGGGTTTCTAGGCTTGAGTATGCATGCACATACATAGGGCCTACATACGCAGCCTAGCCGAATGCGTACACATGCTTTGATTATGCGTACGTATGTAAAGAGCATGCGTACGCATACACGCCTCAAAACCCTAGCCCAAAAACAGAAATATAGAAAACAGAGCGGAATCAAATCTAACAACCTAACATGCTTTAAAGCACTAAGACAAAGAAAACCAAAGCTAAGCAAACATGTTATATCACAAATAAGCAAGGAAAACAAAGAAAAACAAGAATTGAAATAAGAAAAGAAAGGAAAAAGACTTAGAACATATACCTTAAACACAAAGCTCTTTGGCTTGATTTTGACAATTCCCTTTAGTCAAATCTATTCACAATCAAATACAAAAGTGATTAGTAATTTTAAAACTCGAAGATCAAGGCTAGAAAATGCCCCAATTAGAAAATATTGACTTGAGGATGTTTTGTGAAAAAACCCCTTTTGATTCACTATTTCTAGTGAATTTTGTGTTTTACTTCAGGATTTTCTGTGTCTATTGAAAAGGTACCATGTATGGTTTTATATAGTTGAGAAAATGGGGGTTTGGAATGCCTCCTAGACAATGTAGGATTCATTCCAAACCTCAGATTTAATGCTAAAACTTGCCTTTCATAGTTTTTGGAACCTTGACATGTGTACGCATTCCCGTGTATGCGTATGTATGCATGTCTGGAGCATGCGTACGCATATGCGTGTCTGCGTATGCATGCCCTAGGATTTCTGTGGCCTTTATTTTCCAAAAATAGTTTTTTTCAGCTCGTAAAAGTGTTATATTTTCCATGAAAACCTTATTCAAGTCAATTTCAATTTGATTGGGCCCTAAACCAACCTTGGACATTAGAATTTTACCATCATTAGGAAACAGGGCCCGAGTTGTAAGGGGTACAAGATGCTATGTCTACAGATGCCCCTCTTTTGATTCGTGAGCTCCAATAACAAAATCAAATGAATAAGAGACAAAACATTTTGTTTCGACATACGGCTTGAGCCTAACCCATGCACACAGCACACAACATGCATACATAGGGCGGGGTGTAACTTCGCAGAGTTGCGTGGGATTCGTATGTCTGAATTCCTACCTTTGTTTCTCAAGAAACAAGCAATGACATGTTTACTTTCCCAAAACCTGTTTTGTCAATTGCAAGCAAAAGGCAAGTGACTCACTATCCTAGAGTCACTTAAAAAGAAAAACAAACATGGCTAACGGCTGCAACCATCAGCCAAACAAATAAGGTGCTCTTGCGAGCTTAAAAGGATACATCTCTATGGTATCCATTTGGGGCTCTTGCATCAAACTTCTTCGAGTGGCTTGTGCCTTTGGGTAATACTTGTCTTCTATCTCTATTTCTACCTGTTCTAGTGAGGCTCTTGCCTCGGGGTGACCTTGGTCTCTATCTCTATCTCTACTTCTTCTATTGTGCCTGCATATTCAATTCCTTCAGGATATGTGCACAAATTTTGGCTTGCATAGGGTCTGTGCCTGCATATTCAATTCTAGGAGGATATGTGCACAAGTGTCGTATTCTTCTTTTCTGACTGGTATGGGGCCTATGCCTGCATATTTAATTCCCTCGAATATGTGCACAAGTGGCCTTAGTGTTTTGACTTACGAGGAAGTCCTTGGTGAAAGATCCACTAGGGAGGATGATTTGCTAAGGAGAGTGTTGGTGACCCACGGGGGAGCCTTCTTGGTAATTTTAACCTATGAGGAAGCCTTTGATGGTGTGTAGTCCCCTGAGGAAAATAAAACTTGCTGGGTAGTTTTGGTGGTGATTTTGACCTAGAGGAAGTCTTTGATGGTGTGTAGTCTCTTGGGGAACTTGTGTTGATTCCACTCACGAGGGGGTTTTATCAACTCCATGGGGAAATTTTCTTCACAACTTTCGAGGGGGTTGTCCTTGTGCCTTGGACCCACGAGGGAGTAATTCCATGATACTATACTTTACTGGGGATTTAGTTGATGATCTTAACTCACAGGGGAGTTTCCTTAGGGATTTCTATTCCGCCAAGGAATGTTCTTGATGCTTTTAATCCACCGTGGAATGTTTTGAGAGTCTTTGTGTCTTTTGCCCAATTGAGGGTATTTCTGTCTTTTTTGGATGCATTCTTGAATTATTATTTTTTTGCACTTCCTACCTTTTGGGAACCAACTAGGGGATATTTGGAAATTTATATTATATTATATTATATTTTAGCCATCAGACTTTTCCACCTTTTCAAAATTTTCCAAATGGTTACCAACCGTTTCTTTTCTTTTTCTTCTTATTTTTCTTCATCTTTTCACATTCTCTTTAACTCTCTAGCTTCCATCTTTTCTCTCTACAAATACTCTCAACATTTTTCTCATTTCCTCACAACTTGATCTTTTCCTCTGAAATTCTCTCATCCAAAACTCTCTTTCTCTGTCAAATTCTCTCATCTTCATGGCAACCAAGTCCAAGAAAAGCTCCTACGTGATTTCTGGTGATGTGTTCAACCTCACTCGCTGGAATGGGGCTTTGAAGCTAAATGAGTCCCCTTCATTGACCCACAAGACACATGATCATCTTTTACAAAGTGCACGGACCAAATTGGTAAGTTTTTTCAAATTTTTCACATTTTCAAGTTTTGCTTTGATCTTCCATTTTAATATGTTTTTGGACATGTAAATGCTTGGGTTTTGCTGGGAACCTCAAGCTGGAGGTGACCGAGTATTCTAGGTGGATCTACGGTCCTAGAGGGTTTGCCCACCCCGGTGATGACGACGATGATGATGATGGTGATGATGGTGGTGCTGGCAGCTCCGAGACTAATCCCAGCTATTAGTCGAGGAAGACGCACCACCAGTGACGATCCTGCAGATAGACACACACAGACATAGACATAGACATACAACATATTTCTCTTTTTTATTTCCTTTATTTTTTATTTTTTTATTTAGCATGTATTTTTACATCTTGGATTTTATTTGAGACTTTGGGTTGTATTTTAAGAACATCTGTTACATTTTTGCTTTTATTTAAGACATGTACTTAATTTAGAACTTATAGGGATAATTGTACTTATTTTCATGCAATTTTATTTTCCTTGGTCCTTGACGCTTGAAATCTGAGCTTGATTGTGCCTTGAGTAGTCCTTTAGGTTGTGGGAATCATAGAAAAAGCCTTGGTAGAGGAATCACACTCCAAAAAGGAAAAGGAATTTGATTCTGCCTTCCTCCTTACGTGCGAATACATGGGCTTGCATACGCATGCCATGGGCCAAAAAACCCTAGCCGCCTCTTTTAAGTATAAAATAGTCATTGGAGGCCTCCAAACCCTCACAAAATGTGTTCTAAGCCCATAAAACACCTCTCAAGTCTTCCCAATGGCAGAATTCACTCCTTTAGCTGTTTTAGCATGGATTAAGAAGCTTGGCCCTAGTTTCAAGGATGCTCTCTTCCCTCTTGGTCTCTCTTGCATCTTTCCCTACCATCAAATCAAAGTGGATGAACCTTTCCTCGTGCTGCTGCTGAATTTTGGATCCCAACTTAGCATGTTATCCAATTCAATGGTATGGAATTATGCCCCACTTTTAAAGAATTTAGTGTAATCATGGGCAAACCAGACATTAATACTCTCATTCTTCCCATTACTGACAAGGATTTCTCTGATCTGGCTTAGCAATTCTTGGGGATTCCTCTCACCATGGCTCAAAGATGGTGCATGCTTAACAAGTTGAATATCTTGCGAGGTACATCTTGGTGCATGAGACACCTTGTGTAGATCAAAGGATGCTTTTGGTGGTCATCAATTTAGAGAGGGGAAGTCCATTAGGCATGATCCTAGTCGAGACTCTCAATGGTTTGGATGCTATTCATTGGGAGGTAGCAACTTTCTTTGTAGGGAGCCCTTTCCTCCTTTAGGTATGATTTCTAATTTTTACCTAGTTTCTCAACCTAGTGGAATTCATCTAACTTTTGCATGGATTGCCTTTCGGTTTTCAACCCATTGAGGCTCCTTATATCGTCTTTGCATTTATTTTTTTATTTCTTTTCTCTCTTTTTTTTATCTCCCCTTTTTTCTACTCAAAACTCATGCTCTCTTTTTCTTTTCTTCTCTTTTCTCTCTCTCTCTCTCTCTTTCTTTATTTTATTTTATTTAGATATGGCTGTATGAGAGGCTTCAATTGCTTAAACCTCCTTTTGTCCCTCCTACATGACTACAAGCTCAAAAACCAGGAGATGGACCCTGATGAGTTTACAAAGTTCTTGAAGCGTCTTTCCCCTTTGGGTGTAGAATAGATGGTGAAATGGTGGCGCATTATAGGCATGGTCAATTGTGTCTTCAAAGACAACAGTATTCCTTTGTTTAGGCTTTGTCGTTGTTCTTACTACTCCTCAAGCTGCATTGCAAGGCAATTTGGTGACCATCAAGAAGTTCCTAATGATGATGGCATCTTTCATTTTTTAGTCTTCACTGAGAGAGTCTTCGGCAGAATCCGTGAGACTTGGTTGAAGAGGATGGTGGTTAAAGATATCTGTTTCCCTCGGTTTCTCCATCCTACTTCGAGTTACAAGACTTGGTTGACTATTGACTTGAGGTTGATTTGTATGGAAGCGAAAGATTACCAGAAGTCTAACAAAACAAAGAGGACCGATTGACTACCTTGATATGCCCCAAATTTTACTTTTCTGCACTTTATGATTCTCATGTCTTTACTTTTTGAATTTAACAAAGGATTGGAATGTTCTGAATCCCCTATGGAAACAATTTATTATCTTTTAATTTGAGCAATAAGAGAACCAACCATTTTATTATCTTTGCTTATTGTCTTTATAATTTCTTTTCTTTTTTCTGTGCCATGTAATTTTTGCCCATGATGTCTTTGTGAGAATTTTCGCCTATCTTTTGCCTAGATCACCCTTTCGGGTTTTAACCTAGCGGGGTTTCTTTGCCTTAATTTTTGCCTTGGCTGCCCTCTCGGTTTTTAACCTAGTAGGAATTTTTCTTTTTCTTCTTTTCAAATATTATATCTTTGGAGCCTATCCATGTTGATTGGGTGAAGTATCTCTTCTCCATCCAAATCCGTAATTCTTGTAGCACCTCCTGACATGACCTTTTTGATAATAAAAGGTCCAGACTATCTTGATTTCATCTTTCCTCTTGGATCGAAAGCCTCACCTCTAAGTACCTTTAGGACCAAGTCTCCTTGCTTAAGGTTTCTAGGCTTCACCTTCTTGTTAAATGCTCTAGCAATCCTCTTTTGGTAACCTTGTGCATGGTATTGTGCTCTAGCTATTTTCTCATCTATCAGAGCCAACTATTCATATTTTTCTTTCATCCAATCTTCCTCTAGGACTTTGGTTTCTACTAACACCCTTAGTGATTGTATCTCCATTTCGATGGGAAGCACAACTTCACTCTTGTAAACCAAATAGTAGGGGGTTGCCCCAGTTGATGCATGGATAGATGTTCTGTAACCCCATAAGGAAAATGGAAGATATTCTTGACTAAGAATTCTTGATGCTCTTACTATCAATATTTGTTCTTCTTGATGCACAACTTCACTCTTGATGTTCTGTAACCCCAATATTTGTACATTACTATCATCTTGGCTAAGATATTCTTGATGTTCTTATTGGCTGCTTCTAGGGCCCTATTAGTTTGTGGTCGGTATGGCGAAGACTTGTGATGCTCAATGTTGTATGATTCCATGATCCTTCAAACTTCCCCCTCAAAGTAGGAGCCATTATTTGAGATGATTTCTTGCGGTACTCCAAACTGACAAATGATGTTATTCTCTATGAACTGGGACACATGCTTGGCTTTTAGCATGAAGTAGGAGGTGGCTTCTACCCACTTGGTAAAGTAGTCGATTGCCACTAGAATGTACTTATATCCATTTGAAGCCTTAGGGGCTATTTTTCCAATCACATCTATGCCCAAGACTAAGAAAGGCATGGAGAGGTCATGCTGTATAGCTCACTAGGTGGTACATGGTTCAAATTTGCATGTGTTTGGTAGTCGTGGCAACTTTTCACAAAATCCACACAATCGGTCTCCATCGTATTCCAATAGTACCCTATCCTTAGGATCTTCTTTGCTAACATTCTTCTATTCATGTGAGGACCACAAACTCCTTGATGGACTTCTTCCATGACTCTTTTGGCTTCCTCCTTCTTCAAGCAATGAAGGTGTATACCATCATAGGATCTCCTATAGATTTCTCCTCTACATAGGATATACTGCATCACCATCATTCTAATCAAACGACGCTCTCACTTATTGGTACTATCAGGGCTCACTCCCAATTCCAAGAACTTCATGTTGTCATAATACCAAGGAACTTATTCTTCTTCTATAGCCATGACTGAAGACTTTGTCTTCCCCTTGTGTACCAACTCATAACTTTGTTCAATCTCTAAGGGTTGTGTCCATACTCCTTTGAGTATTTCAACCATGGAGGCTAAGGTAGCCAAGGCATCCGCAAATTGATTATGAGCTCTAGGGATGATAGTGTATTTAATCTCGTCAAAGATTTTGGTCAAATCCTTTAAGTATTGTTGATAAGGTTACAAGTGTTCCTCTTTCACCTTCTACAATTTCTGTGCTTGGGCTATGACTGAAGTCGAATCTTGAAAGACTTCTACCTCTTTTACCCCTAACTCTCGAAGAGCCTCCATTCTGGCAATACAAGCCTCATACTCTGCCATGTTGGTAATGGCCTCAAAGTTCAACTTGACGGCCAAAGATACATGGGATCCATCAGGGGTGATCAAGAGTACTCCTATCCTATTTCCATATTTAATAGCTCCATTGAAATACATCTTCCATGCCCCTAGTTCGATGTCCAAAATATCCTCATCTAGAAAATCCTATATACCATCCTCTCCTTTAATGGGGTTCTTGACACAAAAATCTGACATTGTGTTTCATTTGATAGTTTTTCTTGCCACATAATTCAAATCAAATTCTGCCAATAGGATCAACCATCTTGACAACCTTCCACTTAAGGTTGGCTTCACAAATAGATACTTTAAAGGGTCCATTCTAGCTACTATCCATACTTGGAAAGGTAGAATGATGTGTCTTAATTTCTGCATGGACCACACGAGTGCAAAACATGACTTTCTATAGGTGAGTGTTTAGTCTCATAATCATGAAACCTTTTGCTTAAATAGTATATGGCTCTCTCATTCTTATCATCATTCTCTTGTGCAAGCATACTCTCAACCGCATCTTCTAAGATCGAGAGATAGAGGAGTTGTGGCTTTCCATGCTTTAAGGGTACTAGGATAGGTGGATGCAGAAGATATTCTTTAATGAGCTCAAAGTTTTTCTTACACTCATCATTCCATGCATGGGGTTCATTCTTTCTCAAAGGCTTAAAGATGGGCTCACAAGTGGAGGTGAGTTTGGCAATGAATCGGTTGATGCATTGTAACCATCCTAAAAATCCTCTTATGTCTAATATGGCCTTGATCTTTGACGGGTCAACCTCTATCCTTTTATCACTTACCATAAAACCTAGCAGATTCCCCGTAGTTACTCCAAAATTACACTTTTGTGGGTTCAATCTCAATCTATACTCCTTGATCCTTTCAAATAACTTCCTTAAGTTAGCTATGTGGCCCTCTCTATCTTTAGACTTCACGATCATGTCATCAACATACATATCTACCTCATTGTGCATCATGTCATGTAACAAAGCTGTAGCCATTCTTTGTACGTTGCACTGCATTCTTGAGCCCAAATGGCATCACGGTTTAACAATAGATTCCCCATTCTATGGTGAAGGTAGTGTTAGTCATATCCTTAAGAGCCATCTTGATTTGGTTATGTCCTAAAAGTCCATCCATGCAAGACATCAAGGCACTGCCAGCGGTATTATCCACTAAGACATCTATATGAGGGAGAGGGAAATTGTCCTTAGGGTAAGTGTTGTTTAGGTCTCTAAGTCCACACACACCCTTACCTTTCCATCCTTCTTGGGTACAGGCACAACATTGGCTATCCAATTGGCTTTGTGCACGGGTTTGACGAATCCTACCTTCAACTGTTTTGTGACCTCTTCCTTGATCTTTATAAGCCATTCGGTTCTCATATGCCTCAACTTTTGCTTGACGGTTACCATGTGAACATGAGTATCAATGTGATGTTGGGCTATCAGGATCAATGCTAGACATATCGTCGTAGGACCATGCAAATACCTCTTTGAATTCTGTGAGAAGCTCTTTGATATCTTCTCTTTCTTCTTTATTCAGGGTTGAGCCAATTTTAATTAAGTGTGGATTCTCATCATTGCCCAAACTAAGAGTTACAAAAGTTGGTTCCATAGTTCAATTTTCTTTTCCAACTGATTATTAATTTCATTTTCAAATTAATTAGAATCATTTAAATGCAGAATTTCAATTTTATGGGACACATCAAAATAAGCCAAATCAAAATTCGTCTTATTGAAAATATTGAAAAGTAAATTGGAACTTGCATTACAAAATTTCTTTCCCATATTCTTAGAAAACCCAACCCAAGTCCAATTATTAAGTTGCCCAACAGCAGACAGGATGAAGGCAAAAGGATCACTTGGCTCCTTGATGGTGATGGTGATGGCGAGCACGTCCGCCTCCATGTTTAGCATAGTCTCCATTGGCTTAGCATCCATGTAGTCTATCCAATCTACTTCCTCTTGAACTTCCTTGATCACCATAGTAGGCTTTTCCTTGAAGGTGAGCTTCTCATTGAAGAATATCTCCTAGCCGGGATTCACCTTTTCGTCCTTGTCCACCTAAAGCTTGGGAAAGCCACAGAAAATAAAACCTCCTACTTCCTTCACAAAATTCCCATTTAGGGTACTAAGGTTCTTTTCAATTCCGTCACAATCTTCAAAGAATCCTAAACCTTCTTTGGTTAGTTGAATCTTGAAGTTAGGGAATTTAGCTAACCCTCTTCCTTATTTTCCAAAACTTATACCAGGCATGTACCCCATGTTTTTCATCATTGCAATCACTTCATGGCTACAATATGGGAGCAAATCTGTAGTGTACCTCTCATCCTTCAATCCATAGTCAGTCGTGTTCACAAATTCAAAGCCACTCATTTGAAGCTCATTTCCTCATTCCTCAAGTCCACAGACAGGAGCTAGGATTTCACTATCACCAAGTACTACACCAATCCCTCCCTTCCGTGGGATATTTATCTTTTGGTGTAGAGAAGAAGGGATAGCCCCAATGGGATGAAGCCGTTCTCTTCCTAAGAGGAGGGTTTAGTTAAGGGTGATGTCCATCACGTGGAATTCCACAACTGTCTCTAATGGACCAATCTTGCAAGGAGCCTTGAAAGTTCCCATAACCTTCCTTGAAGTATTGTCATATGCCTTACTAGTCAAAGGAAAGGGGATGATTGTTTCCACATCTAGACCAATGGTGAGAGCAGTCGTAAGAGGGCATACGTTCAATGTGGATCCATTGTTAATAAGCACCACTGGAGCCTTAGCACTCATGCACTCATTGGTGATTTGCAAAGTTCTAGTGTGAGTGGCTCCTTCGAGAGGAAGTTCTTCGTCGGAAAAGGCGAGGAAAGGATGGGATGGAGCTTCAACTCCCATGAGAGATTGAAACTCTTGGGGCATAGTTTCTATGGGCACCTCCTTCTCATTCAAAGCGTCCAAAAGAGCACTACAATGCTTGTGAGAAGCCATCAACAAGCCCCATATGAACACATGAGCTTGAGTCTTTTTCAATTGGGTTAAAACCTTATCCTCTTCTTCTTTCTCTTCCTTCCCTTTGGGTTCAACGGGCTTGGACCCTTCTTCCATGTTCCTACCAAGATGATCTTTCTCTAAAAAGGATGGCTTGTAGTGTTTCCTACTCCTAGTGATGCTTGCCACATTGTCCTCAAGGACTCTTTTCTTTAACTTGGTCATTCCTTTGGGGAGTATCCCCGACATAGCCACCGCACTTTTCAAAATCTCTTCTTCTTCATCCCATATTCCTTGACCTCCATGGTTTCTATCAACTTTGAACAATCCCAATCGATTTCTTCTATTTGCACCTAATTTTGATATGGAGGAGACGCTCGATGATAATCAGGCAAAGGGTTTTTCCTAATGTTGGGCTTGGTGACGGTGTTTGGATTTAGGAGAGTTCCATTGTCTATGAGGTCTTGTATTTCATGTTTGTGGTGGAAGAAATTGTCGATTTTACGGCCAGGTTTCTAATGGAAGTGGCAATATTCATTGAGGTTCTAAGTATAAGGCACAGGATTAGGCATAGTTTTAGGGTTTAAGGGTTTAATGAATCCTTTAGAAGTTAAGTTCTCATATGCTTGGGCAAAGGTCATTCCTAAGTATGATGGCACTCACATGTGGTCACTCCTTCCCCATGTCTTCTTGATTAGAGGTTTGCTCTCACCTTTCTCCAATTATCCATTATTGATAGCATCTTCAATCCTAGTTTCACAATCACAGTGTAGACACTCAATTTTGCACCCATGATTTAATCAAGGAGAATGACTTGAATGACCATCCATGTTCCCTAAAAATCATCATTGCATTACATGCATCATTTTTTCTTTGTGTTACATGCATCATTTCATTCATTGCATATCATAAAAATGATCTTGAGATTCTAACGGTCACAATGGTGTTTTCGGTTTCCAAATCGGACCGTCGGATCAAAAGATATCGCATGATCAAGTTTGCACGGTTAGCATGCATTGTATAGGGTGAGGCCGATCACGTGTGATTAATTAAAATTAATTTTGATTGGTTGATGATTAAAATTAATTAAATGAATTTATGTGATTGGTGGAGTATTTTTCTTAAAGTGAGATTTGTCGCATGGGATTAAAACAAATAAGCTGATAATATTTAAAGACTGTGGATAATTAGGCTTTTGGGATAATTTTATTCAAAATAATTATTTTAAAAGTCATAATTATCACTTTGGAATGAGGTTTATCATGAAAATAACTCTGAAATTCGTCTAAATATAGTCTTAGAGTTGGAAAACACCTCAAAAACGTGCTAATCAAGTAACAGATTTCAGATTCACGTTCTGAGGCACTTTTGGTATGGTAGAGCTCAAAATTAGGACTAGGCTATTTCTGGAAAAGTTGTAGAGAATCGAATTTCATTTTAGTGAAAAATTTCAGCTTAATCTGAATTTTGAGCAAAGAGATATGATCAAAATACGAAACTGGTTCTGATTTGAAAATTAGCTTACTCTTATCCAAATCTCTTTTTTTTTAGGATTTTTCCCCATACTTTTTTTGCTTATTCTTTTCAGCATTCCAACCTCTATAAATAGAGGAGGCATCTCATAATTCAACACACCTTTCACCCTCCAAAGAGAGACGTTCTTTTATGCTCAAGGAGAGACACCTCTTTGCACTTTCAAATCTCTCATTCCCCTTTTATGGTGTTCTCTTTTAAATTAGGGTTTTTAGATTTCAAAGTTAATTGGATAAATTTCTTTGAACCCTAAAGCATCCTCTCAAGAACAAGAAGTGCTCCATGCAAGAGGTTATTTCTGATAACCATTTTTCTTTATTCTTCTCTTTTGTAATGATGCATGTATTTTTCTGTTTAGTTATCCATGATATGAATTGCTAATTATTGTTTTGTTTAAAGCATGATTTTAAATCTTTTATAATTGTTATGATCTTTTTTTTTTTTTTTTTTTTTTTTTTTTTTTTTTTTAATTTCAATAATCTACATATAACCTATTCTTTTTCTTAAAATAAAAACAGATTTGCATCTTCATTAGATGTATATCTGAATTTTTCTTCAAATAAAACAGATCTGCATCTTCCTTAGATGTAGATCTGAATTTTTCTTCAAAATAAAACGGATCTGTGATGTAGATTTGAATTTTCCTTAATCAAAACTGATTTGTATCTTCCTTAGATACATATCTGATTTTTTAATGCATACAGATTTTTTGAAATAAAGAAAAAGATAAATCATGATTGTGTTTGTTTTGTTTAATTCATGATTGCATAAATTCATATTATGAGTGAAACTCTTTTCTTAAAAAAAAAAAAAAAAAAAAAAATCTTTTTCATTCTAACAAATCTGATTTTTCTGTCATTAAAAACCATTTTTTTTATCATCACAAAACAGATTTGAATTTTCATCTCCAAAAACCATTTTTTTTTCATACTACAAAACAGATATGGTATTTTGACAAATCAAAATCAATTTGTTTTTTTTTTTTTACCAACCCAAAACAGATCTGATTCTTTTCAAAATAGGAGACTTCATTCATAAATAAATTTGTGTGATTTGATTTTTTTTTTTATTCACATGTTCAACATATCATTCATGACATGCATAAAAAGGTACATAGGTCACAAGAGTTTAGAAGACCAGACTCTATCTGGGCAAAATGAGTACCTAACACCTTCCCATTCCGTAACTTAGCCTCTGGATTTAGGTCATTGTTTAAGTAGATCTAGCCTTGTCTTTACTTTTTTATTTTGGGTAGAATGTAACTAGGACAACAAGGCATGTATTTTTGGTAAATTGTAACTAGGACCCAAAGCTATGTAATTTTCAAGTTTTTCAGGATATGTAATTTTTTATTCAATCATTGAAGAGAACAATTCAGTCATGTATTTGTATATATATTTTTTTCTTATTTTTTTTGCATAAAAAAATAAGTGGCGACTCCACACCACTTACCCAAAAAGAGAGGTGCCTTAAAAAGCATACACAAAAAATCTCTCTTCTTTGAGAAACACCCAATTTTGGCAGTCTCTCACACACAAAATTCCCCAAAAGAACTAATAGGCGATGATTGGTGCCTACTATTATATGCTAGAAGCAAATTCTTGATGATCATGTTGATTTGGTCCTTCTCATTTGGCCTATTAATCATCCTAGATGCCTTTCCCTTCCACCTTGTCATGTATTCGGAAAATGTCTCTCCTACTCCTTTCTTGGTAGTCCCCAAATACCTTAGAGTTACATCAATCAGGGTATTGAAGATGAATTGATCCACAAATAATTCCACTAGCTCATTCCACACCTTGGTTTTATTTGGATCTAAACTATAGTACCACCTTGATGCACCCCCTGTAAGTGAGAGAGGAAATGCATGCAAAGTTTGCTTCTCATCCAATCCTTTCATTTCAGCAATGCTTAGATACGTCCTAACATGTTGCTTTGGGTCTCCAATCCCATCAAACTTTTCGGCATTAGAAATCTTGAACTTTGGAGGCAATGCAATGGGAGTCTTGGAGCTTATGCCACCCATATTGTAAAGACAATCATTCATCCCTTGGGCCTTGCAAAAGGCCAATTCCATCTTTTCCTTCATAGCCACGGTGTCCGCAGTGAGTCTCTTAAATTGCTTGTTACTTTCATATTTGGCCTTATCCCTTTCATCCAAATCCTCTCCTTTTTCTTCATCATGTATCTCCTCATGTATGGGCTTTTTAAGTTTTCCCACCTCTAGCATGGTGTGACACTCTCCCATCTTTTGAGAGTATCATTTTGTTCTTCTATTGCCTTGAATATCTTTTGTGCAGCCGTGTCATCAATTGGAGCAGCCATTGCTTCTTGAGATGTTTATTCTTCTTGAAATACTTCTTCTTGATATGTGTCCTCAATCTTGACCAAATGTCTTCCGTGCCTTTCTCGAACCCAATTTGGAGTGGGGACGTGCTTTCTTGATCTTGGTGGTGCAATGGTGCCTAAAAAGAAGTCCCATTTTGTTAAACCGATGTCCTAATAAAAAGGTTCTTTTATTAGATGTTCTTAGAAAAAGTCTTTTAAGTCCATTTTAATGAAAGCCCAATTACAAAGTCGCTCGCTTTCCTTTTATGAACTTTGTCCCTTGTTTCATTGGGCTTTAGTCCATTTACAAGAAAGCTCTCATCTTACTCTCGTGGGCTTTCATTAGAATGTGCTTTAGAGATTTTCATCCCTTCATTAGAGTGTATCCATAGCATATTTATTACCTTTGGCCCAAGATTCTTTTTCAAGAGGCCTTTTGATTTGGGCTTATGATAACAAGTAGGCTATGGTGTTATGAACCTTTCAAATTATGATATACATTTGGATTTTGGGACAAGCCTCTTACATGTAAGAACTTCTTTTCTTTTATCCCAATATCTTAGGGTATGCCATAACTTTTGGGTCATCCACAAGTTTTCATATCTTTTATTTTTCTTTTAGAATTAGGTGAACACAAGATATATGGTTGAACAAACAAGAGATATAAAGGGTACCCTCTTATTGATAGGATCTAGGGTCTCCCTAAGTATGGGTAGGCTCCCTAGAGCTAATAGGATAGATTAGTAGGTCACTCATAACTAGGTGGGCCACGATTCCAACCAAGGGCCTAAATGGACCTTTGTGGATTGATGGTAAACAGTTAACGTACTCAAAACTCATCATAGGCAATGGCATAGATTGTGAGTTGGTGGGATGAACTTCAAAAGACTTTGGCTCGAATGGGGTGTACTTATCTTCCCACTTATCACCAATCGGGGTAAAAGGGACAAAAGAACCAAGTGAAATGTGTGAAAACAAGTATTGAACAGGCCTTTATTAAGATTAAGAAATAGGACACATTGGAATCAAACGCTCTATCCCCGGTAGAGTCGCCACATAGATTAGGTCTAGGAACCATAAATATAGCGCCCTTATGTGGAAGAATTGTTAGGCATCCAACCACACTTGACCCGTGGGTCGACTTCCGCTCATTGTATCTTACGTCTTAATCTCATTAAAGGCATATTCAATATTGTATTCTATACTTACGCACACACTAACATACATCTAGCAATCAACATGGCATAATTATTCCAAAACCCTAACATGCATTTTGTCCTACCCCACACCCTAACATTACAACTCATATAACATTTGAAACCCTAACATACATCTATCATGCATACATATCAAATCATATCTAAGGCAGCAAATAAACAAGATATCACAAAGGCAAAAACATAGACATGGTGGATCAAAATAAACATGTGATTGCATTTGAACATTGAGAACACATCATTCAACCAAGCACATTCTTCAACAAAATACATGTTCATATGGATGCATGACTTACCTCACTTACCTCACTACATCATAGCACCTATGCATCAATGCATGCTCATATCATATGCATGTCCATGGCAAACAAAGAAAATATTAAAGAGAAACCCTAATTTAGCATGTGGAGAGCAAACAAACAAACAAACAGAGAAACAAAGTCTTAAGAAACATAAAATAAGATAAAACAGAAGCATATTATATAAACAAAGTAAAGAAATAGAAGTAAAAAGGTTGAACTATGGTTTTAGGCCTGAGTATGCGTGCGCATACATAGGGCTTACGTACGTATCCCAGTTGTATGCATATGCATGCAAAGAGCATGTGTACGCATACATGCCTTAAAACCCTAGCCCAAAAACAAAAACACAGAAAATAGAGTGGAACTAAATCTAACAATCTAACATGCTTTAAAACACTAAAACAAAGAAAACCTAAGCTAAGCAAACATGTTATATCACAAATAAGTAGGAAAACAAAGAAAAACAAGAATTAAAATAAGAAAAGAAAGGAAAAAGACTTAGAACATATACCTTAAACACAAAGTTTCTTGGATTGATTTTGACCATTCTTCTCAGTCAAATCTACTCACAATCAAATAGAAAAGTGATTAGTAACCTTAAAACTCAAAGATCAAGGCCATAAAAGGCCCCAATCAGAAAATATTGACTTAAGGATGTTTTGTAAAAAACTCCCTCTTTGATTCACTATTTCTAGTGAATTTTGTGGTTTCCTTTAGGATTTTCGGTGTCTTTTGTAAATGTACCATGTATGGCTTTATATAGTTGAGAAAATAGGGGTTTGGAACGACTCCCAGACGATGTGGGATTCATTCTAAACCTCAGCTTTAATGCAGAAAACTTGTCTTTCATAGTTTCTGGAACCTTAACATGCATACGCATGCCCGTCTATGTGTACACATGCATGAAGCATGCGTATGCAGGTCTAGAGCATTCGTACGCATACACGTGTCTACGTACGCATGCCTTAGGGTTTTTGTGGCCTTTATTTCTATAAAAAATAGTTTTATTTAACTCGTAAAAGAGTTATATTTTCCATAAAAACCTTCCTTAAGTCAATTTCAATTTGATCAGGCCCTAAACCAACCTTAGGCTTTAGAATTTTACCATCATTTGGGAACGGGGGCCCAAGTCGTAAGGGGTACAAAATGATGTGTCTATAGTCTTCTAAATTTTTCTTGTAAGAGAAACACTATCGGAGATATTGTTTAGTAATGAGATGATAACAAGATTTCACCTAGAACTTCCCATTTTCAGATTTGGTTCAAGTCCATCTATCCTCTTGACCAAAAGACCAAATTAGGATGTTTTTAATAGCCATAACAAACTCCTAATCAATTTGCTTATTCATAGATTTTTCTAGTTAAGTAATATGGGTACAACTTTATCCTTTTACATATAAGAGTAAGACCATGGAAGACCACCGATTTTGTTTATAGAGTAAGCCTCTATTACTTTTTCCTTATGGGAAGTACATCTCGGCCTAGGGTGGATTCAGCAGAGGGTGAAAATGGAATTGCCACCTAGATTAGGTCTAGGAACCATATATTTAGCACCCTTGTAGAAGGACTGATCTTTACCAAAGCATGTCTCTAGAGTTTAGGTATGGGGATGGGAAGGTGTTAGGCACCCAACCTCACCCGACCCGTAAGCAAACAAACAAGGCATTAAAGCATTTGAACAAACATGCTCTTCATTCTAAACAACCAACTCTTAATCATGTTAGGCAATCAAACCAGATGCATGTTCATATGATTATGCATGACTTACCTTACTTACCCCACTGCACTACAACACCTTTGCGTCAATGCATGTTCATGTTCATATGCATGCTCATGTGGTTTACCCAAATATAAACCGTAATCATGTAATCTAAGCACAAGGCAATTGAAACATGTTATACTACTGACCTAGAACCTAAACATGTGAGGAATAAACCAAGCAGGAGCCAACATATGCATTTAAACAAAATAAAAGCAAGAAAAAAACAATTCTGGGTTTCTGGGCTAAGCTTGCGTACATAGGCAGAAGCCTGCATGCGCAAGGTCATGAAGGTGTGTATGCATGCACGAGCCTGCGTACGTAACGTTGCCCAAAAACACAACATGTAATATCAATCAAAACCTAGTCTAAACGACCTAACATGCTTTTTTGAATCAAACAAACTACGAATCTAAACTACTCAGGAAGATATAAAGCAGAAAAGCTGAGATAAAAACAAACAAATAAAGAGATGAAAGAAAGAATAGTACCTCACACAAGAAACTTTTAGAGCTTGATTTTGACCATTTCCCTCGGTCAATATACAAAACAAACCCAGAGGGTTAGTAAGCTTAACTAGAAGGATTTGGACTAAAATAAGTCCTAGCCAAGAAATTTTAGTTTAGGATGCTTTTCAAAGTAAAAGCTTATCTTGAATCACTTTTTTGGAGTAGATTCTGTGTATTTTTTAAAAAAGGGCCGTGGGGCCTTTTTATAGTGTTCAAAGAGAAGGAGCAGAGGTAACTCCAAGCAATGTGGGATTGCCTCTACCATATTTTTGAGTAAAAAAATTTCCATACAAAAATCCTGAAACCCTAGCTACAAATGCATGCTCATGGCTGCGTATGTAGGCTTACGATTGCGTACGCACCCTTAGGGTTTCTACTAGGGTTTTCTTTCTTCCAAAATCATCTTTCAACTAAAGAGTTTCCATAGCCAAGCCTAAGATAAGCCCTAGACCTTCTAGTGTTATCGCCATTAGGGGAATAGGGGCTCGAGTTAAGTGGTACAAAATGAGGTGTCTATAGTGGCCCCTCTTTTGATTCATGAGCTTTGTGATGAGAATCAACAACCACCATTAAAGGATCCATTGCATGTTCCAGTTGCACTTATTACTAGAGCAAGATCCAAGAAGATCAAAGAAGCACTTGATGGGCTGATTCAAGAGATTAGGGCTAATTCTAATACAGGACATTCCAAACTTGGCCTAAAGGAAGATAAAGGCGCAATAAATTTAATCCAAGCTATTGATAGGGTTGATCTAGCTTAATTGGGCGTAATTTATGATGTGGAATAATGGCTGATTGACTTTCCAGGTCCATGCCAATTAATAGCTATTTTCCTATTCTGGAGTTGCTAATTTCAGACCAAATCCACCTTAATTTTAGGCTTTTATTATTTAGTACGTTTTTAGCTATTTTCTTATTTTGGAGCTGCTAATTTCAAACCAAATCAACATTAATTTAGGCTTCTATTATTTAGTAAATTTTTTTAATATAAATTTTCCTATTTTCAGTCATGTCTTATTAATAGCATGCACTCAAAAAAAAAACATGAGTTTTGCTTCTTCTTTTGGTTCTTCAAGAACTGTGAACTTATCAGGGATTCTT